>CM054180.1:51861600-52599100 GCA_028829895.1 Sinotaia quadrata | reverse complement strand
GACTCTAATGCAGTACAAAACCTCAGTGACTCTAATGCAATACAAAACTTCAGTGACTCTAATGCAGTACAAAACCTCAGTGACTCTAATGCAATACAAAACCTCAGTGACTCTAATGCAGTACAAAACCTCAGTGACTCTAATGCAATAAAAAACTTCAGTGACTCTAATGCAGTACAAAACCTCAGTGACTCTAATGCAGTACAAAACCTCAGTGACTCTAATGCAATACAAAACCTCAGTGACTCTAATGCAATACAAAACCTCAGTGACTCTAATGCAATACAAAACTTCAGTGACTCTAATGCAGTACAAAACCTCAGTGACTCTAATGCAATACAAAACCTCAGTGACTCTAATGCAATACAAAACCTCAGTGACTCTAATGCAATACAAAACTTCAGTGACTCTAATGCAATACAAAACTTCAGTGACTCTAATGCAATACAAAACTTCAGTGACTCTAATGCAATACAAAACTTCAGTGACTCTAATGCAGTACAAAACCTCAGTGACTCTAATGCAATACAAAACCTCAGTGACTCTAATGCAATACAAAACCTCAATGACTCTAATGCAATACAAAACCTCAGTGACTCTAATGCAATACAAAACCTCACTGACTCTAATGCAATACAAAACCTCAGTGACTCTAATGCAGTACAAAACCTCAGTGACTCTAATGCAATACAAAACCTCAGTGACTCTAATGCAATACAAAACCTCAGTGACTCTAATGCAATACAAAACCTCAGTGACTCTAATGCAATACAAAACCTCAGTGACTCTAATGCAGTACAAAACCTCAGTGACTCTAATGCAGTACAAAAATGAACACTGAAATACTAAAGCAAAACAGAAAAAACTCTGCTACAACTGAGTGCTGGCACTAAGTTAATTTTCAGTTTCAGTATATTGTCTTATCTGTTCTGGAACTGATAAGATAAACAACAATACATTTTAATCAGAGATATTCATAACACGCTTTATTTACGCAAGTACATTAACAAATATATAAAGTAATAATTCATAAGTGTTCACATACACACTGTTCAATGTTACTTATTTTTACTTATTTTTAAGGATTTTCATTACATACTCGCTTAATGTCTTTCATTTTAGACCCCAATAGACATGGAATCACTAGATCCGTTATCACTATGCCCACAATCCAAATCACCATTATGTGTACCGTGAGATAGCTGTCACTATCAACCCGGCTGTTCTTGTTATAAACCACCTGGTAAATCTATTCATCTGACTTCCATCAATATTGATCCTGTCGATCATACATCCCAGGACTCTCTTACTCTTCAGTCATTCATCTGCATCGGACGCCGGTAAATTCTTGCCTCCCTGAAGCTCGATGAAACGCTTTCTCACACTGGCTTTTCTCGGGTCTATTGTCTTCCATTGACACCGTTTATCTACAGCTTCATTAAAACTTGTTTCATAATCACTTCAGAAGTTTAAAATATGCTAACCCTAATCCAAAACCTAACCCTTATTAGTTGCATTGACATTTATTAACCACATTCGGGTGATATTAATTAGGATTGAGTTAAGGTTTACAAAAGGCCACAACATTTAATCGGATAAAAAATAGTAAAAACACGTACCCAAAACGCCAGTCCTTTAGACAAGAAAATATTATACTTACACTATATAATTAAACAAACAAAATTTAGCACTTATTGACAAATTTGACGAATGTTTCTTTTTGCTATTTACATATTTAATCACCTCTTAGGTAAACTGCAAGATTGTAGACTTGTTTCAGTAACTATCTGCCAGACTCCTAGGCAAACTTAAAGATTCTTCAAGGTCGAATTGTTTTAGTTAAAGATTCTGTAAGTCGATTTGATTTAATATAACTATCAACCCTACCCTTAGACAAACATAAAGGATGTAATGTCAACTTGTCTTATTTACAATGTAGTTCGGGTAGGAAGGGTTCGTTTGATTAAGTATCAAGCATTATTGAACAGGGCACAATAATAATTCTGAACAGTTCGATTTCAAAAATTATCTACATTTAAATGAAGGAGGTTGACTCTTCAGTCCCAGGCAAAACATTTTCTTCATCCATATGTCGAAGAGGCACTCATAATACACTGACTGGAAGAAAGAAAATAGCCCATTACTTAAGACAACAATCTGCTGTTTTATTTAAGATATATATAGCTTACATTAATGCTTATCTGTAACAATATCATTCAAAGTCACATTAAAGTAATGGAAATATCTGTACACCTTTAATATGGTTAATCATGTGAAAGTGCAGAATACATCTGCTGATCATGCAACACTTGCAGGTAGTTCTCTGTTTAGTAAATAACCCAATAATTAAATGTTCTTCAGTATGTATTTCTTTTTAATATATTTTTCATTATACTATATTATTATGTGTTTAATGTATTTGTTTTAAAATGTATCAATGACAGAGTATTATACTTAAATATGAGTACCTAATTACTTTTAATTATTAATTACTGTATATTTATCTGTTGTATTATCTGCACTCACATAAATTAGACGTAATAATGAATACAACTATAACGAGCTCCTCTTTCATTTACAGGAAGAATATTTTTTACCAGAGCAAACTGCCACCAAAAGAACGACGCCAGACACAGAGCAGAGACACAATAATGCCAACGAAACAACGCCAGACACAGAGCAGAGACACAATAATGCCACCAAAACAACGCTAGACACAGAGCAGAGACACAATAATGCCAACAAAACAACGCCAGACACAAAGCAGAGACACAATAATGCCAACAAAACAACGCCAAACACAGAGCCGGTTCCGGAAAAGAAATTCGACCAATCAGAATTCAAAGCATTTCGAAGTATACTGGGAGACAAGTTTTCTAAAACTTTCACCGTGAAGGACACATACACTGATGATATGGTGACTGTCTACGCGAAAGACACTTCTCTCTTTTCAGACGCTAAAGGATATTTTGAAAATTTCAGGAAAGATGAGATGAATTTAAGTGAAAATGAAATGACACAATTAATGAATTCTTTTGATGAAAAATCATTTCTTCCTAATGCATTTGCAGTACCTGTACGAAATCAGAGCAAGGTTACTATTTATAGTTTTCGTTATGATGAATTTACGAAAATCAAACATCAAATTGAAATCAAATGTGGAAGGAAAATAGTGACCACAAAAGACAAAAGCAAACAGTTTGAAAACGCGATCAACTTGGAGAGTTCAAGTCTTCACGTGAGTCCTACACATTCTTATGTGGAGGGAGGCATTCGAGACTTCACTGCAAAGTCTGGCATTAAAGTGTCTGTATACAAAGCAGACATCACACAGTTGATGGTGGACGCCATTGTTAACGCTGCAAACGAACATCTTCAGCACTGGGGAGGAGTGGCCGCTGCCATTGCCAAGGCTGCTGGTGTGGAGATGGAGATTGAAGGAGATGACTACGTTAAAAAACACGGACGTCTGAATGTCACTGACGTACTGCCAACAACTGCCGGATTGCTGAAATGCCGTAAAGTATTCCATGCTGTAGGGCCTCGCTGGAGAGACTATCAGGATAAGCGTCTGTGTCAAGAACTCTTGGACAAGACTGTTTTCAATTGCCTGAAAAAAGCTCAGGATTTACAGTTCACATCTATTGCAGTGAGCTCAATCAGCTCAGGTAATACATTTTCAGATCATAGTAATGGTTTATTAATGCAGATAATTATTAGTGTCTATCAATGTACGCTTTTACCACGTGTAACACTCTTGGTAAAGACATTCTGACTGTTAACGAAATTCTAATTAACTGTATGACAGTTATGAGCACTGTACGTTCGAATTATAGAAATACTGTTACTTTGCGTTTCGAGAGATATACATAAATGTTTAATACAATTATTATTCTCAGTCTAGAGTTCTGACATTTGGCAATAGTCATAATCAGAGAAAACAAAACCATTAATGATCCACACAAATAGGGGATCCGATGAGTACGGGAAAGGGGGGTCACTCTACAGGTGTACAGTTCCAAACGACCAACTCTAGCAAGATCCATCGATTTCAATTAAGTGGTTATTGGACTCACACTGATTATCTTTAAATAAAGTATTTAAATGACTGGATGAAGCATTGCATACACCTAGCTTTTCTGCAATGCGAAGTGTTTAGCAGTAAAATGTTCATTAATGATCGAGAAAGGATTAGATGGACATAATTGTTGTGCGTGAAGCCAATGGATTGTACAGTTGTACCTGAGACACGGTGCACGTTGATATGAAATGATGTCACTTACTGTGTTTAATGTTTGTTGAGATACAATAAATTTGGTTGAGAGGGCGATAGTATTAAACCTCGACCAGGTGAAATGAAACTTTCAACAAATTAAATCCACTATTTTATTTTTTACTGATACCTGACCTTTTTACAACTTTTAAAAAACTTGCTATACATTTATTTAAATTCCCAGCACAACTTGAACCTAAACCTTTCATTACAATACGAAAAAGGCAAGTGATATTTTAATAAATTTACACAAATAAATAACTTTTATATACATAAAAATTACCTGTGTATGCATTTAATTTCTGTCATTTGTACTCTCGTTGAACAATTTATTTTTTAGTGTTAAATTATGTAGACATCTCTGGAATTTCTCAGTAGTATTATGTAACAAATATGAAAGAGTTGTCTTTGATTCATATGCATGCATTACGGTTTAATGCCACTACAGAATAGTTCTGCTTCTGGGCTTTGTCCCCTGACTATTGAGTTCAAATAATCTTGCACGAGTAAGCTCCGGAAGCAACAAACATTTAGAGTGCATAACTATTAATATCCATGCACGGAATTTATTTGCATACAGGAAGTCTCTCTCTCTCTCTCTCTCTCTCTCTCTCTCTCTCTCTCTCTCTCTCTCTCTCTCTCTCTCTCTCTCTCTCTCTCTCTGCAGACACTGTGTATGATAAAATTCTAATGAATGCTAAATTCATGCATATGAATAAGTAAAAGTAATTTTAAACTTTTGCACAGACAATTAAAAATAGTAATAGTACCATAAAATAATGTCATACTACAATTTAAAGTACAGAAGTCGTAAGTCGTGGATGTTACAGCTCATACCTGGGGATGGGGGGTGGGGGGGATAGGATGTTGAACATTTGCATGTCGCTTAAGTGATTGAAGGTCGAGGCCAGCTCAGAGTAATAGACGACTGGATAACTTAATTCCCTACTGGATCGAGGATAGTGGCTAAGAAGCTGGATGAAACGATAAATCTGGTCCGATGTGCAGTAAGCCGCGCATGTAAAACCTCTCGTGTCAGTTCTATATCGGAAAGAGTTGACCTTGACTGTTGCCCATTTAACACATTACACAGAAAACACGTACTCGAACTTTCAGTCTCCTCATCCACATTAAATCTTTACTTTGGACAGGACACTCGTTTGCAAAATCAGTAAAAGTAAAAACCCACATCCAACCAGACAAGAACCCGTTCATAATATTAATATACACAATCAGGACAGAGTTATGTCCCACTATGGTACTACCTGTCCGAAATGCTGGTTTTCGATAGTTAGTCCGAACTTCATCCGAACAGTTCAAGCAATTTCTAAGAAAGTAACAAAAGAAAATCCTTTTTCATTCTTGCGTACATTTTGTTTAAATTAAAAATAAATTTTTTTTTCTTCATATAGACATTTAAACAGACGTAATTTATTATCTTTTCCTTCGGATGTAAAGACTGAGAAATGTGGAAAGTTAATGGAGTTAGCGCCCTTAGGTTATATATTCAAGTTCAATACACTGAAAAAACTAGGTGATTATCTTCTTCATTCGATTATATTCCTGTGTTTATAACAATACGATATTATAAACATATTATGCCACCCCCACGCTATTAAACGTATATTTACATGAAATACAACTACAAATTTTATTTTATCCTATTCTGTCTGAAAGGCTCGTCATAATTTCTACCTATCTGACAGTTATTTTACCTATCCTTGACAGACAGACAGTCAAATTTATATAAAGAAGTCAAACAATCCTTTCGATTATTAGACATAACGTATCGACTTGATGTGGGAAAGTCATATTTATTGTCTACGGGTCAAAGATCAGAGATGACATTCTTTGATATAGTAGAGAGTAATGAATACTTAAATGCTGCATTGCATATGGTCTAGTGATTATTTAATCTTAATGATTGGATTGTCAAACTACCACATTCTAAAACAACACAATAATAATTAATAATTTATTTTAAACTTTTTTATTTGTTTCTTCTATTATTTACGTTCTTTTTAGAAAATAATATTTAATAAAAAAATATTCTTAAAACGAATAACAAATTTAAAAGAATTGTATGAACAAATACTAAATATTTAAAAGAGTTATATATACATTATAATTGTGAGCCCAAAGAATTATGTAAACATGATTATGTAAGGGCCAGAGTGATCCTTAATTATAAGTACTTAACTGTTTTGTATATTAGCCACGTCAGGTCTAAATGTAACGAAGCATCGACAGCATACTTCAGGAAACACTGATTTAAATAATTAATGCAAACAAGAAGTCAGATGAAGCTTGTTTTGCTATATAAACACATTCAAATTCATCAATCGTTTAGCCAATGTACTGTTAATTTAATAAATAAAAACTTTATGTAAACATGTTTATTTAAAGGCCAGATTGGTCCTTTTTCTACCAGCATTGAAAAATGTACATTCTATGTGATTTATTACATACTACAATTCATGGTACTTTCATACCTGAGTGTAACAAAAATAATTTCAGCCATTTTTGTTTATCATCGATATTAGTAATATTTGTGCAATATATAACTTTTATAATGATACCTTGTAATATTTTGCATGTACGTTAGCTCTGTGTATTTTGTGTGCATCCATACTTAGCCGACTATCCGGTTTATACTTTTTTAACTACGTATAAGTCAAGCACAAATTTTGCTCGCAATTAAAGCATTGTGCATTTAATGTCTCGTTTTAATCTGACAGCTATATTTGGTGTCCCCAAGGAGCTCTGTGCCCGGATGTACCTAGAAGCACTACAGAGATTTGAACGAGAGTACGGCAGTGAAAGCAAAGTCCGACACATTCACTTCGTGGACATCAGTGACGAGATGGTCAGCATCATCCAAGACACATTCAGTCGGCTCTGGGACACTGACATCACTCTTACAAAAGGAATTGCAGTTCCTGACCTTCCTGCATTCCTGCAAACGAATGAAGTCCTTGACCTAGGCTTGACAATTCATACTAATGATAAGCACTATGAGATAGATGCAGTTATTTATTGTAATGAACAAAATTCTTCATCTGGATATGAGAATGAGAAACAAAAGGATAAATTCAGTAATGCAGGAGGGTCATTATTTTATCTTGACCTGCAGAAGATACGACAAAACATTAAGGGTAAAGTTTTGCAAACAATCGCCATAGACAAAGGGACGCGTATCGTATTTCCTGCAATGTCACGTGACCTGACAAGCGAAGAAGACATGCGTGCTATCACAGAACGATTTATCTCCAAGATGGATACAGAACACACAAAAGCGCTAACCGTCTTGATAATTCCATACCAAAGAGAAGGTAATTCAAAGGATTTTATTAAACGTAACAGAAATAGGAATAATGATTTTGGCAAGTAGAAACCTGTAAAAAATATGTGTTTTAAAACTCTCAATGTGTGCATTCATTCACAAAGTGTGCACAGCCCCAAAGTATACACTTTTGAAATGATTACATTAATAGTGTACACCAATCTTTAGCGTATGCATGTCTTTTGATTTACATATCCGCTGAAAATGTTATTCTGTTAAATATCCTGTCAAACACCTCCATGATAATTATAATATATTGGTCTTCTATTTCTTTCTTATAAACATTTCATCAGGTCAGTATAAGTTATATTTTAATTTTGTAAACTAAGTATTTAACATAATTGGTAACCAAGTTGTTGTTTTCGATCTTTACCTGAGATTCGGAATGGTGATATCCCCTCTTGAAATTTCTCCTCCCCCCTCCCCCGTTTTTTCTAATTGTTCTGTGAAACAAACAATTCCTCCTCTATTTATTATAGCCAGGCCTCAACGTACACTTTGCTTACTGTATAAAAAATATGTAACAACATTTTACAAAAGACACACAATGGAGACATTACAAGAAACCATTTTAAAACGAGTGCTGTAAAAATTAACAATAAAATCTCAATGAAATACATGTTTTCATTAGTTCCTGCTGTCCACAATTATATCAAACAGAATACAATCTCTTAACTATATATGTATTATACCAAATATTTACGAGCTAAGGATATAATACATCTACAAAGTGCCAAAGCGAGGTATGGTTATAAATGTATGCATCTACAACTCTTGCGCTGATAATCTCGATGATGTTACCGGTCGATTAGATTCATGGACCACACTCATTAACAGACTAGGAAATGGATTTTTAAGAGAGAGAGAGAGAGAGAGAGAGAGAGAGAGAGAGAGAGAGAGAGAGAGAGAGAGAGAGAGAGAGAGAGAGCAAGGTGATATAATTATACACTATAACTTAAATTTAAGACAAACATACAAAACAGAAGTTACAGATATGTGATTCGAAAACAATTAACAAAAGAAATAATGAAAAAAGGTTAACAATATTTAAAACAAAATTCACTCTTAATCCTGTTTTTCATCCACATTCCATGCTTACTAGTGGTGTTTTAGTTGGTTACAAATTTTCTTTGAGTGTCGTCAATCTACATGAAAGTCTTAACTTGGCAACTCTTGGCAGCAAAACTGGCAGACTCTCAACAGGCCACGTCATATTAATACATTCAAAATAGGCGCCCCAAACCCAGGGAATTCGAACACAGAAATTTTATATTCCATGTCATTGTGTCATTCGTCCTAATTTTTAAAAAATAGTTAGTCTTTTATTTCACTGCTCACATAAGTCTTTCGATACGTAGGTCAGTTTCATTCTTTCACCCATAGCAGACAAAAATGAATATGTTAACTACTGGCTTGTATCTTTCCCAAAATCGATTTATTTCATTAAATTGAGATCAATACCATTGCTTTGTGATCAAACGCGCAAATATACCATAGTTCTGTGATCTCAAACGTGCAAATATACCATAGCTCTGTGATCTCAAACGCGCAAAATGACGTGCTAATACCAAAATATATGTGTTCTCAAACAGCACAGAAACCTTCCAGCCCTTCATTAGCAATAATTACAGTCTCGAAATAATTCAACAGACTCTAACCTTTTAAACTTTGTTTACCTTAAAATAGATAGATTTTAGACATATAATGAATAGCAAATATAAATAACTTATAATAAACATAGAATATTTATATTTTAAAGTATATTAATTTTTATTATGTTTTATATAGTTAATTTATTATTACAATTAAAATATGAATATAAGAATTCATAATAAAATTTAAACCTACTGAAATTATCAATAATTTTAGTAAATTTTTGTTTTGCTATTTTCCATCAGCCAGCCGCATGAAAACCAAAAGTCCAGAAGTTGTGGCAGAACCATTAGACACTTTTACAGCACCCAGTCTCAAACCAGAGGAAACCAAGGGAGGCAAGACAGACATCCGGGGTAACTCCCAAGATATGTCAGAATTAAACATTATTATATCACCGCATGAGTCCGCTGTGCAAGATAGCAATACTCATGAAAATCTTAAATCTGGTTGTAACCAGCCTGATTCCCAGACTGCAATTCCGAATGACAAACCGTTAGAAAGTCTTGTAGAAAATCATTCCAGTAACCATGAGAAATTTGATCGCACTGTGAAAAATGAGTTCAGTGATAAGGTGGGAAATAATGACAGTATGAGACAAGACAAGATGGAAAATGACAACAAGATGGAAAAAGACAAGAATCTGAGACCTAACAAGATGGAAAATATCGTCAGTGTGAGACGAGAGAAGGTGGATAATGACGACAGTGCGAGACGTGACAAGGTGGAAAAAGAATTCGTTAAAATAAATAGTGAGACTGTAACCACTCGCTTGTAAATAACTGGGGGTACTGCTAATCACCCTCAAAAAAAATGTTATTGATGCAACGTGTCATTGCGTTTTAATGTAGCTAGCACTACTGATACTAAACATATACAATGACGCTGATATAAAGTGACTCGTAAAATAGTGATGAAATTTACTGAAGGACATTATGTTGTTTACTTGTACTGATGGGATACCATTTGTATCTGACATGTCTAACTACTACATTTTATTGTAACATTTGATGACTAAATATATTTCTGTCATTTAGTGCTTAAATACTGTAATGCCAACATTTCTTAATAGATCCCACAATGTCTCCGTTAGTGACATAATATCATAATGTTCTCTGATGTACTGTCACAATGACTGGCTGACAAAATATAATAATGCTGAATTCCTCTAACGAAGTGTTATAATACGACAATTCACATCAGGAAAATAAATATTGTGAGATTATTGATTATAATACAGATAGCAGGCCTGAAAATGGCGACTAATTTAGTCGCCATGGCTAGTGAAAAAAAAAATTGGCGACTAAAAAAAAAACTTTAGTCGCCAACTGCGAGTGGGCTAAAATGAACTTTTTTGTGAACAACTATGGGTTTGTAAATTTTCCTTCCCTTCTTCTCTCTATTGTTTTTGGTACGTACTCATGACATTCCTTTATCTCAACGAGTCAATAAGGGTAGTCCATGTACCGTGGCTTCTGTCTACGTCACTAAGTCCTTTAAGTGATTTAAAACCTCGCATAAAGCAATAATCTTGTGTTTCAAAATTACGTCATGACTCACGTCATTTACCGGAGATCCAGATCTACCGATATCGGTCTTCGTAGCGAGCACATTCTCATGACACTAACAGTTCGGTCAGTAGACTTAGTCAACGTGTCACTACCCTTTAACAGTACACAACTGATAGAATTCGTCCCTATCTTCTCGTGTGTATTCGTCCCATCAGTAAAATCAGTCAATGTGTTGCTAGAAGTTTCATCACACCTTAACGGTACACAACTGATAGAATCTGCCTCTTATCTTCTCATGCGTATTCACTTCCGTCAATCAAGGTGTCACACGTACATGGAGGTGTATGCGTGTGTCCAAAATCTACACTATTAAGTGTTTAATAATGGCGTCATTTCTTATCTCTGTTTCAAGATCAAGCTTCCGTGGTGCGCTAACTGTTTCTGTACACTTCCAGCCTGAAAGTTCTGCTGCCAAGTGTACAAATTCATCTGGCAGGCCTAGAAAGTTACAATACACTGAGTGGCCGGATGTTCTGATCCCAGCAGATGATGATGATGATGATTGATTATTGATAACTTTATCAGATTAAGTTGAAAATAAAAATAAAAACATCACTGTAAAACAACACAAAATTGAGCTTTCCTTGTAAAAGACCTTCAGAAAATTTGTATTACACTGACATCATTCGCTCTCTTTCCCTCTCTCTCTCTCAAACTTCCCCCCCCAAATTATCTTAATAATATCTAGCTACTACTTTTATTAATAAAATTGATACGATACTATAGCTAATAACCACATGACCACCCAGATTACCTGAACAAAACAGTATTTTTTTATGTTAGGCTATTTTGATTGTCTAGAAAAAAATTAAATTGGCTAGTAAAAATTTTAGTTTGGCTAGTAAAATTTTTAGTTTGGCTAGTAAAATTTTTAAGTTACTAGCCAAAGGCTAGTGGGACTTTTTTTTCATTTTCAGGGCTGGATAGTCAATTTTTCTTTGTCTAATATAAACATTACATTTATATTCGTATGTTTTATAACTGGGATTATGTACTGCTTTAGGCAGAGACAAACAATGAGAAAAATACGTTGAATATGAAACATGTTATACCTAAACTTTAAAAAAATCTTGAAATCCAATTGTAAATCTGTGGGTACTAAGTAAATATTACACGGACCACCATGATCTGCAGTTGTTTATGATGCGCTTTCCTATATATACTCTTATTTCACATGAATAGTGACGTTTATGTCGAGATACACCTCTTCTATTGTTATAGAAGGTGATTTCTATTTGTGATTACTACTTCTTTTACCATTACCTCTACTAGTAATAGTTCTCCTTTCTTCACGACTTCTGTTGACTGTCGGTTGTGAACCAAGATATCGGATCTTACCAAGATTCTGGGAGATCCAAGGTTTTACAAGGGATATGTGGGCGGGGAGCGTTGCAGTTAGTAGCGGTACGAATCCGTGGTTTTTAGGTGATAGGCTTGTGACGCAACGCCACCCTAGTTAATGGTGAATATTATTATTACTAATTAATCATTCATAACTATTTGCAAGTGATGAGAAACTTAATTTATGTTATTAATAATTCTCCAGAAGACACAACTCGTCTCTCTCACTTGGCGGATATGTGGGCGCTGTAAACGTTTTCTCTCTTCCACAATATTGAAGACAAACATTTACCGTCACACAATATTTCCGTAGGTGAAAACTTCTTATCAAAAGAAAAGATAAATCCGTCTTTTAATCTATATTTAGCAAACCCCCGTTCACCCACTTTTGTCTCCAACATATGGTATCAATATGTGTAAGAAGGTCAATAAATGTATTAAATCAACAATCGAATATACATATAACAAATACAACGAACAAAATTATTTTGACATCAATACTTCCAAGAAACCACATTCGAATAATTTCAATACCTATACAGTCTTATACCTTAATATACAATTCTGCAGATAAGTGTCAGTGTAAATCAAAGGGTAATTTCTTATCAGAGAACGGAAATGCAGTAATGAGATTATAATGATAATAGCTTGTACATAATCATGTCTAGACGATTGCCACAATAGTCTTTACTGCACTTTCATAATAAGTCACAAGTTCATTGTCACAATTTCCTTGTCAGTTCCACATGTTTCTCTTGCACATTGTAGAACACTGATGACTCTCGAGGCTGATCTGGCACTCTTTTACCGTATTGGTTCCCTCAAGAAGCACAACGGAGCATATTCCAGTAACTTCCTTGTATCAGAAATTCCACGATGCAGTAGTGCATATTTTGCCACCATACATGAACAGAGTGCAGTGTATCTTTACATTTACACACGGGCTGGGGTGGGGGAGGTAGATATACTTCTCACATCTACCACATTCATAGCGGTTTATAAATTGGTAAACTCAGAGATTCTGGTGAAAACAAAAAAGTTTGCTTCTTCCCTTTAAGCTAACGGCCGCCTTTCATGACTGGATTTATTGCCAAACCATATTCAAAATGATTAGACAATAGAATTCTTTACAACAGGTAAACTTTTCATCTCAGCCCATTGGTTGATCTTGTTCTTGTAAATCTTACCATTGGATAATAAAACTACTCATCCACCTAAAACCAGTTTAGATTGCATCAGCAAGTCTAGCAAATTCATTGCCTGAGTTGTTTACTTCCACCATTGACACCTAAAAATATCAAGACAAGCAGTGCTTATCTTGTAACTTTGACATTTAACAATTTATAAAACAATTACGTTTACACATAGGGATAGGCAAATTTACTCCACCATAAATACTGACTTTAGTGACTTGTCTAACATTAACGTTATTTATATCTTTATAAAGACTGGTTTTATTTACATGTTTATAAATAGCGTCTGTGACTTTATTATGACTGGCATTATTTACATGTTTATAAATAGCGTCTGTGTCTTTATTAAGACTGGTATTATTTACATCGTTATAAATAGCGTTTCTTACTTTAATAAGACTGATATTATTTACATGTTCATAAATGGTGCCTGTGACTTTATTAAGACTAACGTAATTTACATGTTTATAAATAGCGTCTGTGATTTTATTAAGACTGATATTATTTATATGTTTATAAATAGTCTGTTACTTTATTAAGACGTATTATTTACATGTTTATAAATAGCGTCTGTTACTTTATTAAGACTGATATTATTTATATGTTTATAAATAGAGTCTGTGATTTTATTAAGACTGGTATTATTTATGTGTTTATAAATAATATCTGTTACTTTATTAAGAATGGATTATTTACATGTTTATAAGTAGCGTTATTGCCTTTACTAAGACTAGTGTTATTAGTTAAATGTCTATAAATAGTTTATGTGACTTTATTAAGACTGGTTTTATTTACATGTTTATAAATAGTGTTTGTAACTTTATGGTAATATTTACATGTTTATAAATAGCCATTTTGCCTTTACTAAGACTTGTATTATTTACACGTCTATAAATAGCATAAGTTACTTTATTAAGACTGGTAATATTTACATGTTTATAAATAGCGTCTGTGTATTTATTTTATAGTCTGTTTATGATAAACGTTACTAGCTTGCTATGACAACCACTACATGCTTGATTATGACTAATGTTACTGACGCATTTAAAAGTTCTACTGACTTTGGCAAGCATTATTGATGTGCATTATTAACTTGCTTATGACTAGTGTTATTGACTTGTTTGACTAGTGTTACTGACCTGTAGCGAATGACTTGTTTATGACTAATAATTAATTAGATCTAATTTGTTGATAATTATTTTTACTGATTTGTGTATAAATAGTGTCATTGGCTTGGCTATTGCTTTGCTGATTTACAAGTGGCTATTGCTATTGACGTACTGAGCATTATTACTGACTTATTTGACTCTTGTTATTGACTTGTTTATCACTTGTATTAGCAATGTGTTTTTTGGTTAAGCTAATGACATCTTGATGACTAGTGTAACTACATACTTGTATGTGGATAGTGTTGCTGACTTATTTATTACTAGCGCTGTCTGTTAAATTCTGACGCAGGAGACAGAGAGAGAGGGGATAGATGTCGAGAAGCAGTGAGGCAGGAGTTAGAAAGATAGGAGAGAGGAAGAGAAAGAAATAGAGGTATGAAAAAGAAAGAGTAAGAGATTGGGGGAAAGACGAAGAGAGAGTGGGGAAGAAGTGATAGAAAAAGACAGAAGGAATAGACAAGACTTGAATAGAAAAGAGAGTCGGGAGATGAAAATAGACATAGGAAATGAATAAAGAGAGATAAGGAAGACAGAAAATATGGAAGAAAGGGAAGAGAGATTTGGTTGATTAATGTGATGACCTATTGAATAACAGATGGTTGAAACTGGCTGATTTACTGACTGATATATTAAGTGATTTGCTTATTGATTTACTTGTTTTGTTTGACTCTTTATGACGTTGAACTGCAAGACTATTTATAACGAGAAGCATTAAAAAATTCGCATGTAATATATATCAATACACAGATTTGCTTTAAAAATATTTGGTAAATATGCAATATAATGTACCGCCATATTTAACACTTTGTAAAATAAGCTTTCTATTTTGTGTAAGACACATTTCAAGTATGACACACATTTTACGAATAACAAATAAATTATGTATCACGCACATTTCTCAAAGTAAATTTTTAGTTATTCTTTAAATTGCTGAAGATACGAAGCTCTAATTGTTAGTTAGTGCTCTAAATATTAGTAACAGGTAGATATGTAATTAAATATTAATTAGTAATAAATATTAAAATAATATTTGCATTTACATTAGTGTATTCATTTATATTTAATTTATTCTACAATATGCAAATAACTACTTAACTAGTACGTAGTCTCTATGTCAGACATTTAAAACATAGATACTGTAGTACTCAGTGGTAGTGTAGCTCATAGTAGCTCTATATTATATAAAACAGCAGAACTAGCTACAACTAAATTTTTTGTCTAATTCATATGTAAATACTATAGTCAGATACTGAAGAGTGGGGACTGTCTTGTACAAAGGTAGTGTACTGTCTTGTACAAAGGTAGTGTACTGTCTTGTACAAAGGTAGTGTACTGTCTTGTACAAAGGTAGTGTACTGCTTGGGACAAATATTTCCACCCCTTCCTTTATTTGTCAATTGTTCTTTCCGTCTTTACTATCCATATCTCTACTTTTATTTATGATATATCTTTCCGTCTTTACCATCCATATCTCTACTTTTATTTATGATATATCTTTCCGTCTTTACCATCCATATCTATACTTTTATTTATGATATATTTTTTGTGATAAATTGTGGAGTGAATATTTATACAACTGATATTTATACAGTATGATTTTTGGTAGATGTCATGCACTGCACATGAAGTGTAAACATGCAATGTGAAAATAACAACAGTCCTCCAAATGGATGACTAGACATTGCCTGGAGGAGTATCATAATTCAATGACACTAGTGTCATTTTTAGTGGAATTCAATAGTGGAAGCTCCACTGAATGCGTGAACCGAGCTTATTATGAATAAATGGCTAATCGCATGATGCTAGTATTCCTGAGAAACAATCTAGTTAAGGGCTAGACAATGGTCGCATACTGGCCACCTATAGCTAACCAATGGTTGTCTATGAATTTATCATTGGCATGTGATGTCATCCCCATCCTTGTTTCTACAGGAAACATATTAGCAAATGCATCACAATGTACAATTAAGGTGATAATTATGATCTGTTTCTAATTGTCATTTTTAATTCACCAAGATATGTTACTGTCATCTTACTGCATGTGACAGGAGTGTGTGTGTGTGTGTGTGTGTGTGTGTGTGTGTGTGCGTGTGCGTGTGTGTGTGTGTGTGTGTGTGTGTGTGTGTGTGTGTGTGTGTGTGCATGTGGGGAGATATGTCCACCATGTTGCGGAATGATGCTGCCTTATTTAGAGACTAGTGTCAGATGTGTTTGATTATTCTTGAATATTATGCTGTAACTTCCCACAATAAAACCGTTTACTATTATTCTTGTTTTTATCTATGATAATTAGGTTAAAGTACAATATGTGTAATAAATGGGGAATGAGTGTATGACCCAATGTTTCTGTTATGAGACCCATTCTACTTGGACCCACAGTGTAGTCACATACACAATCAAAACATGAAGGTACACAGGATGACAGATGGATGTATGTTTGTCTCTAGTCATGAATGCCTTATACAATCTAGTTACAGTCATTCTATGTTTTTCATTTTGTTAAAATTATCTACTTGCCTAATGCAATCTAATTATCTAAATATCCACCACAACCACACCACCACCTTATACTTTAGAGAGACAGGGGAGTGTGTTTCATGCATGTCTTTCTTTTGGCTAACAAGACAGAAACCCTCAAGGTGCTCAATTTAATGTGTAGTATGGTATTATATGTGTATTTGTGGAATGTTAAGAATGCGGTCAACAGGTGTGCTAGGTTTAAGAGCTATGTGCAGGCCCAAGCTTGATCCGACCTACTTGACAATCGATCTCAATGCCAACTGGAGATATTTATGACCCAGTGTAAAAATAAATGGAGCTGCTATACTTACACAGCGAATACTTCATAATAAATTACAACAGGTCTGAAGGTACCTTTGACATTGAATTAACTGTTTCCAATGTGTATACTGTAGTGCCAAACAACTGTTCGATGTCAGTGTTGTAGTAGAAGTGACAATACATATACACATGAGTCAGTTCAAGAAGTATAAAAAAACAGAAGTGTAACACCAGAAGACAACAGTTTGACTTAATTGTCGCAGTATCTTACTTGCAATGAATATGCATGTACACACTGTTAGTTAAAGAGTCAAAAAAATATATAAATACTTCTGTAATTTCAGTAATTTCGTAATTTTAGCGAGTTAATTTATTCACAGACATAGTACAGTTATTAATTTCATAGCTCTTACAGTTGTGTCATTATTCGTGAAGAAATATTTCAGTAAACAATGCAAGTCCATACAAATTATGGAATATTATGCGTTGTTTAAGGTAACTAAGCAAATGTAAGCAGATGAAGCTCTCTCTCCTCCTGCAGATATGCGAATACAATGGAAAACGGATATGGTTCATGAATGATGTTAAAATGATTTTTTTAATTAGTTTAACGAATCATTGCCCCTAGAACGATTTTAATCAGTTTTATGAGATACTGCCCCAGAAAGCGATTTTTTCAGTTTAACGGATAATGTCCACAAAAAGACATAACGAGCGGCTGCCCACAAAGAGATTTTCATCAGTTAAGCGAGACACCGAGCCTAAAGAGATTTTCATCAGTTAAGCGAGACACCGAGCCTAAAGAGATTTTCATCAGTTAAGCGAGACACCGAGCCTAAAGAGATTTTCATCAGTTAAGCGAGACAACGAGCCTAAAGAGATTTTCATCAGTTAAGCGAGACACCGAGCCTAAAGAGATTTTCATCAGTTAAGCGAGACACCGAGCCTAAAGAGATTTTCATCAGTTAAGCGAGACACCGAGCCTAAAGAGATTTTAATCAGTTAAATGAGGTATTGACCTTCCCTTTCGAGATTGGCACTGCCAGTACATTTTAAAAAGTATATAGTTAAGTTCATTTTTAATATATCTAACTGGCCACAATAAACATATAAGGAAATCTAACGCGATATTGGCGTTAAGCGTCCCCCCAAAAAAAAAATAAATAAATAAATAAAAATAAAGACAGTTAAACAAACAAAGAAAAGGGAAAAAAGTTGCTAAAAGCGGGTTACGATCAAGGTTTGGGTGGGAAACAGTGATAAGGTTAGGGTTAGGATCAGGGTTAGATATAAGGGTTAGTTAAACGTTTTTCTGTGGCATCTGGAATCGTGAATGTCATTTCCGCTAAGATATCCACCACAACCAAACCACCACCTTATACTTTAGAGAGACAGGGGAGTGTGTTTTATTTGGAATTGTGCGGCGCTTTCATATTGAAACAAATATTTGCTCTGGATAACTATTTGAGTTCTACATTATCTTCAATTCTGTCAATAAAACATTTGTACACTCTTGAAATTCGAAAAAGGAACTTTTTCTCATACTACAGTAGTTATAATAGACAACATTAGTATTATTTTTTCTAGAATTGACAATGCTAAAAAATGTATTCTTTAAATTTATCCATCAGAAATATCGCCTACTGAACGACCATATTCTGACCTGAAAGGTAAAGGTTTAGTGGTCGTGTTAGGAATATCCTCACAGAAAAAATAACTCAACAAATGTTTACAAATACTATTTACATATATTCAAGTTAAAAGTACATTCATATATACAAATGTTTACAAATACTATTTACATATATTCAAGTGAAAGTCAGTCATTATGAAAGGTTAAATAATTTAATATTCACTTAATTGCAAACAACTACTAACACGTTATAATAGCCATGTTAACAACAAATAGCAATAATAAACAGGGTGTTCAAAAAGAAACACAATCCCTTGGCAATTCATGTTTATTAGTAAAATACAAAATAAAATAGTTGAATATGTTAGCCATCATGCTGTGCACATAAATGTATTCAATGAATAATTTTACTCCACACATGTCAACATTTCATTTGAAATTTCAATTATTAATTTATTATTATTATTATTATTATTATTATTACTTCAATAATATGTGCTTGCATTTCGTTTAGAAAAACCTGAATAAAGTCGCATGACTATAACCTGCATCTACATCATTTTATGTTCATAATAATATATAACCACAAATGCAAATTCAAAATCTATTGCTCTGCAATGTTTACGTCATTATTGGTAAAAGACATACTAAATATGAGAAAAGAATTAGGCAATTAAAATGCATGAATATTATATTATGAACTGGTGGTTCTACCTGAAGTGGCTGTGTGTACCCAGTGGGTTTCTATAGTGAAGAGATAATGAAATATAAACTACTGAAATACTGCTTTGAAAAGATGACAGTCCAAATGAGAACTAAAATGTTCCTAGAACAAACATAAAATATATGACTACATTTGAATAGGAGTCGGTTTACGACTGAAACCTCCAATGACAATTCAAATAAGAAAGACTGCTCTCAAGGTGACAACCAGGCTCAATCTCCATCATGCTCAATAACATGGCAGTCAAGCGTAATGGCAGACAGCCGTGATGGCAGTCAGGCTTAGTGGTAGTTAGATTCAATGGCGGTCAGACCGAGCAAACTAAAGTGGTGTTTGGTCGTAATAATTCTGTAAATTATACACTATATGCTGTGGCAAAAAAATATAAATAGTATGCTATCATACAGCACAGAGAAAACCACGTGAGCTGAGTTCAAATGAAAGTCTACTAATTTACAACCAGTGTACAATATCGGGTACTCTCCGCATTAGGTGACTAGGTGTCAAGTTCGCCTTAACAATCACGTGACAGATTAAGTCTGCTTACTTGGAGTTATTATAATTTAGACAGAAGTACAGGTGATCCCTTTGACAAAAAGAGGAGTAAGCAGTCAATTCAATTACAATTTAGACTTTTGCGCCTTTGTTAAAGTAAGTGTACGTGTACAAAGCGGTCAAAGTCCCTTCATTAAAATTTACTTCGGTTCCCTTGTACGTGTAGAAAGACTCGACAATGGCTACGCAAGGGAAGACACCCCGCATTCAAAAATCCGAAGATGACAGGTAAAATTCTGCATTTAATGTAGTAAATCGTAATTTGTTTATTTTTACCTTTTAACTGCACGTTTTCTTATCAATAACTACTCATTGTAATAGTTATGTTTATGTAGTACACAAAATAATGACTGGAATGCATTCAGTGACACGTACATTTAAATCTTTAATGTGGGTTTTATTTAGGTACCGATTCAGAGCTATATTTAGACCAGTATGTGCTAGGGCCTCCTGTGACATGTCTGGATTAACAGTGTTCAGACGTGAACTGAATGACTGGCGTGCGTATATTATACATGTCTGAATTAACAGTGTTCAGTCATGAACTGAGTGTTCAGACGTGAACTGAGGGACTGGCGTGCGTATATTATAGATGTGTAATTTTGCATAACGCAGTATTTTTCCATTTAAATATAATTGCTTTCAGCCGCGGTCATTTGTAATGTTAAATACCGATTGAAATAAATGTTTAAGTACGGTAAGTATGATGTAAACAGTTTTTTAGTAAATGTTAGAATTTGCGAGTGTTTATTAAACAATTGACACTTAGAGTAAACTCTGTATCTTTTACATAGCATTGCAGTTTTTAAACATTAAATGATGAGATCAGGCGAACTGCTTCCACTAAAATTGAATAAGGCTTTACCTTATAAACTTCAAGTGTTCTTCGATAATTAAAAATACACATTACCTTTATACGACCTACACACACATATACACACTTAAGAAAACTTTGTTTAGTAAACAAAATGAATATATATGCTTATAGGCATAATTACGAAAGTAAACATAAATAAAATAATTTTATTTTAAAATGCAGAATTTTAACCAATAATGATTGACAAGGCATAATTCTATTCCAATGGATAAAGAGTAGTTCTTGAGAGCTGTCCTGGGAAAATAACTGTAATCTCTTCATACCTCAGCTCGACAAGCATCAAATTCAAGATAGATTAACCTGATAAATACATAAACGTTGACCTTTTGACATACTTTGCATTCGAAAATAAGGTGAAGTCTAATGGTTGGCGCACTTTTGTAACAGAGTAAACAAATGATTGATTTCAGACAGGTACCAGGGGCTGGATCCAAGCAGTGACTACGTGTAAGAAAGAAAAGAGATTTCGTATTTTACTATGCTGTGAACGGGTAGCCATTGATGGCTGTAGACAGTTGGAGTGACTCTATGATCGACTTTTGGAGCTCTGGAATATTCCTTGCTGCGGCGTGTTTTGAAATATTTTAAGTTTCTACTCAAGACATTAGTAGCAAAAAGTTGCAATGATAAAGTCGAAAGAGTGAACATATAGGCGTTTTGGTAGCATGAACAGTGAAAAACGTATGAATAATGTTGGCTCAGCTCCAAATATGATGCTCTATAAACGGTACAAATGTGGTAAAGGAAGAGAGCTGTCAGAGAAAGTGCACTTTGATTTCTAAGTAACTGAGTAAATGTAATGGAAATATCATCAATATCCATTGACTCCGACATACTTAAAAACTATTTTGGAACAAAACATGACTTTGATTTTAAAAGCATTTATTTGTAACTTATTACGCATTATCTAAGCAGAAACACACTTCTCTAGACTTCGGATAATGGAATCAATTTTAATTGGTCAGCTTGATTTATACAATTAAGTATCATAGGCGTAAAAAAGTCGCAACACAGGGTGATGGCTTGTTACACTGGATAGGGGCTGTGTATGCATAGTGCAAGAAATGGCCAGAGATCAACAATGACAGAATAATTGGGTTGGAAACATCATCATTTACTGACAACATTTTGTTTTGTTTGAGGTAGACATGATTGGAACCGAAATAATGCTGTAGAATGGATGCAAACAAACTGTGTTGGAAATGGAGGTTAATTATATCATGGTCGATATATCAAAGTTGTTGATAAATAAGAAGTGTGAAACTGAAATATTTCTATCACCTAAAAACACATTAAAGGTAATTAACAACTTTCAAAACTGCAGTTTAAGTGTTTTGACATAAGAAATAAGCTTTCTTGTGATTTAAATGAGATGCTGAGACTTTGTTTCCTGGACTGTCAACATAACTGATAAATTAGAAACTAGGAGATAGTTGTTAAGTCATTTGGGTACATAGTTTTTTTTAAAGATCTTTTTTAAAGGTGGTGAGAAATTACCTCTGGGAAGAAATATATGTTTATTATTCATTTCAGAGCAGTACAGCATCTGATCATTCATATAGCAGTGAAGTTGAAATAAGATCAAGGTCATAGGGCTTTTTGGTGTATTTCTTCAGTATTGTATACATAGAAAATCCACAGGCATTGGCTGAAATGTTATGAAAGTTTTTTTCTTGAAAATCTGCATCATAGCGTTGGAAATGGCGGGTCAGCTAGCGACATGCTTTCAGTGTGACCTCTAATAGTATCCGAATTGGAGTGGAAAAAGTAGCGAATGGATGTATCATTTTGTCCGTGGAGAGTGAAGTAGGAAATGGTGACTTATCTGGACGATGCTTTATTTCTTCATTTCATATATGTTTATGTTGACCATATGTTTATAGCTGGTGCCTTTATTATGTTTTGTACTGTTGAAGATGGACACTGTGCTGAAAAACAATATTTGAAACGATCTTTATAAAAGCTTGATAAATGTGTGTAACAGTAGAGAAACCTGGTTATATCTGCTTTACGACATTCTGTCTTGTCTCTACATAGCTTGTCACTGATATTGCTGTAGACTTGCAGTGAAACACATTTCTACTCTCCAACTTGATTAATGATTGATGGGACATTCTTATCAAGCAGATAATACACGTATCATTATTTTCAGTGGTGAGGTATTGCATAGTTGTTGTTTCCTGATCTCATACCATCAGTCAGTCTGATAATCGAGTTAATAGTGTTTGGAAATATAAATTCGGGGACAGACAGATAAAATCGATTTCTATGTCCCAGGTTTTCTACTCCTAAGTGTTCTGACATAAATTCATGAGAGAGAGTGGTGTAAATCAGAATGACACCATCAGGTCTGTACACTACCTAGCCTAATATGTCATGTCTGTGAGTTTGCATGTTGGAATTACTATACTACATTACATGTAAAAAGAGACAAAAAGAATTTATTACCATATTGGTCATTGTGAAGTAAAAAATAAAAGTTGAATTTTCTTTGAATAAAGAAACTGTCACTGGTGGTATTCTTAAATTTTAGACGATTGTGTACATTATTCTAAAAGCAGAAAATCAGTTACTGCATTGTTAATATTAGCTGGAGGTGAC
This sequence comes from Sinotaia quadrata, assembly GCA_028829895.1. Classification (NCBI taxonomy): domain Eukaryota; kingdom Metazoa; phylum Mollusca; class Gastropoda; order Architaenioglossa; family Viviparidae; genus Sinotaia; species Sinotaia quadrata. Next base: position 52,575,386 of record CM054180.1, on the reverse strand, counting down.
AGATTCAAAAGACACTGACCTGTGTGGAGCGTTTTAGGTGATTGATTGAAATAGTTCAAATGAAGTATAGTAGAAAAGGAAGATAGGTGTGAAAGTTAAATAAAAGCAATTCATACTTCTGGTATCATCTTGCCTACATTAAGAATGATTAAATTAATTTATTTCTTAGCCATTTGCATATTTTTGTTCGTCTTCTTTTGTACTAAGAAATCTGTTCTGTCAGTAAGAAACATGTTTACATTTTTTTTAGAATTGACATTGCAGATTTCAGATAAATTTTAAAAATTGCAGGTGATGTAAATGAGTGCGTTGTGAAAGTTACAATTCGTAAAGATCTAGTTAACATAGAGATTCACGTACAATGTGAACATGGTTAAAATATAATTTTATCAAATTCTGGTTTTTGACGTAATACTGGTTCTAGTCTTTAGTGACTGTCGATGGCTAGGGGAGATAATTGAATTCTTCTTCCTGTGTATTTCCTCTTTCTTGACCAATACGATTGGAATCTCAATAGTGTAAACATTTTTATGGTGAAGAAAATACACGTAGTCCTGGTCCTATGGTAACGTGATGATACAAGAATAATAATGTTGTTAGTTATTACCCACATGACGTCAAACGCCATTAGACAATGCCAGTAATATTAGAGATGAAGCATGACCGACTATACGATGGAAATGACAAAGCATGACCGACTATACGATGGAAATGACAGGTTTATTAAGTGAACAAACCTGGTGAGGAACAGTCCAACAGGCCCTGTTTGTAAAACTTGTAGAATATGCATTACCCCCTAATGTGCTTGTGCTCAATGCTCACTAATAATGTGTATTTGCAACGACATAATTATTCGTACATTGTCTAACAACAGTTCTTATAAGCTTTCCTTTATTATTTAACATAGAAATTAACAGTGTCTTTTCTCTTGTGTTCCTTCAGTTCTATGCCCATCAGTCCCATACCACTACCTCGGACGAAGGCAAATACTAAAGAGAAACAGGTAAAACACTAGAGCATCACTGATGTCACTTGTTTATTATGTATAAACCGTTATGATTATATGAGTGTTTAATGCTTTTATTATCTTTAAAATTAAAATAATTTAGAGTGACTGCAGGAAACGTTTACAGATTTTCAGTTAAATATTAAGAATTTATTCCACATTTCTCAATGTCATGTTAATGTCCTCACTGCATAATTTGACATTATTGATCAGAGAGGTGATGAGACGTTCATTTTTACTCTATAGCTTTAGATCTTCAATATACAGTAGATGGCTCTTAACATGTCCAGCTTTTATTTTGTATCCTAATCCTGCTTTCTGGGTAACTTGACTGAGAGGATTTAGAGCAATGCAAAACAGCATTGAAAGATTCCACAGTTTATTTGTATGTCTTGTTTCCATTTATTTATTGATTCATATATTAGGTTCTATAGTGATGGTGTTATTTTATACATTTTTATTGAACGGAGTTATAGGCCTCTTGATAATCAATCCATGCCATTGCAAGTGTTGATCTTTGTTCCTTGCTGTCAGTATCTATGGTTTTATCAATTGCCAGTTTTCCCGTTGTTTCTCTGCTGCCTGGTCTTGCATCTTTAGTTCATTTGTTAATAGATTGTTTGAATATGAGACATTTCTTTATCAGATATAATTCCTAATAGTAATTTCCAGTAGTAGTAGTAGTAGTATGCCTCTTTCCACGACTTCTGTTTGACTGTCCGTTGTGATCCAAGGTCTCGGAATCTTACCAAGATTCTGGGAGATCTAAGGTTTTACGGAGGATGTGGGCACTTCCGAGGAGCGCTGCTTTGAGTAGTGGAGCGAGTCTGTGGTTTCCAGGGAGTTTATTCAGGTAGCCTTCCAATTCTGATGTTATGTTCCCCAAGGCTCCTATCACTATTGGTATCACTTCTGCTTTTACATTCCACAGTCTCTGGATTTCTAATCTGAGGTCTTGGTATTTTTCTATTTTTTCTCTTTCTTTTGTTTTTATGTTTCTATCACTTGGAACAGCGACATCAATAATTGTTACTGTTCTGTTGGTCTTATTGAGAACTACAATGTCTGGTCGTCTTGCGGGAATCACCCGGTCTGTTCTTATCTCGAAGTCCCACAGTATTTTGACTTCTTCTGTTTCGATGACTGCTTCTGGTTGATGCATCCATGTCCTTTCTGGGGTTTTTATGCCATAGTTCTCACACAGATTTCTATGTATGTGTTTTGCCACTTCATTGTGTCGTTTGGTGTATTCTGTTCCAGCCAGAACCTGACATCCAGATAGTATGTGTTCTGTTGTCTCATCCATGGATTTGCAAAGTCTACATTTGGAATCCTTTGAAATTTTCATGATTTTCGTTTTGTGTGCTTTGGTGTTGAGTGCTTGATCTTGTGCAGCTGTTATGAGTGCTTCTGTTTCTGCTTTCAATCCTGCCTCTTTCAACCATTTGTACGTTGATTGCTTTGTTGATATTTCGTCTGCTTGTCGTACATATTGGCCATGTAGAGGTTTCTGTCTCCAGGTATGTGCTAGTTCTTGCTTCGTGGTTTTCTTCCATGTTTCTTTGTCTGTTTCTGGTGGTTGGAATAGTCCACTCCTTTTTACTAATTCTATCAGTGGATCATCTTTATTGTTATTCCAGATGTAGTCCACAAGGCCAATGACTTCTCCTTCAATGACATGTTTAATTTTCTTGAGACCTCGGCCTCCCATTTTTCGAGATACATAGAGTCTGTCTACGTCTGCTTTTGGGTGTAAGGCTTTATGTATTGTGAGTAGTTTTCTTGTTTTCCTGTCCAGTTCATTTATTTCATTTGCTGTCCAATCTATGATACCTCCAGTGTAGCTTACTACAGGTATTGCGTATGCATTAAGGGCTTGTATTTTGTTCGCCCCATTTAGCTTGGATTTCAGGACTTGTCTAACACGTTTTTCATATTCTCTCTTAACTTTGGACTTCACTTCTCTCTGCATATTTTCTTGATGTTGTAGTATCCCAAGATACTTATATCCATTTTCTATTGAAACATCATTGATTTTTCCGATGTCGAATTGCAGGCCCTCTGTTGTTTTGACCTTGCCTTTCTGGATGACAATTCGTCCACATTTCTCAAGGCCGAATTTCATGTTGATGTCTTCACTGCAGATCTTGACAGTATTGATCAGTGATGTGATGTCACTTTCATTTTTACCGTACAGCTTGAGATCATCCATGTACAGTAGATGGCTGATAACCTGTCCTGCTTTCATTTTGTATCCTAACCCTGTTTTCTGGATCACGTGACTGAGAGGGTTCATGGCAATGCAGAACAGCAGTGGCGATAGTGAATCACCTTGAAAGATTCCACAATTTATTGCTATGTCTGCAATATTTGTGTTGTTGCATGTGAGTGTGGTTTTCCATTTTTTCATTGACTCCTGAATTAGGTTCTGTATTGATGGCGCTACTTTGTACAATTTTAATGTTTCAATTATCCATGAATGTGGGACTGAGTCATAGGCCTTTTGATAGTCAATCCATGCCATTGCAAGATTTGTTATTATTATTATTATTATTATTATTATTATTATTATTATTATTATTATTATTATTATTGTTGTTGTTGTTGTTGTTATTTATTTTTAGGAAGGAGGAGAAAAATCAGAGCAGTCTGATAATGGATCCAAACGTAATAATTATAATCAAGCAATATCAAACGGTAATGTATCATATTACATTTATATAATAAATATATTTTTTATACTTTCCTGTTCTCTTCAGATTAATTGATTATTATTTATTTATAATAAAACGTTATGCATATTACTCCAAATATTTTCCCATAAGCTCTTCAATGGTGTTTGAGAAGGAGTTCAATCATCCTCTTACTATATAGTCTTACTGTGGGTTAGATTTGATATTAAGACACCATTGTTTGTATGTTTACCACTCTTACCTCTCCGAGTATTTGCTACAGCCCCAGTAACTCATTTCACACTAGAACACACTGAAACATCAGTGACTAGCGCAGACCACGTTAACCTAAGCAAAATCTTATCCGGATTCAAATTTTGTTTTCTCCATAAATGGGATGGGTATGGGTGTAGTTTGTAAGGAGCCACTTTCCCCTTACCTTGATAGTCCATAAATGGGATTTGAAGCTGTTATCCCTCCATGTTGTCGTCACAGCCCAGGTATTTAATTTTCTGGGTCATTTTGCCCTGGACTCTTCTTCTTCTTCTTCTTTCTTCATTTTGCCCGTCTACTAAAAGCAGCAGTCCTCGGAAGTGTTCATGTCCTCCGTAAAAACTTGGATTTTACAGAATCATGGTAAGATTCCGAGACCTTGGTTCAGAACCAACAGAAGTCGTGGAAAGAGAGCTGACAAATAATAGTAATGAATATTTATATTTTATTTATAAGTTTCAATAAATTGTACCTATCATCCAAATTTATAAAGATCTCTACTGGTACTTAACATGATGATGATAATATTTGTGTCGTAAATCATCATAGAAATGAAAGCGGACTTTCAGACATAATTATAATCAAAGTACATCACTGTTTCAGTGATGGCAACTGTCACTAGCACCTGTTCAGAGGTTTGCAACAAGACACTGTCTTTCTTATTTAGATGACAGTCCCAAGTAGTTCCAGCACATCACACAACTGTTCCACAATCTTCGATGCACTCACAAAGCACACCATTGTGAATCGTCCAGAACTTCACCTCAGGAGGAATGTTCACGAATCTTCGTGTGTGTTACTTAGCACACCACCAGGAATGTTCAAGAAACTTTTGTGAATTCACGAGGCCAAATCAAACCCCAATTGATGTCGTATTGGCTCTCGAATGGAATTCACGGGAATTAACTTACAGCAACACGTTTATTGATAAGTTCGACAACAATGCTGGATACACACACCAACATGATCCAATAGAGTACAGTAGTCACTGTAGTTTGAAGCTGATAGATTGTAAAACAGAAAATGGTGTGCTCCTTTCTTAAGATAACAATCACTTTTATGACTGGACTCGAATTGTCAAATTCAAAGAGATTAGAATATAGAACATATTCACCAAGATAACTATCGGTCCTTCCCCATTATATTAAGTTGTTATGAAGAAGTGTGAGACTATTAGTCAGAAAATGTACACATCGTTTGAAACTGGTACGGATTGCATAAATAAGTTCTAGCATATTCTCCACCTGAGTTGTTTACTCCAAAACTGGTAATTGAAACATTATCATTCTAAGCAGGGACCAAGGTCGGGTCACAATCACATTTAACAAATTTAAAAAAATGAATTTTACAAATAGTGATTGGTGAATTTACTCATCCACACTTTTTTCCTTCCTTCATTTCTTTTTCCTTTCTTTCTTTCTTTCTTTCTTTCTTTCTTACTTTCTTTCTTTTCTTCCTTCTTACTTTCTTACTAATTTATTTTTTTACTTATCTGCAGGAGAAGATGCTCAGAGTGAGAAGAAAGAGTCATTAAAGGTATAATAGCTTGCTCTCTTAAATATGAATTACAATAAACTGCTGGATCATAAATAATTATGTTACTTTCTTACTTAATTTGTTTATTTACTTGTCTGAAGAACGAGAAGATGCAAATAGGGAGAAGAACGAGTCAATGAAGGTTTGATAGCTTGCTCTCAGAAATAAGAATTACACCAAACTGCTGCATTATAAATAATTATGTGACTTTCATTCTTGTCATTGTCAGGTACAGCTTATACATCTTTTATTTATAATACAAAGCTACAATATGCAATTATGTCTCAAAATGTCAGAATTTAACAGGACAAATAACATACGTATAAAGAAAGAAGCATACAAATGTTCATTTAAATAACAAAATCTAATATTGTTTAGTTATTTATTCGACAATTTGATTTTAAAAACTCTGACAAATACGCAAACCCAAGTTATAGTGATATGTAAATCATTGATGATGATGATAACACGCAAAAATACTAATAATAATATAAATTATTACTATTATTAATTTATTAGGTACACATAACGTTATTAATATATTTTGATTATGTCATGTTAATAGGATGGAGAAGGAAATACCAATGAATCTAAAAATGGATCAAAAAGTATTAATCCAGACATATCAAACGGTAAAACACTCTAACAGATCTATAATTTATTACATTTATTTTTATGAAATATTTTATTAGTTTTCTTTTCCTCAAATATATCTTTATTTATTTACTATAATCTTCAATATTTTCCGAAGAACAGATAAGTTTAAAATGTTCATTTTGTTTCTGAATTTTAATAACAACAAAATCTTCTTCTGAATTTTAGTAAATACTTTTAAACAAATACTTTAATGTCTTTTTCACAATGTATCTTGATGTTCTCTTCAATTGTTAATTTCTTTCTTTAGTTAAGTAATCTTTCATTTTGCATTCAAAAATTATATTGATTTTTTTGTAAATTAATGTGTACCTTGAAGATCAGACACCAATCTTTCTATTTTCATCTCAATTTCTGTCAATCTCATTTACGATATGAAAAGAGAAAAATGATTGTAACACGGATGATTCATTGAGATTTAATGGAAAAGGGACTACTGGAGCACTAGCAGAACACTAGTAAACCTCGGAGTAAATGGATTAAAAGGAAACTAAACATATAATGATATTTTTTTAATGAAATGAACCAATAGGATTCTATGGAAAACGACGCTTGAACCTTTACTAAAGCCTATCCACATGGCATTATCAATAAACAACGACTTCAGAACGGAAGAGATCAGTAGTGCTAAATAGGCTATTTACAATCTAGAAATACAATAGTCAGAACAGCAAGAAACTAATTTAACAAGTCACGTTGACGACCATGCTGGAGAAATAATCACTGAACTAAATAAGGAACACCAGTGCATGTTAGAAGACAGAATAGAATTAATTGACAACAGCAAATTACATGTAGGTAATACCCCAATACGAAGACTGCAAAATAAATAAAGTATAACAAAAATAATTTATAATGCAAATAAAGTAGTGATGCACAAAGAGATAACAGAAACCATTAGTCTAAAATGTACCTCATCAAAAATAACGAAAAAAATTATGGCAACATTCACAATCACACAGTATGCAACAAATCAATGTCTTTCTTTGCTTCTTTCTTTCTTTCTTTCTTTCTTTCTTTCTTTCTTTCTTTCTTTCTTTCTTTCTTTCTTCATTCTTCCTTGCTTCCATCCATCCTTCCTTCCTTCCTTCCTTCTTTCTATCTTTATTCTTTTTCCTTTTTTCTTTCTTTCTTCCCTCCTTCTTTCTTACTTTCTTACTTAATTTGTTTATTTACTTGTCTGCAGAACGAGAAAATGCAAATAGGGAGAAGAACGAGTCATTGAAGGTATCACAACTTGCTCTCAGAAATAGGAATTACACCAAACTGATGCATTATAAATAATAATTATGTGACTTTCATTAATACTGCATTATAAATAATTATGTGACTTAATGTACAGCTTAAATATCTTTTATTTATCATACAAAGGTACAATATGCAATTATGTCTCGAAAATGTCAGAATTTAACAGGACAAACAACATACGTAAAAAGAAAGGAAGCACAAAATGTTCATTTATATAATAAAATCTAATATTGTATAGTTATTTATTTGACAATTTGATTTTAAGATTTCTCACAAATATGCAAACCCAAGTTATAGTGAATAGCAAATCATTGATGATGATACATTCAGTAATGATACTCATATTAATAATATAATTTAATAATATTATTAATTGTTTAGGTCTACATTGACTAGCTTTATTAATATGTTTTGATTATGTTGTGTTAATAGGAAGGAGGTGGAAATACCAATGAATCTAAAATTGGATCAACAATTATTAATCCAGAGATATCAAACGGTAACATACTCTAACAAATCTATAATATATTATATTTAATCATATCGAAATATTTTATTAGTTCTCTATTCCTCAAATATATCATTATTTATTTACTATAATCTTCAATATTTTCCGTAGAACAGATAAGTTTAAAATGTTCATTTTGTTTCTGAATTTTAATAACAACAAAATCTTCTTCTGAATTTTAGTAAATACTTTTAAACAAATACTTTAATGTCTTTTTCACAATGTATCTTGATGTTCTCTTCAATAGTTAATTTCTTTCTTTAGTTAAGTAATCTTTCATTTTTCAATCAAAAATTGATTTCTTTGTGTAAATTAATGTGTACCTTGCAGATCAGACACCAATCTTTCTATTTTCATCTCAATTTCTGTCAATCTCATTTACGATATGAAAAGAGAAAAATGATTGTAACACGGATGATTCATTGAGATTTAATGGAAAAGGGACTACTGGAGCACTAGCAGAACACTAGTAAACCTCGGAGTAAATGGATTAAAAGGAAACTAAACATATAATGATATTTTTTTATGAAATGAACCAATAGGATTCTATGGAAAACGACGCTTGAACCTTTACTAAAGCCTATCCACATGGCATTATCAATAAACAACGACTTCAGAACGGAAGAGATCAGTAGTGCTAAATAGGCTATTTACAATCTAGAAATACAATAGACAGAACAGCAAGAAACTAATTTAACAAATCTCGTTGACGACCATGCTGGAGAAATAATCACTGAACTAAATAAGGAACACCAGTGCATGTTAGAAGACAGAATAGAATTAATTGACAACAGCAAATTACATGTAGGTAATACCCCAATACGATGACTGCAAAATAAATAAAGTATAACAAAAATAATTTATAATGCAAATAAAGTAGTGATGCACAAAGGTTATAAAAGAAACCATTAGTCAATAAGTATTTCATCAAAAATAACGAAAAAAGTAATGGCAACATTCACAATCACACAGTATGCAACAAATCAATTTCTTTCTTTGTTTCTTTGTTTCTTTTTTTCTTTGCTTGTTTCTTTCTTTCTTTCTTTCTTTCTTTGCTTGTTTGTTTGTTTGTTTGTTTCTTTCTTTCTTTCTTTCTTTCCTTCATTCATTCTTCCTTGCTTCCATCCTTCCTTCCTTCCTTCTTTCTTTCTTTCTTTTTTCTTTTTTCTTTCTTTCTTTCTTCCATCCTTCTTTCTTACCCTCTTACTTAATTTGTTTATTTAATTGTCTGCAGAACGAGAAGATGCAAATAGGGAGAAGAACGAGTCAATGAAGGTTTGATAGCTTGCTCTCAGAAATAAGAATTACACCAAACTGCTGCATTATAAATAATTATGTGACTTTCATTCTTGTCATTGTAAGGTAGATCTTAAACATCTTTTATTTATCACACTAAGCTACAACATGCAATTATGTCTCGAAAATGTCAGAATTTAACAGGGCAAACAACATACGTAAAAAGAAAGAAGCATACAAATGCTCATTTATAAAATAAAATCTAATATTGTATAGTTATTTATTCGACAATTTGATTTTAAGAAATCACAAATACGCAAACCAAAGTTATAGTGAATTTCAAATCATTGATGATGATTATGATACACGCAATAATAATACTCATAAAAGTAATATAAATTATTATTATTATTCAGTCTCTTTCCACGACTTCTGTTTGACTGTCGGCTGAGATCCTAGGTCTCGGAATCTTACCAAGATTCTGGGAGATCCAAAGTTTTACGGAGGATGTGGGCACTTCCGAGGAGCGCTGCTTTGAGTAGTGGAGCGATTCTGTGGTTTCCAGGGAGTTTATTCAGGTAGCCTTCCAATTCTGATGTTATGTTCCCCAAGGCTCCTATCACTATTGGTATCACTTCTGCTTTTACATTCCACAGTCTCTGGATTTCTAATCTGAGGTCTTGGTATTTTTCTATTTTTTCTCTTTCTTTTGTTTTTATGTTTCTATCACTTGGAACAGCGACATCAATAATTGTTACTGTTCTGTTGGTCTTATTGAGAACTACAATGTCTGGTCGTCTTGCAGGAATCACCCGGTCTGTTCTTATCTCGAAGTCCCACAGTATTTTGACTTCTTCTGTTTCGATGACTGCTTCTGGTTGATGCATCCATGTTCTTTCTGGGGTTTTTATGCCATAGTTCTCACACAGATTTCTATGTATGTGTTTTGCCACTTCATTGTGTCGTTTGGTGTATTCTGTTCCAGCCAGAACCTGACATCCAGATAGTATGTGTTCTGTTGTCTCATCCATGGATTTGCAAAGTCTACATTTGGAATCCTTTGAAATTTTCATGATTTTCGTTTTGTGTGCTTTGGTGTTGAGTGCTTGATCTTGTGCAGCTGTTATGAGTGCTTCTGTTTCTGCTTTCAATCCTGCCTCTTTCAACCATTTGTACGTTGATTGCTTTGTTGATATTTCGTCTGCTTGTCGTACATATTGGCCATGTAGAGGTTTCTGTCTCCAGGTATGTGCTAGTTCTTGCTTCGTTGTTTTCTTCCATGTTTCTTTGTCTGTTTCTGGTGGTTGGAATAGTCCACTCCTTTTTACTAATTCTATCAGTGGATCATCTTTATTGTTATTCCAGATGTAGTCCACAAGGCCAATGACTTCTCCATCAATGACATGTTTAATTTTCTTGAGACCTCGGCCTCCCATTTTTCGAGATACATAGAGTCTGTCTACGTCTGCTTTTGGGTGTAAGGCTTTATGTATTGTGAGTAGTTTTCTTGTTTTCCTGTCCAGTTCATTTATTTCATTTGCTGTCCAATCTATGATACCTCCAGTGTAGCTTACTACAGGTATTGCGTATGCATTAAGGGCTTGTATTTTGTTCGCCCCATTTAGCTTGGATTTCAGGACTTGTCTAACACGTTTTTCATATTCTCTCTTAACTTTGGACTTCACTTCTCTCTGCATATTTTCTTGATGTTGTAGTATCCCAAGATACTTATATCCATTTTCTATTGAAACATCATTGATTTTTCCGATGTCGAATTGCAGGCCCTCTGTTGTTTTGACTTTGCCTTTCTGGATGACAATTCGTCCACATTTCTCAAGGCCGAATTTCATGTTGATGTCTTCACTGCAGATCTTGACAGTATTGATCAGTGATGTGATGTCACTTTCATTTTTACCATACAGCTTGAGATCATCCATGTACAGTAGGTGGCTGATAACCTGTCCTGCTTTCATTTTGTATCCTAACCCTGTTTTCTGGATCACGTGACTGAGAGGGTTCAGGGCAATGCAGAACAGCAGTGGCGATAGTGAATCACCTTGAAAGATTCCACAATTTATTGCTATGTCTGCAATATTTGTGTTGTTGCATGTGAGTGTGGTTTTCCAGTTTTTCATTGACTCCTGAATTAGGTTCTGTATTGATGGCGCTACTTTGTACAATTTTAATGTTTCAATTATCCATGAATGTGGGACTGAGTCATAGGCCTTTTGATAGTCAATCCATGCCATTGCAAGATTTGTTCTTCGTTTCTTGCTGTCAGTCACTATTGCCTTATCAATTGCCAATTGGTCCTTCGTTCCTCTGCTGCCTGGTCTAGCACCCTTTTGTTCATAGTTTAGAATTTTGTTTGTTTCAAGATGAGTCATGATTTTGTTAGCTATAATTCCTGATAGTAACTTCCAGGTGGTTGATAGGCATGTGATTGGTCGATAGTTGTTTGGTGTTGCGCCTTTCTGTGTATCTTTCATAATCAGACTTGTTTTTCCCTTTACCATCCATGCTGGTAAGGTTCCTGGTTTGATTAGTATGTCTTGCAGTTGTTCACCAAGTCTGCCATGTAAGGAGGTAAACTTTTTCAGCCAGTTTCATCAATTGTATCAACCTAGAAATAATTACTAAGAAGATTCCGAGACCTTGGATCATAACCGACAGTCAAACAGAACTCGTGGAAAGAGGTATAATAATGAAGTGAAAATTGAAAGGAGTAATAATGAAGTGATGTTCGATTTGTGTTTAGATTAAAATTTGGTACAGTGAAATTGATGGGTAGGACGGCAAGAGAGGTATTGACGAAAAGTCATAAAGATATCGGTGTGATGTAATTGTTTGGGTTACGTCAGAGGAGGATTTACGTCAAGTTGGCTTGCGTGGTATCTTTTGCCTTGAAAACTCAACTCTTCAGGACAAATTTGCTAAATTAACCAATATAAGGAAAAGATAAACATACAAAACAAGATAAGTAAAGAAGAAGAAGAATATAAAATAATGTTAATGTCAAGAGATAAACATGACTGTAATATTAATTAGGCAAACATAATCACGTAACTGAATACCATAATAATAATAACAATAGTAAAAGTGGTAATAGGGATAACATCCAGAGTCCAACTCTGGAATATCGTGGGAGGGAAAAGCGGATCCCTCCAAAATACACGCTTGCCCATCCTATTCATGATGGAGAAAACAAACTTTGATTCCATACCGGATCAGACTTCGCCCGGGCTAACAAGGTCTGCGCTAGGCACTGATGTTTCGGGGTGTTCTAGTGAAAAAAGGGCTACTGAAACACATGGAAAAACTCGGAGGAAATGGACCAGAGAGGACAACATACAAATCATGGTTTCCTACTATCAAAGCCAGCCAACAACAAGAGGATATAGAAAACGCATGTATGAACACTGGCTAAAAAACCATCCAGATGATATGATTAGAGAACAACGGCTCCTAGATCAGAAGAGAGTGATATTACAAAATAGGCTTCTTACAGCTCTTGAAATACAAGAGATAGAACAACAACAAGAGAACACTACAACCCGATACAATGACACTGAAGTCATTGAAAATTTCACAATATCACAACAGTCAATTCTAGTTGATAACTTCGTTGGGGAAATCCCATGCCACTTCACTCGAGAACAGCAACGCTTGTTTGAAGACATAAAATGCTTCATGGACAAAAATAAGTCATATGAAGACAGAACACCAACAAGAAGGCTGCAAAACAGCAAAGATCTATGGATAGCAATTGAGAATGCAAATGAAGTATTAAAACATATCCCCACAAAAGATATTACAGAAACCAACTGTCTAATATACGCCACCGCAAAGGTAATTGAAAGATATATAAGGCCAGACACAGTACAAACACAGAAACCATCAATACCACCATGGAAGAAAAGAATAGAAAAGAAAATAGAGTGTACTAGAAGAGAAATAAGCCAAATGACAGCAGCAGAACAAAATAAGGGGAAAATGAAGGCAAGATTGGTCGCCAAATACCATCTCAACTGTAGAAACACTAAGACTGCAATAGAAGATGCAAAGCAAAGACTTCAAGGACTCAGTCACCGTCTGAAGAGATACATTGCAAGAGGTCAGCAATTCCAACAGAACAAAATATTCCGAACTGACCCTGGAAGACTATACCAAGAATTTAAAGGAAATTTCAGAACAGAACAACAAATACCAAACATTCATGATACTAAGACCTTCTGGGAAAACATTTGGAGCAATACAAATACGCATAACACTTCCGCCAAATGGATTCAAGAACTGAAAGTTGATCATAAAGAAACACCTGAACAATGCACCGTAACAATCAGTGAGAAAGACATTAAGAAGAAGGTTCGAAATATGGCAAACTGGAAAGCCCCAGGACCAGATCAAATACAAATATTCTGGCTGAAAAAGTTTACCTCCTTACATGGCAGACTTGGTGAACAACTGCAAGACATACTAATCAAACCAGGAACCTTACCAGCATGGATGGTAAAGGGAAAAACAAGTCTGATTATGAAAGATACACAGAAAGGCGCAACACCAAACAACTATCGACCAATCACATGCCTATCAACCACCTGGAAGTTACTATCAGGAATTATAGCTAACAAAATCATGACTCATCTTGAAACAAACAAAATTCTAAACTATGAACAAAAGGGTGCTAGACCAGGCAGCAGAGGAACGAAGGACCAATTGGCAATTGATAAGGCAATAGTGACTGACAGCAAGAAACGAAGAACAAATCTTGCAATGGCATGGATTGACTATCAAAAGGCCTATGACTCAGTCCCACATTCATGGATAATTGAAACATTAAAATTGTACAAAGTAGCGCCATCAATACAGAACCTAATTCAGGAGTCAATGAAAAACTGGAAAACCACACTCACATGCAACAACACAAATATTGCAGACATAGCAATAAATTGTGGAATCTTTCAAGGTGATTCACTATCGCCACTGCTGTTCTGCATTGCCCTGAACCCTCTCAGTCACGTGATCCAGAAAACAGGGTTAGGATACAAAATGAAAGCAGGACAGGTTATCAGCCATCTACTGTACATGGATGATCTCAAGCTGTACGGTAAAAATGAAAGTGACATCACATCACTGATCAATACTGTCAAGATCTGCAGTGAAGACATCAACATGAAATTCGGCCTTGAGAAATGTGGACGAATTGTCATCCAGAAAGGCAAGGTCAAAACAACAGAGGGCCTGCAATTCGAAATCGGAAAAATCAATGATGTTTCAATAGAAAATGGATATAAGTATCTTGGGATACTACAACATCAAGAAAATATGCAGAGAGAAGTGAAGTCCAAAGTTAAGAGAGAATATGAAAAACGTGTTAGACAAGTCCTGAAATCCAAGCTAAATGGGGCGAACAAAATACAAGCCCTTAATGCATACGCAATACCTGTAGTAAGCTACACTGGAGGTATCATAGATTGGACAGCAAATGAAATAAATGAACTGGACAGGAAAACAAGAAAACTACTCACAATACATAAAGCCTTACACCCAAAAGCAGACGTAGACAGACTCTATGTATCTCGAAAAATGGGAGGCCGAGGTCTCAAGAAAATTAAACATGTCATTGAAGGAGAAGTCATTGGCCTTGTGGACTACATCTGGAATAACAATAAAGATGATCCACTGATAGAATTAGTAAAAAGGAGTGGACTATTCCAACCACCAGAAACAGACAAAGAAACATGGAAGAAAACAACGAAGCAAGAACTAGCACATACCTGGAGACAGAAACCTCTACATGGCCAATATGTACGACAAGCAGACGAAATATCAACAAAGCAATCAACGTACAAATGGTTGAAAGAGGCAGGATTGAAAGCAGAAACAGAAGCACTCATAACAGCTGCACAAGATCAAGCACTCAACACCAAAGCACACAAAACGAAAATCATGAAAATTTCAAATGATTCCAAATGTAGACTTTGCAAATTATTATTATTATTATTATTCAGTCTCTTTCCACGACTTCTGTTTGACTGTCGGCTGAGATCCTAGGTCTCGGAATCTTACCAAGATTCTGGGAGATCCAAAGTTTTACGGAGGATGTGGGCACTTCCGAGGAGCGCCGCTTTGAGTAGTGGAGCGATTCTGTGGTTTCCAGGGAGTTTATTCAGGTAGCCTTCCAATTCTGATGTTATGTTCCCCAAGGCTCCTATCACTATTGGTATCACTTCTGCTTTTACATTCCACAGTCTCTGGATTTCTAATCTGAGGTCTTGGTATTTTTCTATTTTTTCTCTTTCTTTTGTTTTTATGTTTCTATCACTTGGAACAGCGACATCAATAATTGTTACTGTTCTGTTGGTCTTATTGAGAACTACAATGTCTGGTCGTCTTGCAGGAATCACCCGGTCTGTTCTTATCTCGAAGTCCCACAGTATTTTGACTTCTTCTGTTTCGATGACTGCTTCTGGTTGATGCATCCATGTTCTTTCTGGGGTTTTTATGCCATAGTTCTCACACAGATTTCTATGTATGTGTTTTGCCACTTCATTGTGTCGTTTGGTGTATTCTGTTCCAGCCAGAACCTGACATCCAGATAGTATGTGTTCTGTTGTCTCATCCATGGATTTGCAAAGTCTACATTTGGAATCATTTGAAATTATTATTATTATTATTATTATTATTATTATTATTATTATTATTATTATTATTATTATTATTATTATTATTATTTTTAATGTATTAGGTCTTCATTGACTATCTTTATTTCTGTATTTTAATTTTGTTATGTTAATAGGAAGGAGGAGGAAATACCAATGAATCTGAAAATGGATCAAAAAATTTTAATCCAAAGACATCAAATGGTAACATACTCTATCAGATCTATAATTTCTTACATTATTTTTATACAAATATTTTATTAGTTTTCTTTCCCTCATTTTTTATCATTATTTATTTATTTATTATAATATTTATATGTTCGGAAGAACATGTAAAAGTTTTAAATGAACATGTTTGTTCTGAATTTTAATAGCAACAACAATACTACTACTAATAATAATAATAATTCAATTTGTAGTAAAAATAGAAGGATGAACAAGATGGCAACTTTCTTTCTTTCTTTCCTTCTTTCTTTCTTTCTTACTTTCTTCTTTCCTGCCTTCTTACTATCTTACTTATTTTTTTTTTTTACTTATCTGCAGGAGAAGATGATCATAGTGAAAAGAAAGAGTCATTAAAGGTATAATAGCTTGCTCTCTTATATAGGAATTACAATAAAATGCTAGATCATAAATAATTATGTTACTTTCTTACTTAATTTGTTTATTTAATTGTCTGCAGAACGAGAAGATGCAAATAAGGAAAAGAACGAGTCAATGAAGGTATAATGGCTTGCTCCCAGAAATAGGAATTACACCAAACTGCTGCATTATAAATAATTATGTGATTTTCATTCTTGTCACTGTAAGGTAGATCTTAAACATCTTTTATTTATCACACTAAGCTACAATATGCATTTATGTCTCGAAAATGTCGGAATTTAACAGGACAAACAACATACGTAAAAAGAAAGAAACATAAAATGTTCATTTATAAAATAAAATCTAATATTGTATAGTTATTTATTCGACAATTTGATTTTAAGAAATCACAAATACTCAAACTCAAGTTATAGTGAATAGCAAATCATTGAAGATGATACATTTAATAATAATACTCATAAAAATAATATAAATTATTATTATTATTACTTATTAGGTCTACATTGACTAGCTTTATTAATATGTTTTAATTATGTTAATAGGAAGGAGGAGGAAATACCAATGAATCTAAAATTGGATCAACAATTATTAATCCAGAGATATCAAACGGTAACCTACTCTAACAGATCTATAATTTCTTATATTTAATCATATAGAAATATTTTATTAGTTCTCTTTTCCTCAAATATATCATTATTTATTTACTATAATCTTCAATATTTTCCAAAGAACATATAAGTTTGAAATGTTCATTTTGTTTCTGAATTTTAATAACAACATTTTCCTTCTGAATTTTAATAAATACTTTTAAAACAAATCCTTTTAATGTCTTTTTCACAATGTATCTTGATGTTATCTTCAATAATTAATTTCTTTCCTTAGTTAAGTAATCTTTCTTTTGTCATTCAAAAATTATATTGATTTCTTTGTGTAAATTAATATGTACCCTTGCAGATCAGACACCAGTCTTTCTAGTTTCATCTCAATTTCCAACTCATTTATGATATGAAAAGAAATAAAATATTCTAACACGGGTGTTTCATTGAGTTTTAATGGAAAATGGACTACTGGAACACTTGCAAAACATTAGTATACCTCGGAGATAATTTGGATAAAAGGAAACTAAATATTATAATGATATTTCTTATCAAATAAACCAATAGGAGTATATGAAAAACGACGCTTGAACCTTTACTAAAACCCATCCACATGACATTATCAATAAACAACGACTCCAGAACGGAAGAGATCAGTAGTGCTAAATAGGCTATTTACAATCTAGAAATACAATAGTCAGAACAGCAAGAAACTAATTTATCAAATCTCGTTGACGACCTTGCTGGAGAAATAATCACAGAACTAAATAAAGAACACCAGTGTATGTTAGAAGACATAATAGACAACAGTAAATGTCTTGTTGACAATACCCAATAAGAAGACTTCTAAATAAATAAAATATAAAGTCAATAATTCATAATGCAAATAAAGTAGTGATGCATATCCCTATAAAAATATAACAGAAACCATTAGTCTAATAAGCACATCATTAATGAAAAAATATGTAATATTAGCCAAAGCACAAACAAAGAAACCATTAGTACCACCATGGAAGAGAAGAATTAGAAAATAAAATAAATTGCATTGTTCAGAAAATAAACCAAATAAGAAGATTAATTCATAAAAACTCAAAAGTGGAAGTATCATTAATCAACAAATGACATCTAAATAATTGAAATATTAAGACAGTAATAGAAGATGCGAAACAAATGCTAATAGGACTCTGCCATCGTTTGAATAGATATATTGCAAGAGATCAGCAATTTCAATAGTACAAAATAAAATTAACCGGAAGATCTCACTGGAATAGACGAAGTCATAATACCTTGGGATTTTGATATAATAATAAATCGAGTGATCCATTTGGAAGACAAGATGTATGGATCTCAATAAGTGATTCAAAACTACTGACAAACAAACAAAACAAGACAATGGGAAAAAAAACTAGGAAAATATTAGAATCTTAGATTAGAAATACATATACTGTTATATGTTAAAAGTAGTTGTAATACCAGTAGTGATAGGGTCTTTACTGTACATAGCATTTATGTTGGAAGACGCTATGAATAAACTATCTGGACAACAAAGAATTGCCCGACTACTAAAAGCAGCAGTCCTCTGAAGTGATCTAATCCTCCGTAGAACTTGGATCTAACAAAAATTTGGTAAGATTACAATACCTTCAAAACCGACAGTCAAGAGAAGTGAAAAGAGAGCTGAGTAATAATAGTAATGAACTATTTCTATTTTATTTATATTAATTATAACAACTGTTCACGAATCTTTGTGTGTGCTACTTAGCACACCACCAGGAATGTTCAAGAAATTTTAGTGAATTCTCTAGACTAAAGTCTAGCTTCAATTTCTGTCATATCGGCTCTCCAATGGAATTCACGGGAATCAACTTACAGCAAAACGTTTATTGATAAGTTAGACGACAAGGCTGGATACACAAACCAACATGATCCGATAGAGTACAGTAGTCACTGCAGTCTAAAGTGGATACTAGGTTACAAATTAAAATTTAAAAAACCTCATACTCCTTTCATAAGCTAGCAATGTAGAATATTCTTGAACAAAAGTCCATCCACATTAGTTGAAGATGTTATGAACATGTGTGAAACTATTATTTAGGAAATGTACATATCCGCATGGCATGTGTTTGAATTGTGTCAACAAGTATAGCATATTCTCCAACTGAGTTGTTTACTCAAACTCTTGTACTTACATAAATGTCATCATAAGCAGTGCCAAGGTCGGGTCACGTTGACAATTACCAAATTTATATAACAATTAAGTTTAGAAATAGTGATCCGTAAGTTTACTCCGCATATCTTTCTTTCTTTCTTTCTTTCTTTCTTTCTTTCTTTCTTTTTTCTTTCTTTCTTTCTTTCTTTTTTCTTTCTTTCTTTCTTTCTTTCTTTTTTCTTTCTTTGTTTCTTTGTTTGTTTGTTTCTTTCTTTCTTTGTTTCTTTGTTTCTTTCTTTCTTTCTTTGTTTCTTTCTTTCTTTCTTTCTTTTTTCTTTCTTTGTTTCTTTGTTTGTTTGTTTCTTTCTTTCTTTGTTTCTTTCTTTCTTTGTTTCTTTGTTTCTTTCTTTCTTTCTTACTTTATTTGTTTTTTTACTTCTCTGCAGAAGGAGCAGATGCTCATTGTGAGAAGAAAGTGTCATTGAAGGTACGATTGCTTCCTCTCTGAAATAAGAATTACACCATACTGCTACTTCCTAAATAAGTATGTTACTTTCATTCTTGTCACTGTTATTCGGTAACGGTCCAGAATGTCAGGGAAAGGTATATGGTGGTGAGCACATTATATTATCAGTGTACAATTTTAATGTTTCAATTATCCATGAATGTGAGACTGAGTCAGAGGCCTTTTGGTAGTCAATCCCGGTCATTGTAAGATTAATTCTTAGTTTCTTACTATTAGTAACTATGGCTTTATTAGCTGTCTATTGGTCCTTTGTTCCTCTCCTACATAATCTAGCACATTTTGTACATTGGTTAATAATTTGTTTCAAGGTGAGATATGATTTTATCAGATATAATTTCTGATAGTATTTTCCAGGTAGCTGATGAGCATTGATTGGTCGATAGTTGTTTGATTTTTGTGCCTTTTTCTCGATATTTCTTATTCAGATATGTTTTCCTTTTACCATCAAGGCTGGCAATGTTTCTTACTCTGTCCTGTAGTTTTTCAGCAAGTCTACCATGTAAGGAAGTACGATTTTTAACCAAAATATTTGTACTAGGTCTAAGCCTGGAATTTCCAGTTTTCCAACTTTCTTAACTTTCTCTTAATATCTTCGTCAGTAGTTGTGACGTTGCATTATGGATTGTCTTTATAATCTTCTTTCAGTTCTTCAATCAATTTTCCTGAGGTTTTATGCATACTTGAATTGCTCCAAATGCTTTCCCAGGAGGTCGTAGTGTCCAGTTTGCAAAAGATGTTCTCTTCTAGAATATTATTTTCTATATTTTTCTTTTCCTAATATCTTTTCCTTTTCTGCACAAATCGCGAATCTCAATTTTAATTACATATATATATGCACTCGTTTTCAATGCCCTGGGTTCGAGTACTTAGTTTAAAAGGTCCCAAGGCGAAGGTTCAACACAACGCTTTGAGCCAGCGTCCAACATACAAATCTTCACAGCAGTGGCCATTAGCTGACCAGCGCTAGCTAGCTCCACCCCTTTTTTGCTTCGCACGCACAGCAGAATCGATCAACCGTCTTAGGAGCCCTCATATAGTTGAGTGACCCGGTGGTCTGTTGATTCG
Source organism: Sinotaia quadrata (assembly GCA_028829895.1). Taxonomy (NCBI): domain Eukaryota; kingdom Metazoa; phylum Mollusca; class Gastropoda; order Architaenioglossa; family Viviparidae; genus Sinotaia; species Sinotaia quadrata. The sequence goes on along the minus strand of CM054180.1, from coordinate 52,554,652 downwards.
GTGATCTGAATGACCTGGTGATTCTGCAATTTAATAATGCAGTGTTAGAAACTGCTGACTACAATAGAAAGCATTCAAGTGACAATGACTATTAATTTCCCTGAGCACGTTGACACAAAACTGAATGGAAGATATGAATTAAAAATACTTAAATTACTCTCAAAACATTCTATTTTATCATTAAACAAAGTTTTAACTAAGATTAAAAGTCAGTCACACATGCCTTCCACATGCTTCAAACCCCAAGAAATGACTCTTATAATTATGCTGATCTAATATTATGAGAGAGGTTTATATTTTCTATATTTTTTAAGATATTTTATATAATTCTTGTACTGAACTTAATATCACTGAAAATCTGAGGCAATACTTATTTATTCTTATGTTTTAGGTATCAGGAAGCCATGACCAGACAATACTGAGTAACCATGATTCTAAAGGAAAACAGCCAACAGGACGTTTTAAATCATTAAAATTCATAGGTAATATTTCACATTGTCTTAAAATTAATTAAACCTGTTATAAAAATAACATTTTATTTATTTTTACCCTTTTAAGAAATGGGAACTGTAGTACAATGAATTGAAATAAATCAAATACAAAGAAGCTAAGAAAACGAATATAACTGTGGTGAAGTAAATTTGCATATCTCTCTATTCCTAAATTTAATAATTATATATTTGTTGCCATCGTTAACAAGACCCGACCTTGGGTACTCCTTATGATGGTATGTTTTTGTAAATGTGAGAGTTGAAGTAAAAACTCAGGTAAAGAATATGTGAGAATTTGCTGATGCAATGCAAACCAGATCCTAGAGATGGTGGGTGGTTGGGAGCTCGCTAAACATAGATCAATGTAAGACGTTTTCCATAGGAAAGACTGTGTGACAGTAAATGTTTTTCATTAATGTTATAGAAGAAAACGTTTATAGCGTCCTCATATCAGTCAAGTGAGAGAGGCAAGTGTTGTCTTCTGGATAATTATTATAACATAAATTAAGATTTTCATCACTTGTAATTAGTTATGGATGATTAATAATAATAATAAGAAGAAGAAGAAGAAGAATATGTTAATAATAATAATAGTAATAATAATAATAATCAATAATCAATAACTAGTGTAACGTTGTTTCACAGTAACATATATACTTTTTAAAGATTGAAATGTGTTTCAATTTTTTACAGGAAAATTATCTGCAAAGAAAACGTCACCAAAGGTATGGTTGTATTTGTTGATAGAAATAAAAACAATAATAATATGGATGTTTGTGGATAAATGAAGTCAGTATATTTTTTATATGAAAACAGTGGCATTTTTCATATTGAAAAATATATCTGAAACAATGCTTAATGATTTTCAATTATAACATTCAAAATGTATTATTAAATTAATTCAGAAATTTGTCACACACATTGCTTTTGCACTCTTCAGCCGAGGGAGACTTGCGTTCTGACCGTTAACAGAAAACACGTGTCAGAGAAAAACGAGCGAGCATTTCGGGACGGATTGACAAGCAGTTATTTGTATAAAGATGTTCAACAAAAAGGAAATAAAATAAAATTTCATGTAAAGATTGACGACCTTTTGAAAGCTGTAGAAGCTGTACAGAAAAGGAGAGAACTATTTTCGACAGTGACATCCAAAGATGCACAAGTTGTAGAGGAATCAAAAAGCCCTCTTTCTCAAGGAATTAAAAAATCAAGTCCAGGTGTGAAGAAAAAACCAGAAACATTGTGCAAACACTTAAGTCATGATGAATACAAAGCTTTAGAATATTTACTTGGGAAAATTTTTACTAATGCAGTCAATTCTGTGGTTAAGAATAATGGAGAGATTGTTTCCGTTTGTGCTAAAAATAAAGTTGATAAGAAAAGTATAGATGACTGGTTAAGTAATCTGAGGCAAGAGACTATGACATTGACTTCTGAAGAACTTGGAAAGCTGGGAGGTTCTATGGATACTAAGTCAGCAGGGGTGAAAGCTTTCATAGCAGTACAGAATAATGAAGGCAGGGTTGTTATACATGCTTTTGACTATGCCGCCATCCAAAAAGCCAAACACATGGTCAACGTGAAATCCGAGAAAGTCAAAATAAATTCAAAATCCAAACAAGGGTCGGATATGATTGTACGACCCAAACCAACTGCACTGGTACAAGACAAAGAACTATACACTAAGTCCGGAATCAAAGTGTCTGTATATAAAGTCGATATCACTCATCTCAAATTAGATGCCATTGTCAACGCTGCAAACGGACAACTTAATCATGCGGGAGGGGTGGCCGCTGTTATTGCCAGAGCTGCAGGAGTAAACTTAGAACTTGAAGGAGATGACTACGTCAGAGGTCATGGACCTTTAAAAGTCACAGAGGTTTTGTCCACCACTTCTGGAAATCTTCCCTGCAAAAGAGTGCTTCACGCAGTTGGACCTCGCTGGAATGACTATGAAGACAAAGGACTGTGTCAGATACACCTGGAAGAGACCGTCTTCAACTGCTTTAAAAAAGCACATGAAATGAAGTTGACGTCATTGGCAGTTAGCTCCATAAGCTCAGGTAAAATGTTTGTGATTCCGTTCAACTTAAGTTTACTTTCTTAAGATATTAGTTAGTAGAAATAAATAATTCATTTACATTTTTTCGTTCTCACAGTTCCATTTAAGGTATTTAATGTTTTATTGTATTAACACAATTAACTCTTTCACTATTTTTTCTAAGGACTGTAAAATCAATGGAGTTCTGTAGAATGTGAGTGTATACAAGTGTATACTGACAACTGGCAACATTATTGTAACTGTGCGTGTTTAAAGTGCGAGTTTGTTTGCATAAAGTGTGAGTATATTATTAAACTGGGTCCTTAAAAATATGAAACGTATGTACACATTCTTTAGTACAGAACATATAGCATACATCGGATATTTAGCCCCGCAAAAGACGATATACAAAAATATAAAATCATTCCCTTTCAAAACATTTATAAAAGTTACTTGAAAAAAACATGTTCTATCAATGTGTGTGGTGAATTTGTGTGAGTATGAGAAAGAGGGGGTGGGTGGAGAGAAAGAAAATGAAAGTGATAAAAATAGATTATTCTACAAAGGTTTTCCAAGCTATCGTAATAATACAACTGACACTCAACGAAAATGTTAATATATTAAAGTTACATATTTTGTACAAATCATAAAAAAATAGTAAAGTATTGTCTATTGAATTTATATTTCATTTTATGTAGCTTACGAATATCTTATTTGCATAACACATTTCCAGTCCAATGACAAAAGATTTATGCAGGTTCTAATTTTCACCTCTGCATCAGAGTTAACTAAATAAAATAATTAATCACTTCTCAATTCGTCTTCAGTTATCAATCATATATTCCGATACGTTAGGCTGAAATACATTGCTCAATTGACCTTCACCATATATATATATATATATATATATATATATATATATATATATATATATATATAATGTCCATTTGTTATTGCCAATAATAAATCTATTGTTCCAATGAAGGGTATTATTTTAATTACATTTTGATCTTTTTAAACGGTAATTCTTTTGTGTTTATATAAAGTACTTTGTAAATTTCACCTTGCGCTTGCTGTATTTTGCTGTTCTTTCGTTTCTTTTATTTATTGTACTATTTATACATCCTGTGTAGAATATATAAAGTAAGAAAAAATAAAGTTTATCTAATTGTATCTAGCCCGTTAAATACCATAATCATAGATTGATATCCTAGTGTTGCTGATAATGTTTCTAAAACGTCTCTATAAAATATAAATGTATCCCAAATCACAACAACAATCGACTTATTACCTAGCTAAAGGGGCTAAAGTTTGTGGCAGATTTTGTGAGGTTGTTACCTTTTTTCTATATCAAAACGTGACATACCACACATTTATTGCACATTGAAGTACTATCTTGTGTATTTTTGTTAAATAATTAATGAGTCATGAGCCCCTCCCCACTTTCTTCCCCGCTTTCCTGACAATTATTATGACAATAAGCAAATTTAACTCAATGGAAAAACTACTATAAAACTACAAAACAGTTTAAGGGAAATTTAGTGTAATTATAGAGAGGAAAAGTGCAAATGTGTTGCGATTAAATCTGACTGGTTTCTCACTGAACAAGGAATGACATTCATTATTAGTAAAATGCTAAGAACCATTCAAGGCGGTCCTGATTCCAATGTTGTCAAAGACCATGGATTGAAGTCTAATTTTTCCTTCTTCCAGAGTTATAAAAGGATTCAGTCCTGCACAATGACTTTCAGGAAAATGTTGTCATAGGTCAAGTGGCTGTTACTTGTAGACTGGTGGTATGTTTGGCAGTTTGGGCCAATTTTTAAGTGTGATTGAACTATTAAATATATCTTTTACAATATCTGAACTCTATTGAGTAAGATAAATAACATGACAGCTTGGTTCATAATTGAATTCCTACTGAGTAATATTGATGCATGACTAAAGACAGCACCCTCACCATATGAATATGAAAGAAGACTTCAAGTATTTTGAATTAAAATCTGTTTTGCAGGGATCACAAGCTCACTATAGACTAAAAGAATTATGTATGCATATGACTTTCCGGCATAAAGGAAACCGGAATCCTATTTCGCGCAAATGGCTCTATGGGAAATGTATTTCAGAGTGCAAAAAAATGAATTTTGTGGTAGAGTAAATTTGCCTCTCCCTATTTTAAAATTTAATTGTTATTTATAAGTTGTTAAAGTGAGTAACTCGACCTATGGCACTCCTTATGACTGTAATTTTGAAAGTGCCTGAGTTTGAAGTAAACGCTCAAAGCAAAAATATTCTAGAATTGCTAATGTAATGCAAACTAGTAAGTAGTTTTATTTATCCAGTGGTTATGATTTATGAGAACGAGGCCAGCCAATGGGATCTGAGATTTACCTTCTAATGATAATTCTCCTGTCTAATCACTTTGAATTTGGCGTGCCTAGAAGAAAGTCAAATTTTGAAAGGCGGCCGATAGCTTGATGGTGAGAAACTGACTGATTGAAAGAGAATGGACTTAGAAATATTCCATGTACTTTTGCTATTTGTTATACGTATGTAGAGATGTTCTATGTAAATTGACTTTTATTTCTAATTGCTCGCATTTAGTGTGTTAACACTTGACATTGTTTTGATATGCTGTATTTATTGTGCCATGCGCGTGTATCAGGCTAATAAATACCATTGCAGGAAATTGTGAGTCGAGACTGGAATGTAAGAAAGAATGGAGTTATAAAGAGATAAAATGGAAACTTATCATTTGCTCCTTAATTATATTTTGCAGTCAGCAAGTAGCCTTTCCAGTTTCCTATTTTCACATATTATTGAATTATTGGTTGACTGATTATAACTTGAACAACCAGGAAGACGGGAAACATCTGTTGTGGTGTGTGTAAGTGTAAGGGGGTATGATATACACTTTTGATATATCGTGGCAAAGTATGCTGTGTACATCCGGAAAATTCTAGTACAGCGAAGCTACCAGAATTACTGTAATCTTGTTCTGCTTGGAGGAATTGACAGAGAAAAGGGCGCTCAAGCTGATTTCCGAGAGAATGATATCGTGTCTTCTTAGTCTGAGGGTAGATGTCTCACTTAGAGGTTATGTTTGGTATAGAACCTGGCTGTTTAAAAAAATCAAAATTAAATATTAAGGTGCACAAATATCAAGTATCTATCATTAAAAATATCTGTCACAGTGATTTGATACAGCGCACAATGCTTCCACTAAAAGGGTAATTTTGGCACATTGTGCTGCACCAACCATTGTCGCCTATTGTTGCCCTGAGGCAACTCATCATTCACCTACAGCTGTTCCTACACTATCATGTTTTGTAGGTCTGACAGTTGCTGCCTTCTTCTTTGTAAACAGACAAAAAGTATTCCGCTCAAACCTAGTACTAGTTTACCGTTTTAGAAAAAATTCGCCTCTGTTTTGATCTTTCAACAAAAATTTTCATAGCTTTTATGGGAAACTACTCAGGTTTTACTAATCTTATTTACATCAATGATTATTTCCCTTTCTTTTGGTATGTTACCCTGAGGCATCAAATGACGATATAGGGTTAAATTGCAATTTGTTTATTTTATTTTTTTAAATAAATTATTTATAGTTTGTTAATACTTATGCTTTTCATTAATAAGTAAGTTTGATATGCAGTTTGGTGGGTGGGGGGGGCAATATTTGTTTATTTGTAAGTCAGACAATTGCATTTCTTAAGAAATATCGTGCCACAATGAGATATGTGGAGGCCAAAATCATACAGGCAAGAGTGTAACTTAAAGGCGCATGGATTGACATAAGAATTTGAATCTGGTAACATTCGGTGTAGGTAAATATTATTCTTAATTTAAGTTTTAAAAAAGTGCGATTAAGACTTGACTGAGATTCTCGTCCACATTTAATAAAATCCTTTACATGTTGGTTTATAGAGATTAATCAGGACACTTATTAGTCCATTAACCCTACTCACCACAGTATATGTGTCTGTATGTGCTTAAATGAATATGTGAGTATATAACATTTAATCAAATAATACCTTTAATTTAAAATTTATATACACTCTGTGTGCACACACATACAGGCTGGGCCTTTACAGGGAAAAAAAAGATACATCCATACCTACTCGTTACAGGTACACTCGTACTTTTTCTGTAAAGTCTTTTTCAGAATACTAGTTCATCAATCCATGGCATTCGTACACCTACAGAATAAAGCTTTGGGTCGACTGAGAAACCATCCACGTATTCCATCTTTCACATTTTAGTCAGTCTTTATTGTGGCTTGAACAGGTGATGACAAGAATCATATCATAAGTTAGGGAGGAGGACTTCATAGTTTAGTTGATTTCATCAGTGTGGGTGGCATGAACATGGAATTGTTTATTTTCTGTTGTGGACATAGGTTCGGATCATTTTCTATCATCGTGTGGGCTTAACTGTTTTCTAAACATGCTTTTCCAGTTGTATGCACGCCATAATGCAAGAAGAACTGTCTAGATTTTACATTGAAAGTGTGCGATAAACAAATACGCCTGATATATATTATCCCCACAAAATAGTATTACTGCACGCCACTCTTCCCTGGTGTACACCGGAAAACGTAACGGCCAAGTGATATTAAAACTGGTTAGTCACGGTCCGAAGATTTCATAATCACGTAAGATTTCCTACTTTTTCCTGCAGGCAAAATAATTAGTGCAGCGCACATAACCCCAAATAAACTAAAAATAAATCATTACAGATTTTTTTTTAATCGCTACAGAAAATTTTACAAGATAAATCACTACAAAAACCTGTAAAAAATGCATCATTACGGAAACTTAAAAATATATTAATTATTACAGAAACTTTAAAAATAAATCACGCAGAGACTCTCTGCCACACCCTCATATACCTCATATATATGAGGAAATTTTGATGACAACAGAGAATGAACAAGTATGGTTTCTCGCGACAAGTTGACAAGATACATTGGACACAAGACAAGGAACTAGTTTCACTGTTGGTATCGAGTAAAAATTATGTTGGAAACGTAAAAGAAACTTGTTATTTTTTAAGTAGTACTGGATACAATATTTTCTAGAAATAGTCGACTTGTAATTAGGTTGTGAATTTTGTTATCACAAATTCTGTATAATGCATCTTATTACAGTTTTATATTGTTGACAGGTCATTTCTTGTTAATAAGATATATATTAATCATGTACTGTGCAATTATTAAATTACTAGCATATTCACTCAATATTTATTTTGAAATAAACGGTTTGTCTTCCAATACATATTGTCAAATGCAAACTGTTAATATATATAAATACAGACACTAAACCATATATTTTCAACTGATTTATAATTTCATTTCCATTTTATGTTATACTTAGCAAAAAAAAAACAAAATATTTTGTGAATTCTAGCAAACTATACGAATATATTTTTAAAATATAGATAATTGGTTATTTGATAATAGTAAATGATTATCTATATGACACCAAGCATCATGTATTCGTTAAGTACACATTTTAGGGTGTCCACATTTACACATGTAAATAGTGTGTACATTTATATATATAAATGTGTACATTTTGTTATGTACATACATATAACTATGTGTGTACATTTATACACATAAATATGTGTGCGCTTTCATACATATAAATATGTGTGTACGTATATACAGTCATAGACTAATAAATGTGCTGTGTTTGTAGGGAAATTTTAAGGTTACCACTACAGGGAACTCATCTAAATATTAAGTCTGGAAGTAATTAGGTAGATTGTCTGAATCTATGAAATGATTGAAACCTGATGACAGATCACAAGGAAATGAATAAATAATAGATTGTAATTTTTCTTATAAGACAGATTAAAATAAAAACAAAGGTACTGTAATATTATGGTTTTCAATATATATATTCGCATAAACTAAGATCATTAGATTAGTGCAATTAAATTTGCATGGTGTGTTTGGTTTATATAAATATATTCTTTTATATTATAGGTTGGTGTAATACATATAAATTATATTGCAAATAATTATATTTTATACATATATTAGATTTCTGGATAATATACGAACTGTGAGTGACTCAATTTTGTAGAAATGTATTAGGAATAATATTCTTATATTATTCTTTGAATACTGCTGTAACATTATCCGGGACGTTTCACATTATTTTTACTGCAAAAATGTCGACATCCTTACATGGTAGGAATTTGAAAATTTAAAACATAAATTTTGTCTTTAGGATTGAATTTGTATTTTTGTTTTTAAATTCCTTAGCCATATTTGGTGTTCCTAAAGAGATGTGTGCCCGGATGTACCTGGCAGGAATTCAGAAGTTTGACAGACAACATGGAAGTAACACGAGTCTCAAAGACATCCATTTTGTGGACGTCAGTGATGAGATGGTTGGAATCATTCAGAAAGTATTCACACAACTGTGGAAGGGCGAGTTTCAACCATTTTTATTTCTGCGTCAAAGTAAAAACACAAACAAGCAGAATTCTAAACCTATACAAATAAATCGCAATAAGCCTCGACAAAGCGAATTTTCCAAGAACTCAAAACGCAGTGATGTTGGTAATGTGAGACATTTTGATTTTAAAGGCATAACTTTATTCCTAAAACAACAAGATATATCAGACGTCCCAGACGATGTTGTTATGGTTGCTTGGCAGGAACCTGGACGTTTAAAAATTGAGACAGATGACTGGTTTAAAATAATAGGCAGCAGTTCTAGTGAATCCATTCCACGTTTTGAGAATATTAATGAAGGCGATGTGAAGATTTTCACTGCAAGAAATGGGAGGACCATCTTGTTCCCAGCAATGTCATCGCAGACGACCGACAATACCAAAGTTTCTGGAATGCTGGAAATAATTCTTGACAAGGTTCAACGGGAAAGTAAAAGGAGTGTCGTCATTCCATCTTCTCAATATGTAAACCAGACAGGTATTATAGTATTCACATTTCTTTAATAAGTAAACCAGACAGGTATTATAGTATTAACATTTCTTTAATAAGTAAACCAGACAGGTATTATAGTATTCACATATCTTTAATAAGTAAACCAGACAGGTATTTTAGTATTCACATTTCTTTCTTAGTCTAGTTGTAAACAAACTCTACCAAAGTACTTTTAGTATTCACTCAGAAACATTCAGTGTTCTCTTATAAACTCATGTATAGTTTGCTCATAAGAGTCAAGGTAGCGTCATTACCTAGCAGTAAGCGTCCATATATCGTCGTTATCCAGTAGTCGTGTTCATGTGTCGTCATTACCTAGCAGCCTGCATCCATATGTCATCATTAGGTAGTGGTCATGTTCAGGTGTCGTCATTACCTAGAAGTCTGCATTCCAGATGTTATCATTAACTAGTAGTCGTGTTCAGGTGTCGTTATTACCTTGTGGTCTTGTTCATTTGTGGTCATATTCAGGTGTCGTCATTACCTATCGGTCTGCATCCAGATGTCGTCATTACCTACTAGTTATGTGCAGGTGCGTCATTGCTAGATGAGCTCATGTATCGCAGGTATGCAGTGTGCATCCAGATGTTATCATTACCTAGTATTCGAGTCCAGATGTCATCATTACCTAGTGGTCATTTACAGGAGTCGTTATTACCTAGCAGTCCACGTCCAGACGTCGTCATTACCTAGTGGTCGTGTTAAGGTGTCGTCATTACCTAATAGAGTCAAGGTGTTGTCATTACCTAGCAGAGTCCAGGTGTCGTTATTACTTAGTAATCGTGTTCAGGTGTCGTCATTGCCTAGCAGAGTCCAGGTGTCGTTATTACTTAGTAATCGTGTTCAGGTGTCATCATTGCCTAGCAGAGTCCAGGTGTCGTTATTACTTAGTAATCGTGTTCAGGTGTCGCCATTGCCTAGCAGAGTCCAGGTGTCATTATTACCTAGCAGAGTCCGGGTGTTGTCATTACCTAGCAGAGTCCAGGTGTGAATGAACAGCATTGTGCATGGTGAGCACTTTCAAGTCCAACTGGCTTTCGACTGCTAGTCCTTTACTCTGTTAAATGGTAAAGATAGGTTTTAGTCCACTTGCACTTCAGTCTTAAAGTTTTATGTAATAACGACACTCCTACTTTTCAGTCATTGATAATGAAGCACTTACATGCCACTCATAATGTTTTAGGTAATAAAGCATTTGCACTTTACTCGTAGTGTTTTTACTAATGAAGCACTTGTACTTTACATATAGTGTGTTAGGTAATAAAGCACTTACACGTCACTCATAATGTTTAGGTAATAAAGCATTTGGACTTTACTCATAATGTTTTAGATAATAAGGCACTTGCACTGTACTCATAATGTTTTTGGTAATAGTGCACGTGCACTTTACTCATAATGTAGTAGGTATTGAAGCACTTACACTTCACTCATAAAATAAATGTTTATTAAGTCCTTACATTTGGAACTGCACAGATAGATCATTTTTCTTTTCAGTTATCTTGACTTAATTTCCGATTAACTCTGTTATATTCGACCTAATGTTTATTACAGTATAAATTGCCTAAAACCTGGGTATAATGTTTACATCTGAAAGTATACTGACTGGGAATGATTTAACTTTTCAGAGTCTAGCTCAAACAACAATCGTCTGGAACAGTTCTGTGAAGGGATTTACAAAGGCATCCAACGTTATTCAGAAAATAGATTTGTTTACGTTACGGTAGACAATGCAGATATTTTGGAAGCAATGGCAGAGAAGATACGGTTACTCCATGGTGAAGGAATGGGGGTTGAAAAGTCAAGGTTACATGAAGAAAAACATTGCATCGTAAGTAGGCATCATTACAAAGTGTTAAATGCCTTCTTGCCTAAATTGATCTATCTATCTGTGTATCTATCTATCTATCTATCTATCTATCTGTGGTGGAGTAAATTTGCCTATCCCTATATTAAGATTAAAACGCTATTCAAATTGTTAAATTGTCAGAGCAACCTTACCATGGGCACTCTTATTATATTTTTGAAAGTGTCCGAGTTGAAGTAAACGCTCAAGGCAAGAATATTTTAGAGCTGCTGATGTAATGCAAACTAGTGAATAGTTTTATTACACAATGGTTATGATTTACGAGAATGTGATCAGCCAATGGGCTGAGATTAAAAAGTTTACTTGCTGTAGAGAAATCTACTGTCTAATCACTTTGAATTTTGAGTGACAATGAAGAAGTCCAGTTTTGAAAGGCAGCCATTAGCTTGATGGTGAGCTAAACTGACTGAATTAGAGAGAATGAGATTAGAAATTTTTCATGCATTTTGCTATTACGTTATACTTGTGTTTTAGTAAGATGTGTTATGTGAGTAAACATTTATTTCTACAACTGTTTGAATTAAGCTGCTTGCATATTGTGTACTAATCATTTGACATTGTTTTGATATGCTGCATTTATTATGTGGTGTGCATGTATCGGGATAATAAATACCATTGCATAAAAATTAAGTTGAGACTGGAATGTAAGAAAGAATGGGGTTATAAAGTGATACACTGGAAGCTTAGTGTGTATTTCTGCTTATATTTTGCAGAGACTAGTAGTCTTTTCTGCTTTCATTTCAATATTTTATTTGAACCTTATGGTTTTCTGGTTGTAAACTGCTACGGACCATCTGTGGTAAAAGTGGGAACAGCGTGTAGTGTAAGAACACATTACACTGTACTGATGTGTAGTGGTAAGATATGATGACTAGTGAACAATTTCTAGAGTAGAGAAGTTGTTGGGCATCACTACATTTATTGTTCTGTTTGAAGGCATTGGCATGGCAAAGGAAGCACCCAGTTAACTCTAAGTAGTGGAACAGTGTTTCTTCCAACATGCGAGTGAAGCTTGTGGATCTGGCATAATAACTGCTGATAATAACTTATGTCTTTGTTGCAAACACAACCAGAAAGACTATTGAGACAGCAGCTAAACAAGGCTATGTAGAAATAGTATCATGTATCTCTAATAACTCCATTTCTGTTCTCTGATAAGACTATCCTGAGATTTGTATTGACATATTATTGAATTATATTTCACTATATATGTGAAACAGGAATTATGCAAACGTGGTTTTGTATATAAATATTGATGTCAACTAATCTATTTCATTCTATTTGTCCTATGTATATTTGGTTGTTGATTCAATAAATGTATTAGCCTTACACATTTAATAACTCTATGTTGGAGAAGAAAGTGGGTGGATGGAGGCTCACTAAATATAGATAAAAGACGAATTTGTCTTTTCCTTTAGTACGAAGTTTTCCACCTATTGGGATATTATGTGACGGTAAATATTTATCTGTAATGTTGTGGAGGAGAGAAAATATTTACAGCACCCTTGTATCCATCAAGTGAGAGACGAGAGGTGCTTGCAATTGCAATAACGAGTGACCTTTGGACCTCTCTCGGAAATGAGTCCTATTGCGCTGTATCAGCACATTGGATTGACAGCGATTGGTCACGACAATCAGTTACATTGGATTGTAATGGAGTAACGGAACGTCATTTAGCAGAAATGTTGCTGTAATTTACATAAGCCTGGCGGTAGAATGGCAGTTTACTGACAATTTCAAGCCATTGCTACCGACAGTGACCGTAATATTGTCGCTGCGGTAGAGACGATACCATTTCATCACATACCATGTATTGCACACTGTTTGCAATTAATACACCCGTGGTAGACCTCCAAGTTTCAAAGCCTCTCTTTTATGTCGGACTTCTGAATATATATAACCAAGAAGAGTAGATGAACAGTAAGAAGAAATAGAAATTTATTTTTATTGATATAAAGTCACCACACATACCATACAACATATAGTATCGAAATCAAAATAAATAAAATATGGAAATACGAATATGCGCATATAAATATGAAATTTAATAGTAATCTAGCTTTCTGTCCACGCTTAAGGAACAGTTCAGTTTTCACATCTAAATGAAAAAATATTTTAACTACTGGCTGCAAAGAAATCAAGTAAATTTACAAGTTCAAAATTTGTAACTCTGAAATTACACTACAAAATAACAAATTGGCTATCTCATATACTTCACATGGGGACCCTTTAAAATACATCTTTTCACATCAGAAAAATTTCAAAGTTAAGCAATATAAATTACTAAGGGATATAGAGCAAAATTCTTAGTAATTTATATTGCTTAACTTCAGTGGTCCAGTACTCGGCCATTTGGGTAATTATGATGTATAGCTTATTTGCGTCTCTATCTGTACGTTAATTACCGTCATTCGACTGTCAGTCACTGTCATTTAGCTATTTCAGTCATCAAACTTCAATCACCCACCCACCTCCAGGATTATAGGTATACATATTGTTTTAAATGTTGGCATGTGAATTTCTAAGCGAATAATGTTAATCCTTTTGTCATGAAATGCTACCTTAGTGGGTTGAGGTACTATTATAAAAATTTAGAAAAACAACTTATACTGACTTTCAATAATGTTGCAGTTAACGTGTGACGCACAACATCCCTTTAAATACAGCTAAATTATAGCATTAATAGCAAAAGCAGCACTACGTTTTCATCATCTAAACGTTCGTATAATAAAGTGACCAATGAGAGTAAAAGTGAAAATATGTCACACATACAATGCAAAATAAAGTTTAATCCAATTAATAATTCGTTTGAACAACTCCGTTAAAGTTCCTGACCTTAATTATTTACACTTACATTTATTATTATGTTTTTGTTTAATTTTGTTGAAATTTCTTTTATTATTATTTTTTATTTTTACAGGATTTGCCTAGGATTACAATTGTCATTAAACAAGAGGAAGCGAAATCTGAAAGCATACAAAGAATACTGAACGAAAGTGTTCGTCAATACGACTGCAAATGTCAAAGTGAACCCAGAGTCTGTCTTGAAATAATAAGTCAAGATATCAATAAATTCATAGAATCGTTGAAGCACGCCAGTAAACCTCACCCAACGGAAAAGGACAAGCCACAAGTCGACCAACATCAGGAGTGTGAATGTGAAAACATTTCTTTAGATCGAAAGAAATATGATGCTCTTCGACATTTAGATAAAGATTTCATCACTTCTAACTTCACTGAGGTAAATGAACAACAAGAGATAGAGAACAGTGTGGTCGTGACTCTTCGTCCAAACACGACTTCACATGGTGAACAATTACAATTATTACTGAGCTCGCTTAGAATAGAAGAAATGAAGTTGCTCTCACATGAATTTGAGAAATTCACTCGCTCTTCTGACATCAGTTATACAGATCGTGACTTCGTTATTTTGTCTCAACGTAACGAAGGCAAGTTGACTGTTTACGCTAGAAATTACGAAGCTATGACTAAGGCCAACCATATAATTTCTCTTAAAACCGGGAAAATAAAGATAACAACAAGAGAGCAGAGAAAATTTAGTACCACGTCCGCAACATCAGATAGAGGAGAGTCTCAACCGAATTATATATTTGACGTCACACATGATGAAACTAAGAGTGCGCATTTGAATTCAGAAAAGACAAGACTTGCTGATGAAATTGATAATAGCAGTGGAACCCGTCTGTGAATTAATGCGATAGGACCTCGACTATCAGCAAAAGGACATGTGTCACTTGCATCTGGAACAGAATGACATCAGCTCTTTACAAAAAGCTCTTGATATGAAATGTTGGTTTATTTACTTTTGTCCTGATTAACGGTTGTACTTTGACACGTTTCAAACTAACTCATGTATTATATATTTATCCCGAATAGTAGTTTTTTTCCCTGGCACAAAGATGTGTAACGTGAGGCTTATGGGCTGCATGTACCGCCATGTTGTATTCTACGGCCCACCGGAACCACATTACACAATAATGGAATTGTCTTTAGCTAGAACAAATCCATGCACTCAGCCACTTTATTTTGAGCATGAAAAAATAAGCGGTCGTATATGGAGGTGAAGGGTGTTACAGCTACAGCAGAAAGAGACTTTCTCTAGTCCAAAGAGAATGTTTGAAGCTACTGTAATACAGTAACGTGTTATGCAGGATGCAGCATCGAAAAGTTATATAATTTAAAATGAGACAGAACCTCAACCAAACAGCGATCCATATTGCTTCATACAGTTACACTTGGGGGTGGGGTAGCTTTGATACTGGAGGGCTCAAACGTTCTTGTAATTACTGTTCGTTTTTCTTCTTCTTCACGATCACTTCTTTTCCCCACAGGAATTGCTTGGAAACTTTTCATCCTCTTAATGTTCTCAGTTTCTGTAGAGTTCCTGTGGGGCCTTCCTCCCTTCTATTCTAGGAGGGTAGTAATGTTTAAAAAAAATTAAAATTAGAAGATATATGGAAGATATGGAATTAGCAACTTCCTCCAAGTTTGTGGTTTTCTTTTTTTATTACTTATTGTATACTTATTGTATTTATTAATTACTGTTCGTTTTGACCCGGGCCATCCATTCTGGGATGTGTAGTGACTAGTTAAATTAACCTAACTACCAGCCAGAAACCGTTTTTCTCTCTATCTTCGCTTCCAAATGTTCAGTCATCCTTAGTAGGAGTAGTTTATTTGGGGGGGTTTTCCTACTTTTTAAAACTGACTTTGGAACTATCCGCAGTGCATTGATTTATTTTACATGTAATTATTAGTCATGACTTCTGAAGTCCGATGGCACAGCCATGGGAAATGTTGGCATGAATATTTATTCTTAAAGAGGAAATGAAACATTTATGGAATTAAAATGAAAACATTTATGGAATTAAAATGTAAACCGGCCACCGAATTAAGTGATAATGAATGGGTGTGCGAACTCATATTTCTACTGGACATAACTATCCGCTCTTAAAACTCGCGTCTCCAAGGATGTCAATTGAGAACGCTAAATTAAATCAGGTCAAGGCTTGTGCAAGGAAATTACGTCTTTGGGGAAAAACAAGAACTTTATGCATTTTCCAACTCTGATGATGTGTGATGTTCGAGACTCTCTGAAGTATCCCAGAGTTATATCGTAGCTAATAAAGAATTTGACATAAGGTTTTCAAGACTTCAAGAAAAATAGCCTGAATTTAATTCTGTTTTCATATCCATTTTCGAATTTATATAAAATATGATATCTCTGCTCTTGCAATATATTTATTAAAATAAATGTTAAATATCTAGCATGTATACATTCTAATTATATTTATTTTATTTTTATATCAAACTGATTTACTGATGACTATTTATGGCAATATAATGTTTCGATGTTATTATGTTAATGACATGTTATGTTTAGACTGTATGACATTGATGAATGTTTGAAAAACAACTGTACATATAATTACTGGTCTTTATTTCTGTGCTAATTTTTAAAAAAATTATAAGTTATTGCAAATGAACTTGTCAGAAATAGTTTTTGTATGTAATGAATACTGACAGCATCAATAATAGGCAGTTTGGAAATATAGTATTCAGTAGAGAAATCTAGTGTTCAGTCAGGAAATGTAAAGTTCAATTTGGAAATGTAGTGTTTAGGAAATCGAATCTAAAATTTAGGAATCTGAGTCTAAAATTACTACCTGACGGCAAAATACATTAATGCCAGATTTACTAAACGTACATCAAATGTGGCAAGTTTTCTAAAGTGTCTCAATTTCTGATAAATACTGAAGATCAGGTAGCCAGATTAATCTCATTATCAGTAAGTGCTTCTAGTTGTGTGTGGACACATGAACATTGTACTTGCGAGTGTAGGAATTTACTTTCTTCGTTTAATAGAGCAATTTGCCAAAACAACTCATGAGTCACGGATTAAACACAATATAAAAACATATCTTTACATTTAGAGTTATTGTAACTATACTTATGTTGAAGTGGTCTTGAAATGCAATGGTATGCAAGAAATACAAATAAGAACTTTAAAGAAATATTGAGAGAACTCTGTTTAAATATTTTCATTTTAACTTTTCTTATAAATTATTTAAATTATACATAGAATTCATTAACATATTTGGAAGACCGGAGTGTTAGTAATAGATGTATTAGCAGTAAATATTATGTGAACTGCACTTAGCAAGCAATGGTGATATTCAAAAATTTTACAAACTTTCCAACACAATCCAACACAATACTTGGATTGCACACATCACGTTTTGACGTACATGGTTTTACGTAACTCCTCGTTTATTATTAACCACTACATTGCTTTCATATATAACTCTGCCATTATTATTAATCATTCTAACTGGAAAAAAACTATGTAGCATTCTGACTCAGTAATATTGGCTGATGACGCTTGTCCTTGTAGATTGTTATTAATAATTAAAAAAATCCAAAACGATTATTTTTTCCTGTTGTCCTTACAGCATATTACATTTTCACTAAAGTCTGAAGTAATGTGTGCACTTGTGTTGGGAAGCGACGAGAGTATCTTGGTTCATTTTTGTGCTAGATAAAATAAAATCATTGCATGATAACATTTCACGATGGAGGTTATCTAAGTATATCTAAATGCTGCGGGTAACTGAAGTAAGCAGTCAAAATAGATATTAACATTATTTCATCCCTAATTGAAATATGTGAGATAGCGTACACATTTCTTACGTACATGCATAATATGTTATACTATGATTGATAATACAAAGCACTTGTTACTTTTAGAAATTGTTGCCTTGACCTGCCTCAGTTCAAATACTGACAGTATGCGAACAATGTCGCAATAGTGTGTGTTAGTCTCAGTTCAACCACTGACCAAATTTGGTCAGAGAAAGACGCGCGCTAATGCCAGAAACTAATTAACTCGTGGTGTTGTATCATCGACACGTGCATTAAGTAATTAGTGTTGTGAAGCATTTCTGCTTATAATTATAATTTAGCTCAACAACTCTCCTTTGAGTCAAACAGCATAATTATCTGATGCATCGGCATCTGCCGTTTTTTTTAATTTTATGTTCACTACAAGTCAATATTGATATCGTTATCTCATAGCACATACGAAGTATTGGCTTTATCTATTTATCTGGAAGTAGGTCTAATGACATGACATTCCGTGAAAGAACAATGAAGATGACAAATATATTTTTGTTAACTGCCAAGTTTGTAATGTCTAGGTGAAAGAAACAAAAGGTCTTTACTAAATATATTCTCTCACTGGTTCAATTTTCTCTTTGTTTTCTCGATTTTATTTACATGTATTTATTTATTTGAAGTAGGGCTACACATATTTGACAGTAAATGGATTAAATTGACAATAAAATATTTACATTTGCTGTAGAAATTAATATTGTTGAAGTATAAAATCCTTTCTTTTTAGTAGCAACAAATATTGGCAGATGGTGCAATTTAAATGCGATTTAATGTATTTCAAATCAATTAGACTGATTTAGAGTAAAAGTAGGAGAGATACATAGATGTCAAAGCACGACGGCAAATTTTATGTTTACCTAATGCTACAACTTCTATAGCTAATCAGTGATTAAACTAAATCATTTTATAATAATTTACAAATGCTAATTAAAACATATTGATTTGCAATGCTTATGTCTATGTAGGTAAGGAATATGATAAATACGAAAGAATGAATTAGATAATTAAAATGTGTGAATATGTGTATATTATTAACTAATGGTTATACTTGAAGTGGTTTCATATACACAGTGGGTTTCCATATGAAGAGAGAATTAGGTGAAATGTAGCTAATGGTTGTTTAGTGACGTTGACAGTCAAAATCATAAATAAATCAATTCGTAATTTGTAACACTCGAAACGCAAAATAACATAAATGCTAATTATTTATTATATTTTTTCTTAAATTTATTTAATTTCTTTAATTTTTTTTTAAATGTTCACCTCTCTTGCTTGGAGACTCATCTTGCAACTATGAACGCAAAATAACCGTTAGAGTATATTTGAAAGTTTCACGGTCCAGACTAGTGGCATTTGGGCGATTGTATAACTGCATTCTTTTCACAGGTTCTCAGATGTGCGCCTTATGCATGACTGCAGGCGCTCTGTGTGTACTCATGCATGAGTACACACAGAGCGCCTGCAGTCATGTCGCTCAGCTTTCGAAAAATATAGAAGTAAACTCTCATAACTAACTTAGTTTTAGAACACAGGCCAATGCTAACTGACCTTGTTACGAGATGTCCTATGATGATTAATTTGAAAGACTATCCTTTGACAAGAACAGACGTCTCCCCTCTTAAAACTAAAAATAACAGAAACATGTCTTGAGGGCCTTATATTGGCCCTCAATTAACCTTTTGTTCTTGATTTAACAATAGAAGTTATAATGCACAGGTATATAAACCAGGCTAAATTTGTGAATAGACACTTGTCTGTTTACATGTCCCGAATTTGTTAAAGGCACATTTTGGGTATGTTTGGAACAGTTAATATTTTGTACTTAGAATTTTGTAGAACTAAACTTTAATCTGATGCTCTAAAGATTATTCTGTACTTTGTTAATTTAGGTTTCATAATTGCATTTTCCATTTTTCAGGAAAACTCTAAGGAAGCTGTAAATTTGGAAGTGGAAACTTCTCCTGACAAAACTGTGTATTTAGCTTGTATAGACGTTTTCGTTTCAGCCATGTGGAAGATTTTAATTGTATTTTTTCTCACTTTTGAGTAATGTAGCAATTACGTATTTCTGCCTATTTGTTCTGGCCAAAATGTATTGGTAATGGGATAGTATGTGTGTGTGGGTGTATATGAGAGAGAGATGAAAGGAAGTACCAATGTTACTTGCGATATTTGGTTGAACTAACCAAAGTTTATAATTGTGGGAAAGAGTAGGAAATCATGGAAAAAGATAAACAGAATTATAGATTTTGGAAACCGAGTCACCTGATATAAAGTTGTGCAGACGGGTTATTACTCCTTGGCGTGTCATCGTGTATGAGTCGAGATGGCTTCCGTGCGCTCATGCATGACCGATGAACAGCAGCGTTTCATCAGGAAAATTACTGTCACTACTGGTGGTGAGGTTATGACTCTTGATTGAAGTCTATGAGAAGTTTTTAACACAACTGTCCAACTGCAGAAAATGCATTGCAGTGAGTTGAAGTACACCAGAAGAATATACAACAGTTAAGTCGAGATAACTGAAATTTCATTGTTGTAGAACCAGGCTGCACAAGTCGCAGCACAATGCTGATAAGAAAACTGCTGAATAATAAGAAGCTTGAAATACTGAAATAATTAATGTGAAGTCCGTTCGTGTGTTCAGCGGTCATGATTTCCTACTCTTTCTCACAATCATAAACTTTAGTAGTTCAACTAAATATCGCTAGTAACTTTGGTACTTCTTGAAGAGCAAAGACTCTAAAGACTATATATTGATCCTGAGATTAGCATAAAAGAACTCATAAATAATTTAGCATTTAAGAAACAATATTTGAATAGGGGTCGTGCTGAAATTTCTAATGGCCGTTCTAATAAGGAAGGCTGCTTTAAAAATGACAGTCAGGTTTAATGATGGTCAGATTAATGTTAGTCAGGCTCAAAAGCGATAGGCTTAATGGTAATAGGTTAAAATATTATAAACCTAATGGTAGTCAGGCTCAAATGTAATAAATTTAATGATAGTCAGCCTCCATAGTGATCAAGCTTACTGGTAGTCAGGCTCAAAAGTGATTATCATTAATGGTAATCAGGATTAGTGACGGTCAGGCTTAATGTTAGTGAGACTGAATTGTAGGCCTACTTAGACTCATTGGTAGTCAGGCTCAATAGCAGTTAGACTCTTTGTTGGTTAGGCTCAGTCAATGACGGTCAGACTCAATAACGGTATATTCATCTGTGGTCGACTCATTAAATAATTAACTACCGTAATATTGCCAAAATCCCTCGTTTTGTAATGTACCAAATAAGTGTACACCTTGTGGCAAAATGTATCATGTACCAACACAGAAATCACATTAGATGAATTCAAAATTATGTGTACTCATACACTCATAGAATGTACATTCCATTTTGTTGGAGTAACTCCAAGATAGGACGACCTATTGAAAAGTTTATCAGGGTGTCAAGTTCGCGCTATCAGTCCCGGGCTGAGTCTACTTTCAGTTTGTCTTTTTCAGTTTGTCAGTTAGGGTTGTTAATTTAGTAAGAAGAAAATATATTCGCCTTCAGAAAGACGAATTCGATCAGATTTTAAATGGCAAAAGTCCCCTCATCACAAATTAGACTACAGTTCCATATTTAATCCACTTGTACGTGTAGCAAGAAACGAAAATGGCTACGGCAGGAAAGACAAGCTCTACCCAAGACACCCAGAGTCAAAGGTAAAATATAGCATGTAGTTTAGTAAATTGTTATTTGGCTTTTTCACCTTTCAAATGCGCATTTCTTTTCTATGACTAGCCATTGTAAATATTTGTGTAAGTGTAGTACACAAAATAATAAAAGTGCATTTAATGCCACATTTGTTTATATATTCGATCTGTGTTTTATGTAGTCACCGATTAAGGGCTATATTTAACATCTTTCTTAGCTGTGTTGTGTTACGCCTCCCGCGACATTTGTGGGTTATCCGATGTGTTCAGAAGTGTCGTGCTAATGTATAAAGCTGAATAATGTCGTAATTTTCTATTTAAATAGAATTGGGTCGATTGGCGGGATTATTGCTAAATACCAATTCAAATAAATATTTAAATGCGATAATCCATTCGTATTTGAATTTTATGTGTGTTACGTGTCCAGTTTTTATTTAAAGACTCTGCTTCAGAAATTTTAGAATTTAAATGAATTAAACTCGCTCCCTTATCCTGAAACAGACTGGTTGCTCAAATTTACCCTTCAGTCTCAATAAAATTTACTACTTGCACTTTAAGTCAGACAGGCAAACTTGCGTACAAAGCACGGATTGGGAAAACGTTAAACAATTATAATTAATTATGCATTCAATCTCTTCCTTTCGACTCATTCGCCCCCACCCACTCCTGTTAGGTCTATTGCATAAAGAATTAACTACAAATAATTGTTCAACAAAGATAAAAGAAATTTAATACGGTTTAACAAATAACAAAAAGTTTAATCAAAAAAATAGACGACATCCAGTCTCCTAAACTATGCTACTTGCTTGCACACTAAAGTTCAGTTAGATTTTCAGATTGCGATGCAATTATATGGTTCGAGTACATCAGTCACTGTACTTAGCTATTTCTTAAGATGGCGTCGTTACGTAGCATGTGGTTCCCCAACGAATTCAGCTGGTTCCTGGACTCTTACGGCTAGCATGGTTGTCAATTGTTCGTCAATTCACCTTCCACCAGATTCAGATAATGCCAGTTGTCCAATGCAGTTTTGAAACAATCTTCAGGCAGTTCACTGGTAGTGAAGTTTATGGTGAAGTACTAGAGCAAAGAATGACAATGTAGCAGTAGGAAGGATGAATAACAAAAAACCCGCTCTGGAATTAAATAAAATCCTTATGAGTGATTGCCTCACGGATTCGCAATCCAACGCACGTGGTTGATAAATAGCATAGCTTATTCCTCGACCTTATTGTGTCTTTACAATAATATTTAAATACTTATGAATAAACATACAATGTGGTCCGCATGTGTGTTTTACAATTAACGTTCACTTGAACATATGAATTCCCTAAAGTATCTACATTTCACTATGGAATTCATAAAGAATTCACATAAAAAGGAATCAAAGTTTACAATTCAAAATCATGCATGTGCGCTTTACAATTAACAATAATAAAATATATGCAAAAATTAAATTAAATTGTCAATAAGAATTTTGCAAACGTGCACAGACGTTCTGCGATACAAATTAGTTATTTTACTTTATAAATTAAATGGGTTTCCAAGTTAACAATTTATATTTAATTTATACAATGCAACATTTTCGACTTAGACACACTTCTATCAAGCCACGTGTTTGGAGGAGATCGCAACAATATAATTTTCTGCAATAAATTATATACATAAATTCTCACAATGATAACTTAAAATAGAAATACAATTAATATTCTAAGAAATCGATGTGTTACTTGATTCTATACAGCAATGTGATCAACCTGCGGGTTTTCTCTTCGCGATTCATGGAATCTCAGATGGCTAGACACATGTACAGGTCAGCTCCTTCCTCATGAATAGAGAGCGCGGGCAGAATCGGAGTATATACAGAAATATATGAATTTATGGCGTGAATCAATCACGTGATGACGCTTGGTTCGACCTACAAATCAGCTATTGTCTGAATGTTGCATAACTGGAGTGAGTTCTGTCTCTACCTATGAAAAGGTGTGTGTGCGTCAGAGCATGATGGCTACTTACTCTAACAAAGAACCGAGTCCAAAATAAGAAAAATAATGAATTTAAAATGAGAAGTAGGTTAAGAGTTCAAGTCACAATTTTATCTTGACTCTGTTACAGTGTGCTTTCTTCAGTAAAGTTTCGTAATTGTATGTGTGTTTATAAACGTAATGTCTGCTTAGAGTAAATTTTGTATCTTTATTGTAGATTTTTCATGTTTATTGATGAAGCCACAATAACCTTTTTGTGCTCATTTGTAACAAAGTCTCAAGTTTATTGTTTCACGTTTTTCCCTTCTCATGTTGTAGAACACTGATGCCACTACTCTCTCTAGCCATTCTGATGTTCTGCCTTGTACCAGAAATTGCTTGACGTAGTCAGCATACTTTGCCACCATACATAATAATCTACCACTCCTTACACACACACTGTGGCAAATACTTCTCATGTCTACCATGGACATAGTGGTTTATAATCAGTAAACCAAGAGGTTCAGGTGAAGCAAAAGAATACTGCTTTTTCCCTGTAAAACATAATCAGGGAACAAGTGCTAAGTTTCATGGTTATTCATCTTTATCTCCATTCTCTCTCGCCTTCAAGTCTCAATTTACAGTTCCCTACAACAGAATTTATTAGCCCGAATCACACACATGGCATAATAAATACAACATATCACTTTTATGAATGTATTCACTAGAAACAATGTCAAGTGTTTAGCTTACTACATACGAGCATTTTAGTTCAAAAGTTTTTAGAAATAATATTTACTCGTATAAAACATCCCTATGTAAAACGCAATTATAAAATATCAATAGTAAAAAATGCACGAAATATTTCTAAGTCCATTCTCTCTCAATCAATCAACTAACTCACCATTAAGCTAATGGCCATCTTTCATGACCGGACATTTTGCCACTCAAAATTCAAACTGACTAGACAATAGAATTCTTTATAGCAGGTAAACTTTTGACCTCAGCCCATAGGCTGGTCTCCTATCCATAAATCTTAACCGTAGAATAATAAAAACTACTCATCCAAATCACTTGGATTGCATCAGTAATTTCCAACATATTCTCAATTCGAGTTGTTTATTCCAACTCTAACACGAAAATGCCATCATAAGGAGTACCCAAGGGTCGGGTTACTGCGACAATTTAACAATTTATATAACAATTAAATCAAGAAATAGGGATAGGCATATTTACTCCACCACACCTAGATTTCTAATTAATTTACAGGCGACCATCAATAATGAAAATAATTAACAGTTTTTGTAAAAGCAGTTTTAGTGTTTTCACATGAAAAATAGGCTAATTGAATATCATTGAAAAGATTATTGAATTTAGGTGAGATGCTGAGACAAATCAGCTTTACCAAGACTGTCAATATAAGTGAAAGATTAGAGACTAGGCCACAGATTTTAGGACTTGTGCGTCAAGAAGTATTTTCAAGAAATTTACAATGAGTAGTTTATTACGTGATGGGAAATTACCTGTGGAAGGAAACGTATTTACTTTTCCAGTCCGAGTAGTACAGTATCTGACCACACAAACAGTCATGAAGTTGAAATAGGATAACGGTAATGTAACTATGGTGAAGTTCTTCAGAATTGTATTCATCGAAATTCTATAGATATTGGCTGAAATATTATAAAAGATATTTGTCAAAGTTCTGTATCATGATTGTAAGCAGACGGCAGGTCAGCTAGTGACATGCTGTCTATTTTATATATAATAATTTTCAACTTGATGAGGAAACAAAAAAGAAAGAGTCCAAGGAGGTTGAAGTGGTGACTGTACTTCTTGCTGTTAATTTGACGCAGACAAAATAGAGACAACGTATACTGCTCAGGGAGAATGAAGTAGGGACTGGTGACTGTATTTCTTACCGTTAATTTATTAATTTATTGGATGATGCTTTATTTTTTCCATTAATATATCTGTGTATGCTAAACATCTGTTTACAGTTGGTGACTTTACTACGTTTTCTACTACTGAAGATGGACTGTGCTGTTAAATAATATTTTAAATATTCTTAAATAATGCCTGATAAAAGAGCTCATGGGTAATTAAGCCCGATTGTTTCAATTGTCTTGTACTTTTATAACATGTTCTCGCCGTACATAGCCTGTCACCAATTTCTGTACTAGGGAACATATTTATGCTCCTCATTTCGACTGCTGATTGTTGGGATGGTACTTATCAAGCATACAACACAGGTAGTGTTGCTATTTTCTGATTTGATGTCATCGGTTAGTCTGTTAATCGACTTGATGTTATGTTTGGAATTGTAAATTAGTATGGTCTCGGAGACAGCGATGAAATCAAGTTATGAATTCTAAGTGGTCTGTTGTACATTCATGAGACAGTGGTGGAAATCAGAATGACATCGCCAGGCGTGTGCACTCTTCAGTCTAATATGTGGCCATATTTGTGGGCTGGCATGTTGGCACACTACATCAAGTTACAAACGTGAAGAGATTTTTAAAATATTTACACACATGGGTCACTGGGACGGTCAACGTGAACGCTGGAATCTCGTCGAATCAATAAATTATCATTATTATACTCAATGCTTTTTTATATTTTGTATTTGACGTCCTTTTTAATTATTCGTACTTCGTCTTAAGCAGTTCTTATAAGCCTTTTTTAATATTGATCTTAAATATAATATCGTCTTTCTTTTTTAAGTGTTACGTCCTCAATGTCCGCAGCGTCCAGGCTGTCCAATATACTATCAGGGAGGAAAACAAGTAGTAAACAGGTAAAACTCGAGAGCATCAGTTGTATATCACTTATAAACTTTAATGATTGATATATATGTTTAATGCTTTTATTATTGTTAACATCTAATATAATTGAGAGCAATTGCATACAATGTATAAAGATTTTCGCTAAAGTATTAAAACGTAATCCCCAGACAATCACAGATACTTCGTCCAAATAAAAAAAGAAATATATATTCTTACCTTTGACCTCAATTTCGGCCTGGTGAAACACATAAACTGATGATTTGTAAGTGTCTTTATGGATGTATTCACACAATGATATCTAATCCAATACGATTACATCCACTTTGAACAATTGTATTACTCTGTAGTATCATAGAAGGCGCATGTCACATAATGACATTATGTAGTCACACTTTCACCTTACGCTAAAAATAGTCTACATCTAAACCCTGTCATTAGGACAGTCGACCTTTACCCCCAGGTTAGAGGGTGGTGTCATTACTATTCTAACTTATTTCGAACTGACCATTTTGTGCACTGCTTGACCACGTGTGACGAATGTGCCGTTTGAAGTACTACTGATCGACAGACTGCCAAGATTCACCGCAGAGGAAGCAATTGTTGGGTCTCCGGCATTAAATAGTACGAATAACACTATATATGAGTTATTACCCTTAATTGCTGGTAATTGGTGCAGCAAGAACCCATCCGCTGTCTAATAATATTAAACTGCCGAAGGTATGTGGTTTTGCTTATATGTCTAAATTGTATATCTATTTTATATTTAACATTCTTCATGTACTTGTATTTACTATACATTCCACTTAGGACTTTAGATTGTATGATGCTATGTGCGCAAGAGTCTTCTGCCATGGAAAACAGGTGGACAAACACTTTAGTTCCGGTGCTTGTAATGGCAGTTCGGCACTTTATCTTCGACTTCGACCCGCGACAAGGGCTGAGCCGCAAAGGAAACACCAGGGTGGAGCGGACCACGGGCCAGGACTTACAGTTCGATGAACCACATGTGACTAGGACTCTAGACGAGAAAGTGGGGCCTCATACCGAGATAAATGGGCTATACAATCAACCATGTTTATATCGAAACTTCTTTCCTCACAGGAACCACATTACACTTTACGTTAATATTTAGAAACTTGGCACAATAATGCACTAAACGAAACAGTATTTGCAGAAATGAAATAAAGGTTAAGTACAATTTTTAATCAACATTAATGGAATAATAATATTTAGTTAGCATTGATAGAGTAACTAATAATTCAACTAACTTCACTTATGATCGCATATAAGTTCCTCCATCATCTTAGGACAGATATTTTATATTCTCACGGTCTCTTTTTCGATCTGTACCAGTATGAGATGGCTCTATGTCAGGGGCGGGCAAACTCTGGCCCGCGGGCCAAACCTGGCACGCGAAGCATTTTGGGGGGCCCGCCAAGCTATTCACAGTTATTGCTTTTGGCCCGCCAAGCCATTCATACTTATTGCTTTTGGCCCGCAAAACAAAAGTCACTAAAACAATTGGGTATTGTTATACACCAGGGGCGGGCAAACTCTGGCCCGCGGGCCAAACCTGGCATGCGAAGCATTTTTTTTTTGGCCTGCCAAGCTATTCACAGTTAACAATGCTTTTGGCCCACCAAGCTATTCACAGTTATTGGTTTTGGCCCGCCAAGCCATTCACACTTATTGCTTTTGGCCTGCAAAACAAGTCACTAAAACAATTGGGCATTGATATATGCTGTCAAACAGCCAAGGCTAAACTAGTCTAAAGACTACATGTAATTTTAACAGTTTGAATTACTCACAGAATTGTGTGCACATGTACAATTTATGCCTGCGGTTATATATATCACACTAGCATCTCTTTATAGTTCGTTGACTTTTGAACTCTCCCAGGCCTAGGACAGATCTAAAATAATACCTGTATGTCAGCATCTGTACTCTGCCTCAGTCATGACCTGACCTTCACCACTACAATTGGGCGAGAGGAAGGAGGGCTGGAGGTAAACAGAGGTGCCCGCGAATTTGAAACTCAGTCTTATGCCATCACAACCGAACTGGTTGTTGCATTTCTGCTATTTCTTTGCCATTATTCCCCCCATCCCCACAATCATGTCTGCAATCCTGCATCCTAAAAAATTTAAAGTGGATATGGAAAGTCGGACATTTAACTCTGAGTGGACGGAGAAGTACTTTTTCATAGAACAATTTGGACAATCTCAGTGTCTGATCTGTTTGAAAACTGTTGCTGTCTTCAAAGAGTTTAATGTGCGCCGTCACTGGGAAACAGTACACTTAACTTCGAAATTCGGTTTAATGTCTGCCTCTGAGAAAAAGAATACTATTGCTAAACTCACAGGCAATATAGAGAAAAGCAGTTTGATGTTTCATTAACAAACATCTGTGCATGAAAAAGTGACAGCGCCAGTTATGAAGTTTCACTACTCCTTGCTCAAAGAATGAAGCCATTTTCTGATGGAGACTTTATCAAGGAATGTCTCATGACTGTGGTGAATTCTGTCTGTCCAGAACAACGTTCTGTCTTGGAGAATATGAGTCTGTCATCCCGTACTATTCGTCGTCGCATTGAAGAGATGTCAGACAATGTGCAAGACTCTGTGAAGAGTGATTGCTCAACCTTTGTCGCCTACTCTCTTGCTCTTGATGAGAGCACTGACATGAAAGATACAGTCCAGCTAGCTATTTTCATACGAGGTGTCACTGCTGCCCTCAGTGTGCATGAAGAGTTCCTTCAGATTGTTCCGCTACATGACACCACCACTGGGCAAGACATCTTCAATGCCTTACTTCAGTGTGTGGAACATCACTCCCTTGATCTGTCCCGTCTTGTATGTGTAACGACTGATAGTGCACCGGCAATGATTGGAGAGAATAAGGGCGCAGTTTCTTTGCTCGTTCACCACTGTAAGGCCCTTGGACACAACCAGACTATCCTTAAATTGCACTGCATCATTCACCAAGAATCCTTATGTGCCAAGTCTGCAAACCTCGTTGAGGTCATGTCAGTTGTGGTAAAGGTTGTAAATTCCATAATTTCCCAAAGTCTCAAACATCGTCAATTTCAGGCACTGATGGATGAAGTGAATGCGCACTATGGTGACCTGCTCTACTTTTGTGAAGTCCGCTGGCTAAGTCGTGGAGCCATGCTTTCTCGTGTGTGGGACCTGCAACAAGAAATTTTCAACTTTCTTCATGAAAAGAACCTCCCCTATGCTGATAACTTCACTGACCTAAAATGGCTTGCTCGTCTGGCCTTTCTCACGGATATCACCACACACCTCAACATCCTCAATGTCAATTTGCAAGGTAAGGATGTTCTCGTTCCTGAAATGTATTCACACATCACAGCATTTGAAGTGAAACTACGCTTGTGGGAATTCCAGTTGTCTAATGGTCAGTTTCAGCATTTTCCATGTCTTGCTGCTTGTTCCATAGCAGATGTCGATTTGGAGACTTGTGGTGCAGTCATTACCTCACTGAGGGAAGAATTTTCCTCACGTTTTGGGGGTATCAGACCACTCTCTGCAGATTTCAAGTTGTTCAGTGCCCCTTTTGAAATCACAGTGGATGACGCTCCAGCTTCCTTGCAGATGGAGTTGGTAGATATGCAATGCAGCGATGAGTTAAAAGCAAAGTTCCGCACTTCTTCTCATCTTTCTTTTTTCGTGATGTCATCCTACCATCAGGCAAGTTTCCACATTTTATTAAACATGCTCAGCGCATTGTAGCTATGTTCGGAAGCACATTTTGCTGTGAACAACTGTTCTCAAAGATGAAATATACAAAGAGTCGCCTTCGCTCTCAACTCTCTGACCGTCATCTAAATGACATTCTTCGCTTGTCAACCTCATCAGTTAAGCCAGACATTGAATCACTTATTCATTGTAAGCAACACCATCCATCTCATTAATCTTCCATTGAAATAGAGTTAGTTTTTTTAAAATTACTTTTGTTCTCATTTTATATTCTGAACTTGCTGGACTTGTGACATTTGGTCGTCTATTCGGCCCGCGAACTGTTCCAACAGTTTTATGGCCTGCGGTCTCAAAAGTTTGCCCGCCCCTGCTCTATGTGTATTGTTAATTCCCAGCAATATTTTAAGTGTTCAATAAATGTGTTTCTTTTCTAAATTATTTATTAAGTGAGCTTCTACTTAGTCTGTCTTATTACAGGACTCACCGTTTGATTGTCTAATTCATAATGTGTTAATTGTTGTCTGTGGTTAGGGAATGAAGTTGAGTTTCTTGAATTTTACTCCATTTGAGTTCCATAATAAGTGAGTTGTGTTTTGTATGGTAGCCGTGTTGAGGATACGATTTGGAATGTGTAAGACCCGTGTAGGAGAGGGAGGAAGGTGAGGCAAGCACTGGGGTGAGAGGGTCTAGGGGACAATGAATTTTCTGTGGTATGGGGGTGGTAGGATGGAGATTTTGTCCAATAGTTTATGGTGTAAAAATGGGAAGATTCTAGGATTGTATTCTTGTGATAGTTTTGCTATAGAGAGTTGTTTGGTCGGTCTGTGAATCTGGAGTTAAGGTAAAAAGAGGTCGCTGGTAGATTGAGGTTTGGGGTTTGTAGCAGGGGGAGGGGAAGGCTGAGTGTACGATGTCTGCATGGAGTTGGTAGGTGGTGTTTGGGGGTGAAGGGATGCAGAGGTGGGGAGATGTGGAGGGTGGGGGAGGTGTTTTGGTGGGGATTGATTGTTGTTGTTCTTGGCAGAGGTTTGTGGAGGCGTTTGGGTGGGTGGGAGGCGTGGAAAGTATTTGTGGGTGGGAGTGAGAGTTATTTGAATGGGCGGGTTTATGCGTAAGGTTCTCTGTGGGGATGGGTGTCATCTTCATGTGAGAGACATATGTCGAAATTATTGTTTGGGGAGGAGATGTTGACTTGAAAAGGGGAGGGTCTTGTAGAGTGACGTTTTGGAATGGGTTCGGGTGTGTGTGATGTGATAGTATCTACTTTCCTTAGGTAGGCTTGAGTAGGAGGCGAGGCTAATGGTTTCCAGGGTGATTGTATTAGGTTATAGAGCCTTGTGGGAGGTTTTTGTTGTTAAAATGTTTGTTTGGAGAAGGAGATGATTTTGAAGCAATTGTAGCTAAGGTTGCCGTGAGAACAAGCACACCACAGCCACCTAGCACGTCAGTAAAACCCGGGCGGCGGCGAAACCCATGCAGTCGGAGACCACGGATTGTTAACGAATTGGGTTTCTTACATTTTCTGTGTTTTCTCACTTTCGTTTAAGTTAATTTACTTATAATTCCTAAACGTTATATGATGATTTTACTATCTAAAGAAACTACATTAATTACTCTATAAATGCAACTCTTTTCCAACGTATAATTTAAAAGATAAAATGCAAAATAAATTAAAAACTTTATTGGCGTGCCATAGGAAAACCATTCTCAAAATAAGACAGTAATGTAACTTATCACCCAAAATGCATAAATACAATACCTATAATGCACCGTATAAGAAATGCCACTCATACTGCAAAATGATTAAAGAACTGAATGTAAAATAACACTTTACATTTGTATAGTTTAAATATGGAAAACTTCTTGTTTCTTTGTCGGAAAATATTATTATTAAAATAATGATTTAATGATTCAATTTTTTTCTAAAGTTGAAATATCTTGGTTACAATTTATGTTGATAATGGTGTTGTGAGTGAATTTTTATTTCTAAACAAGTTTTTACACTATTATATCTATAAAATTTATTTTACTAAACTTAATATCTTAAAAACATGCAATGATCAATTATAATTATTTTACATTTTAGCAAACAGTGGGCCATGACTTATTTGAGCCACTACCTAATCCGACAAGTGGAACAACACACGATTCAAAAAAAGAAAAGGAGTCACTATGGTCTTCGATTATGAAGAAAGGTTAATTTTAGTTTGCTTTTATTGTCTCATACACTTTTATTTTAATAAAACTTGTTTTTATAATTGATATTTATGTTTTTACCAATCAGTGTAAAATGAATTAAATTGGATTAGATAATAAGAAATTAAGGAAACAAAATGTAACAAATGATACTATTCAAATACCAAAATGTATTTCCTTTAGTTTACAGAAAGAGTGTCCGTTTTTTCCAATCACAGTTGTAGTGTAAAATGAATTAAAATGGATTAGATACTAAGAAATTAAGAAACCTAATGTAACAAATAATATTATTCAAATAACCAAATGTATTTCAATTCGTTTACAGGAAGATTATCTATAAAGGCAGTGCCACAAGAGGTATGATTGTTTGTTTACAGAAATCACTACAATAAAACGTGAGGTATGATTGTTTGTTTACAGAAATCACTACAATAAAACGTGAGGTATGATTGTTTGTTTACAGAAATCACTACAATAAAACGTGAGGTATGATTGTTTGTTTACAGAAATCACTACAATAAAACGTGAGGTATGATTGTTTGTTTACAGAAATCACTACAATAAAACGTGAGGTATGATTGTTTGTTTACAGAAATCACTACAATAAAACGTGAGGTATGATTGTTTGTTTACAGAAATCACTACAATAAAACGTGAGGTATGATTGTTTGTTTACAGAAATCACTACAATAAAACGTGAGGTATGATTGTTTGTTTACAGAAATCACTACAATAAAATGTGAGGTATGATTGTGTATGTTTACAGAAATAACTACAATACCAACTGAGATGATTGTACGTTTATGAATGGGCATGTTTCGGGTTATCCATTTGGGTCATGAAAACTGAGAAATGCATTTAGTCTGTTTTATTTTAGGTGGTTAGTGGGGAACGGGCTGGAAGAATGTTTCTCACGAAGTGATTGTTTATATATGGCATGATTTATGTGGTGTAGAGTATTTTTAGGGTTTATTTGTTTCTTCTGTCAATTGTGGTGATTAGTCCTGTTTGTTTTTTAGTGCATGTATGGCATAGATGCTGGTTCTGATGGCTTAGTTTAGATGGTGTGTAGTTTTTGTAGTTTCCGGGTTTTGGTGGCTGTGTATGTGGTAATGTCACAGTCTATTATGGAATATATACGTGCTTTGAGTGCTAGTTGTAGTGTGCATGTGTCTGTTCCACAGACGTTTCCTCTTGTCATTTTAAGTAGGTGGGGCATAGTAAATTTGAATATCCTTATTTCTAAACTTAATTGTTATATAAATTGTTAAATTGTCGAAGTGACCCGACCTTGGGCACTGCTTATGATGGTATTTTTATAAGTGTCAGTGTCGGAGTAAACACTCACGTTGAGAATATGCTAGAAATTGCTGATGTAGTGCAAATAGTTCCAACATGTGAGTAGTTTTTATTATCCAATGGTTAAGATTTATGAGAATGAAACCACGAATGGGCTGAGATCAAAGGTTTACCTGCTGTAAAGAATTCTGTTCTCTGATTATTTGAATTTGGTGTGACAAGAAGTCCGATCATGAAAGGCGAACATTAGCTTAATGGTGAGTTAGGCTGACTGTTTGAGACAGAAAGATCTTCGAAATAGTTCATGCAGTTTTGCTATTGCTATGTTATACTCGTGTTTTAGGTAGAAATGTATTATCTGAGTAGACTACTATTTCTACAAGATGCTCATATATAGTATGCAAAGCATTTGACATTGTTTCTAGTAAACCCACTCATAAAACTATTGTACTGTATTTATTATGCTGTGTGTGTTTGTGTGTATGGGTATGTGTGTGTGTGTGTTTGTGTGTATGGGTATGTGTGTGTGTGTGTGTGTGTGTGTGTGTGTGAGAGAGAGAGAGAGAGAGAGAGAGAGAGAGAGAGAGAGAGAGAGAGAGAGACTAATACATACTGTTGCAGGAAACTGTAGGTTGAGACTGGAATATAAGAAAGAATCGAGTTATAAAGCTAGGAACTTAAGTTGCTCCCTGATTATATTTTGCAGAAAGTAAGCAGCCTTTTGTTCTTCTTTCATGTGTTATTTGAATCTACTGGTTCACTGATTGTAAACCGCTATGACTGATGAGACGTGAGAATCGTCTGCCATGGTGTATATAAGTGTGGAGAATATTCTACACCTTTAGATGTATTGTGGCAAAGTACGCTGAATAC
This sequence comes from Sinotaia quadrata, assembly GCA_028829895.1. Taxonomy (NCBI): domain Eukaryota; kingdom Metazoa; phylum Mollusca; class Gastropoda; order Architaenioglossa; family Viviparidae; genus Sinotaia; species Sinotaia quadrata. Next base: position 52,520,073 of record CM054180.1, on the reverse strand, counting down.
ATCAGGAAGTGTTGGTACAGTGAAGTTACTATAATTACAGTAATTGTTTTTTAACTTGAAGCAACTGACATCGTGAAGAAGGTGTTTAAGTTGATTAGGAGAGAATAATAGCGTGTCAGTGTTTTCCACATGGTTGGAAAGAGACGTGTCAATGCAGACATTGTGACATTGTGACATTGTTGGAAAGGTAAGTGAAGACTATTGAGACAGTGGGTTTTTTGAGATGTTTATTATATGTTCAGTGAAAGTGATGTTGCTGTCAAAGATGATGCCTAGGAATTTTGTGGAATATGATTACGTTATAGGTAATCCTTTGATCTTCAGCGTGGGCTTGATTTTTTTCCTTCTGGTTGAGAAAGTCTATTGCTTTAGTTTTGTCAGGGGCCAAGTCTAGTCCCTAGGTGTCAATCCAGGTCTCTAGTTGGTAACGTGTTTGCTGAAGGTTTCTTTAGAGATGCTTTTGGTCATTGTGGAACATGGTAGAGGGAGGAACCTTTGGCAAATTGCGAAATATGTGTGTCTGTGTCATTGGTGGTTGTGTCTAGATTTCAGGCATCTATAATAAATAGGGTAGGGCTGAGTGTACTGCCCTGTGGTATGCCGTGGTTGGTCTGGTGGTCGGATGGGAAATTCGTTAGGAGATGAAATTCTTTATGTATGTATAAGCATTGCCTTTGATTCCTTGGTGTAGTACTTTTATAAGAATTGTGGGGTGCGAAGTGCTGTCAAACGTTTGTGATATGTGAGCCCTGATCGGCATGGTCTTTATTGGGTTTTGGGATGATGATGTTAGCATGTTCCCATGGTTGGGTGCATCTCTCCTGTTGTCCAGATTTTATTGAATAGTTGTTTTAGGTTATTGAGTTTGTTGTCGGAGAGCCTTCTGTGCATCTGAAAGGGTATTTTGTCTTGGCCTGGGGCTGTGTTTTCTTGTTTTTGATTGTGTATGTAACTTCAGATAGGGTGAGGGAGGAATTTAGGAAATTTCTTTGCTGTTTAAGAGATTATAGTGCTTGATTCCACCAAGGATGAGTGGTGTTTGGGAGGAGTTGTTAAGAGGAAAGGCCTTGTTTGCTTCTTTGATGATTGTTTCATTTATTTGTTTGGCCCTCATTGTGAATGCTTTTGCGTCTAAGAGTATCAGTATCTTCTAGTTGTAATTCTGCTCTGAATTTTTCCCAGCTGCATTTGGATAGGTCCCAGGTAGATGGGAATTTGGTAGGTGTGGTGAATAGTTTGGTGGATACATGGGAGGTTATGATGGGGTGATGGTCGCTGGCGTAATTATCTTCATCTGTCTATAACATCAGGTCAAGAGATAGTCTGGGGGGAGGGGAGGGCTATGTCCTGGAAGGACTGATTTCTGGTGGGGAGATGGTGGTCTAAATAAGTGAGGTGGTTTGATTTATCCATTCGAGTAATGTGTCACCTTGTTTGTTTGCTGTGCCTTTGCTCAAGAGTAGAGAGTGGGCATTAAAGTCTCATATGATTAGATGGCCATTTTGCAGTTTTATGAGGTTGAGCATTTTTTGATCAAGGGTCTGTGGTGTGAAGTAAAAGTTTGTGAAGTGGATGGGTATAGTGGTGGACATGAGAGGTGTAGTTAGGTTCGTGTCTGTTTTCGGTGGGAAGGAAATTGAGTTCATTTTTGTTAAACCTCTCGTAGATCTGTTTGTATTTATAATAGTTCCTCCTTGGATGGTTTTGTATTTGATGTTGATTTGGTGTGTGCGTTTCTTGAAGGCAGATAAGATCAGGGTCGAGGTCTTTGATTGGGAAATGAAATTGTTTTCTTGACATTTATTCCATTTGAGTTCCATGATATTATTTTCAGTGAGTTGTGCTTTTGTATGGTAGCCATATTTAGGGTAAGATTCGGAATATGTAATACGTGTATAGGAGGGGGAGGAAGGTTCTAGTGGTAATGAGTCTTCTCCGAGGTGGGGTTAGTAGGAGGGGGGTCCCTAATAGGATGTGGTTTAATAATGGGAAGATTCTAGGAGTGTGTTCTTGTGATAGTTGTAGAGAGTATTTTGATTAGTGTCTGTTTCTAGAGTTAGGGCAAACGAGGGTGGCTGGTGGGTTGAGGTTTGGGTTTGTAGCGAGGTGGGGGCTGAGTGTAAGATGTCTGTATGGAATTTAGGGGGTTAGGGGTGAGGGGGATTTTGCAGAGGTGGTGAGGTGGAGTGAGGGGGAAAAACGTTTTGGTGCGGGTTGATAGTTGTGGTTGGTGACAGAGGTTGGTATAGGAGTTTGGGTGGGTGGGAGGTGGGGAAGATGGTGGGTGAGAGTGAGATTTATTTCAGTGGGAGGGTTTAGGCATAATGTTCTCTATGGTGGATGGGAGGGAATCATCTTCATGTGTGAGTGATATGTTTAAATTATTGTTTGGGGAGAAGATGTTGACTTGGACAGGGAAGGGTAAGGTCTTATAAAGTGACGTTTAGAACAAATACAATGAAAGTATTATTTAATAATCAATATTTCCATGAACCCACGTTCGAATACTTTCAATTCTTATAGAGTCTTATATACTAACACATAATTCAGCAGATTAGTATGACACAAATCATAGGATCATTCTTATCTTAGAACAGAGATGGAGTTATAGTGAGAAGTGACAATAGTTTGTACATAACAGTGTCAAAGGTGATGTTGCAATAGTCTTTGCGCACTTTCGTAACAATGCCACATGTTTCTTGCTCACAATAGAATTATCAATTCTTCACGTCTTTCTATAGAGTGCTGTAAAATGTTCCTCGAGCCACTGTTCTCTCAAGACTAATCTGGACGATCTTTTCCCACATTAGTTCCCTCAAACAGAACAACAATGTAGCAATTTCCAGTATCTTACTTATACCAGAAATTCTATAAATTCTATGATGTAGTCGAGCATTCCTTGCCATCACACATTAACCGAGTGCAGTGCATCCTTACATCTACACCCTGGGGCAGAGACCTATCGAATCTATCACGGTCGTAGAGGTTTATAAATCAATAAACTGTGAAATTCCAGAAAAGGCTAATTCTTGTCTGTAAAATATGCTAAGGGAACAAATGCTAAGTTTCCCAGTTTTATCATTTCTAACTCTATTCTTTCTTACATTCAAGTCTGCAACAGTATTTATTAGCCCGATATATGTTTACATCATAATAAATACAACATAATAATTAATGTGTTCACAAGTATGCTTAACATATAACATACAAGCATCATAATTAACAATTATAGAACGAATGGTTCTACTCAAATAATACATCTCTACATAAAATGCAAGTATGATATATCGATAGATAAAAAAATAATTTCTAAGCATATTCTTTTTCAATTAATCAGTTTACTCACCATTCAGCTAATAGCTGCCTTTCATGACCGGATCTTAGCCACACCATATTCAAAGTGATTTTAGAATATAATTATTTCAGTAGGTAAACTTTGATCTCAGACCATTGGCTGGTCTTGTTCTTTTAAAATCTTAACAATTGGATAATAAAAATATTCATTCACATAAGACTAGTTTAGAATACATCAGCAAGTTCTACCATATCCAACTAAGTTGTTTACTCCAACTCTGGTGCCCACAAAATATCATCATAAGCAGTTCCCAAGTTTGGGTCACGTTACCTTTGGCAAGAAATATATAATTATTAAGTTGAGAAATAGAGTTAGGCAAATTTACTCCATCATAGCTGCAATATCAAGTGAATTGTGATTATGTTTTTTTACAGTAATAACTATAATAACAAGGGATGTATGTTTGTGTATGTTTACTGAAATAACTACAATAAAAGTTACGTGTGTTTGTGGTTGTTTACACAAAAATATACAATAACAAATGAGTTTATGATTGTATGATTGCTGAAATAAATACAATAACAAATTAAATGCGACTGTATTTGTTTAAAGAAATAACTACGATAACAAGTGATGTGTGACTGTGGGTGTTTAAGAAATAACTAAATACAAATGAGGTAATATTGTTTGTTTAGGTAAATAGCTACAATGACAAGTGACGTTTGATTGTATGTTTAGAGAAATAAATACAGTAAAAAGTGAGGTATGAACGTATGTTTAGGGAAATAAATACAACAACAAGTGAAGTATAATTGCTTGTTTACAAAGTATGACTGTTTATTTACAGAAATAGTCATAATAAGAAATAAGGTATGATTGTTTGTTTAGAGAAATAACTAGGGTAAAAATTTAGGTATGATTGCATGTTTACAGACATAATTACAAGCACAAGATATGGCTTTGTTTACAGAAATAATTATGATAACAAGTGAGGTATGATTGTTGACTTTACAGAAATAACAACAATAACAAGCTATGTATGACTATTTGTTTACATAAAAAATGCAATGAAAATTGAGGTATAATTGTGTGTTTTTTCAGAAATACATGCAATAAACGTTTCAGGTATGACTGTTTATTTTGAGTACAAAAAAAATAAATTGACACAACAAGATAAAATTATTAAATATATATTTTTTCGTGAACACAGTTGTATTCCTTTTATAAATAAAATGTCTGTAACAATATTTAATGATTATATTATAAGTTATTAAATTCAAAGTAGAATATTTAAGCATAATTCAGAACTTTGTTACATACCTTTGTTTTACACTCTTCAGCCGAGGGAGACTTGCGTTGTCACCATTAACAGAAAATATGTATCAGAGGAAACTGTACAGGCATTTCAGGCAGGAATGGGAAAGTATTCATGTCAAGAAGTCATAAAAGAAAAAAATAAAATTAAATTTCCTCTAAAAATACACGATCTTGTTAAAGCCTTGAAAGCTATAGAGAAAATATTAGAAAGACGTCCCCAAAGGATAGTGGAATCCAAAGATGCACAAGTTGTAGACATTTCGAAAACAACTCTTTCTCAAGGAACTGAAAAAGAATCAAGTTCTCGTTTGAATAAAAAATCAGAAGAATTGTGCAGACACTTAAGTCCTAATGAATACAAGGCTTTAGAATATTTACTTGGGAAAGATTTTACTAATGCAGTCAATTCTGTGGTTAAGAATAATGGAGAGATTGTTTCCGTTTATGCTAAAAATAAAGCTGACAAGGAAAGTATAGATCACTGGTTAAGTAATCTGAGGCAAGAGTCTCTGACACTGACTTCTGAAGAACTTGGAAAGCTGGAAGGTTCTGTGGACACTAAGTCAGTAGGGGTGAAAGCGTTCATAGAAGTACAAAATAACGAATGCAGGGTTGTTATATATGCCTTTGACTATAACGCCATTAAAACCGCCAAACACATGGTCGAAGTAAAATCCGAGAAACGCAAATTAATAAAACAAAGAAGACCGGATGCAGTAATACATGCCAATCATACTTTTGTGGAACAAACAAAAGATCTATACACTAAGTCTGGAATCAAAGTGTCTGTATACAAAGCAGATATTACTCATCTTCCTGTAGACGCCATTGTCAATGCTGCAAACGGACAACTTAATCATGGGGGAGGGGTGGCCGCTGCTATTGCCAAAGCTGCAGGAGCAGATTTAGAACTTGAAGGAGATGACTACATCAAAGCTCATGGACCTTTAAAAGTCATAGAGGTTTTGTCCACTACTGCTGGAAACCTTCCCTGCAAAAGAGTGTTTCACGCAGTTGGACCTCGATGGGATGACTATGAAGACAAAGAATTGTGTCAGAAACACCTGGAAAAGACCGTCTTTAACACTTTCAGAAAAGCACATGACATGATGTTTACGTCATTGGCTGTTAGTTCCATAAGTTCAGGTAAAAGATTTTGTTAATTGTAAAGTTATGATTATTTCTTTCTGATGTAAAATTTTAGGAAAGAAATATAATAATACATTTGTCATTGTTCTCACAGCTACATGTAATATTTTAACCATGATTTTCATTTTAATTCTATATCTTTATCCTTAGCATTATCTAAACTATGAACAACGTAAGTGCGTTCGCAAAATTGTCAGTACACAGGTACGCTATGGATTAAATTCTGTAAGCAGTGACATAGTGAACGTTAGCGTAAATTATGAGGATATCAATCGTGCATGTGTAAATAGTAATTACTTCTATAGAGAATGTAAGCTGTTCCAGCATCTCTGAGAATGCCTGTTTAAACTGTATACAGTTTCGTGTAATTTAACTGTATTATATTTACACGACTGTGACTTTAAGTAATTTAAACAGTATTATATTTACACAACTGTGACTGCTTAATTAAATTGAGTATTTTATTATGCGCTTTCCGCAAACAATATGTTATTGCAAACAGATTGGATAATGATGTAATTTATCCCGTGCAAAATATTATATATTTTTTAAAATGTTTGAAATTCTTTTCAAAATACGTTTTATGAAATGCTTTCCAGGTATTCATCTGACTACACTGTTCTTCATTATTTTAGTGTATGTGTGTTGTTTGTGTATCTGTTGGTGTGTGTGATTTTCTATGTGTGTGTGTGTGTGTGTGTGTGTGTGTGTGTGTGTGTGTGTGTGTGTGTGTGTGTGTCTGTCTATGAGAAAGAGAGAGATTCTTTGTGAATCCTTGAGCGTTTATCAAATTATCATGATTTACTGTAAATTGAAAAACTGGACATCTCACAAGAGATGAACGTTTGAATATATTGTTTGCAAATATTTTGTAAGTATCATAAAAAATGTGTAAAAGTATTGTCTAATGCATTTCCGTTCATGTTTTGGTAAGACTGCTACCCATTGGCATATATCCATTTATTTATTGTACGTTTGGCAGATTGTAACCCAAACATCCAGAGAATAAGGTTTCACTAGTTACAGCTTTACAGATTTTGCTCACTTCACACTACCTCTTAGTTTGCCAAAATAATAAGTAAAAAAAACAATCTGGTAAGCCAAAGCATAATTTGACAAGATGAACTTTGTAAAAAAAATTTAGAATCTCCATTACTGACTGTATGAGTATTGTGTGTTGTGTTTGTATACATTTGTGTGTGTGTGTGTGTGTGTGTGTGTGTGTGTGTGTGTGTGTGTGTGTGTGTGTGTGTGTGTGTGTGTGTGTGTGTGTGTGTGTGTGTACATGATTGCTATGTTTCTCTTTCTAATTATGAACTATATTTTGCTAAACCAACCCGTCCCATAGTAAAACAAGAAATATATTTTTTTAATATAAACACTGTATTGTAGAAGACAATTATAACAATAAATTATTCAGTGGTGGCATAATGTTGGCCTCAACAATTTACAACAAAACGCAGTAGAAACAGACAATAATATGATTAATCTAATTTGACAAGCAAACCCTTGTGATTCATGAAATATACTAGGATTTCAAATAACATTTAAAACAGAAATGGATATTTATCATTGCAAATGTGAAGGAAGCAGAATTAAAACAAATGATATCTTAATAAACAGTAATGCAGTGATTTAATCATTATTTTGTTAATTAATTTATATTTAATTTTACTGAGTTACATATATCCATTAATGACTGTATGAGTGTTGTGTGTACATGTGTGTACATGTGTGTATATGTGTGAAGCTAGCTCGGTGGAAAAACTGGACAGGACAGCTATTGCTTTTGGTATGGAAATCAGTACAGAGAAGACCAAATTGATGACCAACAACACCAGTGGCATTGGTAATACCATCATGATTGGTGACCAGCCACTTGAACTAGTTCATAAATTTTAGTACTTAGGAACCATCGTGACAGATGAGGGTTCAAAACCTGAAATATTGTCTAGGATTGTGATGACAATAACAGCAATGGCAAGGCTGAAGACAGTTTGGAAAGACAGAAACACTTCAGTAAGCTCAAAGATGAGACTAATGTGCTCCTTGGTTGTATCTGTGTTTTATATTCATGTGAGTCATGAACCCCCACAGCGGATCTCAAATGGAGGATACAAGCTACTGAAATGAGATGCTTTCGAAAGTTGCTTGGCATTTCGTATAAAGATCATGTCACGAATAGGGAAATGGAAAACATAATTAGGCAAGCCATTGGGCCCTATGAAGAGTTATTGGACATTATGAAAAATGCAAAATGAAATGGTATGGGCATGTCACACAACTAACACCGCTCGCCAAGAGAGTCATGCAAGGTACTATGCAAGGAGGGCGAAGGAGAGGAGGACAGAGAAAAAGATGGGAGGATAACATCTCAGAGTGGACAAAACTGAAACTGAGCAATAAAGTAAGATTAGCAGAGAACAGAATGGAAATTAGGAAACCGGTTGTCAGATCATCACACGTGCCCCAACGGTCGACAAGACTAAGGGATATATAGAGAGAAATATAGACAGATAGATAGATAGATAGATAGATAGATAGATAGATAGATAGATAGATAGATAGATAGATAGATAGATAGATAGATAGATAGATAGATAGATAGATAGATAGATAGATAGATAGATAGATAGATAGATAGATAGATAGATAGATAGATAGATAGATAGATAGATAGATAGATAGATAGATAGATAGATAGATAGATAGATAGATAGATAGATATACTTATGTATTAAAGAGATATTGAATTCATTTATTCAGCGGTCAGTTTCCACTGTTAATAAAAAATATTTACACGAATTCAACAGCAATCCTTTTTTCAATCTTGTGATATGAAAATAAGTGTGTGAAAGTTGTTAAATTAATAAAGTTTTAAACGATGGAGTAAAAGTTGATTGCAGCAATATGGAGCATAAAAACTGAGCCAAGTAACAGTTCAAACCTCGACATCAGATTTGAAAAGATTTCTTAATGTAATTTTATTGATTGTATGACACAACACCACCTTAAAAAACTAAATATTGGTTTTGATTATTATTATTAATAATCATCCACAACTAATTACAAGTGATGAGAATCTTAATTTATGCTATTAATAATTCTCCAGTAGACACCACCCATCTCTCTTACTTAGCAGATATGCAGGTGCTCTAAATGTTTTCTCTCTTCCACAACATTAAAAAAAAACATTCACTGTCACACAATATTTCCAAAGATGGAAAACGTCTTACCAAATGAGAAGATAAATATCATTGCCTGGCCTTGCTCTTATAAATCTTAACCATTGGATAATAAAAACTACCCATTCACCTAAAATTGGTGCAGATTACATCTAGCATTTACTTTACCTGAGTTGTTTACTCCAAACATTCATCATAAGCAGTGCCCAAGGTCGGGTCATTGGCACCAAAGATATAATTATTAAGTATAGAAATAAAGATAAATTTAAATAAAGATAAATTTATTCTGTCACAGATTGAGAAGATAGTTTCCCAAAGTTCACTATATTGTATTACAAATACAAAATGCAGTTTTACACGTAACTATATTAAATAAATCATTTGACAGGTCATAAACGTCAAACCTTCCCAAATTAAGATTAATAAACTCTGTTGGTTTGCTTACACGTTCCATTTAACTCCCCGGAAATTATCTCGCACGCTTCCCTTCCTGTCGATGACACACTAAACACGTGCTTTTCATTGTCTGTTTTTGTTTGTTTGGATGAATAGTTGGTTGATGTTTTGTTGATTTATTGGAAGTGTTAGTTTGTCAGTCTATCTTTTATATATATATATTGCTACCTAGAATCCATAAAAACAACTCTATGTGCTTATTTTGAAAGAAATGAAAAATGTATCAAATTGTTTTATTACTGATGTAACATATACTGAAACGTTTCATCTTTTCCCTCACTCTGCATAATGTTGAAATCCTATCTCTTGTATTGATTAGTAAATTGCAAAAGCACTAAATTGCATTTTGGATTTTTTCAATTTCTTTAATTTTCAAAACTTTCCTTAGCCATATTTGGTGTTCCTAAAGAGATGTGTGCCCGGATGTACCTGGCAGGAATACAGAGGTTTGAGAGACAACATGGAGGTAACACAAGCCTTAAACACATCCATTTTGTGGACGTCAATGATGATATGGTTGGAATCATTCAAAAGGTGTTCACACAATTCTGGCACAGCGTTTTTCAACCATTTTTCTTTCAGCGTCAAATGGATAACACAAACAAACAGAATTCTCAAACTGTACAAGTAAATTTAAGTGAGTCTCAGAAAGGCGAGTCTCCCAATACAAAAAGCAGTAGCACTGATAATTCAAGACATTTTGACTTTAAAGGCATAACTTTATTCCTCCAACAGCAAAATATATCTGACTACTCAGAAGATGTTATTGTTGCTTGGCAGGAACCTGGATGTTTTGAACTTGAAATGGACCAATTTTTGAAAATGGGCTGCGATATAAATGGAGTTATACCAAGTTTTGACTTCATTGAAGATGGCGATATAGAAAGTTTCCCTGAAGACAACGGAAGGATCATCTTTTTTCCTGCGATGTCATCCGAGTCGACCGACGCAGACAAAGTGTCTGGAATGACTGAAAGAATTCTTAATAAGGTACAACAAGAAAGGAAAAGAAGTGTCGTCATCCCTTGTTCTCCTTATGTACAGCAAACAGGTAATTTATAACTTATTTCTCTGCGCTATTCTCAATATGTACATCACAGATATAGACATAGTTCGTTCATATTTCTCTACAATATTCTCTATATGTACATCACACAAGTATATCGGGCTGAACAAAATGTTAAAACAGGGGCGTAATTTGACCCACTGACGCAGTCTGTCAGTCCTAACATCCTGACCTGACACCAGCTGTTATATTGGATCTAATATTTATAAGAATGCAATTACAAAAATGCTTGACTTCATTTAAAATATATTTATTGAAATAATTTATTTTTTCAGTGCCTAACTCAAGTAACAACTCTCTGGAACAGTTCTGCGAAGGAATTCACAAAGGCATCAGACACTATTTAGAACATAGACATGTTTACGTCACAGTAGACAACAGCGAGATTATGAACGTGATGGCTGACAAGATAAATCTTCTGTTTGGTGAAATAAACAAAGGAGAAAAGTCAAGGCCAAATGATCGAACATACTGCGATGTAAGTATGGTAGTATTATCAGATGTTACAGTTACCTGGTTTCTTTTGTTAAAAAGAAATATATTAGAAATATATTATATCTAAATTACCCTTGTGGTCTTATAGTTTTTATAACTCTTTCATATTAATTTTATATTTCTTATATAAATCTTTAATTAATACAATACGTTTCTCACTGAAGAGTGGGGGGAGAAGTGAGAGAAAAAATATGAACAAAAATGTGAAATGGATAACGTTGTTTTAATGCACATTTAATATCATGACAACATCATGACAGTGACAACTTTATTCCGTCCTTGTGATTTGTCCACACTACGTACAGTCTTGTTGGCTCATTACAGCGTCCCATATGCATACATACATATGTGTTGGTTGTTCATCACAGAGTCCCACGTGCATATATAGATATTTTCTGGCTCTTTTTATTGATGCATTTAGGGATACGTATGCTGTTTTAGGTATGAAGCCGTATTGGTGTGGGGAGGAGGTAATTTGTTTTGAGATCGAATGTCAGTCTTCTGTTAATGATTGTCTCTAGTGTTTTGGCCAATGTGTGTATTTAGGCTATGGACATGTATAAGTTCGGATCGGTGCGGTCTTTATTGGGTTTTGGGATGGGGATGATTTAGCATGTTTCCATTTTTGAGGGATGTCTCATATTGTCAAGATTTGATTGTATATTTGTTTTAGGTTGCCGAGTATGTTGTCTGAGAGCCTTCTGAACATCTGAAAGGGTATTTTGTCCTGGCATGGAGCCGTGTTTTTCTAGTGTTTTTATTGTATAATCTAATTCAAATAGGGTGATAGGGGAGGGTTGCGTGTTCCAATTTTTTTTAATCTTCCTTGAGTGTGTTGAGTCGTTTTCCTTTTGAGAATTGATTTTGTTTGTGTGTTGGTTTGAAATAGGGTTGGTATTGTGTTTGCTTTTTATTCATCAGTTTATGGCTAGTTTTTTGTTTTCTTTAGTCTTTTAGAGGGGGATTTTGTGTGTAATGGTTTTTTTGTGTGTATGTTGGTTGATTTTCTTCAACAAAATTTTAAGGTTAATGTTTTTATTTAAAGTGTTGCAAGATTTTGCCAGTTGTTTCTCCAGTGGTGATTTTGTGTTTGCATTCAGCGTTTAAATGATTGTAGGTGAGCCTCAAATATCTCAACAACCCAATCATAAGTGCTTTTTCTTTGTTTTTTTTTTAAGAGATTCTAGTGCTTGATTCCACCACGAGGTGAGCGGTGTGGGTGGGGGGTTGGTAAGAGAAAGGCCTTGTTTGTTGCTGGAACAAAGTAAATTTGCCCCTCCCTATTTTTAATTTTAATTGTTATATAAGTTGCTAAATTATCAGTGCCTTGGTGTTATTTGAAACTGTATGTCTGAAGTAAACAGCCTAAGGTAAGAATATTCTGGATTTGCTGAGATAGTGGAAACTGAAAGAGCAGTTATTTTATTTTTTATTCAATGATTATGTTTATGAGAACCAGACTAGCAGTGGGCTGAATTTAAGGAGTTTTCTTGCAGTAGAGAATTTTTCTGTCTATTCACCTTTGTATTTGAAGACAAAGAGAGAAGTCTAGCTCTGAAGGCAGTCGTTAGCTTGAGTGGTGAGTTTAAACTGACTGATTGAGAGAGTAATCTTGAAAACATTTCATACATATTTTTATGTTATACTTGTGTTATGTACAGGTGTACTATGTAAGTTGATTTATTTACTACAAATGTTTGAACTAAGCTGTGCCATGTGGTGTATTAATATGTGACATTGTTTGATACGTTGTATATATTGTACCACGTGTGCATGGGGATAATAGCTACTGATGCAGAAGATTGTAAGTTTTGAGAATAGATGTGAAATAGAATGTAGTTATATTGTAATGAATAAGAAACTTAGGCTTGCTTCTTCTTCTGATTTCTTCTTTTTGGTTGTGTCTCACTCTGTGAGTGTGAGTTCGACCCTGAGCTGTGAGTCTCAAGTGGAGCCTCAACTTCAACTTTCAAATTCCTAGCTACCCTTCGTTTTGTTCCCTAGTCACTTGAGTGACTGGAAAAGCGCGGGAAACTTGCAAAGAGTGTTGCAGAGTGTGTAAGCATAAGGGAGTATGCTACACCCTTACCTTTGATGTACTAAAGCAAAGTTGCTAAGTACATCACTAAGTACAGTGAAGATAACAATCACTGTGATTGTGGTCTGCTCAAGAAACTGATGGCAAGAGAGTGCCAGGGGGGTTGAGAGAATAACACAACAGACTGTGGAAGCTGTACTTAATCCAGGTTGTGTGAAGTTTGTAATAACCTATTACCTACTCCATTTCTGTCTTCTGATAGGGCTAACCTGCAATTTGTATTGACTATAGTCAATAGCTATCACTGAACTATAACTAGTTGTAATTTTAATATTACTATTATATATATATATATATGTGTGTGTGTGTGGAGAGAGAGAGAGAGAGAGAGAGAGAGAGAGAGAGAGAGAGAGAGAGAGAGAGAGACTGTAAACTATAATCACTGGAACATGGATTCATGGAATATTGATGTCAAATTATCTGTTTCATTGTAATTGTCATTTGTATAGTTGAATTTTTCTTTTAATAAATTTATTGTTAAATTTATTGACCTTCTTACACATATTGATATTTGATAATATCAATTTTGATTTCAATAAAATTTGATTATAATCTTATGTTGGAGAAGAAAGTGGGTTGATGGGGGCACACTAAATATAGATTCAAGTCGGATTTGTCTTCTCCATTAGTAAGATTTCACCTGCAGAAACCTTATGTGCCTGTAAATGTTGTTTAAGTTGTGAAATTGTGAAAATGTTTACAACGCCAAAATATCCGCCAAGTGAGAGACGAGTGGTGTCTGCTGGAGGATCATTAACAAAAATTAACTTAATATTCTCATCACTTGAAATTAGTTTTGAAAGTTTAATTAATTAAAATAATCATTTCATTAACTAATTAGCGCACGTTGTCACAGTTGCTTTGATGAATGTTTCAGTTAGTTGTTTGGGCCATGATGTGAGTGCTTTTGTGTCTAAGTGTGTCAGTGTATACTAATTGTAGTTCTGGATCTGAAAGATTCCCAACTGTCTTTGGATAGGTGTCAGGTGGGTGAGAATTTGGTAGGTGTCGTGAATACTTAGGTGGATGCAAAGGAGATTATATGGGTGGGGTGATCCTTGGTGTATTTGTCTTCATCTGTCTGTATCGTCTGTTCAAGAGATAGTCGGGGAGGGGAGGAAATGGCTGTGCGGGTATGTCTGGTGGGAGAGGGGGGGGGGTCTAAATAGGTGAGGTGGTTTTGATCTATCCATTCGAATAATGTGTCACCTTGTTTGTTTGCTGTGCCTTTGCTCCAGAGTGGTTCATGGGCGTTGAAGTCTCCTATGATTAGATAATCACTTAGCACTTTTATTTGGTTGAGCATTATGGCTTCAAGTGTCTGTGGTGGGGAGTAAGCGTTGGTGATGTGGAGAAATTTAGAGGTTGACAGGAGAGCTAAAATTAGGTGTGTGTCTGTGTTTTCAGTGGGAATGAATTTGAGTTCATTTCTAATTAGGGTTGCAAAACCTCTTATAGTTCTATTTTTAGTTTTATAGCTCCTCCTTGGATGGATCTGTAGTGGGAGATTGTATTTGATGTTGATTTGGTGTGTGCATGTCTTGAGGCAGATAATGTCAGGGTTGTGATATGTGATTAGGGAATGAAGTTGCGTTTTTTAAAATTTTATTCCATATAAGTTCCATATTATTTTGAGTGAGTTGTGTTTTTGTGTGGCAACCATGATTTAGAATGTGTAACACGGATGTAGGAGGTAGAGGAAGGTGAGACAAGCACTGGGGTGGGGTGGGAGGATCTAGGTGAATGAGCCTTATGAGGTGGGGTTGGTTGGATTCTGCAATAGGATGTGGTGTGAAAATGTGAAGATTCTAGGATTGTATTTTTGTGATAGTTGTCTTGTAGAGAGCTGTATGGTCTGAGTGTGTATCTAGAGTTAGGATGAAAAGGGTGTCTAGTGGAATGAGGTCTGGGTTCTGTAGCGAAGGGATGGGGGCTAAAAGTAAGAAGTCTGTATGGAGTTGGTGGGTGTTGTTTGCGGGAGGGGGGGTTGTGCAGAGGTGGTGAGAAGTGGGTTTAGGGGGAGATGTTTTGGTGGGAATGTCTTTTAGAGTGACGTTTGGAATTGGTTTGGGCGTGTGAGGTATCTACTTTTCTTAGTTAGGCAGGAGTAGGAGGCGAAGCAAGGGGTTTCCAGGATGAGATTGTATTGGGTGATAGAGCCTGGTTTGCCTGTTTTCGTTGTTGTTGTAATGTTTGTTTGGAGAAGGGGGCGATTTTGAAACAGTTATAGCTAAGGTTGCCATGAGAACGAGCACACAACACCCACCTAGCACGTCAATAAAAACCCGGGCGGCGACGAAACCCATGCAGTCGGAGATCACGGATTGTTAACGCATTGGGTGTTTCTTACATTTTCTGTTTTTTCACTTTCATTTAAATTAATTTACTTCTTAATTCCTAAGACGTATGTGATGATTTTACTATCTAAAAAAAATCTACTTACTCTATAAATGCAACTCTTTTCCAACGTTTAATTTAAAAGATAAAATGCAAAATAAATTAAAACCTTTATTGGCGTACCATAGGAAAACCATTCTCAAACAAAAATAAGACTGTAATATAACTTATCAAACAAATATATAAATACAGAATATATACTATTTTCTATTTAGATATATAACCATCTACTGTAATTAATAAGTATATAAAACTGTATACAACGATAAAATATATATGCCAACATCCTGCATGGTTGTAACAAGCATGTCGCACCTCACATGTTAAGGCGCTCTGTGAAGACGATACATGTCCGTTGATATAATACTTCGAGACAAGGGGAAAGAACTGGATCAAGTTAGGCAGCAAACATCATGCTTCAGGCTCGACTCTCACTTGTGACGGGGTCGGTAGGTGTTAACCTTCAGTGTCCGACCTATCACAATACAATACCCATAATGCACCGTATAAGGAATGCCACTCATACTGCAAAATGATTAATGAATTGAATGTAAAATAATTTTCATTTATATAGTTTAAATATGGAAAACTTTATAATATATTAATTATTCTACATTTGTCGGAAAATATTATTATTAGAATAATAATTCTTTTTATTCTAAATTTGAACTCTCCTGGTTACAATTTATGTTGATAATGGTGATGTGAGTATATTTCTATTTCTAAACAATTTTTATACTATTCTATCTATATATTTCATTTTACTAAACTTAATATCTTAATAAACTTAATAACATAAGAGGCAATGACTATTTATTTTTACATTTTAGCAAACAGTAGGCCATTACTCATTTAAGCCACCACCTAATCCGAAAAGAGGAACAACACACGATTCGAACAAAGAAAAGGCGTCACTATTGTCTTCGATTTTGAAGAAAGGTAATTTTAGTTATTTTTTAATGTCTCATACATTTTCATTTTAATAAAACATGTTTTAAAATTATATTTATTGTTTTTTACCGTTTTACCAATTACACTATTAGACTAAAATGAATTAAATTGGATCAGATACTAATAAAATTAAGAAAACAAGTGTAATAAATAATATTATTCAAATAACCAAATGTGTTTCAATTCGTTTACAGGAAGATTGTCTGAAAAGGCAGCGTCACCAGAGGTATGTATGATTGTTCGTTTACAAAAGTCACTACAATAACAAGTGACGTGTGTTTGTGTGTGTTTAAGAAATAATAACAATAACAAGCGAGGTATGATTGTGCTTGTTTACAGAAATAAATACACTAAATAGGAGATATGCTTGTTTATTTAGGAAAATACCTACAATATCAACTGAGGTATGATTGTATGATTGTATGATTACAGATATAACTACAGTGCCACAACGCCACTCTAGTTATTGGTTATGATGATTATTATTATTAAACATCAATAACTAATTACAAGTGATGAGAATCTTAATTTATGTTATTAATAATTCTCCAGAAAACACCCCTCGTCACTCTTATTTGGTGGATATGCAGGCGTGTAAACATTTTCTCTTTTCCTCAAAGGTTAGAGACAAACATTTATTGTCACACAATATTTCTGTAAGTGGAAAACTTCTTACCAAAAGGAAAATATAAATCCATCATTAATTCATATTTAGTGAACACAAATTGATCCTCTATCTCTCCAACATATGGTTATCAATATGTGTAAGATGATCCATAATTTTAACTCTACATTTATTAAATCAACAATCAAATATACGCAAAACAAATACAGTGAAAATCTTACATCAATATTTCCTCGAAACCACGTTTGAACAATTTCAATTTGTAAACAGTCTTATATCCTAACACATGATTCAGTGGACTAGTGTCAATTAAATCACTGGAGCATTCTTATCAATGACAGAAATGTAGTTATAGGGATATGAGCGATAATAGTTTGTATATAATCCTGTCCAGA
Source organism: Sinotaia quadrata (assembly GCA_028829895.1). Lineage (NCBI taxonomy): Eukaryota > Metazoa > Mollusca > Gastropoda > Architaenioglossa > Viviparidae > Sinotaia > Sinotaia quadrata. The sequence continues at coordinate 52,502,644 of CM054180.1, read as the reverse complement.
TGACCCCGCAGTAGGTTTCGTGTTCTTTCATAATAATGTCCACAAGTTTATTGCTCACAATAGAACTGTCAATTTTACACATGCTCCTCTAGATTATTGTTGAATGTTCTATCAGCCGCTCTTCTTTCGAGACTAATCTGGGCACTCTTTTGCCACATTAGTTCCCTCAAGCAGAACAACAATGTAACAATTTCCAATAACTTCCTTAATGAAATCCTATGATGTATTCGAGCATTCCTTGTCATTATATATTAACAGGGTGCAGTGTATCCTTACACTTACGCTGGGGGGTAGAGACTTCTCGAAACTACCACAATCATGGCGGTTTATAAATCAAAAACCGGGAAATTCTAAAAAAGGATGATTTTTATCCATAAAATAAATTCAGGAAACAAACGCTAAGTTTTCCAGTTTTATCATCTTTCACTCCATTCTTTCCTACATTTAAGTCTCAACATACATTTTCCTGCAGGGGTATTTATTAGCCCGATATTCGCATACGGCTTAATAAATACTTAATAAAAATTTATTAACGTCTCCACTAGAAACATTCTTGTACTTAAAATATACAAGCATCATAATTCACAATTGTAGAAATAGTAGTCTACTCACATAATACATCTCTACATAAAATGCAAGTATAATATATCAATAGCAACAATCATTTCTAAGCCTATTCCCTTTTAATCAATCAGTTAACTCACCATTTTGCTAAAAGGATGCCTTTCATTACCGGACTTCAGCCACACTGTGTTCAAAGTGATTAAAGAATATACTTAATTCATTTGGTAAACTTTGATGTCAGACCATTGGCTGGTCTCATTCTTTGTAATCTTAACCAATGGATAATAAAAACTACTTTTTTCACATAAAACCGGCTTAGATTACATCAGCATGTTCTAGCATATTCTCCACCTGAAGTGTTTACTCCAACTCTGGTGGGCATAAAATATCATCATAAGCAGTGCCCAAGGTTGGGTCACGTTAACATTGGCAACAAATATATAATTATTAAGTTAGAAATGGCGATAGGCAAATTTACTATACCATGACTGCAATAGCAATTGAGGTTTAATTTTATGTTTACTGAAATAACTACTGATTGTGTTTGTTTACAGAAATAACTACATTAACTAGTGAGGTTAAATTGTATGTTTACTGAAATAACTACTGATTGTGTTTGTTTACAGAAAAAACAACAAGCGAGGTTATGATTGTATGCTTGCTGAAATAATTACAACAACAAATGTCGTGTGACTGTGTTTTTTTTTACAGAAATAACTACATTAAAAATATAAAGTATGATTGTGTTTATGTGATTGTGTTTCAGTACAAAAATTAAATTGACATAATAAGAATATGGATAAAAGCATTCAATATACATTTTGCGTAAAAACAGTTGTATTTCTTTTATAAAAATATCTGTAACAATATTTATCAATTATTAAATTCAAAGTGCAATATTTAAGCATAATTCAGAAACTTGTCACATTCCTTTGTTTTGCACTCTTCAGTTGAGGGAGACCTGTGTTGTCACCATTAACAGAAAATATGTATCAGAGGAAACCGTGCAGGCATTTCAGGATGGAATGGGAAAGTATTCATGTCAAGAAGTCAAAGAAGAAAAAAATAAAATTAAATTTCACCTAAAAATACAAGATTTTGTCAAAGCCATGAAAACTATAGAGAAAATATTAGAAAGACGTTCCCAAAGGACAGTTGAATCCAAAGATGCACAAGTTGTAGAGAAATCGAAAAAAGATCTTTCTAAAAGAACTGAAAAAGAATCAAGTCCTGGTGTGAATAAAAAATCAGCAGAATTGTGCAGACACTTAAGTCATCATGAATACAAGGCTTTAGAATATTTACTTGGGAAAGATTTTACTAATGCAGTTACATCTGTGGAGAAGAACAATAATGGAGAGATTGTTTCCATTTATGCTAAAAATAAAGCTGACAAGGAAAGTATAAATCACTGGATAAGTAGTCTGAGGCAAGAGTCTCTGACACTGACTTCTGAAGAACTTGGAAAGCTGGAAGGTTCTGTGGATACTAAGTCAGTAGGGGTGAAAGCGTTCATAGAAGTACAAAATAACGAATGCAGGGTTGTTATACATGCCTTTGACTATAACGCCATTAAAACCGCCAAACACATGGTAGAAGTAAAATCCGAGAAACGCAAATTAACAAAACTAAAAAGACCGGATGTAGTAATACACACCAATCATACTTTTGTGGAACAAACCAAAGAATTATACACTAAGTCTGGAATCAAAGTGTATGTATCTAAAGCAGACATCACTCATCTTCTTGTAGACGCCATTGTCAACGATGCAAACGGACAACTTAATCATGGGGGAGGCGTGGCCGCTGCTATTGCCAAAGCTGCAGGAGTAGATTTAGAAATTGAAGGAGAGGACTACATCAAAGCTCATGGACCTTTAAAAGTCACAGAGGTTTTATCCATCACTGCTGGAAACCTTCCCTGCAAAAGAGTGTTTCACGCAGTTGGACCTCGATGGGATGACTATGAAGACAAAGAATTGTGTCAGAAACACCTGGAACAGACCGTCTTTAACGCTTTCAGAAAAGCACATGACATGATGTTTACGTCATTGGCTGTTAGTTCCATAAGTTCAGGTAAAAGATTTTGTTAATTGTAAAGTTAATATTATTTCTTTCTGACGTAAAATGTTAGGAAACAAATATAAATATACATTTGTCATTGTTCTCACAGCTACATTTAATATTTTAAACTTGTATTTCATTTTAATACTATTTATTTTATAACATATACATATTATAAATCCTTCATTTAACTTTTCTTTTATCTAATCAATGTACAACGTAAATGCGTTTGCAAAATTGTCAGTGTACATGTACGCTATGGATTACATTCTGTAAACAGTGGTATAGTGAACGTTAATGTAAATTGTGAGGATATTTCTTTTAATAATGTTGTGTTTACGCAGAATACAATGATGCATGTGTAAATAGTAATTGCTTCTATGTAGAGTGTATGCTGCTCCAGCGTCTGTGAGAATACCTGTGTAAACGGTATACAGTTTTGTGTAATTTAAACAATATTATATTTACTCGAACTTGTCTGCTTAAGTAATCTGAGTATTTTATTATGCGCTTTCCGCAAATGTATTTTTACAGAACAGAGAGGATAATGATGAGAGTTAGTCCCTTCAAAACATTATATATAGAATTTTTAAAAATTACTTTCAAAATACGTTTATGAAACGCTTTCCAGGTATTCATCTGACCATATAGTTCTTCATTATTTAGTGTCTGTATATGTGTTTGTGTGTGTCTGTTGGTGTGTGTGTGTGTGTGTGTGTGTGTGTGTGTGTGTGTGTGTGTGTTTGTGTGTGTGTGTGTGTGTGTCTATGAGAAAGAGAGAGATTCTTTGTGAATCCTTGAGCGTTTATCAAATTATCATGATTTACTGTAAATTGAAAAATTGGACATCAGTAACTTCCTTATACAGAAATCCCACGATGTAGTCGAGCATACTTTGCCACCATACATCAAGAAAGTGCAGTGTATCCTTACACTTACACACAGTTGGTAGAGACTTATCGAATCTAAAATGATTGTAGTGGTTTATAAATCAATAACCGTGAAATTCTAGGTGGTAAAAGGTTACTTCTTTCCTTTAAAATATAATCACAGAAAAACGCTAAGTTTTCCAGTTTATTCATCTTTAACTCCATTCTTTCTTACATTCAAGTCTCAAATTATAATTTCCTGCAACAGTATGTATTAGCCCAACATATGTACATAGCATAATAAATACAACATAACAAATTTATGAACGAATTCACTAGAAACAATTTCAAGTGTTTAGCATACTAAATACAAACATCATAGTTCACAATTTGTAGAAATAATAGTCTACTCACATAATACTTCTCTACGTAAAATGCAAGTGTAACATATCAATAGGGAATTCACGAAATATAAGTTCATTCTCTCTCAATTAGTTAACTCACCATTTTATTTATGGATGCCTTTCATAACGGACTTCTTCCACACAAAATTCAAAGTAAATAGAAAATAAATTCGTTCCGACAGGTAAACTTGGAACTCAGACCACTGGTTGGTCTCGTTCTTGTAAATCTTAACCATTGGATATTAAAAACTACTCATCCAACTAAAACTGGTTTAAATTACATCAGCAAGCTATAGCATATTCTTTACCTAAGTGGTTTACTCAAACAAATCATCATAAACAGTGTCCAGGGTTTGGGTTACGTTAAATTGGCAACAAAGATATAATTATTAATAATTATATTTTTCTAATTATTAATTAGAAATAAAGATAGGCAAATTTACTCCGACACAGATTGAGAAGATAGTTTCCCTATCCAGTTCCCAAAATTCACTAAATTGTATTACAAATACAAAATGCAGTTTTACACGTAACTATTTTTTTCATTAAATAAATCATTTGACAGGTCATAAAAGTCAAATCTTCCCAAAATAAGATTATTGTTGATTTGCTTACTCACTCCATTCAACTCTCCGGAAATTGTCTCGCACGCTTCCCTTCCTGTCGATGACACACTAAACACGTGCTTTTCATTGTGCTTTTGTTTGATTGGATGATTAGTTGGTTGATGTTTTGTTAATTTATTGGAAGTGTTTGTTTGTCAGTCTATCTTGTACTTGTATTGTATATTTTGCTGTATAGAATCCATAAGAACAACTATATATGCTTATTTTTAAAGAAATGAAAAATGTATCATATTGTTTTGTTACTGATGAAACGTTTCATTGTTTCCCTCACGCAGCATAATGTTGAAATCCTATCTCTTCTGTTGATTAGTAAATTGCAAAAGCACTAAATTGCATTTTGTATTTTTTCAATTTTTTTAATTTTCAAAACTTTCCTTAGCCATATTTGGTGTTCCTAAAGAGATGTGTGCCCGGATGTACCTGGCAGGAATACAGAAGTTTGATAGACAACATGGAGGTAACACGAGTCTCAAACACATCTATTTTGTGGACGTCAATGATGAGATGGTTGGAATCATTCAAAAAGTGTTCACACAATTCTGGCACAGCGATTATCAAACACTTTTCTTTCAGAGTCAAAGAGATGACACAAACAAACAGAATTCTCAAACTGTACAAGTAAATTCAAGTGAGTCTCAGAAAGGCGAGTCTCCCAATATAAAAAGCAGTAGCAGTGATAATTCAAGACATTTTGACTTTAAAGGCATAACTTTATTCCTCCAGCAGCAAGATATATCTGACTACCCAGAAGATGTTGTTATTGTTGCTTGGCAAGAACCTGGATGTTTTGAACTTGATATGGACCAAATTATGAAACTAGGCTGCAATAGAAATGGAATTATTCCAAGTTTTGACTTCATTGAAGATGGCGATATAGAAAGTTTCACTGAAGACAACGGAAGGATCATTTTCTTTCCTGCGATGTCATCCCAGTCGATCGACGCAGACAAAGTGTCTGGAATGACTGAAAGAATTCTTGATAAGGTACAACAAGAAAGGAAAAGAAGTGTCGTCATCCCATTTTCTTCATATGTACAGCAGACAGGTAATTTATAACATATTTCTCTGCAATATACTCCATATGTACACCACACAGGTCGTTCATATTTCTCTACAATATACAAAGCAACCTTAATTAGGTGCTAATTTGTTAAAATAAAATATGTAATATATTTGTGTCTGTGTGTGTGTGTGTGTGTGTGTGTGTGTGTGTGTGTGTGTGTGTGTGTGTGTGTGTGTGTGTGTGTGTGTGTGTGTGATAAATATTCTCACTTAAAATAGTGGTTTCCAAACTTTCTGGATTCAGAGCGCCCTTAGTGTTTCAGAATTTTTTCCAGAGTGCCCAAAATCAGGAAACACCTACCTATTGCGATTATTTTATTGCGGTTAGGTTAAAATATGAAATATTGAACGGCGCCTTGTGAGTTAACTGCGGCGCACACTTTAGGAAATACTGGTTGAAAGAATGTGGGATATATAATATATTATTGTCTGAAAAAGACAACAATTCTCATATCTGAATCACTGGATAAAATAATGTATTTTTTCCAATTTAGATCTGACGTAATGACGCAGAATTGTTGTCAATAGAATTAGTATATGGAATGATAACGGAGTGTGTTGGTAAAGCTCTGGTATCCATAGAGGGCTGGTTGATCTAAATTTCCTTTAAGAATTGATGAAATATTTCATAACAACAAACGCTTATGGAAATATTGTAAATATAAACATATTGTAGTTCAATACTCATGTCTATTCGAGTTATTAATTATTTTATCTAAGAATGATAATGTTTACTATCAGTTATTAATTATTTTATCTAAGAATGATAATGTTTACTATCAGTCTCTATATTTTCTTTCCTCGGATCTTGAGATTAGAGAATTTTCCTCCGTAACTTTAAATTGTGAATGGTAGATAGGCTAATATCCCTGAAAATACTCTTATTAATAAATTATTCGTTGCGGCATTATAATTAGTCTAGACATCTTTTGTAATCGGTTATTTTAGATTCCCAGTTTGTTATATTTAAGAAAATATATACTTTGTTACAAATTTATTGTATCGGACACAATAATCGAACTCGAATATAAATGCAATTGTGAAATTCAAATCAACAATTTGATTTACAAATTTTGAAAATTAACGAAATTAATTATATTAATTAAATTAATTGGGTAATTAGCATTTTTCCGTTTACAGACAGGAATAGGAATATTTATTAAAAACGAAGCCGAAATTAGCTTTAAAATAACGGATAACACTACTATATTTACAGCTGAGATGATGGCCATATTAACTGGACTAGTGCAAGCTAGCGAAAACAAACCACCAAACACCAATTATTTAATAGCAACTGACTCTCTATCGGCACTAAAGGCACTGGAAAAAACTTAGGACAAAGACCAGATATTAGTTATTTTATACTAAACAAAACAGACGAACTAATTGACAAGGGCAGTAAAGTAGACATAATATGGATCCCAGCCTACATTAATATACCAGGAAACGAAAGAGCTGATAAACTAGCCAAAGACGGACTGACTCAAAATAAAGAACTAAAAATTTTAATGTCACCCCAGGAAAACTTAAACCTACTAAATAAACAACTCAACAAGATATGGCAAGAAAAATATAATATACTAGCTAAAGGTAGAAGACCCAAGATAGACAAAACAATCTAGACAACCCCAACATACTTTGACTCAACAAGAAGGGACCAGACAAGAATAACTAAACTACGTCTAGGTAGTGAAAGAACACAGTACACAGTTATCAAATGCAGTTGTGGGCAACGCTTGACATTTGAACATATATTTAAAAAATTGCCAATTGATAGCTCATGAAAGAAGGGATTTTACAGAATATTTGATAGAAAATGACATTCAAACTTCAAAAGAAGGGGTACTCAACCCCCCAAAACAGCTCTGGCAGGGGTGTCTTAGCAAACTTAATAGTCTCATCACCAAACACCCCCTTCACAGACTACTATGAAAGTAAACTAGAGGAGGGAAGATATCCCAAATTAAAACCCCAAATTATATTAAGGTGGTCCTATGCGCCCCACACGAAATTGAGACCAGTGATGGGAAGCTAACTGTTGGGATGACTATACTCTCTCTATGTACATAACAGCATCCCATCCAGGGCCCGTGAATATATAGATAATTTTAAATATTTACATTTTTTTTTTTTTACAATAGCCGATTGCTGGCTTTGTCCGCCAGCAAGGCGGGGGAAATCCGACATGAGGCGACGCCCCACAAAATCCAGCCCTTGTGGTGGGCTGGGTGGCGGCAGAAAACCGACCCAAAACAACGTCCCAAGATAACGGACCTGGCGCGCCCCATAGTACCACCACCCAATGTGGCAAATACGATGGGCAGGTCCCACCCACCCACATTCCCCCACCACCCCACAAGGCCACGAACCCAACCACAACATAACCTTTCCCTCTCGCACAAACCACAGGAGGTATTGCGAGATTGTTCTCGAGCAATAGATGCCTACTATAGACATAGCTCGATATATATAATCACCTTTTTTATAGTCACCACAATCTCACACGGATACCTCAGACACACAGCTCACAACGAAGCCTAAAAGGGTGCTCTGGTTTCAGTGTGAAATTTAACCCCCAAACCTTGGTTTTTAATTTATTCCTAAGACCTATAACCCCCCTAAACCGGTGCCGGTAATTTGCCTCCACTCAGTCACCCGCTGGGTATGAGTTGGGAGCTAGTGTCGGATTATAAACCTATGTTTTTTCCCCGGATGGAACCTATGTGTTAAAGGAACCTTTTTCTTTTTTAATTTTTTTCTTCGTCTTGGTGTGTTGTATTGTTGAAATATCGTCTCGATTCTGGAATGTGCATATAGTAACTTATATATATTTATTATTTCATCCCAACCCCATTGCACCCAGAAGGTCTGTCCTTTTTTACATTCCGTCTGCTTCCCCAGTGATGCCCCCTACCGCCCCACCAGTTGTCGACTAAAGTAATGATTGGGAGGACCACCTAAATTTATACAACAAAATTCACAAAGTAAATAAGGAAATAATATTGGATATATAAAAACAACTAATTAAATTATTATAACCAGACAAATAAAATTAAAATCTAGAGTAAAGAAATAAACAAGTAAAATAGAACAAATAATAATCGAAATGATAAAAGATTAAAAGGAGAAAGGAAACAAAAAGAGAAAAAAATAATAACAAGTAGAACTGATAAATAATATAAAAGAAAAAAGAGGACAATAAAAAATAAAAAGAGGAAGGAAGAAAAAGACAAGAAGGGTGTTGGATTCTTTGTTTGTTTGTTTTTTTAAATTAAAAAAAAAATAATGATTATTAAAAATATAATATGATTATATAAAAAAAAAAAGATACACCCGAACAACAACTCAGAGTGACAGACGACCAGCCAGGCATGAGTTAATGAGTAAACCACAAAACAACTCTGCGGACAGATGACCAATTGGAAGTGATACATAGAGACTACTTTGACATAGCCAGTGGGCTAAACCACCCCCTCCCTTTCCCCCACAACCCCCTCATCCAGCGCGAAAGCGGCGGAAGCCGGAAGCGCCCCCTACACTCAATCAATCAATCAAATGTTAATTGTAATATTTTTAAAATATTATCTTAGCATGATAATGCATACAGAGTCTGTCACGTGTGGGGTTATTTTAACGACCCTGTCTCAGCATTCATTAACAGAATTTGTTATTATGAATTTGATTAATTTATTTTAATGCTGAAAATAGCCCCGCGGCCTAATCTACTCTTCAGTCCCTGTACTAAATCCTACTGCTAATGCTGTGGGACAGTCAGATATTCAATATAGCGACAAGTAGATCAATGACGTACCGTCTGCAATTGGCAAAGTTATCTCCCCTTTTTAATTAATTAACCACTTTCATTCTTCTATACCCCTCCCCCCCTAGCCAATTCCCGTTAACGATCATTCCAAGAATTAATTAAAATATGGAATTATATAAGAGAAGACTTTAATAAGGAAACAATCAAGGAAGAACAATTGATTTCAAATACAACAAAGCAAATGAGAAGTTCCTATCCATACTGTCCTTATATTCAGAATTTATAAAATAGATTATCAGTTGCGAATAGTCTTGAGGATAGACTTAGCTTGATCCTCAAATGAAGGAGAACAGTGAAACTAGTGGTCACATGATGCCTTTTTTAACGGCATAGCTTTGCCTTCAGAACACGTCGGTCTGGGCAGCTCGCAGTAGATGTGGACACAGGAGGAAAAAAAAAAGAAAAGGATGTTTTTAAAAGGGTCTTGCTGCACAAATAATATTTCTTTGTAGTGGACGTTTTTACTATGCTAATGTTAAGGTAATTATGGTGAGAGTGGCTGAATGCCTCTTACAAATTGTTTCCATCATCCAAAACATTAGATACATGCTAACTTACAATCCAACAGAATTTATATTATTATATATCATTTATAAACATGACAATTTCAAGAGTTTACATTCACAGTCTGTCAACATAAATTTCAGTAGTTGATACCCCAGAACCAATGGTTAATTTTAACAATTACCTCCCTTTATAAATTGGTTCCACTTAGTTCAAGTACAGGTGGTCATGGTGAGTTATGGTGAATCAACTTACGGCAGATTCGAAGTTATTGCTCTGTCCACGAATTTAAAATCTCCTTATGGCGCTCTGTCCACGTATTTAAAATCTCCTTATGGCACTCTGTCCACGTATTTAAAATCTCCTTAGAGCGAAATTCGTAGTTATGGCACTCAGTTAGGCACCATACTACTGTTGTTAGTGCATCGAGAATAAAGACTTGTGTCATGGCGGTAGAGAGGCTTGTGGAGAATGGTTAAATGTATGATATAGACGTTAACGTGACTGCCGCTAAAGGCCGCTAAAGACGTCGGCGGAGGCGAAAATCGTCTAAGTTGAAAAAAACCGGAACTCTGCTGGAACTCGGGGACCTTTGTTACAATGGAAAAAGAACATGGCGCACAAAAACACGTGCTCGTTACAATTTAGTCATCCTTTGTATACAAATGAACTACTACTAACGTCACACAATACCACTTTGAAAGAAATTCACATTACCTTTATAAAAAGTAATCATCAATAAAATAGATACAAGAGTTCTTCAGCATCCTTATTAATAATATATTTCAATAATTAGTGTGGAGTCAATATATATGTGTGTGTGTGTGTGTGTGTGTGTGTGTGTGTGTGTGTGTATGTGTGTGTGTGTGTGTGTTTGTGTGTGTGTATACTCGCTTACTTACTATACACAGTTTCAGCCTTCCCATACTACGGTGTGGCGTGGTGTGTGTATGGTGGGCTTTAAACTGCATTTTATATAATATCAACCTGAGTCTGACCACAGTTTTGCATATGCCATGAGTGGAACTCAAATATCCATATATGGCTATAGCGCACCCTGATCACCTCACCCCCTCTACTACTCACTCTACCCCCCCCCCGCCTCTAACATGTATGGTTAACAGTCCACTCACTACTTAACCTAAATACAACTGGTCGCATGCAATACATGAGTGGTCACGGTGGCTTATTCAATAAACCACTCTAGAGGTCAATGACAACAATATACCACACAATATCCACATTAACTATAGAAAAATAGGAACAAATTAAAGATAGAACAAAATGTTTCAACAGGGGCATAATTTGACCCACTAGCACAGCCCGTCACAGAGTCCTACAATCCTGACCTGACACAATCTGTGTTATATTGGATCTAATATTTATAAGAATGTAATTACTAAAATGCGGGACTTAATTAAAATATATTTATTGAAATAATTTAATTTTTCAGTGCCTAACGCAAGTAACAGCTCTCTGGAACAGTTCTGCGAAGGAATTCACAAAGGCATCAGACGCTATTTAGAACAAAGACATGTTTACGTCACAGTAGACAATAGCGAGATTATGAACATGATGGCTGACAAGATAAATCTTCTGTTTGCTGAAATAAAGGAAGTGGAAAAGTCAAGGTCAAATGATGAAACATATTTCGATGTAAGTATGGCAGTATTATCAGATGTTGCAGTTACCTGGTATCGTTTATATCTAAATTACCCTTGTGGTCTTACAGTTCTTACAACTCTTTGATATTAATTTTATATTTCTTATATAAATCTTTAATTAATACAATATGTTTGTCACTGAAGAGAGGGGAAGAATGAGAGAAAAAAATATGAACAAAAAATGTCAAATGGAGAACGTTGTTTAATTGCACGTTTAATGTCATGACAGTATCACGACAGTGACAGTTTTATTCGTCCTTATGATTTGTCCACACTACGTACAGTCTTGTTGGTTGTTAACCACAGCGTCCCACATGCATACATAGATATGTGTTGGCTGTTCATCACAGCGTCCCACATGCATACATAGATATGTGTTGGCTGTTCATCACAGCGTCCCACACGCACACATAGATATATCGTGGTTGCTCATCATAGAATCTCATGTGCATACACAAATATTTTTCTGGCTCATTTTATTGATGCATGCAGGGTTACGTATGCTGACGCGTTTGTATGCAAAATTGCAAATAAAATGAAAAATCTAATACTTGACAATACAACATAAATATCACACCCTTTCCAAATAACAATAGGCAATATACTTTTCTTGATGATTATTATTTAAATTTATTGTCGTACAGATTTTCTCTCATGCGATAAATAAAAGAAAGCGTAATCACTCATCTCACAAACCATTCAGTCATAAATCATTCACTCTGGGAATAAGGGATAATTCCTAAATTAATGGCTAATGAAAATAAGAACAAGAAAAGGAGTAAAATTAACTAATTATTAATTACAAAATCATAGAAACTATCTCTATAGAAAACTATCAAGAAAGGTGATTTTATTTTGATCCACCATAAAGTTATTTAAAATGTCAAAATAGAGTCCTGGAGCTACTTGGCTCCTCCACAATTTAATAACAAATATATGTAAGTTCAAATCTTAAATTCTAAGTTCTAGTACTCACATAAATCTACTTATTCATAACTAATTATATTTGCACTGAGCTTTTGGTACTATTCTGAATTTTAAATCACTTATGGGATCTTAGGCACCCCACAAAAGTGAAAGTTGACTAAACTCTCTTGTGGCATAAGTCACTCCTAGCTGGCTGATCCAGTCGTCATGGAGACAATAAAGAGAATAGTTAGATGAGTGCGTGTCATATTGGCTGTAGAATCCCCATGTATAAAAATGATGATGACAAAAATATATATGTGCCGTCGACGTATGTTACTCATCCGTTTAGGCACGTCATTGTCATCTCCGTCTCCTGCTGGGGTTCTTGTGTCTGGGCTTTTCTCCTCTGTGACACTCTCCTGGTGTCACATGATCAGCTGTCAGCGTGATCCAAAAATTGACCTCCTTTTCATGGGCTATGTCAAATATAGCTGAGTGATCCAAAACAAAATTGACCTCCCTTGTATGGGCTGGGTCAGTTAGAGCTGAGTGGCTTCTCAAACCCACGTTAACATCGGCAACAGGTTGATGTCGTGCACTACCATCAATGACGTACTGTCAAGTCTGATATTACCGTTTACTGAAGTTTTTGCGTAAATATAATTGGCCCATCTTAAAATAGGCAGTCCACGACGGATGTCTCATTTGATCAGTCTCATAAATTAACCTCAATGGCTCTTTATACGATACATTATCTTGCCAAGGAAGTGGGGCATTCTCTTCTTCAGTTAACTTCAAAGCATTAAAATATCCTAGTTGCTTTACCATCACAACTATAGTTGATATTTAACATGGCATGGTTTTTTTTAAGTAGAAAAAGAAATACTGTTATGCAAAATCCTATGTGTTCGAAATAATGTCTCTGTGTCATCCTTGTTTTGACATTGTTCTCGTGCAACCTTTGACACACTCTCATTCAGATAAAAACTTCAATTTTTGCTTGAAACACTTGAATTTTCAATACAACCGGAGATGGGTATTCAATTTGATATTAAAAAATTAATAGAAAGATGGCGTGAGATCTATGTGGCTTTTCGGCTTACAGCAGCGCCTAAAGCTTTTTAATGATTTTCTCTGATCTCCTCTCAGTCAAAACCAACGTTTTATAATCTCTTTTATTCTAGTGCCCTCTTGCAGATAAAGTTACAATGCCGTTCAATTGGATAATAAAAAAGTATATATCATCTAAACATTACGCTTTGTTACTTTGACCTAATGACTTTGTCCTTGATGCCGCACGTGCTGGTCAAATGAAACAAAACATTAAACTTTGTTATTATAACCTGATGACTTATCTTTGACATCGCACGTGTTGTTCTTGTAACACACTTTACCCTACCTATACCTCGGGCACCTAAAACCTCAGTGCAACTTTAAACTGCTGTATTTAATCTATAACAACTAAATTCTTAAAAATTAAAATAATTAGAAATAATAATACATTCAGTGAAAATATTTCATTATTAAGTTGCTGAGTTCTTTCTAACTTTACAAAAATCCAATAATTCTTAAAATGAAGGAGTTTCATAATATCATAGAGCTTTATCATATATTCTCATTTAAAGTTTACAATAACAAAAGGAGAAAAATCAGTACCATGAACTACACATATGTGCTTTAAAATCTTCATCCCTTGTCATCATATCAGGGGCTTGTCATCATATCAGGGGCGCTGAACTGAATTTGGGGGAGAGCACCTCTGGACTAGGTTGATTACGCGCTAGGGAAGGAGTGTGGTGGGGGTCCCAATCGATAAGTCAAAGTTGATGTAGGATTTTTTCTAAGTAGAAGTTGTTCTTTTTAAAGATGTCAGATTGTAGTGTGGACGCTCGTTTGTCCAAGGACTGGCCAGTAGCCATGGGCTAATGTCGTGATGGTTGTTGTCGTTATCATAGTCCCCGATGTTGTGGGTCAGAAGGTGGGGGGGGTCTTACAGAGCTCAGTATAGTAGCACACCAAGTCTGTACTTAGAATGTACACACGCCCAGGATGCAGAACCCTATGTCCATCTCAATACTGTTATTGTCGCTGTCCTGTGTCCACTAGGATTAGTGTAGATGGGTCTGGCAGCAAGTATAAATGGTCAAACAGGAGGTGGACGATGTCCACTATGGGGTGGTAAAAAATCCCACTGTGGAATACCACTGTTCTATGTACTTTATCATCGCAGGAGCTAGTGGTGTTTCATAAAATGTACACAGACTGGTATGATAACATTCAGCCATACAAAGCACACATATTTCATAAAATAACATTAACTATACAAATAGTATTTTTAATTGAAAATCAGCAGCAAATATAAAGTTAATATAATACAGGCATATTAGTTATATTTTTAATAAATGTAAATAAATGTATTCCATTTTAATTACAATATACATGCTGTAAATATAAAATATAAAATGGGTAAAACTATATGCACGACAAAACAAAAATAAAGTATAAAATAGTACTATTAAAATTCAATTATTAACTTAACCCATTCCATTCAAACATCAATTTTGCTAGGTAAAATATCAAATTTATTATCATTATTATATGATCGTATGAGAGTATAATAATATTTGTTTTTACATATATTATATATATGCCTGTTTGCTTATTTACTCTGATAGTACCGGTTGCCTTCAAAATAAATAACCTAAATATGATTTATTTGGCTATGTGTATATTTTTGTGTTTGTAATATTTCTTCATATTAATAAAATTAATTGCTATTGGTAATTATGTAAAGCTTCATTAATATTTGATTTTAAAGTCGTATTGTGAAGTGAATATTGTAAGCGTTAACTTTAAGAGTCACGAGTAACTGACATTTCTAAACATTTTAGAAATATATTAATTAAATTACTTTTTCTTTATGCAGGTAAAATTATACATGACTTTTAATGAATTTGGTTATAGTTGAACTTCATGATATTTTGTAAAGTAAATAATATGAGAGTAATATTTATCACAATGCACCTTTTTGATAAAGTTTCATGGCCTAGTCAATTAAAAATGTATCTTAAATCTCACCCACCTCACCCCCTTTCTTACCTCCTCCTCCCTTCTTATAAACCTTTAGTCTCTTATATTTCAAATTAATTTAAAATATATAAACTTGTATTTTATTTCATATTAACTTTTATAGTCTTTACAGTTCAAGCTCATTTATAATATATAAACTTGTATTTTATTTTAATAATGTTTTCGATATCAACGTGTGTGGGTATCGTCATACATATAATACATATTTTTTCGTAATTTCTGTTTTCAGTATACTACACGACCTGAGAAAGTCACTGAGAAAGACAGCGACACTTTCGCTGTTACTGTCCCTGGGGAGAGCAACACCTAACAAAACTTTGACCACCTAGCAGATTTATTTATTGATTGATTGATTGATTTTTTATTTATTTTGTGAGGAGCTCAAGTTGTAATAAGAATTTTACTTTTATTTCTCTTATGTAAATACATTTGTGACAAATATGTTCACCCCTTCCTTTATTTGTCTCTTGTTCTTTCATATCTTTATCCATATCTGTATTTTTTAATGAAATACTTTGTGATAATTGTGGAGAACGTGCTCGTATTGCCAACATCAATATGTTGTATTTTAAATAGATTTTGCACACTGTACGTTGACTACACTATCACCGCTGTACTCTGGGTGAAATTGTAATAATTAATTATATCAAATATTAGTAGTTAGTTGTGATACAAGACATCTACAAGTGCCGATGCAGAATATGGGTCACTGGTTATGTATATCTGCAAGTGTCCGTGATCTAGTAAGCCGCCAAGTTGGCTCACGCCCCCCCCACTCCCCCCCCACACACACACACAGACACACACAGTTATAGCTGAGAATCGATATTAATGAATAGATGTATGACACTTATAAATAGACGAACAGAGAACAAGACGTAATCATTAGACCATCACTTCAGACTACTATAACAAACAATAGGAATTACTTTACACTAACAAATACACAGATTAAAAGTAATAACAAGAATTTTAATAAAAGAAAAGTTAACAAGATTTAGAAAAATAAGTAACATATTTCATCATAATGCCTCAAGGAGCAAGTTCAAGCTACACTGTAGTCACGTTTGATAATTTGCTCGTAATTAAATAGGTTCTCTCATAATAGTATCAAAATACCTGTTGCACACTTATTTCTTAGATATTGTCACTTTGCCTGTGGATTAATTTAGTTTATTACATAATATTTAGTTTTGTTGTGTGTTTAAGTAGTTTATAAAAAGACCTGTATTTTGTGTGCAAAAACTGTAAAACGCTTACAGCATTCATAAGCTTAAGCATTTTATTTAATCTTGTGTTTTTATTACTTTTTAAAGTAGTGTTTAAGAGTGTAATTAAATATATATATATATATATACAATTTGTATTATATAAACATGGACTTCTATTCCTACTTTTAAACATTATCAGTGTAAACTGATATCAAATTAGTGCTGATTAGGAATATATATGAAGTATTAATTTTAAAGGATTGAAGATTATTGCATATAAATGTCATACTTTTGCAAAATATTATACATTTACAATTTTTCACAATAAAATGTACTGATGATGTTTATCTTTCAAACTGAGTTTCTATATGTTATTATTATTTATATATTAATATATTTTTGTTATAAATTTATCTCATAGATACGCCTAGTTCTATAATTATATCTTTCTAGATAGTCATTTGCACACTACATTATTTTCATTTCAGTAAATAAAATATTTCTGCACGCTAAAAATTAGACAGGAATTATTTTTCTCACATTAAAATTCATTTAATATAATAAACAACGATACTATCTTTTATAATAATTCAAAAGGTTAAAATATACATGGTCGACAGTTTGTCCGTCAGATAAAGATATCCCTGGTGAACAACTAAACTCTGCTTTGGAATGTAAACACTGGAGTAGGCTTTTCAGGAATTTCTTCGCTCAATTAACTCAATAACCATCTACAAATACTATTTACATTTATTCAAGACAAAAGTATATTCACATGCACAAACATAATTTACAAAAAGTATTTCACAGTTCAGTCCAAAAGAACCACTCTTAACATTCATTATCAATCATTAAATAATTTAATATTCACTTAATATCTAGACTTGCAAAAGTCTACTCGCAAGCTATATGAGTTGTCAGAAACAATAAGTAGTCATACATAACTTCAAATGACAAGAACATGAAACTAAATAATTTTATAATAATTTATAGTTGAAATGCTAATTAAAACATACTGATCTCAAATGCTTACGTCTGTGTAGGTGAAGAACATAATAAATATAAGGTAGGTAATTAAAGTGTGTGAATAAAGGTATATTATTAGCTAAGGGTTCTACCTGAAGTGGTTTTATGTACACAGTGGTTTTCCATAATAAAGGGAGAAAGAGGTGAAACGTAGCCAATGGTTGTTTAGTGACGTTAACAGTTAAAATCATAAGTAATCAGTTCGTATTGCAGACATTAAATATAGCACAATATATGAACAGGGGTCGTGCTGAAACTTCTAATGGCCGGTCTAATAAGGAAGGTTCATTTCAAAATGGCAACCAAACTGAATGGCCGTCATACTCAACAACATGTCGGTCAAACTTAATGATGGTCTGGTTCAGTGGGAGGTCAGACTGAATGGTAGTCATTAATGGCGTTCAGATTTAATGACAGTCATTAATGGCGATCAGATTTAATGACAGTCATTAATGGCGGTCAGATTTAATGACAGTCAGGATTAATGATGATCAGACTTTATGGTGGTCAGGCTCAAAAGAGATTATCCTTAATGACAATCAGGATTAGCGGCAGTCCAGCATAATGTTTTGAGTCTGAATGGCGTTAAGACTTAATTTTAGTCCTACGTAGACTCAATGGTAGTCAGGCTCAATAGTACTTTGACTCATTGGTAGTCAGGCTCAATAGTAGTTTGACTCACTGGTAATTAAATTCATTAGTGGCTAGGCTCAGTCAATGGCGGCCAGAATCAATAACGATATACTCACTCGCCTGTGGTCGACACATTAAATAATTAATTACCGTAATAGTACCATAATCCTTCGTTTGGTAACGTACCAAATAAGTATACACTATGTATCAAAATGTATTCTAGCATGTACCAGCACAGAAAATCACATTACACGAATTTAAAGTTATGTTTACTCATTCATTCATAGAGTGTACATTCCGCTGTGTTGGAGTACACTCCACGATAGGACGACCTTTGGAAAAGTGTGCCAGGGTGTCAAGTTCGCGCTATGTCCCGGGCTGAGTCTACTTTCAATTTGTTTTGTCCGGTTAGGGTTGTTAATTCAATAAGAAGAAAAGATTTCGCCTTCAGAATGAGGAATTCGATCAGAAATTAAATGGCAAAAGTCCCCTCATCACACATTAGACTACAATTCCATATTTAATCCACTTGTACGCGTAGCAAGTAACGAAAATGGCTACGGCGGGAAAGGCAAGCTCAGACCATGACAACGACAGTCAAAGGTAAAATATAGCATGTAGTTTAGTAAATTGTTATTTGGCTTTTTCACCTTTCAAATGCACATTTCTTTCCTCTGACTATCCATTGTAAATATTTGTGTAAGTGTAGTACACAAAATAATAAAAATGTATTTAATGCCACATTTGTTTCTATGTTCGATGTGGGTTTTGTGTAGACACCGATTGAGGGCTATTTTTAGACATCTTTCTTAGCTGTGTTGTGTTACGCCTCATACGACATGTTTGGGTTAACTGATAGACTAGCGTACGTACCGTGCTAATGTATAAAGCTGAATAATGTCTGATTTTCTATTTAAATGGAATTGGGTCGATTTGCGAGTATTTGGAGGATGGCTACTTATGACACTGGATAAGGGCTTCATTTACAAAAGAAAAAGAAAATACTCCAGAGCAAATTCTTGTATGACACTATAACAGGTTTGATGGGAAGGAATGTTCATACAATTTGTTTCCTGGGAGATGGATATGATTGGATCCTAGACAATGCACTGGATAACAAAATAGAATCTATGATGGAGACAAGCAATACATCATTGTCAATATTTCAAAGGAAAGATAGATCAAGAAGTATGTGAATTGAAATCTTTCCATCTTCTAAATACATACTTGTCGTTCTCTCCCAAGTCAAGAGTATTAATTTTAGTCTGGTAGCATTACATAAATTTAAAATATTGAATTATTACAATATAAACAATACAAATTATACTGTTATAAAAGTAAAAGTGTGCATACACATTTAGTCTAGTCATTAAGCTACAAGGAAAGATAGAGTGGATGTTTTTCAGTTGAAATCCAGAGTAGGGCAAACAGAAATAATTAAAATAAATTATTTAACATGTAAATGATCTCCAGTAGTGAATAAAACTCCATATTTAGGTATCAATGGCAAGTCAGAAGTGAAACTAGTAAATCTTAGCCACAGGCAGGAATTAGCAGTAGCATATTTCGTCATGAATGGGTAGGCATGGAAAAATACTTTGACCCAAGGGTCAAGGTGATGTAAGTGTCACTTAACAAAGGTGATAACATAGATCAAACTTAAATTACTTTGCTTTGCAACTATCCTAGTTATGACCAGAGGGGAGGGAGTCGGGTCTATCAAAGATCGTAAAATTATGTGTGAATGCATAGTTCAAAAGACTCTGAAAAAAGAGCATGTAATTTCTATAATGGGATTCAGGAATCATCAATAAAGTGTTTCTTTCACCCTTTGTTTTAGCAGAAACTAATATTATATTTGCTACAGTATTATTTGTGAGAGAATATAATTTTAAAACCCTTTTTTGTGTCTGATATGATTATTGTAAACTGTAATAATGTTAGATAGAATATTATGTACATTTTAATCTTTAATTCTTTCTGTTAGTGAACTTTGTCAGAGAGATTTGCCTCTGATGCAGGTTCACTGTCAATTAACTGAGGCAACATATTTATTACTGCATTGTTAATTGCAGAATTTCTTTTGTCTTCAGTTTTATTCCTTGTTCTTCTTATGTTGTGGTTTTTCATCCCACTTCACTTAATTTGTGGTCAGGATACCACAGATCCAGCGCACAAATAAGCACTTGTTGGAAACTTGTGTGAGAAAAATAACGAAAACCATGAAGCCAATTGCCCACAGTGCAATATGAAAAAACATTGACATCAGTGTAATAAGTTTTGTTGTACCCCATGAGTGTTAGAGCCACTGTGTGTATTATATTTGTAATTAAGTATTACAGAAAACTATTGCATCAAGAGACTAAAATTAAACTGCTGATGAATGATAAAATTTCTCTTGGAAAAACTGACAAATAGAAAGAAAGACTTTTATGGCAGGCTAGATCTCTCTGAGATAGTCAGATTGGTGATTTAAAATTGTAATTGATGTAAATTTAGATTTGATTGTTATCTATTTTCTTTTTATTAATTTTTCACTCATCTTCATGTCATTCCTTATTATCTTTATTTTATGTCAAGTTCATCTTGTGAAATATATATTGTCTCTGTTTTGTTCTATAGTTTTTGAGGATACTCACTGGGGGCTCATTGAGCAACGGGAGATGCTTCCCTGAAATGTTGTGTAATCCTAGTGTGGTGCCATTGCCACCTAGTTAATGGTTATGATTATTATTAATTAATTAATTATCCATAACTAATTACAAGTGATTAGATTCTTAATTTATGTTATTAATAATTCTCCAGAAGACACCACTCGTCTCTCTCACTTGGCGGATATGTAGGCACTGTACAAGTTTTTTCTCTTCCACAACATTAAAGACAAACATTTAAAATCAAACAATATTTCTGTAGGTGTAAAAATTCTTACCAAAGGAGAAGACAAGTCCATCTTTAAAATATATTTAGCAAGCCCCCTTCCCCCTCCACCCACTGTCTTTCCAACAAATAATAATATGTATAAGAAGGCCAATACATTTACTAAATCAACAATTTAAAAAATGCATATATAACAAATAGAATGTAGAAAATTACTTGACATCAATATTTCCATGAAACCATGTTCAAATAATTTTAATACCTATAGAGTCTTGTATCCTAAAACACAATCAACAGATTAGTGTCAATACAAATCAGAGAACAGAAATTGAGTTATTAGAGATAAGCAATAATAGTTTCTACATGCGTTTGTCTAGGCGAAGCTGAATTACCTTTTCATGCTCTTTTGTAATAAAGTTACAAATAACTAGACAAGAGAATTCTCTACAGCAGGTAAAATTTTTACCTCAGCCCATAGGCTGCTCTCGTTCCCATAAATCTTAACCATTGGATAATAAAAACTACTCATCCAGTTGGAACTTATTTGTTTTGCATCAGCAATTTCTAGCATATTCTCATCTCGAGTTGTTTACTCTAACTCTGACACTTACAAAAGTACCATCATAAGGAGTACCCAAGGTGGGGTCACTGCGACAATTTAACAATTTAAGACTAGAAATAGGGATAGGCAAATTTTCTCCACCACACCTAGATTTCTAATTAATTTACAGGCGACCATCAATAATGAAAATAATTAACAGCTTTTTAAAAAGCAGTTTTAGTGTTTTCACATGAACAATAGGCTAATTGAATATCATTGAAAAGATTATTGCATTTTGGATGTGATGCTGAGACAAATCAGACTGTCAATAAAAGAGAAAAATTAAAACTTAGTCCACAGTTGTCAGGACTTTGTGTCAAGAAATATTCTCAAGGAACTTACAATAACTATTTTAAGAAATGATGGGAAATTACTTTTGGACTCTTGTGCAAAGAAATATTTTCAAGGATCTTGCAATGACTATTTTAACAAATTATGGGAAATTACCTATAGAAAGGAACGTATTTATTAATCCTGTCTGAGTAGTACAGCATCTGACCACTCATACAGTCATGAAGTTGAAATAAGATAACGGTAATGCAACTATAGTGTATCTCTTCAAAATTGTATTCATAGAAATTCCACATATATTGATTGATATGTTATAAAGATATTTATCAAAGTTCTGTATCATGGTTGTAAGCAGATGGCAATCAGCTAGTGACATGATGTCAATTTGATATCTAATAATTTTCAGTTTGACGAAGAAACAAAAGAGAAAGAGTCCAAGGAGGATGAAGTGGTGACTGTAGTTCTTGCTCTTAATTTGACACGGACAAAATAGAGACAACGTGTACTGCCCTGCCCAAGGAGAATAAAGTAGGGAGTGGTGACTGTATTTCTTACCGTTAATTTATTGATTAATTGGATGATGCTTTATATCTTCCATTAATATATCTGTGTATGCTAAACATCTGTTTACAGTTGGTGACTTTACTAAGTTTTCTACTAGTGAAGATGGAGTGAGCTTTTAAATAATATTTTAAATATTCTTAAATAATGCCTGATAAAGTGCTTATGGGTAGTTAAGCCCGATTGCTTCAACTGTCTTGTACTTTTATAACATGTTCTCGCCGTGCATAGCCTGTCACCAATTTCTGTACTAGGGAACACATTTCTTCTCCTCAAATTGACTGCTGATTGTTGGAATGGTACTTATCAAGCAGACAACACAGGTACTATTGCTGTTTTTCATTTGATATCATCGATAAGTCTGTTAATCGACTTGATGTTATGTTTGGAATTGTAAATTAGTACGGTCTCGAGGACAGTGGTAGAAATCAAGTTATGAATTTTAAGTGTCTGTTGTAAGTTCATGAGACAGTGGTGGAAATCAAGTTATGAATTCTAAGTGGTCTGTTGTAAGTTCATGAGACAGTGGTGGAAATCAGAATGGCACCGCCAGGCGTATACACTCTTCAGTCTAATATGTGGGTTGGCATGTTGGCAGACTACATCAAGTTACTAATGAAGAGAATCTAAAAAAAAATATTGACACACACATTGGACGATCAAAGTGAAAGCTGGAATCTCGTCGATTCAATACACTATCATTATTGTACTCAATGCTGTTTTATACTTTGCATTTGCGGTCTTTTAATTATTCGTTTAAGCAGTTCTTATAAGACTTTGTCAATATTGATCTTAAATATAATATCGTATTTCTTTCCTAAGTGTTACGTCCTCAACGTCCAAAAACCTGTCAAGGAAGAAGACAGATACTACACAGAACAAGGTAAACCTCGACAGTGTTAATTGTATATTACTTATAAACTTTAATGATTGATATATATACTTTTAATGCTTTTATTATCTTTAACACGTAATATAATTTTTCTTCATCAGTTATGGCTAGGTTTTGTTTTCTTTGGTCTTTTAGACGGGTATTTTGTGTTTAATAATTACTCTGTGGGTTCGTTGGTTGATTTTCTTCCACATCATTTTAAGATTATTTTTTGTATTTAAAGTGCTGCAAGGATTTGCCTGTTGTTTCTCTTTTCAGTGGTGATTTTATGTTTGTATTCAGCATTTAGATGATTGTAGGTGAGCCTCATGATTGGGTTGGGGTTTGCTCTGAGATGTATAAGTGATTTATTTTTTTCTTTGCTTTTTAAGTAATTCTAGTGCTTTATTCCACCAAGTGGAAGGAGGGTTGGTAAGGGGAAATGCTTGTTTGCTGCATTGATGATTGTTTCAGTTAGTTGTTTGGCCCAGATGTGAGTGCTTTTGTGTCTAAGAGTTTCAGTGTCTACTAGTTGTAGTTTTGCTCTGAGTGTTTCCTAACTGCTTTTGGATAGGTATCAGGTAGGTGTGGTGAATACTTGGTTGGACACAGAAGACGGTGAGAGGGTCTCTGATGTAATTGTCTTTATCTGTCTGTATCGTAAGGTCAAGAGATAGTCTGGCTGAGGAGATGGTTAGGTCCGGGTAGGACTGATCTCTGGTGGGGAGAGGATGGGTCTAAATGGGGAAGTGGTTTTGATTTATCCATTCGAGTAATGTGTCACCTTGTTTGTTTGCTGTGCCTTTGCTCCAGAGTGGAGAGTGGAATGTGGGCGTTGGAGTCTTCTATGATTAGATGATTTAGATGATCACTTTGCACTTTTATGAAGTTGAGCATTTTGGGGTCAAGTGTCTATGGTGGGGAGTAAAAGTTGGTGAAGTGGAGGGGTTTAGTGGTGGACAGGAGAGTTGTAGTTAGGCATGTATGTGCTTTCTGTGGAAATGAAATTGAGTTCATTTTTAATTAGGGTTGCTAAACCTCTCGTAGTTCTATTTTTGGTTTGTATAGCTCCTCCTTGGATGGTTCTGTAGTGGGGGATGTGTATTTGATGTTGATATGGTATATACGTTTCTTGAAGACAGATAATTTCATGGTTGTGCTCTGTGGTTAGGGAATGAAGTTGAATTTTCTTGAATTTTATTCCATTTGAGTTCCATGATATTATTTTGAGTGAGGTTTTAGTTTTGTAGCTTTAGTTGAGTGTCCGATTTGGAATGTTTAAGACGGGTGTAGGAGAGGGAGGAAGGTGAGGCAAGCATTGGGGTGAGTGAGTCAAAAATGAGTCTTCTATGATGGGGGTTGGTAGGATGGAAGATTGTCTAGTTGGTTGTGGTGTAAAAATGGGAAGATTCTAGGGTTGTATTCTTGTGATAGTTATGTTATAGAGAGTTGTTTGAGAGGTGTGTGAATCTGGAGTTAAGGCAAAAAGGGGTCGCTGGTGGATTGAGGTTTGGGGTTTCTAGCAGGGGGAGGGGGAGGCTAAGTGTACGATGTCTGCATGGAGTTGGTTGGTGGTGTTTTGGGGTGAGGGGATGTCACCAGCCCCTTCTCTCCAAAGAAAGGAGGGTGGTGGCTAATCGACGCCACGTAGGACTTGCATAGATACTATTACAAATCCACACACAGAATACCAAGATGGTTATTTGGCTCGAATTTTATTCTGCATTTAGATTATGTATTGCCGACATGTTTGCATGTGTGATTGCATATGGGTAAGGGTGAAGTGTAGACAGCATAGACGACACAACGTGTAACAACGACCAGAACCACTCTTTCAAAACCATAGACAGGAAAAGTCTCAATGTCAAAGTATAAATCCAAATTTATTGATCTATGGGTTTCCTCTCACACGTTGGTTAGTCAGCCATCTACAACTCACACCCATGGGGTAGGGAGAAAGAAGAAAGAAAGAATGATAAATGATGAAATATAAGAAAAGAAATATAAAATTCAAGATTCATCATGCAGTACTACTTCTAAAATAGCCTAAGCATTTTTCAACATAATATAACAGTCATTATTTATAAGTTCTGGAGCCACTGCTCCTATATCAAAATTCAATAGTTCAACAGTAAACAACGTCATTTGACTTGCAAGTCATCTTCAATCAGTCCCATCAATATTTACTTATACTAATCTTAAAGCCATTCTTCACTTATAAAAGTAGATTTTAAGTTTAAGGTTTAATTCTTAATTAAGATATAAGCTTTAGTTTTAAGTTTTAGGTTTATGTGCTCTGAGATTCCTACCCTAATTAGTATTTTTCTACTCACATAGTTATTGTCACTTTCTCCTCGTGCTGGAGGGTTTGATGATACACAAAAACACTGTCGACATCATGGTTCACTCCCTGGAACCCAAATACAGCCATCCTTGCTGCTACTGTTTTCATTCTCTCGCTGTGCTCCTCGTTAGGCCTATTACTTCTTGTTTTGTTCCTCATTTCTTATCTTCTCTTAACATTTCTCATCTCTTCTCATCTCATTGCATTTCTTGTTTCTTCTCTTCTGGTTACTTAACGATCAACCTTGCCGTTTTTTCTGCGATATGCCACGCATTATCATGACTGCTTCTGCAATATGTCCCAGCGCCGTGACATTAAACATCCATCAAAAAGAAATTCATCTCTGCATGGAAAATAATCGATTGCCTGCGGTCTTTGCACAGAGTCTTTGAAGAACCCAAGATGACTGTCCGTACAACTGGTCCATCTTGATCTGTTGACAACCCTGACAGTGCACCTTTAAAATACAGCCGGGTAGACGTCTGGCACTCTATTGCAGTGTTCAATTGTTCTCTAGTGCTGGTTGCCTCCCAACTCGTAGAGTCCTTGGTACAAAACAGCAGGGAGAAACTCTATCAGAGGGTCTTTTTCACCACTCTACCAATCTCTACATTCTCGGTGTTTTCTCGTTCGCTTCTATCTCCGTCATCCCCTTTTACAAAGTCCTTGTACATCATTTTAACTGAGCTGATTAGAACACCCCCCCTCCAGCACTGCACGTACTGGCTGATGAATATTCTGACTGTCCGCTTCCATTTAGTGCCAAGTATCGAATTCCAAGTTGACACCTTTGAGTGACATATCCATTTGCCTAACTACCTAGCTCAGAGCACACTAATCTCAGAGAGCACGTCCTATTTTTACTTTGTTTTTAAAACTACATCGCTATGGTGACTCATCGCCACCTGGCCAGAGTACACTAGTCATAGCAAGAAAGGGTTGTACACACAATCCAATACATTTAACCATAGTAATATCAATCTTAACTTTCCAATAACTCAAAATTCTATTTCAACAAATAATTTCACAATAACAATAACTGTAAACAACTAAACTTTTTATAGTGGTGATTCTCAAAATTAAGTTACATTTCAAAACTCAGAGCCTGTTTTTCTCACAGACAAAATTAGCGTCTCGGTGGCCTTACCATGTATTACCATGTACACTGACACGATTTATGGTCTAGCGTGCTGACCAACAGATGGGTAAATCCATGCGTCCCTCCAATGTTAATTACATCTTTCCATTCCCCAGCACAAACCTAAAAATAGCATTTCCAACTTAGGGTTCACATTGTTGACAAAATGGTCGTTTGGGTCCCTTTCTTTGTTTAAACCAATCTGGCTGTTTCATTAATCGTTTAGAGTGTGATGACACTTAGAGAGAGAGAAAAAGTTTTATTAATATTTCCACATATACTTGACAGGGGGTGCAGAGGTGGTGAGAAGTGGAGGGTGGAGTAAGGTGTTTTGTTTATGGATTGATAGCAGAGGTTTGTGGAGGAGTTTGGTTGGGTGGGAGGCGGGGAAGGTACTTGTGGGAGTGAGAGTTATTTGAATGGTCGATTTTAGGCATAAGGTTCTAGGGGGGGGGGGTGTTATCATTTTCATGTGTGAGTGATATGTCGAAATTATTGTTTGGGGAGGAGATTGACTTGGAAATGGGAGGGTCTTGTAGAGAGACGTTTGGAATGGGTTTTGGTGTGCAGGCAGGAGTAGGAGGCGAAGCTATGGGTATCCAGTGTGAGATTGTATTGGCTGATAGAGTCTGGTTTGCCTGTTTTTGTTGCTGGAATGTTTGTTTGGAGAAGGAGTTGATTTTGAAACAGTTGTAGCTAACTAAGGCTGCCATAGAACGAGCTCACCACACCCACCTAGCATATCGATATAAACCCGGGCGGCGACAAAATCCATGCAGTCGGAGATCATGGATTGTTAACGAATTGGGTGTTTCTTACATTTTCTGTGTTTTCTCACTTTTGTTTAAGTTAATTTACTTCTAAATTCCTAAATCTTATGTGATTATTTTACTATCTAAAGAAACTATATTGTTAATCTATAAATACATCTCTTGATCTACGTATAATTTAAAAGATAAAATGCAAAATAATTTTAAAACTATATTGGCATGCCATAGGAAAACCATTCCCAAACAAAAATAAGACAGTAATATAACATATCACAAAAAAATGCATAAATACAAAATATATACTATTTTCTATCTAAATATATAACCATCTACTGTAATTAATAAGTATACAACGATTTAAAAAAAATTCACTAGCATATATGCCAACGTACCGCGTAGTTGTAAAAAACGCGGAGCACCTCTTGACCCCACATGTCAAGGCGTTCTGTGAAGACGATACATGTCCACTGACATAATACTCCGAGACAAGGGGAAAGAACCGTACCAAGTTTGGCAGCAACACCCTGCTTCAGGCTCGACTCTCACTTGTGATAGGGTCGGTAGCTGTTCACCTTCAGTGTCCGACCTATCACAATATAATACCCATAATGCACCGTATAAGGAATGCTACTCATACTGCAAATGATTAACGAACTGAATGTAAATTTGTATCTTTTAAATATGGAAAACTTTATAATACATTTGTTCCTTTGTCAGAAAATATTATTATTAGAATAATGATTCATTTTTTCCTAAATTTGAACTATCTTGCTTACAATTTATGTTGATAATGGTGTTGTCAGTATATTTCTATTTCTAAACAGGTTTTTATACTATTATATCTATAAAATTTATTTTACTAAACTTAATATCACAGCAAACATAAGAGGCAATGACTATTTATTTTTACATTTTAGCAAACAGTAAGCCATGACTTATTTAAGCCGCCACCTAATCCGACAAGTGGAATCAAACACGATTCGAACAAAGAATCTTCGATTAAGAAAAAAGGTAATTTTTAGTTTGATTTTATTGCCTCGTACACTTTTATTTTAATAAAACTTGTTTTAAATTGATATTTATTTTTTTAACAATCAGTGTGAAATGAATTAAATTGGATTAGATATTAAGAAATTAAGGAAACAAAATGTAACAAATAGTATTATTCAAATACCAAAGTGTATTTCATTTCGCTTACAGAAAGGGTGTCCGTTTTACCAATCACAATATTAGTGTAAAATGAATTAATATGGATCATATACTAAACATTTAAGAAAACTAATGTAACAAATAATATTCAAATAACCAAATCTATTTCAATTCGTTTACAGGAACATCATCTGAAAAGACAGTTTCATCAGAGGTATGATTGTTTACATAAATCACTACAATAAAATGTGAGTTATTATTGTGTATGTTTACTGAAATAACTACAATAATAAGTGAGGTATGGCTGTGTGTGTTTCAAATTAATAACAATAACAAGCGATGTATGATTATGCTTGTTTACAGAAATAACTACAGTAACAAGTGATGTGTGATTGTACGTTTACAGAAATAATTACTGTGACACAACGCCACCCTAGTTATTGGTGGAAATTCTAAAAAAAAAAAAAGGTTGCTTCTTGCCTATAAAATATATTCAGGAAAAATATTCTCTATCAGAGTTGGAGTAAACAACTCTAATGCCCACAAAATATCATCATAAGCAGTGACCAAAGTTATATAATTATATAGTTTTAAAATAAGGATAGGCAAATTTACTCCATCACACCTACAATAACAAGTGAGGTATGATTATGTTTGTTTACACAAATAATTACAATAAAAGTGAAGTTTGATTGTGTTTGTTTACAGAAAATTTACAATAACAATGACATATTAATGTGTTTGTTTTAACGAAATAACTACGATAACAAGTGAATTATGACTGGGTGTTTAAGAAATAACAACAATAAGTGAGGTATGATTGTTTGTTTAGGGAAATAGTACAATAACATGTGAGGTATGATTGTTTGTTTACAGAAAAACTATAATAAGTGAGGTATATTTGTTGGTTTACAGAAGTAGCTACAATAACAATTGAGGTATGACTGTTTGTTTACAGATATAAATGCAATAGAAATTGCGGCATGATTGCGTTTATTTGCAGAAATAAATATAATAAAATTTTGAGGTATGACTGTGCTGATTTGATTGTGTTTGAGTACAAAAATAAATAAAATGACATAGCAAGAATATGATACAATAGCCGTATTCCTTTTTAAAAGTATCTTTAACAATATTTAATGATTATATTATCAGTTATTAACTTCAAAGTACAATATTTAAGCATAATTCTGAAATTTGTCACCTACCTTTGCTTTGCACTCTTCAGCAGAGGGAGACCTGTGTTGTCACCATTAACAGAAAATATGTACCAGAGGAAACCGTACAGGCGTTTCAGGATGGAATGGGAAAGTATTCACGTCAAGAAGTCAATGAAGAAAAAAATAAAATTAAATTTCACCTAAATATACACGATCTTGTGAAAGCCGTGAAAACTATCGAGAAAATGTTAGAAAGACGTCCCCAAAGGACAGTGGAATCCAAAGATGCACACGTTGTAGACAAATCGAAGAAAGATCTTTCTCAAAGAACTGAAAAACAATCAAGTCCTGGTTTGAATAAAAAATTAAAAGAAATGTGCAGACAGTTAAGTCCTAATGAATACAAGGCTTTAGAATATTTACTTGGAAAAGATTTTACTAATGCAGTTACGACTGTGGAGAAGAACAATAATGGAGAGATTGTTTCCATTTATGCTAAAAATAAAGCTGACAAGGAAAGTATAGAACACTGGTTAAGTAATCTGAGGCAAGAGTCTTTGACATTGACTTCTGAAGAACTTGGAAAGCTGGTAGGTTCTGTGGATACTAGGTCAGCAGGGGTGAAAGCTTTCATATCAGTACAAAATAACGAAGGCAGGGTTGTTATACATGCTTTTGACTATAACGCCATTAAAACCGCCAAACACATGGTCGAAGTAAAATCCGAGAAACGCAAATTAACAAAACAAAGAAGACCGGATGTAGTAATACACACCAGTCATACTGTTGTGGAACAAACAAAAGATTTATACACTAAGTCTGGAATCAAAGTGTCTATATATAAAGCAGATATCACTCATCTTCCAGTAGACGCTATAGTCAATGCTGCAAACAAACAACTTAATCATGGGGGAGGGGTAGCTGCTGCTATTGCAAGAGCTGCAGGAGCAGATCTAGAACTTGAAGGAGATGACTACATCAAAACTCACGGACCCTTAAAAGTCACAGAGGTTTTGTCCACTACTGCCGGAAACCTTCCCTGTAAAAAAGTGATTCATGCAGTTGGACCTCGCTGGGATGACTATCAAGACAAAGAACTGTGTCAGAAACACCTGGAACAGACCGTCTTCAACTCTTTTAAAAAAGCACATGACATGACGTTTACGTCATTGGCTGTTAGTTCAATAAGTTCAGGTAAAACATTTATGATTCTGTTAATTGTAAAATTAAGATTATTTCTTTCTGACGTAAAATGTTAGAAACAAATAAAAATGTACATTTGTCATTTTTCTCACAGCTGCATTTCGTACAACGTAAGTGCGGTTGCAAAATTGTCAGTGCCCATGTACGCTATGGATTAAATTCTTTAAACAGTGACATAGTGGCCATTAGGGTAAATTGTGAGGATATTCCTTTTAATAAGATTGTGTTTAAGCAAAATACAACTGTACGTGTAGATAGTATTTGCTTCTATACAAAATAAGCTGCTCCATCATCTGTGAGAATAACTGTGTAAACTGTATACAGTTACGTGTAATTTAGCTGTATTATATTTACACATATGTTACTGCTTAATTAAACTGAGTATTTTATTATGTGCTTTCCGCAAACAATGTGTTTTTGCAGAACAGATAGGATAATGATGAGAGTTAGCCCCTACAACGCATTATAGAAAGAAATGTTTGAAATTCCTTTCAAAATACGTTTCATGAAATGCTTTCCAGGTATTCAACTGACCATACTTTTCTTCATTATTTAAGTGTATGTGTATGTGTTTGTGTATGTTGGTGTGTGTGAGTTTCTGTGTGTGTGTGTGTGTGTGTGTGTGTGTGTGTGTGTGTGTGTGTGTGTGTGTGTGTGTGTGTGTGTGTGTGTGTGTCTATGAGAGAGAGAGTCTTTGTGAATCCTAGAGCGCTTATCAAATTATCATGAATTATTTAAATTGGAACACTGGACATCTCACAAGAAATTAACGTTTGAATATATTGTTTGCATATTTTGTATGTATCATAGCAATTGGTGTAAAAGTATTGTCCAAATCATTTCCGTCCATAATATTTGGTAAGACATGTACCAATAGGCATGTATCCATTTATTCTTGTACGTTTGGCAGATTGTAACCCAAACAGCCAGAGAATACGGTTTCACTAGTTACATCTTCATAGATTTTGTTCACTTAACATTACCTCTTAGCTTGCCAAAATAATAGAGTAAAATAAAACAATCTGGTAAGCCAAAGTATCATTTGACAAACTGAACATTTAAAAATAATAGAATCCACATTAATGATTATATAAGTGTTGTGTGTGCATGTTTGTGTGTGTGTGTGTGTGTGTGTTTGTGTGTGTGTGTGTGTGTGTGTGTGTGTGTGTGTGTGTGTGTGTGTGTACATGACTGCTGTGTTTCTCTTTCTAATTATGAACTATATTTTGCTAAACCAACTCGTCCCATAGTACAACAAGAAATATATTTTTATATATAAACACTGTATTGTAGAAGACAATTATAACAATAAATTATTCAGTGGTTGCATAACATTGGCCTCAACAAAACACAGTAGAAACTATCATATGATTGATCTAATTTGACAATTAAGCAGCAAACCTTTGTGATTCATCAAATACACTTAGATTTCAAATAAAATTTAAAACACAAATGGATTTTTATCATTGCAAATGTGAAGGAAGCAGAAAATTAAACAAATGGTGCCTTAATAAACAGTAATCAGTGCTTTAGTCGTTATTTTGTTAATTAATTTTATATTTAATTTTACTGACTGACGTAGATATATTGAATTCGGTTAATCATTTATTCAACGGTCAGATTCCACTATTAAAAACATATTTACACGCATTCAACATCAATCCTTTGTGTGAATCTTGTGATATAAAAATAATGTGTGAACGTTGTTTCATTCATAAAGTCTTAAACGATGGAGTAAAAGTCCATTGCCGCCATATGCAAAGTAAAGACTGAGCCAAGTAACATTTCAAAACTTGACATTAGTTAACTCACAATTAAGCTAACTTCTGCCTTTCATAACTGGACTTCTTCCATACCACATTCAATGTGATTAGAAAATAAATTCTTTACAACAGGTAAACTTTAATCTCATTGCCTGTTCTTGTTCTTGTAAATCTTAACAATTGGATAATAAAAACTACTCGTTCACCTAAAATTGGTTCAAATTACATCAAGCATTTACTTTATCTGAGTTGTTTACTCCCAAAAATCATCATCATGCCCAAGGTTGATTTACGTTAACACTGGCAACAAAGATATAATTATTAAGTATAGAAATAAAGATAGGCAAATTTACTCCGCCAAATATTGAGAAGATAGTTTCCATATCCAGTTCCCAAAGTTTACTATATTGTATTACAAATACAAAATGCTGGTTTACACATAACTTCTTTTCATTAAATAAATCATTTGACAAGTCATAAAAAGTCAAACCTTCCCAAATTAAGATTACTAAACTCTGTTGATTTGCTTACTCACTCCATTAAACTCTCGCGACATTTTCTCGCACGCTTACTTCCTGTCGATAACACACTAAACACGTGCATTTCATTGTCTGTTTTTGCTTGATTGGATAACTGATTGGTTGATGTTTTGTTAATTTATTGGAAGTGTTTGTTTGTCATTCTATCTTGTACTTGTATTGCTGCATAGAATCCATAAGAACAATTATATGTGCTTATTTTTAAAGAAATGAAAAATGTATCATATTGTTTTGTTACTGATGTAACATTTGCTGAAACGTTTCATCTTTTCCCTCACGCTGCATTATGTTGAAATCCTATCTCTTGTATTGATTCGTAAATTGCAAAAACACATCAATTGCATTTTGGAATTTTTCAATTTAATTTTTTAACATTTTCTTTAGCTATATTTGGAGTTCCTAAAGAGATGTGTGCCCGGATGTACCTGGCAGGAATACAGAAGTTTGACAGACAACATGGAGGTAACACAAGTCTTAAACACATCCATTTTGTGGACGTCAATGATGAGATGGTTGGAATCATTCAGAAAGTGTTCACACAATTCTGGCAGAGCGATGTTCAGCCAATTTTATTTCAGCGTCAAATGGATAACACAAACAAACAGAATTCTCAAACTGTACAAGTAAATTCAAGTCAGTCTCAGAAAGGCGAGTCTTCCAATACAAAAAGCAGTAGCACTGATAATTTAAGACATTTTGACTTTAAAGGCATAACTTTATTCCTCCAGCAGCAAGATATACCTGACTACCCAGAAGATGTTGTTATTGTCGCTTGGCAAGAACCTGGATGTTTTGAACTTGAATTGGACCAATTTATTAAAATGGGCGGCGATATAAATGGAATTATACCAAGTTTTGACTACATCGAAGATGGCGATATAAAAAGTTTCACTGAAGACAACGGAAGGATCATTTTCTTTCCTGCAATGTCATGTCAATCGATCGACGCAGACAAAGTGTCTGGAATGATTGAAAGAATTCTTGATAAGGTACAACAAGAAAGGAAAAGAAGTGTTGTCATCCCATATCATCCGTATGTACAGCAGACAGGTAATTTATAACATATTTCTCAACACTATACTCCATATGTACATTACACAGGTCATTTGAAATTAGACACTTTGCCTCTATAACTTTAAATTGTAAATGATAGATCGATTAATTCCATAAATATTTCTGAAAATACTCTTATTAATAAATTACTCATTGCAGCATTATAATTAGTCTAGTCCTCTTTTGTAATCGGTTATTTTAGATGTGAGTTTAGGATGAATGAGTGTAACGAAGTTGGATCAGGGGTCGTCCATATTATAAGGCAACATGTGGTGAGGTGGGACGAGTGATCCGACTGTTATGGTGATGGATAGTTTAAAAAACGTGACATCACACAAAATATAATTCATAATTCTACTTTAATCATTTAACTATATTATAAGACAGTCATTTTATATGTGGTTTCTGATTCGTGCTCTCGTTTTATAAACACGATTTCATCAAATGCTCAGTTTGTGTCAGAGGAGTTCTAGGCAAATTATGCCAATTAACTAAAACATATTTTCTATTTTTTAATTACTAATTATTTTATTGTTTTATGAGAAGTATAGTACTGTTAGCTAGGTTGCACACCTGTGGTGCATTAGATTTTTACCACCTATTAAGATGTAGGTCGTCGAAAAGGTGAAGGACACAGGGGGTAAAGGGGAATGGCAGGATGGGGAAACCGCTAGCCGGATACGAGATGCCCATATTTGGTCATTTGCATTCCGTGTCATGACGTAGTAGAATCTGCTAGCTGACCTAGAGACCATTCATGCATATGTATCAATGACCCGTGATCCGCAGACACATATCCAAGGGCAAATTGTTTGTGTTCGTTTATACCACACAAATTATGAGTGTGGTAAATATAATTGACTTCTCTAAAATATTGTATATATTATTGACTCATGGTGAAATTCGAATTAAGTTGAAAAAAAAAACGGAACTCTGCCGTAACCTGGGAACATTACATTTGTTACAAAGGTAAAAGAACATGGCACATCGGAACACGTGCTCATTACAATTTAGTCATTCTTTGCATACAAATGAAACACTGCTGATGCCACACAATACTTCTCATTAGCTTCATTAAAAAAAAATAATCATCTATAAAATAGATATAAGAGTTCTTCAGCATCCTAATTAATAATATATTTCAATAATTAGTTTGGAGTCAATGTGTGTGTGTGTGTGTACTCTCTTACCGATCCGTGCATCTTGCACGAGTCCTTTCTTACCATACACAATTTCAACCTTTCCATTCTTTTGCATGGTGTGCTGTGTGTATGGGGGGATTTAAAATGCATATATATATATATATATATATCTGAGTCTGGCCACAGTTTTGCATACGTCATGAGTGGAACTCAATTATCCATATATGAATATAGTGCATCCGGTTGACCTCACCCCCTCTACTACTCTCCCCCCCTCGCCTCTAAACATGCATGGCTAACGGTCCACTCACTACTTAACCTAAATGCAACTGGTCACGTGCAATACACGAGTGGTCACAGTGGCTTATTCAATAAACCACTCTGGATGTCAATGACAACAATATACCACACAATATCCAAATTAACTAAAGAAAAATAGGAACAAATTAGAAGATAGAACAAAATTTTAAAACAAGGGCGTAATTTGACCCACTGACGCAGCCCATCACAGAGTTCTAACATCCTGACCTGACACAAGCTGTGAGCTGTGTTATAATGGATCTAATATTTATAAGAATGTAATTACGAAAATGAGTGACTTCATTTAAAATATATTTTATGGAAATAATTTAATTTTTCAGTGCCTAACTCAAGTAACAACTCTCTAAAACAGTTCTGCGAAGGAATTCACAAAGGCATCAGACGCTATTTAGAACAAAGAAATGTTTACGTCACAGTAGACAATAGCGAGATTATGAACATGATGGCTGACAAGATAAATCTTCTGTTTGGTGAAATAAAGGAAGTGGAAAAGTCAAGGTCAAATGATGGAACATACTTCGATGTAAGTATGGCAGTATTAACAGATGTTGCAGTTACCTGGTATCTTTTATTAAAGAAATATATTAAAATTATAATATTAATATCAAATTACCTTTGTGATCTTATAGTAATTATAACTCTTACATATTAATTTTATATTTCTTATATAAATCTTTCATTAATACAAAAATTTGTCACTAAAGAGAGGGGGAGAAGTGAGAGAGAAAATGTGAACAAAAAATATGTGTTGGTTGTTCATCACAGCGTCCCACGTGCATACATAGATATTTGTCTGGCTCTTTTTATTAATAAAAACAGGGTTAAGTATGCTGACGTGTTTGTATGCACAATTGCAAATGGAATGAAAAATGTAACAATACAACATAAATACCACACTCACCCTTTCCAAATAACAATAGGCAATTTACTTTTCTTGATGATTATGATTTATTTTGTTGTCGTACAGATTCTCTCTCATGCGGTAAATAAAAGAAAACTTAATCACTTATTCTGTCTAACAAACCATTCAGTCAATCATGCACTCTGGGAATAAAGGATAATTCCTAAATTAATGGATTATGAAAATACGAAAAGGAGTAAAAATAGCAAATTATCAATTACAAAATCAAGGAATTTATCTCTCTAGAGAACTAACAAGAAAAGTGTTTTTATTTTGATCCAACATAAAGTTATTTAAAATGTCAAAATGGAGTCATGGAGCTACATGCCTCCACCATTTAATAACAAATATATGTAAGTTCAAATCTTAAATTCTAACATCTAGTACTCACATCATTCGACTTACTCATAACTAATTTTATGTGCACTGAGATTTTGGTACAAACATGAATTTTAAATCACTTATGGAATCTTAAGCAGCCTTCAAAAATCGAGTTGAGTAAATTCAAATGGGGCGTGAGTCACTCATAGCGGGCTGATCCATTTGTCATGCACAAATTGATGACAATAGGTTAGATGAGTGCGTATATTGGCTGTAGAAACCCCATGTATAAAAATGATGATGACAAAAATACGTACGTGATGTGGCGGTATGTTACTCACTCTCTTAATCAAGTCATTGTCATGCTGGGGTTCTTGTGTCTGGTCTTTTCTCCTTTGTGACAGTCTCCTGTGTCGGATGATCAGCTGTCGGCGTGATCCAAAACAAAATTGACCTCTCTTGTTATGGTCTGGGTCAGAAAGAGCTGAGTGGCTTCTCAGACTCCCGTTAACATCAGCAACAATTTGATGTCGTGCTCTACTATCAATGAAGTCAAGTCTGATATTACCCTTTACTGAAGTTTAGCGTAAATATAATCGGTCCATTTTAAAAAGGCAGTCCACGCTGGATGTCCGATTTCATCTGTCTCATAAGTTCACGTCTATGGCTCATTATATGATACATTATCTTGCCAAGGAAGTGGAGCATTCTCTTCTTCAGTTAACTTCAAAGCATTAATATATCCTAGTTGTTTTACCATCACAAATATAGTCTTATATTTATCATGACATGATTTTTAAAAAGTAGAAAAAGAAATGCCATTATGCAAAATCCTGTGAGTTCGAAATAATGTCTGTCTCACCCTCGTTTTGCCATTGCCCTCGTGCAACCACACTCTCTCGTTCAGATAAAAACTACATTTTCTGCTTGAAATACTTGAATTTTCAATACAACTGGAAATGGGTATTCAATTTGATGTTTAAAAAAATTAAAAGCAAGATGGCGTGGGATCTATGTTGCTCTTCGGCTTATAGGAGCACTGAAAGCTTTTCAATGATTTTCTCTGATCTCTCAGTCAAAACCAAACGTTTTATAATCTCTTTTCATTCCTGGGCCCTCTGGTATCTAAAATTACAATGCCGCTCAATGGGATTTTTTTTTAAAAGTATATGTCTATATATCAGCTAAACATTCGGCTTTGTTATTCTAACCTAATGATTTGTCCTTGATGCAGCACGTGCTGG
The DNA here is from genome assembly GCA_028829895.1 of Sinotaia quadrata. NCBI lineage: Eukaryota > Metazoa > Mollusca > Gastropoda > Architaenioglossa > Viviparidae > Sinotaia > Sinotaia quadrata. The sequence continues at coordinate 52,463,946 of CM054180.1, read as the reverse complement.
TCACATGAAACAAAACAAAGAAACTTTGTTATTATAACCTGAGGATTTGTCCTTGATGCGGCAGGTGCTGTTTATGACACACTTTACCCTAACTATACCTCAGGCACCTAAACTTCAGTGCAACTTAAGTTTAAACTGCTGTATTTAATCTAACAACTAAATTCTTAAAAATTTAAAATAATTAGAAATAATACATTCCTTGAACATCTCACAATTAAGTTGCTGAATTCTTTCTAACTTTACAAAAATCCAATAATTCTAAAAACAAAGGAGTTTCAAAATAGCATAGAGCTTTATCATATATTCTCATTTAAAGTTTATAATAACAAAATCATTACCATGAACTATACAGGTGTGCTTTAAATCTTCACCCTGCTCATCAAATCAGGGGTGCTAAACTGAACTGAATTTGGGAGGAACACTTCTGACCTAGGTTGATTTCGTGCTGGGGAAGGGGGGGGGGGGGGGCAATGGATAAGTCAAAGTTGATGTAGGATTTTTTCTAAGTAGAAGTTGTTCTTTTTAAAGATGTCAGATTGTAGTGTGGTCGCTCGTTTGTCCAAGGCACCAATGACTGGCCAGTAGAGGCATACATTAGCCCCGTATCCATGGGCTAATGTCGTGATGGTTGTTGTCGTTATCATAGTCCCCGATGTTGTGGGTCAGAGGGTTGGGGGGGGGTGTAATACAGAGCTCAGGATAGTAGCGCACCTAGTCTGTTCTTAGTGTGTACACACGCCCAGGATGCAAAACCTTGTGTCCATCTCACAACTGTTGTTGTCGCTGTCCCGTGTTCACTGGGACGAGTGTACATGGGTTCTGACAGCCAGTATAGGTGGTCAAGCAGAAGTTGGATCATGTCCACTATGGGGTGGTTAAAAATCCCCACTGTAGATACTACTGTACTCTGTACTCTGTCATCGGGGGAGCTAATTTGTATTTCCAAAAATGTACACAGACTGGTATGATAACATTCAGCCATACGAAGCACACATATTTAATAAAATAACATTAACAATACAAACTGTCATTTTATTTTAAAAAGTAGCAAATATAGCAAATGTTTATATAGCAAATATAAAATTAATATATAACAGGCATATTGATTATATTTTCTTAATAAATGTAAATGACTGTATTCAATTTTAATTACAATATACATGCTATAAATAGAATACAAAATGGGTGAACTACACGAACGACAAAAAAATAAATTAAAAAATAGTACGGTCGAGGACACAGTCACAAATTTGTGACAATTCTTTTTAAAAATTAAATTGTTATCTTTACTCAGTTAAAGATCTATTTTGCTAGGTAAAATATCAAATTTATTATCATTATTATATGACCGTATGGGAGTATAATAAAATTTGGTTTTACATTTATCTTTGCTTGTTTGTTTATTTACCCTGATATACCTGTTTTCTTCAAAATAAATAACCAAAATATGATTTATTTGTCTATGTATATATGTTTGTGTTTGTAATATTTCTTCATATTAATAAAATTAATAAAATTAATTGCTATTGGAAACTATATAAATATTCGTTAATATTTTATTCTAAAATCGCGTATTGTGAAGTGAATATTGTTAGTTGTTCCGTGAGTCACATAACTGACATAATTAAACATTTTTAAAATGCATTAATTAAATTATCTTTTCTTAATGCAGGTAAAAATTATCATTTCTTGCCAAGTAAATATACTGAGAGTAAATGTGTTCACAATGCACCCCTTTGATAGAGTTTTATGGCCTAGTCAATTAAAAATATATCTTAAATCTCACATCCTCCTTTCTTACTCCTGCTTTCTTCTTATTAACTTTTAGTCTCTTATAGTTCAAGCTAATTTATAATATATAAATTTGTATTTTATTTCATATTACTTTTATAGTCTCTTATAGTTCAAGCTAATTTAAAATATATAAACCTGTATTTTATTTCATATTAACTTTTTTAGTCTCTTATAGTTCAAGCTAATTTATAATATATAAACTTGTATTTTATTTCATATTAACTTTTAGTCTCATATTTCAAGCTAATTTATAATATATAAACTTGTATTTTATTTCATATTAACTTTTAGTCTCTTATAGTTCAATCTCATTTATAATATATAAACTTATATTTTATTTTATTAATGTTTTCATTATCAACGTGTGTGGGTATAATACTGATTTCTTCGTAATTTATGTTTTCAGTATACTACACGACCTGATAAAGTCACTGAGAAACACAGCGATACTTTCGCTGTTACTGTCCCTGGGGAGAGCACCACCTAATGAAACCTTGACCACCTAGCTTATTGATTGATTGATTGATTGATTGATTGATTGATTTTGAGGGGAGCTCAAGTAGTAACTAACTCGCAACGATTTTGCACTATTATTTCTAAGTCATTACACCGAAAACTATAATCCTAATAATAAATAATCAGTTTAAATTACACAGACATTCATTTCATTAATATCTCTCTTCATTTTCAGAAAGAAAATTTTGTTAAAGATAGTTCCCATTTTAAACTGAAAGTGAACAAAGAATTCCTGTCACCTACCACCATGATAAGATTTTCTACAAATGTGATTAAATTCAGTCTGGGATAGATTTATGCTATAACAAAACACTTTAATTTCATCCAAAGTGGACAAAATATTTTAAATGAATAACCCATTATGCTCAAATTTACACCATTTTTTCTGTTTTTAAATTTAATAATTCAATAAACAATCTCTTTCTGAACTCTCAATGTATGCTTCAACATTCAGAAATGCACAGTTTTAAGTGGACACAAAGCGGCAGTATTATTTTAGATGCGTTTAACGTCATAATAAGATGACGTCATATCCTTGCTTACTATGACTGTGTGTGTTGTTACAATGGCGAACCCAGATACCGACGACATGCATTGATCTCCGATCAGACAAAGAACGAAATAATTAAAATACACAACCTGATACCTACTCAACGATCTTTATCTCATCACGAAATGACCACAATAGCAAATAACCATACTTTAAAGTTTATTTATATTTACACTTTCGATAATATTTATTGACATTTATGGTTTGTAGGAAGTTAAAATATAATTATAGCATATCATATTAACTAACACAAAAATCAATTTTTACTAGTCAGTGATATAACTAGTAAATTCTCTTAGATAATGTACTTCTGGCCTGGTCACCAGTATATATACTCAATAGTTGATCGGCATTTGTTACTAACATTTCATTACATATACCCTATACGATATGTTTGTGTTTTGTAACTAAATATATCTGTTAGTAAAATGTACAGAACTATAATTTACATATGTTTGTGTTTTGTAACTAAATATATCTGTTAGTAAAATGTACAGAACTGTAATTTACATATGTTTGTGTTTTGTAACTAAATATATCTGTTAGTAAAATGTACAGAACTGTAATTTACATATGTTTGTGTTTTGTAACTAAATATATCTGTTAGTAAAATGTACAGAACTGTAATTTACATATGAGTGAAATAGATTGCCGATATCTTCTATATCTGACACTTGTTTTAATATGAGAAATACAATTTTCTTGCATTCCTTATTCAATTTTTACTTGTTAAAACATTGATGATCAATGTTTTGGTATCAGGAATATTTATTGCTTTATAGTTATTTCATTGTTATTAGTAATTATCATTGTAATTATATACATATTTCATTAACTAAACTAAACATACAAGGTTTATTATGCGTGATATTAATTTATTCTCATCCTCCGGAAGCAGATTTGATCTCGACATATTGTCTCATGTTTTGTCATCAATACGAGTTTATCGTGATCCATATCAATACGAGTTTATTGTGATCCATATCAATACGAGTTTATTGTGATCCATATCAATACGAGTTTATTGTGATCCATATCAATACGAGTTTATTGTGAACCATACTTTTGCTTTGTCAAAAATTCATTATTACAGCCAAAAATGTCTGACTCCGACCCCTGAAATTTGGGAGTCTGACTTCTTATATACGACACCGACTCCAACTGTAGTTTGTTACTAATATCATATGACATAAAATTATATTGTTTTTTTTTAACTTCTATCGAGTTATATGCGTGAGCAATGTATAGGTGTCAATATATTAAGAAGTGGCTTTCATAGATTTCATTTTAAAATTATTTTCAATAGCATAATAATAATAAAACAAAACTCTCAAAATACATTTAATATTATAGTGTTTGTTTTAATTGAATTGATTCTTGAACATCGCTTCTAATAGGTTTGGTTTCATTGCTGCTCTCAAATCGGATTTGATGATTCTGATGTCAAAAAACAAATATTCCACGGTACCTTGAGTCAGTGGTAAGGGTGAATATGAAAGCGATATCTCGGGGTAGTAGGATATTGAATTTATAGCATTCAGTTGGAAATACGATTACATTTCTCAACCTCTTACAGTCATTCGTAAAATTTATTTTGAATTTAGTTAGACATGATGGAATTTATCTTTTTCCGAAATTTTCAAAATTTAAGCACCGCCGTTTTGACCAACCCTGTATATCTAGGTATTTTTCAAAATCTTTGCCTTCATTGTTACTGTTGATGAATAGAAAGAATGTGAGTGAATGATGTCATCATTTCGTTTTTGCTGATGGTTGTTACGTTTCGACTGTTGTAGGTTTTTTGTTCCTGTGTTTAGTGCCTGTTGCTCTGTCCTTGTTGTGATGGTTGTTGCTGTGTTTGTGGTGATGGTGTCTTGATGCCTTTTTGTCTCTTGTTGAGTCTTGGAGAGGCTGAGTTGTAGTTCCCTCGTCCGTTGTTTTAATCATGTCTGTCTAGCAGAGGTCAACTTTAGTCCGGTAATCCGTGGATTAAAGCTCTTATTGATGATGTTGTTGTTGATATAGTTTTCGATGTTCAAGTGAGAGGGTGGGAGGGGATGTCATACAGGGCCCAGGCTAGTAGCGCACCAAGTCTTTACCTAGTGTGTTCATGCACCCCCTGTCCTCCTCACAGGTGGTGTTGACGTTGTTGCCATTGTTGTTGGCGCTGGCGACGTTGTTGTTCCCGGTGTCTGTTGGGATGTGTGAAAGCAGGTGCTGGTGGCCAGTAGAGGTGGTCCAGCAGCAGTTGGATCATGTCGGCAATGGGGTGGTTGAAATATCCCCATTGCATGGACTGCTGCTCTCTGTATCGTCGCCATTGTTGTCGTTGTTGTCGGCGATGGTTGTTTTGTTGATGTTGCTGTTGTGATGGTGGTTTCTGATGTTGTGCTGATTCTGATTTTGTTGTTGTCTTCTTATGTGTGGTGGTGAGTGCTGTCTTTTGGCTTTAGAATTCTGTTGTACTGTTTGCCCTTCACGGTTGTCTGCTGTGGTTGTTGTAGTTGTTGTTGATGTTGTAGCTCTTGGAGGTGACTCCAATAAAATAAAATCTGTGTTGGTGGGCTGTAGGAAAAGCATTCACACACACACACACACACACACACACACACACACACACACACACACACATAAATTACAAAATACACAACTATATTAACATTATTCATCACATAAAAATTCATCAATTTATCATATACAAACTTCTAGTACAAATAAAGAATACATCAAACTACATATACTACTAAAAGTATATATTCTCGCACTGTACATCAGCTAACATGGCCACACTGTACAAGGCACCGCTTAGCAAAAAGTGAACTTCCTGATCCCATGCCATAAATCTAGTTCTCAGTGCCAGAGGTCGGATTTCAGAGATAGGCTAAGCATGTTGGCAGGGCAGTGAACACACGCAAAATAATACATTGAACTCACGGGTACCACAACTATATCAATAGCAAAGTATAGGAAATATTTATAGATCCATTCTCTCCAATCAATCAGTTAACTCGCCATAAACTAGCGATTGCCTTTCATGACCGGACTTGAGTTACGTCAAAATCAAAATAATTCATTAGTAGTCTACACATCTATACAGGAATGTGTATGACTAGGCATTAAAACTAAATTTAAACATATGTACACATTATGAGCTTCAAAGATCTGCATTGAAAGCATGCACTATACATATATGTATTTTAAAAATCTGAATTACTTACTTTTAGATGGAATTTATATGACATATATCTAGTTTCTGCCATTATGAAATTGCTGCACATGAAGAATATGTACCAATTATGAAAGAATTATTTTTGGAAGTTTTATATATATGTAAAACACTATAAATTTGCTTGATGAATTTTGTTTGTTGTTGTGGCTTTAATGAGAAATATATATCTGCTGGAGTACGTACAGAGCAAAATATAAATTGTACATTAACAAAGTTATTTATATTTAAATTTACCGTACTTTAAGTCACTTATCAACTTTGTCTATACAACTGTCAACCAATCTGACAACTGACGTGCACATTTCTTTCCAGTAAAATACAACATATCACAAAACAAGTATATAAAATAAATTTAAAAAATAATCATTAATCAGTATCTAGAGTCAGAAAGTAATTCGCGTTGCAAAGTGCGTCAAAATGAAAGATTTAAATACATGCACAATACTAGTTGGACTCAATATCACGTGTCCAAGTCACTAATCATTTGAGGCTGCCGAAGAAAGATATTGCTTCACCTGCTTGTTTGGGATTTTTTTATTTTAGATTTAAACTTATATGGTTTTAGCAACATGTTTTCTTTCTCTGAAGCGGAAATTTCCTCTCGACTCGAGTTTTAGGTCTTCACTGATACAAATTTGTGAAGGTGGTAATAGCGAATAAATGACAAAATACGATGCTGAATGCCTGTCAACAGCTGGATGTAAACAAAGGCAATGACCTCTCGGTAAGTCACTTCAGCTTAAAGGGAGATTACGCGATTTCTATTGGTCGCAGTATAAAACACTAATTTAACTACACTCGGCGGTTTTCACATCCATTCTCTTCGCATCAGATCGCTGACGGAAATACTCAACCGAAAGCGCAAATTCTTACTTTAGAGCAACGAACCTAAGCCTACGAATAGCAACGTGGTACCCTCAACGCCCAACATCAGAAAATGGACATCGATCAGTTTCAATCTAACTTCAATCATCTACAACAGTGCACCAGATAAGAGTGTTACTTCTGCGACTGGCAGAAAGCAACACTAATATCCGAAGATTTCTGTATTATTACCAAACCTAAAGACCGCTACACCTGCTTGACCAGGTTTTTCGACTCCATTAAAGGCACCAGAATCAACAAGACAATGGCAACACTCTAAGCAAAATCCCCAACACTCGATCTTGCAGATGCCTGTGGTCATGACACTACCACCAACACCATCAACCACTGGAACTATGACACTCCAGAAGTAGAAGAACCAACATTTACAGATGCAGAATTAGAGACAGGAGAATAACAAACTACAACTTCGACCACAATACAGACTGATCCATCAGAGACCAGCACGTAGTATGACAACTCAGCTATAGGCAATCAAACACAGACAACTTTAAAAACTAAAACTAAAACAAGAGAGATACAGACCACGAAAAAGAAACCAAAATCCGACCAACATCTCCTAATGAAGGCAGCTTAAAGGCACAAAACAACAGATCTAGTAGCTGAAACAAACATAACAGCTACAACGCCGGAAACACAGACGGAGCAAGAAACACAGAACAACTCAATACAACCAACAGCAGCCGTGGAGAACATAACAAACGAGACTCAAACCACAGAAAGACACAACACACCGAATCCAGTTCACAAGACAATGAAGAAGAAAATAAGAAGACCCCGTAAATGGATATGGGATCAACGTAAACAAACAACTTCAGACACCTGGGTGGAAATACACAAATTCAACGCCACCAAAAATCACCACTCATAATATCCACAAAGACTCCCCCCCCCCCCCCAACAGATTTCCTCTGGTGGTTATACCAAGCCTTTGAAACACACTACACCTCTACTGAACACAACATGGCAGTTAGCATGGAAGCCGATGGCGATCTCGACAAATACACTACTTGACTACAGGGAACCGGTGATGCAATAATAGGAAAGCCGAGGACAGTTGCAATTCAGGCAAAAGTACTGCAAGAGTCTCAAACTCGGTGGGAAATCGCATGTAGTACATAAAATGTCGAAACGGGTCGCCTCTACATGCCACTACTCCATGAGCGAAGGTCGGCCCACCGACCGTATGGCTGTTGGCGAAAACAGGACCGCCATACCGGTATCCCGACAGTGGAAATTCTTCTCTACACTCCACCACTCCATGGGCGCCAAGGTCGGTCCGGTCTGAAACCGCTGGCCAAGCACCTGAGGTGAAAATAAGAATTTACTACAACAATCTTCCAACTCAACCAGCCAGTACAAGACTGCCATAACAGCATCCCGAGGGTGGAAATATATACCACTCTTCAATCAAGCCTTCATTACAAGCAATAGAAGCCACATATTTTCAACGCTGTGGACACAGGAAATAGGGCATACACATTTAAAATTAAAAATGTGAACAGTCGCGCCACCGCCGAGCATGCAACACCAGCCTCCAACACCATCGCCCGCGCTCCTCGAATACTCAAGAGGGGAGCCGGTCCCGCTGGAGCGCTACAGATCAGAGAACGTCATATGATGAAATGATCCACGAAAGCTCCAGTGGTGACGTAAAATGACATCGTAACCACCATCACACTCAGTGATTACTGTCAACTATTCTAATTCAAGGGTTGAAATATATAATCTTTGATTTCTTATACCTGAAAAATTACTTCACAAACCAGAAGATACACTTTAAATGAGCCATAGTTCTATTGTAGAATATTGAATTATATAAACATTAATGCATATTGTTGATGAAATATTATTGCAGCTTTGTTCCATTTGGCTAAACGATGCAACTTAAAAAATCGTGGGACTCTTCGCGGGGTCGTATTGGATCGTAGACGCAGCGTAGGCCTATGTCTATTACGCTGGATATCTGTGGCCACTTCATGAAGGTGTATAATAGCGTAGTAATAATAAAAATGAAATTATAATTAGCCTTCCTGGTATCATTATTACATAATTTCATAAGAGCTGGAAATTATTCTAGAAATATTGAAACAGCTAGTTTATTTCTGCGAGGTAAGAAAGACAGATGCAAAAATAAATTACCCGATTTGTGATTAAAGCGTTGATTTAACTAGTTCAGACTAAATGTAGTTGAAAATGGAAATCGATTTTGTCACAGTAAATTGTGCAATTCGTTTACGTTTATATAACCCTCCTTACTAACAAGTTCGATAATTAATGAGTGACTACGAAGCGTCCTGCATAAGAGACATAAAGTTAGCATAAGAGAGTTAGCTGTCGGTACACTAGAAATGTGTCTGTGTGTGCATTGCACCGATAAATTTTAACATACGAATTTTTCAGTAAGGTATTACTTATTTTGTATGTGTAAGGAAGTAAAGAACTGATTAATAAATTCTAACATGCATCTGTGAATTTACTGAGTTAACTCGCTTGTCAGTCATGTGACCAGTAAGTATCCTACTTTCTTTTCGTTCATGAGTCGAACACTGACCAGGTAGTGTATTTTGACTGTTGAGATTATTAGACTCAGTCAGTCAGTGCCATAAAATTTCCCATGTGCCTGTTATTACATTTCTGATACTGCAACATTTTCAAAATCTAGAGACCAATAATTTTTATTCGTTGCAGGCGGCTGACAAACCCTAGGGCGAAATAAAAACAAACGTACAAAACTGGATTCAGTAAGTATTCACCACTGCATTATTTTGGACTGCTTGCGTGTGCTATGTTTAGATTAAATTTAAAGATTTTGCTGTGACCACTCCGTAATTGTTATTAGTATTTTATCTTTAATGCATTGTACTGATAATTCTGTTAACAAGGTTACGTCAGTTCTTTTATTTAGGTTGTATACAGAATATAGACTCATTGGTATGGATGTAATTTAAATAGTGTTCTTTGTAGTCTATCAATTGAAGTGAAAATAATTTTGCAACGTTCGTTTAAAGCTAATAGTAGCGTTTACGTTTTTATTTTATATTTTTGGTTTCTCATTCCTGTACCTTGAACCGGAGTTAATGTTTATCTGCGATCTAAGTCAGTAAGTGGTAATTAAGGTCCTCTTACCCAGTTTATTTATACCACGATATTGAGAGAATATCGTCACAACTCTAAAGTTGTCGAACTGTTATTGATGTTATACTTATGATTATGATCTTATGCTGATATGCATCTTTAGCATTAGTAAAATATTTCATTGATTTAATTATCGCGCTAATATATTTGTCATTTGTGTGTATGCACGCACGTGTGCAAATGTGTGTGTGTGAGAGAGAGAGAAATTTTAAACTCTTTTCTGCTGACCAAATGCTGTAACATTTTAAGGGGCATCCTATTTGAAACAAAATCTAAAGGAGTGAAAAACCTGTTTTTAAAAATTATAATCAAATACTTAATCAAATAGTAAAGCATATATAAGGCATTCATTTCCCTTGAGAGAGGTGTATTACTATTAGACATGATGAAAATTGTGTTCATACTATTATTATGCCTCATGATAAAAACTATAATTTTTACAGTAATGTCTGGAAATCAGAAAAGGTAAATATTAAACTGTATAATTTATCTACTATCTATCAGTTTGACCAGGCTGTTGTTGATAATGGTGGTGTTAGCATGTCAAGTGTGTATAAGGACCCTGTGTGTGTGTGTGTGTGTGTGTGTGTGTGTGTGTGTGTGTGTGTGTGTGTGTGTGTGTGTGTGTGTGTGTGTGTGTGTGTGTGTGTGTGTTGACTTTTGTTCTAGCTCATCCTCACCAGATCCTCTACCAATAAACAAGTTTGTTTATATTATATGAATATTTAGATGGAATTGCCTGTCAATACAGCAACATAGGAACTTAGACACTTAAAAAAGCATCACTTTTAATCTTTATATCTAATGTTTACATTTATAAGAACTTTCGATTGAACCAAACTTATAGTGACAATCATCCCACCAAACATAAGCTTACTTAATTTTTTTCAAAAATGGAAAATAGTATGTGTACAAGACACAGTTCTTTCAACAAAGTGTGGCATTGAGGTTGTCAGGATTTTAGTTTTATATACTAAATGGGCAGACCTTGTATTAAATTTGTATATTTCTCATTTAATATTTCTACTCAAGTTATTTTGTTATAAGCAGTTATAATAAGCTAACATTTAGTAATTATAACTATAAATGACCAATAGCAATGGCTCTTCTGCTTGTAGATCTATGTAAACTCTTAAATATTATTAACAGCATGAACTTTATAATATAAAAGCACAACAGTTATTTTACGTTCCATCTCACTATCCAGTAATCAGTAAAGAATCAAAGTGTGTAGTAATAACAAATATATTTAATAAGACATTAAAAGTTAACAAGTTCAAATCATTTCTACAACACATTTATTTTGTATGAAAGTATAGTTCCCATTGCAGGTCTGTGTAAAAACACTTTCGATGCCACCTTAACTATGCGGAACTCTGTAAAATCTCGTAGAATACAGCAGAAAAAGTCCAAAGTAAGTACTTTCTGGTAATATCAGAAAAGACTGTTTACAGTAAAGATTGATACTATGTCACTACCTAAAAATAGTCCAGGACATTTCTGCAACAGTCTTAGGTCCAATTCTTGAATGCAGATCCATTTTATAAAGATCTTATGTCCATTTCTTGAATGCAATAGTCTTACTCTTAGAGTTAGATCCATTGCTTGAACACAATACAGATATTGATTTGAGAACAGATAAGAAATACTAAATACTGATATTAAAATAATTTCATTTTGAATATAACTTAGTTACAGTGAATATAGAAATGATGACACGTCAGAAATGTGTACAATATTAAAATAATTTAATTTCTGTCTAAATACTAACAATATATATATATATATATATATATATATATATAATTGTTGCATCAGTAGAACTACACTCAAGTTTTAAAATATTAAGCAATATTTTTAATACATCTGTATTATTATGGTATTTATAATTAATATGGAAGATGTTATTATTCATAATAAAAATTTTGATTTTGAATATCTTTATCTTCCAGGTAATTGTATGAATTTGAATGTGTAGTCTTCATATTTGACTACATATCCAGTTATTACAAATCCATTTTCAGAAGTAGGATTAATATTTAATGACAAAATGATTTTAGAATTAGAGCTTGTTATTTTTATATCAAATATTTATTTTTACCACAAACTTCTATAATTCTGCCCCGTTTTGGTAATAATGAGACTGGATTGGAGTACTTTATGACAACTTTTGAAAGAACATCATACAAATGTTCATCAGGTCATTGACAATCTGGGTTTCTAACTATTAATTTGTATTATCATACAGGATTGATTTGTAGCCATGAACAAACCTAATTGCTTTTAAAACATATCATTATTTGATATAAATATATTATCCTTCCATTATTTTGAATATATCTTAATAATGCATTCCATTTAATATTCGTCCGATAATAATCCAGTTTTTTACATTAGACATGAATACATGTGTATGTTCTCAGAGAAAAGTAAAATATTGTAAAACCCCACATTAATGCGATCCAATTTTATGGACCCCAATTATCGCGTTATAGCGAGGTTTCACTGTATTTACATACAATTGTTATATAAAGTAAAAAAAATTACTTTAATTATGTTTTAACATTTTGTATTGAAGGGAAAAATCTCATTCTGGTTAAATCTTTCTAGTGGTAACTTACATAGATGTCGATCAAATCAATCTAACAAATTATACAGCCATTTAATATATAGGGAACACAATTGAAATAGTACAGAAGAGACAGTGCACCCTTTAGTTTTATTCGTAATCATCAGAAAATCTGGTGATGCCATTTTTTTCTTTTATTGTAAACAACAATGCATTATTATAGATGATAGAACAGTAGATAATAATGTGCTATTATGTTGATAAAAACTTGAGTGCATCTGTATGTGTATGCACTTGTGGCATAGGAGTTGAAGAAATGTATTAGGAAAGTTTTAACAACATTTAAACCCTAAATGACCAACCACACACCCTGCTTCATTGCAGCATTGTCAGGTGTTACAAAGTATTTGAAATATTAATAATCACAAAACAAAAATGGCTACAAACCTCCAATCTCAAACTGACATAAAGACAATGGCAACAGTTAAAAGAGCAATGCAAATACTTGGTAACTAAGAGAAAAATGAAAATGTTATGGAACTGATACATGTATACAGCATAATAATTTATGAACAGTTTCACTAGAAACAATGTCAAGTATTTTGTATATTACATATAAGCATCATATTTCACAGTTTGTAGAAATAATAGTTTACTCATATATCTCTACATAAAAATAATGCAAGTATAACATCAATAGCAAAAATGCATGAAATATTTCTTCTCTCTTAGTCAGTTAACTCACCATTAGGCTAACAGTCACTTTTCATGACCAGATTTCTTGCCACTCCAAATTCAGAGCGATTAGGCAATAGAATTCTTTACAGCAGGTAAACTTTTGATCTTAGTCCATTGGCTGGTCTCACTTTTGTAAATCTTAACCACTGGATATTAAAAACTACTCATCCACCTAAAACCGTTTTACATTACCTCGGCAAATCTAGCACATTCATTACCTGGTTTGTTTACTTCCAACTTGACAATTAAAAATATCACAAGCAGAACCCAAGGTCGGGTAACTTTGGCATTTAAGAACTTATATAACAATCAAGTTTAGAAATAGGGATAGGCAAATTTACTCTGCCACTTTACACAATGCATATACTTCAGTAGTAAGTTCAACCTGACTGACCTTTCTCTGCAAAACCTTTATACCAGTGGGTATCTGGAGAGTTTTTTAAATATGTTTCTCCTACAATGGCAGGATAGCTTCTGGTCTTTGAGGCTGATTTCGGGTGCATGCAAAGACAGACCAAGCTGGTCATATGGTCAACCAGGCTAAATATCTGGTGATTTACTGCAACTTGATCTACTGTGTCGGTCATGATTGTATAATATTGCCAGCGATCGCCATGACCTCTGCACAAGAGATGAGCTAATGTGTAGACATGAAATGCGAGATCTAAAGTCAAGTCCACTCTGATGAATCTAAAAGTATTTAGAAGCCATGAGAATATAAAGATGAATGACATATTGGGAGACTACCCCTTATACCACCACAGCTCTGTCTTTTTCTTTCAATTTATTTATCTTAATTAGCATGAACTAACTTTCCTATATTTATTATTAAAATTTATTTAAACTGTATACATATCTTTTTCAGTTTTGACTACAATATTTGTAGTTGTCAGAAAAAAAACAGACTGTTGAATGCACAGTTTGATGCAATGAATGATTTCTATGTGTTCAGATGATACTCAAAAGGAGTAATGATTACTTGTCAGTTATCATGGCTAATGAATATTTGAGTGTCGGTTATCATAGATAATTGATTTAATGGAAATACTGCTGCCTGTTACATCTTGTCAACAGAAATGGTAAATAATGTCTATGGAGCCCTCAGAGATTTCTGATTGCAATTCAATTATAATTATTTCATAATTAAATCTTAATAACTTTGCACTAGTCTGCATAAAAGTCATCACCATCTTCATCCATATTAGTAGCAGCAGAAAATATTTTAGTAGTAATGGTAGTAGAATTATTATTAAGTGTAAGTAGAAGTAGTATCATCAATAATAGTCATAGTACTAAAGTTGTAATGCTATTGTTATTATTATAAAAATATTATTATTACAAAATCAACAGTAGCATTATGTTTAATGTGGTTAGAAGTAGTAAAAGTTGTAATGCTGTTATTATAAAAATAACTATTATTACAAAATCAACAGTAACAGTAGTAGTAATACAGTTGTTAGAAATATTAAAAGTTGTAATGCTGTTATTATTGTCATAATATAATTATTTTATTGTTGTTGCTGTTGATGTTATATTTGCTTTGCAGGCAGAACAAATACAGACCTTGCCAATGTCATTGTTTGAGAGGTCTGTAGGATTCGTGTACAGTGGAGTGAGAAGCATGATTGTCGCTCCCCTGAGAAAATTATCCTCTCCAATTTTCTCATTGTTTATATGGTTATACTTGTTTTTCCATAAATGGCTTTTCTCTCAATATGAAGCTTTGGAGGTGAGAAAAATTCATTTCTTGGAATACATTTCTTTTACTTATATTTTCATTATCTTCAGTCATTTACAAGCTGTGTTGATATGATACTTTGATAGTGGTGAATGTAGTCATTCAAATAATATTATACCAGAATAATTTTAATCTTGACTATTAATCAAAATTATGTGACTTCATGATAGTTCTGCTAAACTTGCATTATACATATATGTGAAGAGTATCATGCTCATTTACATGTACTTCCATTAATTATTTTTATTTCTTTTCATTTACTTTATTATTATTAAATATGAAATCTGAATTGATATTTCAACACAGATGCATATTTAGTAACATATTTTGGAGAGCAGCGATAAAAATAATTTTAATTCTTAAGGCACTGAATTACTTTGAATTTACAATCAAACCCAAAGTAGTTGTCAGCTTGTTCGTCCTATTATTTGCTTGCTAATGCAAAGCATAACTGGTGCATTTTAAACCAGTCATTGAAATAATATTCCTGAGGAAGTTTTGTTTAAATTTATTCTGATGGTTGATATATGCAATATTATATATATCCATACACATACAGAGAGAGAAGAGTGGGGAAATATTGCACTAAAATGTGCATGTGTTATGAGAAATTAAAGAGTTATTTATTTGTCTAAAACATGAGAAATTACATGAATAGTGCATACAAGAGCAATATTTGTATTTGCATATGATTCTAGATTATATATGCATTGATGTGGATGTGTATGATTCACTGTAATATAAGCATAACTTTGCCCGAAGGGCCGTACGAAAGTGCAAATGATAGTCCTTGAAAAAAATTATCCATTGTAAAAGCTATTCTGGAAGAGAAATTTAGCTGTTTATTAATATGTGTATATGTTTCAGACACTTGATGTTTTGTACAGTGTTTAAAGAAATTTTAAGAAAGTAAATAATATGTAAAAAAAAATGTATACTGTTGGAATGTTTTTCTTGGGTTATCAAAGGATTTATTTAAAAGAATAGAAATATAAAAGCCTCAACAATCTGTTTTAAAAGAATAAAAACATTAAACCTTATCTTTAAAGAAAAATTCATTGAAAATAATATTAAAAATTCAAAGCCTTGCTCTCAAGAAAAGTAAAAATGTTGGGACTATCTTACCAAAACTAGGCAGTAAGGAAATAAACTATAATTGATGAACTTACTTATTTAAATTACTAAATCATCATCCCCTCTCTCTCTCTCTCTCTCTCTCTCTCTCTCTCTCTCTCTCTCTCTCTCTCTCTCTCTCTCTCTCTCTCTCTCTCTCTCTCTCTCTCTCTCTCTCTCTCTCTCTCATTCATACACACATATTCATATATACAAATATGCATATACTTCTACATTTGCACATGACACTGTCACAAAACCAAAATATTTTACTTTTTCTTTTATTCAGTTGACATTTCTTTAACTTATGGAACAGTGAAAACCACTTCACTGACAACACTCTTCAGCACAGATCTTACTAAGCCATGATCACAGCTTTTATTTGTGTTTAATGTGACATTGGATTCCTTATAATTTATTAAATAAACATAAGTTTCAGAAACTGATGTTTATTTTATTAATTAAGGAAGTAAATGTGCTTACATTAAAATTTTAAGTCAGATATGTGCACTGCTATACTGATAAATAAAGCAAATATTTTCACTTTAAATCTCAATGAAATAAATATGAGGATAACAATTCTTGATGTAGTCATGTACTATTTAAGATTTAAGACACTTTAAATAATGGGAAGGAACTAAGTCCAGTTTGTGACATTTTTCCCTCCCTTGGCTGCTTTTTCTTTCTTACATTCATATTGTGCTCTAATAGTTGCTGGCATTCTGTTGCTGTTGCTAATAACCTGTGTGATTAACTTGCCAAATTCTCTCTTTAAAAATATTAATTGAGCAGACCAAACTGTTCTCAAAGATAAGGAAACTCAAAATGTTTTATGGTTATAATTATCTTTACAGCATATCCTTACTAAGCAATTCACAAAATGTGTATAATTATACACTGTGCTGAATATATGGAATGAACAGGGTATTGTGGTTTGCCATTGTGAAAAGGCAATTTGCATAATTCCCATGTGTTTGTGTGTGGAGGGAGGCATTTATTTTGGTATCCAACTAATTGATAGTCAAACTTAAACACAAAAGAATGGATAGATTTAAATCAGAAAGGTATGATTTTGGTACATATTTCCTCTTATAAAATAGATGAACATAGAATTATATAAATTATAACAAAGCTTCTCTGATGACTTTAAAATGACAACAATTTGATATGTAAGTTAAATAAAACAGGCAAAGGATTGGAGTGGAAGTATTTTTGGAGACAATGCTCTGAATTCATGTGGAGTGGTAATATTATTAGATGTTCCACCATAACTATCACAGTGGGTGGTGATGTATCAATGCATGATTTTCTCTTAGTCACAGTTTCTATATATATATATTCCATATACATTTAATCCTTTCAGTCTCAAGCATGCATTTAAGCATGGTCATGTGTTATTTAATTTGCATGCTTACAATGTGCTTATGAAAAAATTCAGCTGCTGCTGTCATGTGTTTATGTGATGTAGGCTTCTGTATGGATAAAAGGCTGTGCCCTTGATGGTTGGATGCTTTGTATGTGTGAGTTTTGATTGTTGTTGTCATGGAAAAAGGGGGAATAATCTACCCAAAATTTATTCTTTCAATAATTACCTCCCTTATACTGGTCACAAAGTGCAGTTATTTGTTTATGCCATGTTTTTTGAAAGGTTGTTTACTACATGCGTTATAAGCCTGAACGTGATATTTGCATATGTATGTGTTTGTATCCATGCACATATAAAATTCATTTATAACATGATTGTAATATATTAATCATTTATTTATTTTTTGATAATAACTCCCAGGATAATGTTAGGTGCGCCAAGATAGGGTAGGTTAGAGTGCGCCAAGAATCACAAGAGTTATGTGTTAGTAGATTTTTATATGTGCACGTTTCTCATGTATATTATGTTCAGGTAGCTAGTAAAACCATCTGGAAAGGGGGTATACAAGGAAAAACTGAATTTTTTGTGGTAGAGCCCACTGCGATATACCGTGTATCATGAAGCATATATCACTGTTTGGGTTTCTCCATTGCTTTTATAGAATCTTTATAAGAATTCTTAAACATGAAGAGTTGTGAATTTATCCTCCCCTGCATTTTATATTTTCATTCCAAGAACTCTAAATTCTATCTATTCCACATACACTGGGATTGTCATTTTGCATAGAGGTTATGCAATGTTGGACACATGTGTGATGTGAGGGTACTCTTCATGAAGAGCAATTTTATGGTGGTCATATTGTGAGACCACTTTTACCTTTTGGTTCATCAACTGAGAAAATTCGACACCTTATTTGCATTGCATGATGCAGTGTAGTAGCTGACGTCATCCATATTGTGTCTTGTCCTCTGCCTACGGCTGGAGGGGAGCATATCTTCATCATACCAATATTCGTGTTCCTTTTGTGGATTTATCATCATCCTTCTTTGGGATTTATATATTTTTTCCTTGGAATTTAATGTGAAGTTCTTTGTGGATTTATGTGTGAAACTCTTCGTGGATTTATTGTGCACCTCTTACCTGGATTTACTGTAATTTGTTCATCTTTTGTGTACTTTCATTTTGTATTATTTGAACGTCAAAATATTTTCTGTTTTGGAATTATTTGTGGGATTCATAATTTAGGTTTTTCTATTTGTGAGTTGTGCACCTATCTCCTTCGTACATCTCGTCAAGGATGATTATCACCAACTTAATAGTGAGTACCTTATTAGTAAACTTTGCGCACTTAGAACTTAGCATGTAAGACATTTATCATCAGTACTTAGCTAGTAAACATGACTGTGGGTTCCATCAGTGAATTGCAGAAGTACAGAGAAGAACCAAAATTTCCAGAGTCACAAGATCCTCTGCTCTGATGGAAAGTTAATGCATATCTTTTTCCAAAATTGGCATCTTTTGTTCCTACAGTACTATGCATACCAGCCAAGTGAGAGACTGTTCAGCTCATCCAGTTATATTGTGAATAAACTGTGTGCATCTTTAACTCCTGACAGTGTGAAGAAGTTAGTCAGCTTAAAAAACTGGTCTAAATCTATGGTGTGATTGAGTGAACTGAACAATAACAGTAACAGTAGGATTAAATTTGAGTGTCATTTTGATATCAGTTTAGTTGTTTTTTTATCTATTAATTAATCATTAATTGTTTTAAGATTAATTGTCTTAGAAATCATTAATCATTAACAGCCCTAGTTTTGACTCATGTTTTAATCAGAAGTGAAACCATATTCTAACAGCCACTTTTTAAAAACATAGGCAGATGGTGGTGTAATGGGTGGCAAAATCTCTTACTGCTCCATCACTGGCACAAGTACTGTGATTTCACTTCTTCACTATATCAGAAAATTAACTAATCAACTAATATTTAGAAAGATAAAATAATTATCATTCATGCCAGATCATGACAGCTTGAACAAAATTATAATAAATTGTGTTAATTTACTCATTCAGTCACTGCCAGAATAAAATAAATTACAACAAATGCATTCCAAATATCTGTAAAATCAAATAATACAAGATATGAAGATATATAATTATATACTTTAATACAGATACATATCTAAACAATTTTACTAACTTGGGGGCTTTCTTCATGTGAGGGTCAGTGTTACATTTATCTTGACTTTTAAATATCTGAGCAGTATTATTGGATTTCGGTATGTTTTGTTAATTTATGATGAAGGCAGGTATTTTAGTCATGTGTATGTGGAGGATTAGTTGGTTGTATTTTTATTATTATCAAAGTCATATTTATTTTTTGAAATATATAAATATCATATTTGTTTTCATGTGTGTAATTCTATTTGCAATTTACTCTGCAATAAAAATATCAAACGAACACACATGCTTTCTATACGAAGTTAATCCCAAATAAAAATTCATTCAAACTACAAATTTCCACTCTTGTTAAATTAAATTATTGTATATTTATTCTTTTTTAACTTAATTATTTTGACAAGATTATTTAACTTCTGTTTATTTATTTTTGTGGCTTTTATTTTATTGTAAAGGATGTGCACATGAAGACACTTGTCATTAAACTTGAGGAAGAGGAATTTGAAAGCATACAAAGATTGGTGGATGAAAGTGTTCATCAATATAAGTGCACTTGTCAAATTGAACCCAGAGACTGCTTTGAAATAGAAAGTCAAGATATCAATAAATTCATAGATGCATTGAAACACACAAGTAAAGATCATAGAACAGAAAAGGAAAAGCCACAAGCCAGCCAACATCAGGAGAGAGAATGTGAATATATTTCATTAGATCAAGAGAAATATGATGTTCTTATACATTTATATGAAGATTTCATCACTTCTAACTTCACTGAGAAATTTGACAAATACCAAACAAGGGAGAACAGTGTGGTCATATCTATTCTTCCAAAAATCGCTCAACATGCTGACCAACTACAATCAATGCTGACCTCACTCAGAAAAGAAGAAATGTATTTGACTTCACCTGAATTTGAAGCATTCACTCGCTTTCCTGACACCACTTTAACAGATCGTAACTACTATATTCTGCCTAAACGTAATGAATGTAAGGTAACACTTTATGCTAAGGATTACCAAGCTATGACTAAAGCCAAGCATGTAGTTTATGTCAAAACTGGGAAAATAAAGACAAAATTAAGAGATCTGAGAAAATATGATTCCAAATCTGATCCAACATCAGACAGTGGAGATGCACAACAGAGTTCTGTTTCTGAGGTCACAGGTAATACAACATGGAATATACTGTGATGTAAGTATGGCAGTAGTATCAGATATTCCAGTTACCCAGTTTCTTTTATAAAGGACACTATATTACAACTAAATTACCCTTATGGTCTTATCGTACTTATAACTCTTTCATATGAATTTTATATTTCTTATATAAATCATTAATTAATACAATAAATTTGTCACTGAAGAGAGGGAGAGAAGTAAGAGAAAAATTGGTTGTTCGTTACAGCGTCCCATATGCATACATAGATAGGTGTTGGTTGTTCATCACAGCATCCCATGTGAATACATAGATATTTGTCTGGCTCTTTTTATTAATGCAGGCAGGATTAAGATTGCTGACGTGTTTGTATGCATAATTGCAAATGAAATGAAAAAAGTAACAATACAACGTAAATACCACGCTCATTCTTTCCAAATAATAATAGGCAATTTCTTTTCTTGATGATTATGATTTAAATTTATTGTCGTACAGATTCTCTCTCATGCGGTAAATAAAAGAAACGTAATCACTTATTCTGTCTAACAAACTATTGTCATAAATCATACACTCTGGGAATTAAGGGATAATTCTTAAATTAATGGATTATGATGAAATAAGAAAAGGAGTAAAAATAACAAATTATCAATTACAAAATCAAGGAATTATCTCTATAGAAAACTAACAAGAAAGGTGTTTTATTTTGATACAACATAAAGTTATTTAAAACGTTAAAATAGAGTCCTGGAGTTACTTGGCTCTACCATTTAATAACAAATACATGTAAGTTCAAATCTTAAATTCTAACATCTAGTACTCACATCATTCGACTTACTCATAACTAATTTTATGTGCACTGAGCTTTTGGTACTATCTGAATTTTAAATCACTTATGGGATCTTAAGCACCGCTCAAAAGTGAAAGTTGAGTAAACTCAGTTGTGGCATGAATCACTTCTAGCTGGCTAATCCAGTCGTCATGCACAAAATGATGACAATAGGTTAGATGAGTGCGTGTCATATTGGCTGTAGAATCCCCATGTATAAAAATGATGATGACAAAATATGTAGGTGCCGTCGACGTATGTTACTCATCCTTTTAGTCACGTCATTGTCATCTCCGTCTCTTGCTGGGGTTCTTGTGTCTGGGCTTTTCTCCTCTGTGACACTCTTTTGGTGTCGGATGATCAGCCGTCGGCGTGATCCAAAACAAAATTGACCTCCCTTTTCATGGGCTAAGTCAAATAGAGCGTGATCCAAAACAAAATTGACCTCCCTTTTCATGGGCTAAGTCAAATAGAGCGTGATCCAAAACAAAACTGACCTCCATTTTATGGGCTGGGTCAGATAGAGCTGAGTGGCTTCTCAGACTCCCGTTGACATCAATAACAGTTTGATGTCAAGCTCTACCATCAATGAAATACTGTCAAGACTGACAGTACCGTTTACTGAAGTTTCGCGTAAATATAATCGGTAATTTTCAGTCAATGCCGGATGTCTGATTTGATCAGTCTCATAAATTAACCTCAATGGCTCATTATATGATAAATTATCTTGCCAATGAAGCGGGGCATTCTCTTCTTTCAGTTAACTTCAAAACATTAGAATATCTAGTTGCTTTGCTATCACGACTATAGTCGGATATTTAACATGACATGATTTTTAAAAAGTAGAAAAAGAAATGCAAAATCATGTGTGTTCGAAATAATGTCTCTGTCTCATCCTCGTTTTGCCATTCCCCTCGTGCAGCCTTTGACACTCTCTCATTCAGATAAAAACTATATTTTCTACTTGAAGCAATTGAATTTTCACTACAACTGGAGATGGGTATTCATTTTGATGTTTAAAAAATTAATAGAAAGAAGGCGTGGGATCTTTGTGGCCCTTCGACCTATAGTAGCGCTGAAAGCATTTCAATGATTTTTTTCTGGTCTCCTCTCAGTCAAAAACAAAACTTTTATAATCACTTTTCATTTTGGGGCCCTCTGGCAGATAAAATTATAATGCCGTTCAATTGTATTTTTTTTAAATGTATATATCGGCTAAATATTAGATTTTGTTATTCTAACCTAATGATTTGTCCTTGATGCGGCACGTGCTGGTCACATGACATAAAACATTCGACTTTGTTATTACAACCTGATGATTTATCATTGGCATCGAATGTGCTGTTCATGTGACACAAAATATTAAACTTTGTTATTAAAAACTGATTACTTATCCTTGACATTGCACGCGCTGGTCATGTGACACACTTTACCCTACCTATACATCAGGCACCTAAAACCTTAGTGCAACTTAAATTTAAACTGCTGTATTTAATCTAACAACTAAATTCTTAACATTTTAAAATAATTAGATTATTATATTCAATGAACATATTTCACCATTAAGTTGCTGAATTCTTTCTAACTTTACAAAAATCCAATAATTCTAAAAACAAAGGAGTTTCCAACTGGTATAGAGTTTTATCATATATTATCAGGAGTGCTGAACTGAACTGAATTTGGTGGGAGCACTTCTGGCCTCGGGGGGAGAGGGGGGGGGGCAATGTAGGATTTTTTCTAAGTCGAAGTTGTTCATTTTAAAGATGTCAGAATGTAATGTGGTGGCTTGTTTGTCCAAGGCACTTTACTGGCCAGACATGAGGGCCTGGACAATTAAAAATATATCTCACATCTTCCTTTCTTACCTCCTGCTTTCTTCTTATTAACTTTTATAGTCTCTTATAGTTCAAGCTAATTTAAAATATATAAACTTTTATTTTATTTTAATAATGTTTTCAGTATCACCGTGTGTGGGTATAATAAACCTGTTTTCGTAATTTCTGTTTTCAGCATACTACACGACCTGAGAAAGTCACTGAGAAAGACAGCGACAATTTCGCTGTTACTGTCTCTGGGGATAACACCACCTAACGAAACCTAGACC
Source organism: Sinotaia quadrata (assembly GCA_028829895.1). Lineage (NCBI taxonomy): Eukaryota > Metazoa > Mollusca > Gastropoda > Architaenioglossa > Viviparidae > Sinotaia > Sinotaia quadrata. Next base: position 52,440,053 of record CM054180.1, on the reverse strand, counting down.
ACCTAGCAGATTTATTTATTTATTTATTTATTTTGGGAACAGCTCAAGTATTAACTAACTCGCAACGATTTTGCACTATTATTTCCAAGTCAGTACACTGAAAAATATAATCCTAATAATAATCATTTTAAATTACACAGACATTCTTTTCATTCATTGAGAGTTCAGAAAGAGATTATTTATTGAATTATTAAATTTAAAAACAGAGAAAATGGTGTAATTTTGAGCATAATGGGTTATTCATTTAAAGTATTTTGTCCACTTTGGATTAAATTAAAGTGTTTTGTTATAGCATAAATCAATCCCATATAGAATTTAATCACAAATGTAGAAAATCTTATCATGGTGGTAGGTAATAGGCATTCTTGTCGAGATGTTCACTTTCAGTTTGAAATGGGAACTATCTTTAAAATAAATAACTCCAAACTTGTTATAGCATCTCCTTTCTGAAAATGCGTGATATTAATTTATTCTCATCCTCAGAAAGCAGATTTGATCTCGACATATTGTCTCATGTTTTGTCATCAATACGAGTTTATTGTGATCCATATCAATACGAGTTTATTGTGATCCATATCAATACGAGTTTATTGTGATCTATATCAATACGAGTTTATCGTGATCCATATCAATACGAGTTTATTGTGATCCATACCAATACGAGTTTATTGTGATCTATATCAATACGAGTTTATCGTGATCCATATCAATATGAGTTTATTGTGATCCATATCAATACGAGTTACAGTTGAAAAGAACACAGACACTTATATTTCTACTGTGGATAAATGTTCAGATAATGTCCATAATTTATTCAGTCTCTATCCTAACAATGAAATAGTCAAATTAGTTATCAATAATTAATCAAATTGTGAATCTTATTTCTCATCCCTGAATCAGAGTATGGGTGAAAAGAACAATAGTTAATTCATATAATGTAAGCTGTCCCTGGACAGTTTCTGCAACAATTTCATAGGCTCATAGTGGGTCTAACACACCCTCTAGCACACTACCCAAACTATTCCAAGAATTCAATTTGGTAACCTTACTTCTGGTTATCGTTTAGCTACAGTTTTGGAGGATTCTGACCCCCTTACATATTTCTTAAGGTTATGACAATTACTTCCTAATTACATGCAAGTGTCACGGGGAAAAAGTGGGGAGTAATCAAAAAATTAATTTTTATCCTTGATTATCTCCACTTGGCCATCAGCAAGTGTTGTCTGCGAGCAAAATGACGTATTAATTACGTGCACTGTCAGGGCGTCTGCTTATTTTGTTTGCATACACTGTCAGCAAGTTTGCTAATTTCATGTTTCCAATATTTTTATAGAAATACATTTGATTAATTATTTGAGTTAGATGTTCAAAAATTGTGATTACAATATGTAGAAAATGTGTTTTAATTTTATTAACATTTCTTATTATAAATTTAATTAGGGATTATATTATTAGAAGTATTGCACCTTAATGCACCTTCTTAGCGTCAGTAAAGTAGGGATACACACGGGAGTTTTATCTGTGAGAGAATGAGAATTGATTGTGCATAAAAGGACTAACGGGAGCTATTTTACTCCAGTGTGCATCGTCTGGACTACAGAGAGGTGTGAGGCCTCTTATTATTGCCTACACTGAATTTGGACAATCTTTTTGTCTTCGTTATGACCGGGAAAGAAAGAATTGAATATTCTCCAGTACAGTATAGAGTTAGATGTGTGTTTTGCCACACTCAATTTGTTCAAGGCAACCTGTAAAGCTTGTCTGTATTACTCTACGTTGGATTCAAGACCTGAGCAGTGGCTGACCATCAGGGAAGGACTGAAGGGATCGGGACTGTGTCTAGGAGAAGAATATTCCACGCCACTCAAGTTTTCGGAACTGTCGCCATAGACAGCCCTCCGTGATAGATTTTTGGAACCATTGCAGAAGACAGGTGTCTGTGAGCTCCATTTTTGTACTGTCGTCATAGACAGCCGTCCGTGTTCTTCATCATAGAACCGGGTGTCCCAGCGTTAAGCAACGTGGGACAAGTATTCGTACGTACTGCACTCTCAGTGAACCGTGTTTCATCGCCAAGCATGTTATTTTCAGATAACAGAAACTGTAACTTTTTGTGTTCGCCAGCGTGTCCGCAATTGTGACTATTTCGTTTTTGTGCTGTGTGTTCCTGCGTCGACGACAACTCAGCGTATTTCAAACACTTGGAAGTAGGAAAACATTTCTTAGAGGTGCATTACTAGGTAGGATAGTTAGAATATAAACATTATCATCATTGAACTATTTTTCACAAACATTTAACTTTGACTTTAACAAATAATTAGCTATTGGATGAATTTTTGTGGAGTTTAAAATTAACATTCATTGACATTGGGTTTTTCACCCACTATTTTTAAGATAATTGTTCTTAAGGTTAATTATTTTTCTGCGGTCATTACCGCTGGTTGTGCTTTGTAGTGGGGCTATGCCCAAAGTATTTTTGTGCCACTCGATTTTTGGCAGTAGTGAAAACGGTCATCACCGTTTATTGTTTTTTTTTATTTTAGTTTATTCATCATATTTTTTTTATTTTCATCGCTCATGTTTCCCCGCCCCATGAATGCTGTGTGTGGATGTTGCCGAATGAATGACTAACACCGTGTGAAAGTTCAGCCCGTTTTCCTTTTTAAAATTAAATTCTTTGTTAACTCTTTCTCAAGAGTTGGGCTTCCTTTCTCGGTTTTTGAAAGTGTATGTTGGTGCGGTTGTTTGTTTGTTCGTTCCGTACGTCCCTCACACGACATTCACACGCCTGCTCACACACACACTCACGCCGGCTTTTCACATTTTACCCCACATCTCAGAATAAAGTTATCCTATCCCCCACAAGATTATTCGTGGTGTCTGAGTGTGAGAGTGGTTATCAACATCTGACCATTCGATGTGATCCCGGCAACTGGGTCTGATCCCCCCCCCTACCCACCGAGGAGGAGAGAGGCGACAACAGGCAACTTTTGCTCTGTCATTATTATTATTATTATTACAAAGTAACCCAAGAGCCAAAAAAATGTCTGACTCCGACCCCTGAAGTATAGGAAGTCTGACTTCTTACTCACTACACCGACTCCAACTGTAGTTTGTTACTAATATCATATGACATAAAATTATATTATTTTTTTAAAACTTCTATCGAGTTATATACGTGAGCAATGTATAGGTGTCAATAAATTAAGAAGTGGCTTTTACAGATTTCATTTTAAAATTATTTTCAATAGTATAATAATAATAAAACAAAACCCTCAAAATACATTTAATATTATAGTGTTTGTTTTAATTGAATTGATTCTTTAAAAACAAAATCGCTTCTAATAGGTTCAGTTTCATTGCTGCTCTCAAATCGGACTTGGTGATTCTGATATGAAAAAAACAAATATTCCACGGTACCTTGAGTCAGTGGTAAGGCTGTGAATATGAAAGCGATATTTAGGGGTAGTAGGATATAAATACGGCCACATTTCACAACCTCTTGCAGTGATTGGTAAAATTTATTTTGAATTTAATTAAACATGATGGAATTTCTCTGTTTCCGAAATTTTCAAAATTTAAGCATCGCCGTTTTGACCAACTCTGTAAAAAAAATTTCAAAATCTTTGCCTTCATTGTTACTGTTGATGAATAGAAAGAATGTGAGTGAATGATGTCATCTGGTGACCCAGCCATCGCCTCAACTTCCTCTTGTATACTTTTCACACAAAAGTCTAATTTATACAACAGAAGATTTTTTTAGCTCAATATTTCACTAACTTCATAAAGTACCTTTACGTTGTGTTGCTTAAAATGTACTTGTAACATGGACCCCTTTGTTACTGGTTATGACCATTATTATTATTAATCATCCATAACAAATTACAAATGATGGAGGAGTCTTAATTTATGTTTATTAATAATTCTCCCAAGAAACACCACTCGTCTCTCACTTGGCGAATTAGATGGGTGTAGTAAAAGTCTTCTCTCTTCCACAAATAATAAGACAAATTGTTACATACCAATTTATATTTAACGACCCTGTCTCAGTATCAGCTTTAGAGTTATTAATTTTAATATTTACACCTATACTGGTGAAAGATTGGTTGACTAATTCAGTCTTCACAATTTAATTACTCTCGAGTTCTAGCATTCCATGTAATGAAAGGTAAATTCGTGTACAATGCATGGGTTGGAATAGTTATCTTAATTTGATTGATTACAACATAAAAGATCATTCATATTCACATATGGCTCCTCCCCCACCAACCTGTCATTCAAACTAATAATCAAGTCAATTGTTATTAAGATAACGAAAATAAAATTTAATAACTTACAATAAAATAATACAACAATCAGATAGCACAATAATATACATGTGGGTCTTTCCAAGACCACTAATTCTGTCTGTCAAGTTAGTATCGGATTGTAAACACTGGATTCAAGTCACTTGTCAGAGATTAGCACTTAGCTGTATATCCTGAATTGAGGAAGTACGCCTTGACAGAATCACACACAAACAGTCTACAATCGACACCTGTTTTTTCTGGCGATTATCTTAGATCACATCTCAAACTTATCTCACTGTGTCTCCAGAATAACAGACTCCATTGCAATGCAATGTGCAGGAAAGAAGATAACAAGAGAGTAACGCGGGAGAAAAAAGCCCACTGAAAATTGAATACAATTCTATCAGCGCATGGTATATAATCTGCCCGTCACGTCCGTTTAGTGGCAACTGAAATAGGCGTCTCTTACAGTTTGATTTCGATCGTTAATTTACAATCAACAATTCATTAAATGGGATAAAACGTCCCAGTCCATGCTCATGTGGGTTACAATAATTATAAATGGATTTCACATTAGCAGAGATGGAATGAGTATCCCACTGCATCTAATGTGCGTTACAATAAATCAAAATGGCTATAATAAAAAAGTACACGTGTTTAAGTTTAATATTACACATCTTCTATTGCCACTGAACATCGTGAAATAATGGCATTAATTTCAAAAATCAATAAAGGAATATATAACTATCTCTACACAATATTAATCATCACATATAGAATAGTTTGAGAATCCGATATGTTTTACCTTTTCTGATGTAACTGCAGGCTAAAGACTATGTTGTACCCTTGGTGTATAGGTGTTGTTTTCATGTAAATCACTAATTAGCATGTTTTCAGTCTTATTTATATTTACACACACACAATTTCTACATATTTAATCTACATCACCAGCGGAAAGCATATCTCCATAGATGAACATTGAGCGCCCATCAATAAGTTTGCAAGTCGGGCCTAAAGGTATGATATTCATTAAAGAAACGTTAATTAATAAAAATCATTAATTAAAACAGGCATAATTTGCCTAGATTCTTATAACATGGACGTTTTACGTAGTATGACAACTCAGCTATAGGCAACCAAGAAACACAGACAACTTTGAAAATTAAAACTAAGATAAAGATAAAGACCACGAAAAAGAAACTAAAATCCGACCAACATCTCCTAGTGAAAGCAGCTTAATGGCACAAAACAACAGATCAAGAAGCTGAAACAAACAACAGCTACAACGCCGGAAACACAGACGGAGCAAGAAACACAGAACTCAATACAACCACCAACAGCAGCCGTGGAGAACATAACAAACGAGACTCAAACAACAGAAAGACACAACACACCGAATCCAGTTCACAAGACAATCAAGAAGAAAATAAGAAGACCTCGTAACGTAAACAAACAACTTCAGACACCTGGGCGGAAATACACAACTTCAACGCCACCAAAAATCACCACTCATGATATCCACAAAGACCGCCCCCCCCCCCCCCAACAGACTTCCTCTGGTGGTTATACCAAGCCTTTGAAACACACTACACCTCTACTGAACACAAAAGCATGGAAGCCGATGGCGATCTCGACAAATACACTAATTGACTACGGGGAACCAATGATGCAATAATAGGAAAGCCGAGGACAGTTGCAATTCAGGCAAAAGTACTTCAAGAGTCTCAAACTCGGTGGGAAATCGCATGTAGTACATCAAATGTCGAAACGGGTCGCCTCCGTATGGCTGTTGGCGAAAACAGGACCGCCATACCGGTATCCCGACAGTGGAAATTCTTCTCTACACTCCACCACTCCAAGGGCGCCAAGGTCGGTCCGGTCTGAAACCGCTGGCCAAGCACCTGAGGTGAAAATAAGAATTTACTAAACAAATCTTCCAACTCAGCCAGTACAAGACCGCCATAACGGCATCCCGAGGGCAGAAAATCTATTGCAATCAAGCCTTCATTACAAGCAATAGAAGCTACATATTTTCAACGCTGTGGACACAGGAAATAGGGCATACACATTTAAAATTAAAAATTTGAAGAGTCGCGCCATCGCCGAGCATGCAACAACACCAGCCTCCAACACCATCGCCCGCGCTCCCCGAATACTCGTGAGGGGAGCCGGTCCCGCTGGAGCACTACAGATCAGAGAATGTCTTATGATGAAATGATCCACGAAAGCTCCAGTGGTGACGTAAAATGTCATTGTAACCACCATCACACTCAGTGATTACTGTCAACTATTCTAATTCAAAGGTTGAAATATATAATCTCTGAATTCTTATACCTGAAAAATTACTTCACAAGCCAGAAGATACACTTTAAATGAGCCATAGTTCTACTGTAGAATATTGAATTAATTAAAAACATCAATGCATATTGTTGATGAAATATTATTGCAGCTTTGTTGCTTTTGGCTAAACGACGCAACTTAAAAAATCATAAAACACCTTTTCGTGAGACTCTTCGCGGGGTCGTATTGGATCGTAGACGCAGAGTATGTCTATTACGCTGGACCACGTCATGAAGGTGACATGTTAACATTATGTTCTACGTTAAACTGATGAGATTTTAATACTTTTGACACATATCATAGAGTAGTAATAATAAAAATGAAATTATCATTATTACGTACTTTCATAAGAGCAAGAAATTATTCTAGAAATATTGAAACAGCTAGTTTATTTCTGCGAGGTAAGAAAGACAGATGCAAAAATAAATTACCCGAATTGAGATGAAAGCGTTGATTTAACTAGTTCAGACTAAATGTGGTTGAAAATGGAAATCGATTTTGTCACAGTAAATTGTGCAATTCGTTTACGTTTATATAACCCTCCTTACTAACAAGTTCGATAATTAATGAGTGACTACGAAGCGTCCTGCATAAGAGACATAAAAAGAGTTAGCATAAGAGAGTTAGCTGTCGGTACACTAGAAATGTATCTGTGTGTGCATTGCACCGATAAATTTTAACATACGAATTTTTCAGTAAGGTATTACTTATTTTTTCTGTGTAAGGATGTAAAGAACTGATTAATAAATACTAACAGGCATGTGTGAATTTACTGAGTTAACTCGCTTGACAGTCACGTGACCAGTAAGTATCCTACTTTCTTTTCGTTCATGAGTCGAACACTGACCAGGTAGTGTACTTTGTTGAGATTATTAGACTCAGTGCCATCAAATTTCCCATGTGCCTCTTATTACATTATTTGATACTGCAACATTTTCAAAATCTAGAGACCAACAATTTTTAATCGTTGCAGGCGGCTGACAAACCCTAGGGCGAAATAAAAACAAACGTACAAAACTGGATTCAGTAAGTATTCACCACTGCATTATTTTGGACTGCATGCGTGTGCTATGTTTAGATTAAATTTAAAGATTTTGCTGTGACCACTCCGTAATTGTTATTAGTATTTTATCTTTAATGCATTGTACTGATAATTCTGTTAACAAGGTTACGTCAGTTCTTTTATTTAGGTTGTATACAGAATATAGACTCATTATTGGTATGGATGTAATTTAAATAGTGTTCTTTGTAGTCTATCAATTGAAGTGAAAATAATTTTGCAACGTTCGTTTAAAGCTAATAGTAGCGTTTACGTTTTATATTTTATATTTTTGGTTTCTCATTCCTGTACCTTGAACCGGAGTTAATGTTTATCTGCGATCTAAGTCAGTAAGTGGTAATTAAGGTCCTCTTACCCAGTTTATTTATACCACGATATTGAGAGAATATCGTCACAACTCTAAAGTTGTCGAACTGTTATTGATGTTATACTTATGATTCTGATCATATGCTGATATGCATCTTTAGCATCTAATTTTAGTAAAATATTTCATTGATTTAATTATCGCTCTAATATATTTGTCATTTGTGTGTATGCACGCACGTGTGCAAATGTGTGTGTGTGTGTGTGAGAGAGAGAAATTTTAAACTCTTTTCTGCCAACCAAATGCTGTAACATTTTAAGGGGCATTCTATTTGAAACAAAATCTAAAGGAGTGAAAAACCTGTTTTTAAAAATTATAATCAAATAGTAAAGCATATATAAGGCATTCATTTCCCTTGAGAGAGGTGTATTACTATTAGACATGATGAAAATTGTGTTCATACTATTATTATGCCTCATGATAAAAACTATAATTTTTACAGTAATGTCTGGAAATCAGAAAAGGTAAATATTAAACTGTATAATTTATCTACTATCTATCAGTTTGACCAGGCTGTTGTTGATAATGGTGGTGTTAGCATGTCAAGTGTGTATAAGGACCCTGTGTGTGTGTGTGTGTGTGTGTGTGTGTGTGTGTGTGTGTGTGTGTGTGTGTGTGTGTGTTGACTTTTGTTCTAGCTCATCCTCACCAGATCCTCTACCAATAAACAAGTTTGTTTATATTATATGAATATTTAGATGGAATTGCCTGTCAATACAGCAACATAGGAACTTAGACACTTAAAAAAGCATCACTTTTAATCTTTATATCTAATGTTTACATTTATAAGAACTTTTGATTGAACCAAACTTATAGTGACAATCTTCCCACCAAACATAAGCTTACTTAATTTTTTTCAAAAATGGAAAATGGTATGTGTACAAGACACAGTTCTTTCAACAAAGTGTGGCATTGAGGTTGTCAGGATTTTGGTTTTATATACTAAATGGGCAGACCTTGTATTAAATTTGTATATTTCTCATTTAATATTTCTACTCAAGTTATTTTGTTATAAGCAGTTATAATAAGCTAACATTTAGTAATTAATATAACTATAAATGACCAATAACAATGGCTCTTCTGCTTGTAGATCTATGTAAACTCTTAAATATTATTAACAGCATGAACTTTATAATATAAAAGCACAACAGTTATTTTACGTTCCATCTCACTATCCAGTAATCAGTAAAGAATCAAAGTGTGTAGTAATAACAAATATATTTAATAAGACATTAAAAGTTAACAAGTTCAAATCATTTCTACAACACATTTATTTTGTATGAAAGTATAGTTCCCATTGCAGGTCTGTGTAAAAACACTTTTGATGCCACCTTAACTATGTGGAACTCTGTAAAACCTCATAGAATACAGCAGAAAAAGTCCAAAGTAAGTACTTTCTGGTAATATCAGAAAAGACTGTTTACAGTAAAGATTGATACTATGTCACTACCTAAAAATAGTCCAGGACATTTCTGCAACAGTCTTAGGTCCAATTCTTGAATGCAGATCCATTTTATAAAGATCTTATGTCCATTTCTTGAATGCAATAGTCTTACTCTTAGAGTTAGATCCATTGCTTGAACACAATACAGATATTGATTTGAGAACAGATAAGAAATACTAAATACTGATTTTAAAATAATTTCATTTTGAATATAACTTAGTTACAGTGAGTATAGAAATGATGACACCTCAGAAATGTTGTGTACAATATTAAAATAATTTAATTTCTGTCTAAATACTAACACTCAAGTTTTAAAATATTAAGCAATATTTTTAATAGATCTGTATTATTATGGTATTTATAATTAATAGTGGAAGATGTTATTATTCATAATAAAAATTTTGATTTTGAATATCTTTATCTTCCAGGTAATTGAATGAATTTGAATGTGTACTCTTCATATTTGACTACATATCCAGTTATTACAAATCCATTTTCAGAAGTAGGATTAATATTTAATGACAAAATGATTTTAGAATTAGAGCTTGTTATTTTTATATCAAATATTTATTTTTACCACAAACTTCTATAATTCTGCCCCGTTTTGGTAACAATGAGACTGGATTGGAGTACTTTATGACAACTTTTGAAAGAACATCATACAAATGCTCATCAGGTCATTGACAATCTGGGTTTCTAACTATTATCATACAGGATTGATTTGTAGCCATGAAGTGATGAACAAACCTAATTGCTTTTAAAACATATCATTATTTGATATAAATATATTATCCTTCCATTATTTTGAATATATCTTAATAATGCATTCCATTTAATATTCGTCCGATAATAAACCAGTTTTTTACATTAGACATGAATACTTGTGTATGTTCTCAGAGAAAAGTAAAATATTGTAAAACCCCACGTTAACGTGATCCAATTTTATGGACCCCAATTATCACGTTATAGCGAGGTTTCACTGTATTTACATACTGATACTTATAATTGTTATATAAAGTAAAAAAAATTACTTTAATTATGTTTTAACATTTTGTAATGAAGGGAAAAATCTCATTCTGGTTAAATCTTTTAGTAACTTACATAGACGTCAATCAAATCAATCTAACAAATTATACAGCCATTTAATACATAGAGAACACAATTGAGATAGTACAGAAGAGACAGTGCACCCTTTAGTTTTATTCGCAATCATCAGAAAATCTGGTGATGCCATTTCTTTCTTTTATTGTAAACAACAATGCATTATTATAGATGATAGAACAGTGGATAAGAATGTGCTATTATGTTGATAAAAACTTGAGTGCATCTGTATGTGTATGCACTTGTGGCATGGGAGTTGAAGAAATGTATTAGGAAAGTTTTAACAACATTTAAACCCTAAATGACCAACCGCACACCCAAAGTTTTAACAACATTTAAACCCTAAATGACCAACCACACATCTTGCTTCATTGCAGCATTGTCAGGTGTTACAAAGTATTTGAAATATTAATAATCACAAAACAAAAATGGCTACAAACCTCCAATCTCAAACTGACATAAAGACAATGGCAACAGTTAAAAGGACAATGCAAATACTTGGTAACTTAGAGAAAAATGAAAATGTTATGGAACTGATACATGTATACAGCATAATAATTTATGAACAGTTTCACCAGAAACAATGTCAAGTGTTTTGTATATTACATATAAGCATCATATTTCACAGTTTGTAGAAATAATAGTTTACTCATATATCTCTACATAAAATGCAAGTATAACATATCAATAGTAAAAATGCATGAAATATTTCTTCTCTCTTAGTCAGTTAATTCACCATTAGGCTAACAGTCACTTTTCATGACCAGATTTCTTGCCACTCCAAATTCAAAGTGATTAGGCAATAGAATTCTTTACAGCAGGTAAACTTTTGATCTTAGTCCATTGGCTGGTCTCACTTTTGTAAATCTTAACCACTGGATAATAAAAACTACTCATCCACCTAAAACCGTTTTACATTACCTCAGCAAGTCTAGCACATTCTTTACCTGGTTTGTTTACTTCCAACTTGACAATTAAAAATATCACAAGCAGAACCCAAGGTCGGGTAACTTTGGCATTTAAGAACTTATATAACAATCAAGTTTAGAAATAGGGATAGGCAAATTTACTCTGCCACTTTACACAATGCATATACTTCAGTAGTAAGTTCAACCTGACTGACCTTTCTCTGCAAAACCTTTATACCAGTGGGTATCTGGAGAGTTTTTTAAATATGTTTCTCCTACAATGGCAGGATAGCTTCTGGTCTTTGAGGCTGATTTCGGGTGCATGCAAAGACAGACCAAGCTGGTCATATGGTCAACCAGGCTAAATATCTGGTGATTTACTGCAACTTGATCTACTGTGTCGGTCATGATTGTATAATATTGCCAGCGATCACCATGACCTCTGCACAAGAGATGAGCTAATGTGTTGACATGAAATGCGAGATCTAAAGTCAAGTCCACTCTGATGAATCTAAAAGTATTTAGAAGCCCTGAGAATATAAAGATGAATGACATATTGGGAGGCTACCCCTTATACCACCACAGCTCTGTCTTTTTCTTTCAATTTATTTATCTTAATTAGCATGAACTAACTTTCCTATATTTATTATTAAAATTTATTTAAACTGTATACATATCTTTTTCAGTTTTGACTACAATATTTGTAGTTGTCAGAAAAAAAAACAGACTGTTGAATGCACAGTTTGATGCAATGAATGATTTCTATGTGTTCAGATGATACTCAAAAGGAGTAATGATTACTTGTCAGTTATCATGGCTAATGAATATTTGAGTGTCGGTTATCATAGCTAATTGTTATTTGTAATTTTGGTTATCATAGGTAATTGATTTAATGGAAATACTGCTGCCTGTTACATCTTGTCATTACAGAATGGGTAAATAATGTCTATGGAGCCCTCAGAGATTTCTGATTGCAATTCAATTATAATTATTTCATAATTAAATCTTAATAAATTTGCACTAGTCTGCATAAAAGTCATCACCATCTTCATCCATATTAGTAGCAGCAGAAAATATTTTAATAGTAATGGTAGTAGAATTATTATTAAGTAGAAGTAGTATCATCAATAATAGCCATAGTACTAAAGTTGTAATGCTATTGTTATTATTATAAAAATATTATTATTACAAAATCAACAGTAGCATTATGTTTAATGGCAAGAAGTAGTAAAAGTTGTAATGCTGTTATTATAAAAATAATTATTATTACAAAATCAACAGTAACAGTAGTAGTAATACAGTTGTTAGAAATATTAAAAGTTGTAATGCTGTTATTATTGTCATAATATAATTATTTTATTGTTGTTGCTGTTGATGTTATATTTGCTTTGCAGGCAGAACAAATACAGACCTTGCCAATGTCATTGTTTGAGAGGTCTGTAGGATTCGTGTACAGTGGAGTGAGAAGCATGATTGTCGCTCCCCTGAGAAAATTATCCTCTCCAATTTTCTCATTGTTTATATGGTTATACTTGTTTTTCTATAAATGGCTTTTCCCTCAATATGAAGCTTTGGAGGTGAGAAAAATTCATTTCTTGGAATACATTTCTTTTACTTATATTTTCATTATCTTCAGTCATTTACAAGCTGTGTTGATATGATACTTTGATAGTGGTGAATGTAGTCATTCAAATAATATTATACCAGAATAATTTTAATCTTGACTATTAATCAAAATTATGTGACTTCATGATAGTTCTGCTAAACTTGCATTATACATATATGTGAAGAGTATCATGCTCATTTACATGTACTTCCATTAATTATTTTTATTTCTTTTCATTTACTTTATTATTATTAAATATGAAATCTGAATTGATATTTCAACACAGATGCATATTTAGTAACATATTTTGGAGAGCAGCGATAAAAATAATTTTAATTCTTAAGGCACTGACTTACTTTGAATATACAATCAAACCGAAAGTAGTTGTCAGCTTGTTTGTCCTATTATTTGCTTGCTAATGCAAAGCATAACTGGTGCATTTTAAACCAGTCATTGAAATAATATTCCTGAGGAAGTTTTGTTTAAATTTATTCTGATGGTTGATGATATATGCAATATTATATATATCCATACACATACAGAGAGAGAAGAGTGGGGAAATATTGCACTAAAATGTGCATGTGTTATGAGAAATTAAAGAGTTATTTATTTGTCTAAAACATGAGAAATTACATGAATAGTGCATACAAGAGCAATATTTGTATTTGCATATGATTCTAGATTATACATGCATTGATGTGGATGTGTATGATTCACTGTAATATAAGCATAACTTTGCCCGAAGGGCCATACGAAAGTGCAAATGATAGTCCTTGAAAAAAATTATCCATTGTAAAAGCTATTCTGGAAGAGAAATTTAGCTGTTTGTTAATATGTGTATATGTTTCAGACACTTGATGTTTTGTACAGTGTTTAAAGAAATTTTAAGAAAGTAAATAATATGTAAAAAATGTATACTGTTGGAATGTTTTTCTTGGGTTATCAAAGGATTTATTTAAAAGAATAAAAATATAAAAGCCTCAACAACTGTTTTAAAGGAATAAAGACATTAAACCTTATCTTTAAAGAAAAATTCATTTAAAATAATATTAAAAATTCAAAGCCTTGCTCTCAAGAAAAGTAAAAATGTTGGGGTTGGTCTTAATGGCATCTTACCAAAACTAGGCAGTAAGGAAATAAACTATAATTGATGAACTTACTTATTTAAATTACTAAATCATCATCCTCCCCCCCCCTCTCTCTCTCTCTCTCTCTCTCTCTCTCTCTCTCTCTCTCTCTCTCTCTCTCTCATTCATACACACATATTCATATACACAAATATGCATATACTTCTATATTTGCACATGACACTGTCACAAAACCAAAATATTTTACTTTTTCTTTTATTCAGTTGACATTTCTTTAACTTATGGAACAGTGAAAGCCACTTCACTGATAACACTCTTCAGCACAGCTCTTACTAAGCCATGATCACAGCTTTTATTTGTGTTTAATGTGACATTGGATTCCTTATAATTTATTAAATAAACATAAGTTTCAGAAACTGATGTTAATTTTATTAATTAAGGAAGTAAATGTGCTTACATTAAAATTTTAAGTCAGATATGTACATTGCTATACTGATAAATAAAGCAAATATTTTCACTTTAAATCTCAATTAAATAAATATGATGATAACAGTTCTTGATGTAGTCATGTACTATTTAAGATTTAGGACACTTTAAATAATGGGAAGGAACTAAGTCCAGTTTGTGGCAATTGCATTTTCTTCCCTCCCTTGGCTGCTTTTTCTTTCTTACATTCATATTGTGCTCTAGTAGTTGCTGGCATTGGCTGTTGCTGTTGCTAATAACCTGTGTGATTAACTTGCTGAATTCTCTCTTTAAAAAAATGAAGTGAGCAGACCAAACTGTTCTCAAAAATAAAGAAACTCAAAATGTTTTATGGTTATAATTATCTTTACAGCATATCCTTACTAAAGCAATTCACAAAATGTGTATAATTATACACTGTGCTGAATATATGGAATGAACAGGGTATTGTGGTTTGCCATTGTGAAAAGGCAATTTGCATAATTCCCATGTGTTTGTGTGTGGAGGGAGGCATTTATTTTGGTATCCAACTAATTGATAGTCAAACTTAAACACAAAAGAATGGATAGATTTAAATCAGAAAGGTATGATTTTGGTACATTATTCCTCTTATAAAATAGATGAACATAGAATTATATAAATTATAACAAAGCTTCTCTGATGACTTTAAAATGACAACAATTTGATGTGTAAGTTAAATAAAACAGGCAATGGATTGGGGTGGAAGTATTTTTGGAGACAATGCTCTGAATTCAGGTGGAGTGGTAATATTATTAGATGTTCCACCATAACTAGCACAGTGGGTGGTGATGTATCAATGCATGATTTTACCAGAGTTCTCTTAGTCACGGTTTCTATATATATATTCTATATACATTGTACATTTAATCCTTTCAGTCTCAAGCATGCATTTAAGCATGGTCATGTGTTATTTCATTTGCATGCTTACAATGTGCTTATGAAAAAATTCAGCTGCTGCTGTCATGTGTTTATGTGATGTAGGCTTCTGTATGGATAAAAGGCTGTGCCCTTGATGGTTGGATGTTTTGTAAATGTGAGTTTTGATTGTTGTTGTCATGGAAAAAGGGGGAATAATCTATCCAAAATTTATTCTTTCAATAATTACCTCCCTTATACTGGTCACAAAGTGCAGTTATTTGTTTATGCCATGTTTTTTTTGAAAGGTTGTTTACTACATGCGTTATAAGCCTGAACGTGATATTTGCATATGTATGTGTTTGTATGCATGCACATATAAAATTCATTTATAACATGATTGTAATATATTAATCATTTATTTATTTTTTGATAATAATAACTCCCATGTTAGGTGCGCCAAGAATCACAAGAGTTATGTGTTAGTAGATTTTTATATGTGCACGTTTCTCATGTATATTATGTTCAGGTAGCTAGTAAAACCATCTGGAAAGGGGGTATATAAGGAAAAACTGAATTTTTTGTGGTAGAGCCCACTATGATATACCGTGTATCAAGGAGCATATATCACTGTTCGGGTTTCTCCATTGCTTTTTAAGAATCTTTATAAGAATTCTTAAACGTGAAGAGTTGTGAATTTATCCTCCCCTGCATTTTATATTTCTATCTATTCCACATACACTGGGATTGTCATTTTGCGTAGAGGTTATGCAATGTTGGACACATGTGTGATGTGAGGGTACTCTTCATGAAGAGCAATTTTATGGTGGTCATATTGTGAGACCATTTTTACCTTTTGGTTCATCAACTGAGAAAATTCGACACCTTATTTGCATTGCATGATGCAGTGTAGTAGCTGACATCATCCATATTGTGTCTTGTCCTCTGCCTACGGCTGGAGGGGAGCATATCTTCATCATACCGATATTCGTGTTCCTTTTGTGGATTTATCATCATCCTTCTTTGGGATTTATATAATTTTTCCTTGGGATTTAGTGCGAAGTTCTTTGTGGATTTATTGTGCACCTCTTACCTGGATTTACTGTAATTTGTTCATCTTTTGTATATTTTCATTTTGTATTATTTGAACGTCAAAATATTTTCTGTTTTGGAATTATTTGTGGGATTCATAATTTAGATTTTTCTATTTGTGAGTTGTGCACCTATTTCCTTCGTACATCTCGTCAAGGATGATTATCACCAATAGTGAGTACCGTATTAGTAAACTTGGCGCACTTAGAACTTAGCATGTAGGACATTTATCATCAGCACTTAGCTAGTAAACATGACTGTAGGTTCCATCAGTGAATTGCAGAAGTACAGAGAAGAACCAAAATTTCCAGAGTCACAAGATCCTCTGCTCTGATGGAAAGTCAATGCCTGTCTTTTTCCAAAATTGGCATCTTTTGTTCCTACAGTATTATGCATACCAGCCATGTGAGAGACTGTTCAGTACATCCAGTTATATTGTGAATAAACTGTGTGCATCTTTAACTCCTGACAGTGTGAAGAAGTTAGTCAGATTAAAAAACTGGTCGAAATCTATGGTGTGACTGAGTGAACTGAACAATAACAGTAACAGTAGGATTAAATTTGAGTGTCATTTTGATATCACTTTAGTTGTTTTTTTATCTATTAATTAATCATTAATTTTTTTAAGATTAATTGTCTTAGAAATCATTAATCATTAACAGCCCTAGTTTTGACTCATGTTTTAATCAGAAGTGAAACCATATTCTAACAGCCACTTTTTAAAAACATAGGCAGATGGGTGGTGTAATGGGTGGCAAAATCTCTTACTGCTCCATCACTGGCAAGTACTGTGATTTCACTACCTCTCTATATCAGAACATTATTAATTTCTCAACTAATATTTAGAAAGATAAAATACTTATCAATCATGCCAGATCATGACAGCTTGAACAAAATTTTAATAAATTGTGTTATAATAATTTACTCACTCAGTCACTGCCAGAATAAAATAAATTACAACAAATGCATTCCACTTATCCCATCTTTACTAAATATCTGTAAAATCAAATAATACAAGACATGAAGATATATAATTATATACTTTAATATAGATACATTTCTAAACAATTTTACTAACTTGGGGGCTTTCTTCATGTGAGGGTCAGTGTTACATTTATCTTGACTTTTAAATATTCTGAGCAGTATTATTGGATTTCAGTATGTTTTGTTAATTTATGATGAAGGCAGGTATTTTAGTCGTGTATGTGGAGGATTAGTTGGTTGTATTTTTATTATTATCAAAATCATATTTATTTTTTGAAATATATAAATATCATATTTGTTTTCATGTGTGTAATTATTCTATTTGCAATTTACTCTGCAATAAAAATATCAAACGAACACACATGCTTTCTAAAGTTAATCCCAAATAAAAATTCATTCAAACTACAAATTTCCACTCTTGTTAAATTATTATTGTGTATTTATTCTTTTTTAACTTAATTATTTTGACAAGATTATTTAACTTCTGTTTTTTATTTTTGTGGCATTTATTTTATTGTATAGGATGTGCACATGAAGACACTTGTCATTAAGCTTGAGGAAGAGAAATTTGAAAGCATACTAAGATTGTTGGGTGAAAGTGTTCATCAATATAAGTGCACTTGTCAAATTGAACCCAGAGTCTGCCTTGAAATAGAAAGTCAAGATATCAATAAAATCATAGATGCATTGAAACACACAAGTAAAGATCATAGAACAGAAAAGGAAAAGCCACAAGCCAGCCAACATCAGGAGAGAGAATGTGAATATATTTCATTAGATCAAGAGGAATATGATGCTCTTATACATTTATATGAAGATTTCATCACTTCTAACTTCACTGAGAAATTTGACAAATACCAAACAAGGGAGAACAGTGTGGTCATATCTATTCTTCCAAAAATCGCTCAACATGCTGACCAACTACAATCAATGCTGACCTCACTCAG
The DNA here is from genome assembly GCA_028829895.1 of Sinotaia quadrata. Taxonomy (NCBI): domain Eukaryota; kingdom Metazoa; phylum Mollusca; class Gastropoda; order Architaenioglossa; family Viviparidae; genus Sinotaia; species Sinotaia quadrata. The sequence continues at coordinate 52,421,489 of CM054180.1, read as the reverse complement.
AAAAGAAGAAATGTATTTGACTTCACCTGAATTTGAAGCATTCACTCGCTTTCCTGACACCACTTTAACAGATCGTAACTACTATATTCTGCCTAAACGTAATGAATGTAAGGTAACACTTTATGCTAAGGATTACCAAGCTATGACTAAAGCCAAGCATGTAGTTTCTGTCAAAACTGGGAAAATAAAGACAACATCAAGAGATCTGAGAAAATATGATTCCAAATTTGATCCAACTTCAGACAGTGGAGATGCACAACAGAGTTCTATTTCTGAGGTCACAGGTAATACAAGACGGGGTGTCCAAGCACTTTCTGGAAAGACAAGATCAGGTGGAGAAATTAATAATAAAGGGCATGGAACAAAGCAGACAGTGCCTTCCAGCCCTGTAGACCTACTTACCAAATCTGGCATCCAGGTGTCTGTGTATAAAGCAGACATCACACAGCTTACAGTGGATGCCATTGTTAATGCTGCAAATGAACGTCTTCAACACGGGGGAGGCGTGGCTTCAGTCATTGCCAAAGCTGCTGGAGCAGATCTAGAACTTGAAGGAGATGACTTTGTCAAGCAGCATGGGCCTCTGAGTGTCACACAAGTGGTATCAACTACAGCAGGCAACTTACCATGTGGCAAAGTCTTTCATGCAGTAGGACCTTGCTGGAATGATTATCAGGACAAAGACGCTTGTCAGGTGCACTTGGAACAGACCATCTTCAACTGTTTGAAAACAGCTCATGATATGAGGTTTTCTTCCATAGCTGTCAGCTCTATCAGTTCAGGTATATAAATGCTTTAATAAATGAACACATTTACTGTGTCTTTTATATTTATATTTATCTTGATCAGTATTGTAAATGATCAGTTGGAATATGTACATTTCACAGTCTGTAATATTGAGATTCCATTCTTTTGCTTTTCTTGAATTTTTGTAAAATATTTTGGACCCTAATTACTTGTAAAATAATTGTTTAGCAAGAAATTAACACATACTCAATATAGGAATGTATTCAATATCTATATACATATCTTAAGGCCCTGTAACCCACCTAACAAATGGGTTAGATTAGATTAGTTAGATTAGCCAAAAGCTGAAAAGATATTTTCAAGGAAACACAAATTTTAGTAGATCATCAGCTCAGCATAAATATATTCTAATTCTTGATTATTCCAAATTTGTTTTAACACAACATGGATGTAGTGATTTTCTTTAAGGCAAATGTGATACCATATTACAATGATAGAATAGGTTTCATAGAAAAAGTCAAGAAAACAAATCAAAGTATGTCTATGCATAATTTGTGAGATATAAATAAGCATACTTCTCCTTTGCAAAACTAATGCACATTTAACATTTTAGTTTATAGTTATGTGAATATGCAAACAAACTAGTTCTTATGTCATACATATTTCAGATGAATATGAATGCTAACTATTTTAAATGCTCATCCTAGATTTGTACTTTAAATTTGATTCCCCCCCCCCCCCCCCCATAATATTTCACTAATAAAAGTGCTCAATTTTTCCAGCAATATTTGGAGTGCCAAAAGATCTTTGTGCCAAGATGTACCTGGCAGCTGTTGAGCGATTTGATACAAATCACGGAAGCAGTTCCAGCCTTAGACGTGTCCACTTTGTTGATGTCAATGATGAAATGGTGGGTCTCATTCAAGAAACATTTTCTCATGCACTGCCCAGGGTCCAGCAGCTTGACCTTGAAAATAAAACCAAAAGTAATTCATTGCAGTCATCCTCCATTGAAATGCAGTTGCATACAGTGATACCCATCCCCATGGAACAGGAATGCAAACAGATTGGGGGAAAACTCTTGAAGCAAGAAGATATTGTCTGAACTAAAAGCTATTATTACTGTTAATTAAAAACAAATTTCAGCAATCCAATTCCTAATACACAAACTGTTCTCATTTCAGTCTTCTAAATTTAGACCTTAACTACTGAGATCAAAGAGTGAAAGACAGGCATGCAGAGATTTTGGCCCTCAGGCAAAGGATGGGGAGATGTCGAAATAGTTCATTAATAAAGCAGCACCAAATGCCAGGGTTTCAAAAAGTGAAATAACAAAGCTAAGGAAAAGACTTAAGGAAACAAAGAGTTTTACCTTGTGGATCATAACAGTGTTTCTGGTAAAGTCATTTCAGTCATTCACCACAGAGAATGATCATGACCATAGCTGAACAAATGTTGGATATGTTGATAGAAACAAGAAAGTGATGATAAGCATCCATGGCAGGTCAACAAAGTGACAAAAGCATACCAATGAACATACAGATCTTTGTAGAGAAATAAAATTAATTTGAGAGAAAAGTCTAATTTATAAAATATAAATATATATTTTGCATTTTATTTAACATTCTAATAATATTCATATTAGCAAATGATTTTTAAAGTGATTATTTTCTTGTATTTTTTGTGATATATTTCAGGAATAATAGTTTGAAAAAATTATATAGTCTGTGTAATATTCACATGTAAAAGTCATGACATATGTAGACGCCATGTAATGCGAATAGATATTAGTGTAAATCATATTTAAAGTATGAAACATGAGTAGATGTCTCTTTAAGTTGGGTGTGTGTGTGTGTGTGTGCGTGCGTGAGTGCGTGCATATTTTTAGTATGAAATGTGAGCAAATGTTAGTGTAAATCATGATGTAATATGATGCATGAATAGAGGTCAGCTTATTAGTTTATTTATATTTAATAGTACTATTTCTTAATATTAAAAATTATTTTATCATTATTTAACCATTTAAATTTTTATGACTCTTGTTCACATATTGCACACACTCACACACATTATCTATAGTGGTGGTGGTGTGTTTTGTTTGATTTTTAAATTTTTGTTGAATACTTCATATATTATGATATTACTTCAGAATGTATTCAAATTGTTAAAAACCTTCATTCCTAATTTTAAAACCAAATTGCTTTATCTTTGAAGCACCAAATACTGATCTAAGGTATATGCATCACGATTCTGAAGTATTTATAGTGAACAGAAAAGTAGTACTGGAAAATTTGTGTTATGGACAGAAATGCAGAAAATTTAAAAACAATATTTACAGAAAATGTTTAAGGGGACAATTCTAATGTACAGAGTAGAGTGAACATCTCTCTCCTAAGCATATGAATGTTAATTTTACATTCAGTAAATATTGCTTGATAAGCTTGATAAAAAAATATTACTTGCCCTACTGCATTTGTCATTTTTAATGGAATGGTGGCAAAGGATGCTAATGACTAAAATGCAAGAGATTGCAGAACTGGCAAACTGTAGCATATGTTATAGTATTCTTTAAATAGAAAAATTGTGTATCTAGTGTGATAATTATAAATACTGTTTAGACTTTTCTATTTAACTTTCAAATGTCAGTGACTCAGTCTACACTTTTGTGCATAGTTAAATCAATACTTCCTTCATAGGGCTCACTGTCATTCTATCCAATGTTTACACCTGTCCAGGAGTGCATTAGTCTACCCTTCTGCTACTTAATGAAGTCACCCATTTATTCATTCACTTCATTCAATTATGTTTATTATATCAACTGTCATCACCTATCTAGGAGTGATCAACTATGACCTAGTTGTAGTTCACAAGTGATTTAAATTACTATATAAATAAATAAAAATAAATAAAATTTATATTAATATTTTAATTAAATTATTTTAATTGTTACTAATAATTACATCAAATTCCCATTTGAGGTTAAGTGAGAAAATCCTTTTAGTTTAATATCTATCTTCCATACTTGATAATATGTATCATAATGAGGTTACTGTTTTGGGGGATACATTATTTTTGTTATTTTCATTACCAATATATTATTATTGGTGTTACAAATATTTTTGCTGTTACCCCATAATTCATCTTTTTTTTTTTTAATAGATTTTTTTATAGGCATAAAACTGTAAAACTGCATACTTCTTCTTGTTGTGAGTGCTTATAATTAGCTAATGTTAAATTAGAGGTTGCACTTTAGTGCAACACTAATAAAAGTCAGTGTAAATTGTTTGCTTCAAATTTTGAGTAAACTGAACAACTCACTGAACATAGCACTTTGTGCTAAAAGGATTAGCCATTTGTTGCTTAGAATTTCAAGGGCCAGTTTTTTTACTATTTCAAAAAAATAGGTACATCTATTTTCTCCATGCTTTCCAACTTAAGATTAACCAGACTAGTTGAGTGACAGTTATTAACAGATAGCTACCGAGATGTCCTAACTAACCAGGCAGAGTACTGATCAAGTGAAATTAACCATTTAGAATTGCTAAGGTACAGAGAACTAAGTTAAACCATCAGAATATTTCATTTCTCAAAATCAATCTGCAATCTTTCATCTTCATGAGCAGACATTGCAGACTTTGTTAAAGGTGCATGTGGTTAAAGCCAGTATCTAGAAACATTAGCAGCACTTTCTTGTTTGGCTTTGGGGTTCCACTTCCTTTGTCTGTGATTTGATGAGCTACTGTGAATGTGACTTTTGCTTTGACCTGCTCAAGGCAACTCAACTGTAAATTTGATCTGCTGAAGGCAACACATGGCAATTAATTCAAACTATCATCTCTGATATCATTCTTACCCCATCACTGACTGAGTGGCAAGGGAAGATACTTCTAAAAACTCATGTTCATGTGCCTATTTTAAAATATTCTATTTAATTTTCCTTTCTTACTATGTAATTGTGTCTAATTTCTATCTGAGTGCCTCATTCTGTGAAAAATGTAAAGAAAGCCATATGGACATTCCATTAATAACTTTGCTATCAGTACATGTTGTCAAACAAGGAAAAATACATGTAATTAATTTGTAAATATCTATAGTTTGGCAGATTTGTCAAGAATTATGCTGTAATATATAGTATTGTGTTTATTAATTTATTCGTGTACACATGTAAATTGAGACAAAGTCTATAGAAACATTTATACACATCAGTATTGGAATCAGACACACAGTATTGGAAATATAATTCATAATTTTTATTTCTTAAGCTACAAAAGTAATACTTTAACAAACATAAATTGAAAATATATTTTGTACAAATAATTTCTTATAGGCAACAGTAATTAATTATTTCACTGTAGAATAAATCAAAGTATAAAAAATGTATAATTATTTATACAACATTACAAGCATATCTACTTGCTATTACAAACACAATTTATGTGCACATAATGACATATACACACTATTTACAAATAATATTAAAACTTGAAAATTAATTTTTCTACTCACTTTTAATAAACCATTTTACTTTTAAGGACAATCTTTCAGCAGATACAGGTTACTTTACTTTCTTGGTAACTGAATCTGTTAAAGCATTTATTTTTAAAATATAGATGCTTACCGTTGTATCTGTAATACTTCCTGCATTAATACTATAATAGTACAATAATATATTATTTTTGTAAATTATCAAATTGGAAATATGTCTGTTAATAACAATCACAGTTCCTAATTTTATGAATAAAAGAAATAAAGAATCTAAATACATGTACTTTAACATGCCTTCAACCAATTATTGACTGTACACAGTATCCCAAAGGTGAGATGATTTATCTTTCTTATTTGCATGTGTGTGTATAAAATTAGTATTTATAAAATTGTGTGTGTGTGCATGCATTTGACTTTAAGTTTAAAATTAATTTAAGTTTAATGTTATTAACCACTTCTTTGTTCACTATGTAATTAAACCAATATTGTATACTAAGTAAATGAATTGGCTGGCCACAAAATAAACATACAACAAACCTTAATTAGCAGAACTATTACACTCTATATAGATGTTATGGCAAAACATATGAAGGACCTTATTATCTGGCTTCGTCGAGAAACTTTTCGGGCCACTCTTCCAAGCTGCTTCCAAGTAAACATCCGAAACAGTATCATTCGTTATTGATTGTACAGCAACTATAAGGCAGAAATCATATAATCTGGATTCATGAGACAAATCTTACATGAAAGAGTCACAACACAGTAAAGTATCTCATTGCCCCTTCTTCATGTGGACTTATCATGTTTGTAGTTACAAGCATACGGTGAAAGAGCTAGTGACAAATTTATTTTTCAAGAAAGCAAGATTCTAAATCAACTTCTGCTTGGTGATGAACTTATGGCGGTTAGAGGATTAACAGTTGACAATCTCTTATTCAGTATAACTATAACGCAATGCTGAAAATTCCAGTTTTTACAAATAAAGGCGCTCAGCTGTTTGAAAATGTCACTATCATAATCCATTTCTCGATTTGGATTCTGTTGAGACATGCATCTGTGCCATTCATGCGTATTTTGACATTATAGTTGCCCCGACTGAATCAAGTGTGTCTTAGTATGCAGCAATTTTAAGTTAATTATCTGTTGAAATTATGATGCACGAAATGCTAAACAGTAAACGACAAGACTATCACAGTATCAGTTTATCACGTTTTCCTTCCTTGAATCAACACATTTATTTTAATTCGGTTTATTTACATTTACAAGAAGCAAATAGACAATTTTTTAAAATATGAATAGTTTTTATTTGATCTTGGTCATGAATTAGCTAACATCGATAATTACGGTGAATAATGAACTTGATTCTGTAATAAAAATTATCATCGAGGACATTCATACACAACATAACATTAAATCTACCCATGTCGAGTGGATCAATTGTGTCTAATTAAACAGCAGTCATTTGTTTTACTTTAGAAAACCCCAGTATATGCCTCTTGTGATAATGAAATAAGTCTGTTTATAATTACCGCGTATTAAAATGGCCGCGCATTTATGTTGGGAGTTCTATGACTTGAGTGCACGAAGTGCCTTGCGATTAAAGAGAAAGGAGTAAGTTATATGTTACACAAGGTTTCTGTGTGTGTGCGCGCGTGCATTCCAGCGCGCATTGCTAGCATACGACTTTTTTAATTTAAAAAATAATCAATACATTTCTTTTGTAATGAGTCACTAAACGATAGCATTTAGATTCTAACATGCACGTATCTGAGTTAGCTCGCTTGGCAATCATGTGACTTGTACGCATCTTACTTTCTGTACGACAGCGGACCCACGATATAAGGTATATATTTTTTTTTAAGTCTTAGTTTATTGCAGTCTATCAATTGTAATAAAAATAATTTTACAACATATGTGTTAACAGTAGCGTTTATAATTTATTTTAATTTTATATTTTTGTTTATCACTTGTGCACTTTGCACTGCGGTTTGTGTTTATCGGCGACGTGGCAAGTGGTAAAGTACACACCAATTAGGCTATTTATAGTAAGATAATGAGATGTACACGAACGAGTGTAAAGTTCTCAAACAATCAGTGATGTTAATAATCGCTCTCGTATTTGTATATGTGATGTGAGAGGAGTGGAGAGGATCGAAATGTGTGTGTGTGTGTGTGTGTGTGTGTGTGTGTGTGTGTGTGTGTGTGTGTGTGTGTGTGTGTGTGTGTGTGTGTGTGTGTGCCAAGATGCTCTATACCAGTGGTTCTTAACCTTTTTCGAGTCACGGACCTTATTGATTTTTTTTTTATTCATGGACATATTTGAAAAATCTGGTGAAAGCAATGGCCCACCTCCCTAGAAAAATGCACTTAAGCATATAAAAATAAAATATAAAAATATAGTGAATATTTGACTTTCACCTACCCCATAAACCCATTCATGGACCCCTTGTGGGTACGTGACCCCAGGTTAACTCCTGCTCTATAGTCTTTACTGCTTACCAAATGAATGCTGCATAAAGTAATAAAATATATTTGCGCATGTATAAACTATCATCATGAAGCCAATTTATAACGGCTTTATAAAACATACTCATGAAGTCAATTTATAACGGCATTATAAAACATACTCATGAAGCCAATTTATAACTGCTTTATAAAACATACTCATGAAGCCAGTTTATAACGGCTTCATAAACTTAGGTCCATTTCTTCTTTTTTATTATAATTATTAATATTATGTTTCTGTATTTGGTTTGTATTACAGGCAAGATATAGGCAGACCTGACACGCCCTTTCATTGTGTACAGTGTGTACAATAAGTGAACAACATGTGTATTTCCCGTTGCTTGAAGCAACTCCGCCTTGTAATTACTACAGTAATTTCGTACATATTTTCGCTTCTGGCTAAAGTATGTAATTGCTTGTGTATCCAAAGATCTGAGGTGAGAAATTATCATCGTCGTCATCATCATCATTATTATGTTTATATTTATCTTACTTAAGTGATCAACTTTTCATCTAATAAATTTTCATATTTTTAGTTTTTATAATTTTATGTATTTAGTATTTCAAACTGACCACCGCCAGCAACAAAATATCAGTTTTGTGACTAATTTGTACTATTGTAGAATGCTTTAACAACAAACGTTGTGCAAATTATTTCTGTTATAAAGAGTTTATTTCAAAAGAAACTGTAACAAAACACTTATAACTAGGATATTTGAATATATATATTTTTTTTAGAATACTTCATTTTTAATTATGGTGTATTACAACATTTAATTCTGTGCATGAAACTGAAACCAGGTGAAAGAGCGCAAGTGAATAAAACAAAGGAAGGTCACTCTCACAACAAACAAAACTCCGAAAATATCTTAAATGCTCCTCTTTTTTTTTCTTTTTTTTTTTTTGGAAGGGTACTTCAATATTAAGTGAATCACTTGAAAAAAAAATATGTTCCCCAATTCCACTGAGTAGAATGAAATTCCTCCAAAGCAAACTTATAACTGAATACGTCTAATGGATGAAAATTTCTTAGGCCTTTTGTAGGAAACATTTAAAAAAAACAACAAAAAACGCCACCACCACCCGACAGCGAAATGTTAAAAATATCTGATACTCCTCACTTCGTGGGAGGGAGAGAGAATTTCGATATTGAGCGGTCCATAATTAATAATGACTCTTTTTGTCAAAACTGCGCTTAAAAATTTCATTATTATTTTCTCTGTAATTAAGGGAGAATTGCACTGATCATCAGCCCTATGCAATTCGTATAGATTTGATGTGCGCTTAGTTACTCAGAATACCTGTTGAAAGCCATACTATTAATTATAGTTGTTCTTAAATCGATTTGTCTTACTTAGGACATAAATAAATTGCAGTATATTATAATGTATAACTAACTAACCAACTGACAGATTATGAGAAGCGCTTCCGACCAGAGCCGTTTTCGCAAATGTTCCATAACCAGCAGTCGTTCGTTAGTATTGTTTCACCTTTAAGGCCTGCAAGAATCTTTCATCGGTTAGAAGTTAGATGTTAAATACTTGAGGAATTTGTTTCCCCTCTTGACGTTCCATCATTTACACGTAATATTTTGCGACGTCACGGCGTCATTTGGTTAAAAATTATGAATTCTACGGCTTTTAATAGTTGTAGAAAGATTTAATAATATTATTCGCGTCATATTCAGATTGTGACAGCTGGAACAAAATTGCGATAAATTACATTGTATTTACCCACATCAATAATGGTCGAACCATGGGCAAATTATGCTCTTTGTGTTGTATTATTTCTTTTTCTTATTAATAATTTGTAATTGATTGTTATTAGAATCGTCGGTCAAGCATGACCGATTATGCAATCTGCCGTACCCACAGACGCTACACGCCGTAAAGGATTGAGATCAAGTTCATTGTTCACGTGTGGGCAGTGGAAATGTACAGAAGGGGGAAGGGTGACAGTAATAGTGGGTGAATGTTGACAGGATATGGGATGCCCTTATATGGACATCTAGGGTTCTGCTCAATGACTTGAGTTTGACTGTAGTTTGACCCAGAGACACTCATACACATGTCTTCCTGATATACCAACGCATAGACAGATGCACTGTGCCCGCACCTATAGAAGGGTTGATGAATCCACGTAGATGAAAGGAATATTTTGCACATTTCTGCCAGTGGTACATATATTGACTTCTCAGAAATTATTGTTATATATTATTGATTAACATTGGGTAGGGCCGTCATGTATTTTTACTAATGATTGTTGTTTGAACTAACGCATATCTCTTCCAGAGAAGGTTATGTGGCGCTTGTTATAATTCATGCAGTATGTATAGATGATGAAATGGAAATAAGCACATACTGCGAGTTATGCCTTATGCATTGTAAAACCATTTGTAGCAAGTAAAGCTAAATTGGAGATAGAGATATTCATTCAATGCAAATTTAGTGTAAACCATTCTTTGATTATGTTTGTATCTTTTGAGATTCATGTAAATGTGGAAAAAGAAATATTATTGTTCATTTGTACATATTTCTCCATGACGAGATTTTGTAAATTATAAGTTAGAGTGTAGATAAGGTTTAATGATGTGAAATTGTAAGAGTTGTCTATTGCTCTCACCACAAAGTCTTAACTTGTTCATATTTATTGGTGGCTACAGAGAGATACATTATCTATTTCAGCTGGCTTTCTTTCTCTTATCATCTTGACTTGTTGCTGAGTTGATCTTCTGTTCACTCTGAAAGGAACACCTTATTCCTGTCGCGATCTGACGGTCATCGACGTGACGTCATCAAAAAGGGCGAGAGGTACTGTGCAAGTAAATAATGATGATGAGTTCACCCACAATGACAAGGTAACGTTGTCTGCCTCACTCAGCCCATAATTGACCAGATGAACAGTGACGTTGGGACAGTATATAGACGGTTTCGGTTGACCTGGGTTTCAGAAATCAAATTCTATTGTTCTCTTTTTATTATTATCATTAAATCTTCTTGTTCTTGTTATCTTAAACCCACATTTTGGGTAATTTGTTAGTGTGACTGAGAAAAGTTGGCTGGGGGTTCGAGCCAGAGATATGTGAATATTACAAGTCGTAATTAATCAAAGGGAAAGATAACGTTTGCCAACTCAAGGCACGTCAGCTGATTTGTCTGTCACTATGTTAACGAATAAAGGTCCCAAAGAATGTAAAGATTAAAGGATAGATTAGGCCATCTGGCTGTTTTCCGTATTAGAACTAATGTAATAAATAAGTTAATTAATAATTCTGTCTGAAACTGTGACAGGGTTATTAAACATAACCAGGCATGTGAGAAATACATATCAATAAAATCAAACAATTATTATAAACTACATTTTATTTAGCACAAACTTATAAAAACAAATGTCCCAAAATCCAATAAACAAGGGACAAGGGTGAAGAAATATCATTATGCTGCTTTAAAACAGACCAGAGAGAGAGAGAGAGAGAGAGAGAGAGAGAGAGAGAGAGAGAAATGACATATTTTCCCTTCCTTAGGGATAAGGAGGCTTAAAATGCCAGATTTGTCAAAAACCTTGAACATGTGAGCATTATTAACTGTAAATTTTATTCTAATACGTAATAATAGTGTGTTGTGTGCTTTTTCAGAGGAAATACTTTGTTAATCTGCTCCATTAAAGATTTATTAATTTCCTACGATTAAACTGTAAACTGCAAATCTCTTAACATTAGTTTGGATGCTATTTATGTTATGCATAATTTTAGTTCCATTCTTGTACCTCAGCTTAAGTGTTCTCAGTTTTTGTAAGTGTTTATATAATGGACAGATTCTTTGCTTTTTCTATCAAACAAGCAAAAACAAGTTTACTGTACATCGTCAAAATAGTTGGTAGAGCTAGCTGATTTTATCTTAGTTATAATTCACTCGGCGTTATATGACACACAAGTTTACTGTAAACCGTGCGATATTTTATAGATCTAACTGATTCACTCGGTGTTATATGTCACACAAGCAAGAAACAAGTTTACTGTAAACCTTGCGATATTTTATAGATCTAATTGATTCACTCGGCGTTATATATCACACAAGCAAAGAAACAAGTTTACCACACACCTTGAAAGTTTAATCCAGTTCCAACGTCATTCAAACTACGCTGTGGATGAAATCACATATTCTAAACTTAAATTCTTTACAGTTATATTTTTATTGTATGTCTATTCAATTTTTCTAATAATGAGGGCATTGTTATCTACATTTATTTACTTCTATTTTGATTTTATTGTGTAGGATTTGCCTTGGATTACAATTGTTATAGAAGAGGACGAGTGGCACTCTCAAAGCATACAAAGATTGGTGGACGAAAGTATTCATGCATACGATTGTCATTGTCAAAGTGAACCCAAGGTTTGCCTTAAAATTAAAAGTCAGGATGTCAATAAATTCATTAAAGCATTGAAACTTGCACATGAGGAGGCAAAATTTGGAAAGATTTTAATCAACAAGGAGGAATATGACGCTCTTCGATATTTCCATAAAAATTTCTTCACTTCTAATTTCACTAAGGAACGTGAAGCAATCACTACCAGTGTAGGAGTGTTTCTTCTTCCCAAAACGGCTGAACTTGCCCTAAAATTAAAATCATTGAGAAACTCTCTAAGAAAGGAAGACATTATTTTGTCATCAAATGAATTTGAAACATTCACTTCCTTTCCTGAGAACAGCTCGACAGACCTCGATGTCCTTATGGTGCCTAAAAATGAGGAACGTAAGGTGACTCTTTACGCTATGAATTATGATGCCATGACAAAAGCCAAACATTTAGTTTCTGTCAGAAGCGGGAAAATAAAGACGACAGTGAAGGAGCCGAGAAAATTTGATCCCAAATCTCGAGCATCTGACAGTGGAGACTCTGAAAAGAGTTCTGTTTCTGACGCCCAGAGCGTACGATTGCCTTCAAAGACAAGCTCATCTGGAGAAATTGACGATAAAGGAGATAAAATTCCTCAGCCTGCGTCATCCATCCCACTAGACTTAGTTACCGATTCTGGCATCCATGTGTCAGTGTACAAAGCAGACATTACACAGCTGACGGTGGACGCCATTGTTAACGCTGCAAACGACAAACTTCAACACGGGGGAGGTGTGGCCGCTGTCATTGCCAAAGCTGCAGGAGCAGATCTAGAACTGGAAGGAGATGACTACGTCAAGCTAAACGGGCCTTTGAGTGTCACACAAGTGGTGCCAACTACGGCAGGCATCTTACCGTGCAAGAAAGTCTTACATGCAGTAGGACCTTGCTGGTTTGACTATCAGGACAAAGACACGTGTCAGCTGCACCTGGAACAGACAGTCTTCAACTCTTTGAAAACAGCTCATGATCTGAAATTATCGTCTATAGCTGTCAGTTCCATCAGTTCAGGTAGATAAATTTTTTTTATAAACCCACTCATATTTTATATACTTGTCTTGATTACCAGATATTTTTTTACTTTGACACTTTATATTTGATCTGAAATAAGCACATTTCACACTTGTTAACATAGTGTGGCGGAGTAAATTTGCCCTTCCCTATTTCTAAACTTATTTGTCGTATAAATTGTTAAATGTCAAAGTGACCCGATCTTGGGCACTCCTTATGATGATAATTTTTTGTTCGTGTCAAAATTGGAAGTAAACAACTCAGGTGGAGAATGTGATAGAAAATTGAAGGTGCAATCCAAACCAGTTCTAACTGGAAGAGTAGATTTTCTGACTATAGTCTCACACTTGTTTATAACAAATCTATTCAATGGGGATGGGCCAAAAGTTATTTTGTTGAAGAAAGTCTATATTCTAATCACTTTGAATTTGATGAAACTGAAGTCCGGTCATAAAGGCGATTGTTAGCTTATAGTAAGTTAACTGACTGATAAAGAAAGAATGAACTTAATTTCAATTCCAATTTCTATGTTCACTAATTTGACCGTGTTGTACATTATATTTGTGAATTTTGATCGATTATATATTTCTTATGCAGTGTATGTATTGGGTTAATGAAATTGTTGCAGTATTTGTAAGAGAGAAAGCAGTTATAGAGATTAAATATGCCTGAAATTTAGCACTGCCTTAATTTGACTTTTGCAGAGAAAATTGCACCTTTTTTTCATTTCAGGCTACAGTGATTACTATACTCTACCTGTTCACATTGGTCTGTGCATTAAGTATTATCATCAAAACTTATCAGTAAGATGTTGCTGTAAGTTGATTCCTGTGAATTCCAGTCGAGAGCCAATAAGGCAGAAAATTGAGGCTTGAAATTGGTCACAAGAATTCATGAAGATTATTTTGAACATTCCTCATGGTGTGCTGAGTAGCGTACAAGAAAATTTGTGAATATTCATCCTGATGTGCTAGATAGTGCAAGAGAAATTCAGTATGATTCTCCACGATGTGCTTGGAGAGTACATCGAAGATTTGGGAACAGTTGTCTAATGTGCCTAGAAGGGGTATGTGGGACCATCGTCTAAATAAGAAAGGCAGTGACTTGTTGCAAACTGTGTGATTGTGAAGGCATGTTAGTGACAGTGGACATCTTTGAAAAGGTTATGTACATTGACTTTAATTATTTATATAAAACTCCACTTTTATGTCTGTGATAAATTATGACTATGAATTTGATTATATATAATATCGTTTGACTGCTGGTGTCTATGCTAGGATAAATTGAACGATTGTCTAACGTTAATCAAACATTGTTGTGAAGTGATGTAAATGTCAATGCTCTTTTGATTGTATTTGTTATATGTATTTTTGATTGTTGAATTAATAAATTTATTGTTAAATTTATTTCCCCTCTTACATATATTGATAACCTTATGTTGGAGAGAAAGTGTGTGGATGGAGGGGGGAGCTCGCTAAATATAGATTAAAAGACGGATTTATCTTCTTTGGTAATAGTTTTCCACCTACGGAAATATTGTGTGACGGTAAATATTTGTCTTTATTGTTGTGGAAGAGAGAAAACGTTTACATCACCCGCATAACTGCCACTTCTGGAGAATCGTTAATAACATACATTAAGATTCTCCTCACTTGTAATTAGTTACGGATAATAAGAATAATAATAATAACTAGGTGACGTTGTGTCACACATAGAGGTATCACATTTTGCTTTTTCTCGAATCTATTAAACAGGTTAGTGGGTTTTTTAAAATCCAGATTAGTTAAAATATTTGTTTAATGTAAAGTTAACCAGTAGTCAGTCAGATAATGTATATGAATATTCCATATTTTATTGTGACATAAACTGCCTAAAAATAGAATTATTCAGATTTTAGGCTAGCTGAAAACTGATTGTTGACAAGGATATTTTCACGGTAGCCAAAATGTAATCCAAACAGATTGATTTTAAAAATAGATCATCACGATGTAAAAAATGAAAATAATTATGTGTTAAATGTTGAATAAGTCTATATTAACAAAACGTTAATAGAACATTTTATTTAATGATTTGATTATTATTTTTTTAATGTAAATAATTATATTATTGAAATAAGGTCATGGTACTGATTTCATAGAAAACATTCACGTAGTAAACCATAGTGGTAGCTGCATGAAATAAACATACTGTAGGCACATAACTTTCCGACGTCAGTCACAGACCACGTGACATTTAGTCTGCTGCTGTTTTTGGTAGGCAAAAGGATGTCAGACTATAGTGAAAGCTAAATCAGTTCGAATCAGTTCGGCAATATATTTGAAAAAGGATAACAAGCAGTTGTGCACCTAGTTGTAGAAAACCTTTTGGCAAAGGTTCAAATATTCGATTCTTTCGATGACCGGGCGAAAGCAATAGGAGAAAGAGATGGACATTTGCTTGAAAAACTAAGAACTTGCACCAGCTAGCTGACCTACTTATCAAAGGCAGACACGTAAATTTTAAACCGTAAACTGAAAACATTCGAAGAGTTATAATATGCTCAGCCAGTCTTGAACACTTTGTAAGCTTCTTAATAGTAATTATTTTTTTCTAAATCGTTACTTGTAAATGTATTAGTAAATTCGATCATCAACAGTATATTGAAGCACAAGGAGTTTATTGTTTGTAACTTTAATCCTCCGAGAAATAACTCAACAAAATAAACGGACTCGCATCGTTGCTAATTAATAGTGTTTGTATTTGACCAGTACATTTAAAATATATTTTATTCAATATATTAACTTTAATAGTGTACTTTTTGTGATGGAATACTAACACTATGTAACAAACAGTAGTAGCAAACTGTATTAGAATAAAATGGTAGTTATACTTACTTTACACAATACTTATTGTTTATGAGATAATTAAAGCCATATTAAAATTAATTACAATTTTAAAAAATTGAATTGACTTTTTAAAAAAATAATAAACAGCATCTCCATTCCTTTTTAAAGCCAATATTCTGTATGGATCAGGTAGATTTATTTTATTATCATCGAGTTCTGTTGTATGTTTCTACTCGTAGCTTAATTTAGATCTGGCATCAAGATGATCAGTGTCAGTTATGCTGGAATCTAGCTGAGATTCACAACGATATCAACAAGTGTAAGGTCAGACACTTATTGCTTAGCACTCACCTGCGCATGTGTTGTAAGACCCAGAAGATAGAAGCAAATTACATCCCTATAATTGCCATATTCGTCTGCTTTGGAAAATTAATGGAAATATATATTTGAGTTACTTTTAAATCAGCATAACAATTTCTCTTTGTCATACTTTTTTTAAAAATTAGGATATGCATATGTACTAACTATTTTTAAAGTTTCATGATAGTTTTTCGTTGCTTTCAATTTGTATCCCATAATATTTCTCTCTGTTTTAAATGTTATATCTTTCTAGCGATATTTGGAGTGCCAAAACAACTGTGTGCCAAGATGTACCTGGCCGCTGTTCAGCGATTTGATAAAAATCACGGAAACGACTCCAGTCTTAGACATGTCCACTTTGTTGACATCAATGATGAAATGGTGGGTCTCATTCAAGACACGTTTACTGATAACTGGTCATCTGTAATTACACCGCCCAGTACCTAGCAGCCTGACCTTCAAATTGAGACCAACGTTGGTTTATTGTAATGTCTCCACTGAACAATCCCATATCTCGATTTCCATCCATTTGGGACAAGCTAGCATAAAATTGGGGAAGTGCTTTCAGAGCCAAGAGAATAACTAAATTGCAAACTTCACATTAAATAAAAACAAATTAAACAGCCCAGGTCCTATTACGCTACACATTTCTTATTATTTCAGTCTTCCAAATTTAGGCTTAAACTACTGCCAGCAAAAAGTGAAAGACGCGGCATCCAGAGGCTTTGGTCCTCAGGCAAGGGATGGGGAGATGTAGAAATAGTTCATTAATAAAGCAGCACCAAATGCCAGGCTTTCACAAAGTGAAATAACAAAGCTAAGGAAAAGGATTAAGGAAACAAATGGAGTTTTACCCTGTGGATCATAACAGTGTTTCTGGTAAAGGCATTTCAGTCATTCACCACAGATAATGTTCATGACCATAGCTGAACAAGTGTTGGATATGTTGACAGAAACAAGAAAGTGATGATAAGCATTCATGGCAGGTCAACAAAGTGACAAAAGCATACCAATGAACATACAGATCTTTGCAGAGAAAGAAAATTAATTTGAGAGAAAAGCCTAATTTATAAAATATAAATATATATTTCACATTTTATTTAGCATTCTAATAATATTCTTATTAGCAAATGCTTTTTTAAAGTATTATTTTCTTGTATTTTTATTATAAATTTCAGGAATAAGAGTTTTTAAAAATTATAGTCTGTGCAATACTTTTCTGGGTAAGCAATGCCGAAAAAAGCCATGACAATTTTGACATATTTAGAGGCCATGTAATGCAAATAGATATCAGTGTAAATCATGTTTATGTATGAAATATGAGCAAATGTTGGTGTAAACCATATTTTTAGTATAAAACATTAATAGATGCCACTGTAAATCAGGATGTTTTTAGTATAAAACATGAATAAGTGTCAGTGTAAATCATGTTGTTTTTAGTATAAAACATGAATAGATGTCAGTGTAAATCATGATATGATACATGAATAGAGATCGATTTAACTAATGTTTTAGTACAATACATGAGTAAATAACCGTCCTGGTGAATTAAATATATAATCTTGCAATAAGAAAAGAGTAAGACACCAACAGTTATTAGGAGAAAATAAAATATTTTCAATTCTCAACAAAATTTTCCGAGGATTCAACATATTGTACTGCAATTTCTATTCTGAAAATCTTAGACATTTTGTAAAATATTTTAGCATATATTTATAGATATTCTATTTTGTATAGTGTTCTGAGTATACTATTATCTACAAAAAATATATACTTATGGAAACTATTCATAACTGATTTACATGTTTTTTTGGTTTTTTTTTTAACAATATTAAATGAAACGATTAAAGAATTACTATATAAATTAGTTTATTTGATTAATTGTGCTATTTCTTAATAGTGGGAATTATTTTATTATTATTTAACCATTTTAATTTCTCCCTCTCACATACACACATAAAAGAATAGTGAATGGAAAATTGGTTCAGGGAAATCCGTGTTCTCAACATGAATATTTACATTTTAAAAGCATTGTTTACAGAAAATTATGGTCACAGGGGGACAACTCTCTGGAAGAGAATGAACCATTGAACTTTAATATTACATTAAATAAATAAATCTTGCTTGATATGTTTTGGTTTGATATAACAGGTGTCTCCTAAGCTGTGAACTTTAATTTTACATTAAATATATCTTGCTTTATATGTTTTGCTTGAAAGAAAATGCCTAGTCATACAGTATTTGTCATGTTATATGGAATAGTGAAAAATGAAAATGCCTAGTCATACAGTATTTGTCACGTTATATGGAATGGTGAAAAATGAAAATGCCTAGTCATACAGTATTTGTCATGCTATATGGAACGGTGAAAAATGAAAATGCCTAGTCATACAGTATTTGTCATGCTATATGGAACGATGAAAAAAGAAAATGCCTAGTCATACGGTATTTGTCATGCTATATGGAACGGTGAAAAAAGAAAATGCCTAGTCATACAGTATTTGTCATGTTATATGGAACGGTGAAAAAAGAAAATGCCTAGTCATACAGTATTTGTCATGTTATATGGAACAGTGAAAAAAGAAAATGCCTAGTCATACAGTATTTGTCATGTTATATGGAACAGTGAAAAAAGAATGCTAATGACTAAAAAGCAAGAGATTGGAGAACACTGGCATTATTGCACTGGCAAATTCAAAGACTTACGACTGACTTGAAAAAAAAACTTAGTGCATGTGCTCACTATAGAAGAATGTGGCAGGGTGGGGTTGGGGAATCATTAGCATATTTTAGTGCATGTATAAGTTTGACATCTGAGTTTCAAATTAAAAATCCAAATATGAGAAAGCAAAACTAAATATTAGAATACATATTCAAACTTTATTTCACCATTGTTATTTCTTTTCACCAACATTTATTAGTGTGAAAGGTATTCTCATGTTATTAGTTATAATAATTTACTAATGTAAAAGGTATTCTCATGCTTTTAGTTATAATAAATTACTATGGTGAAAGGTATTCTCATGTTATTAGTTGTAATACTTTACTAGTGTGGTGAAAGATATTTTCATGTTATTAGTTATAATAATGTACTAGTGTAAAAGGTATTCTCATGCTATTAGTTATAATAAATTACTAAGGTGAAAGGTATTTTCATGTTATTAGTTATAATAATGTACTAGTGTAAAAGGTATTCTCATGCTATTAGTTATAACAAATTACTAAGGTGAAAGGTATTCTCATGTTATTAGTTATAAATTTATATAATAAAAATAATAAAGTCTATTGACTTGCATCTGTTTAAGTGTTTGTGTTTAAATGATCTGCAGAAAAAGAAATTAATTGTACAGTATAAATTTTGATGTAAATAGTGTTCTCTGATGTGATGATTCTTGCAGTATGTTTTTTCATAAGTTGTCTAATGTTCTGTCATTATTTGTTTTCATAATGTTCTATCTTTATCTGTTTTCATATAAGTCCTGTAATGTTCCATCTTTGTTTTCATAAATTTTGTAATGTTCTGTTTTTATTCATTTTCATAATTTTTGTAATGTTATTTCTTGCATTTGTTCTCAGTAGCTCAATACATATAGACACAAGTATATAATTTTTTAAAGCAGATATTCTCCCAGGACTCCCAACACAAAGTGAATTAAAATATATTTCATGCACTGAAGAGTGTGCACATTTGATATACCAAAGGAATCATCTACTTTACCTCACCCATGACATATATTACTTTCTTAATGCTGTGGTAGGAACTAAAATTCAATTAAAACTCACTTTTTAACATTTAATGAAAGCTAATGACCTGTACAGCAGTATTTGTATATGTATTTCAGTAAATACTGCTGTCCAGTCATACAGCCACAACAAAACACAAAGACATCTTTCTAAAAAATCTACAGACATGCTAACCTTTCTTCCTAGGAGACCTGAAGGATTTGTAATTATTTTCTACTCGTAGTAAATTCCAGCTAAATTTGGGGATACTGAGGTCAGCACTTTTGAAACAAGTAGATTTTTCAGCATAATTTGTTTAGTGATCATCAGTAAATTAGATGAATATATTTTCACCATACATTCAACATTTTAATCTAATATTAACTGACTGTTCACTAACTTTCGAATGCCACTTTTTATGCTCATTAAGTAATTGTGAATAATTATCAATATTTGAAAAATGCTTATTTCTGGAAGCCAATATATATATACAATTAATCAATCTGTAGTATGCATTATAGCATTCTTTAAATAGACAATGTGCATATATATTGTGATAAGTATAAAATGTCTAACCTTTCCTATTTAACTTTCAAACAGTCAGTGATCTTAATTTACCCTCTTGTTACATAGTGAAGTCACCACTTCATTCATAGGACTCTGTTTATTTTATCAACTGTCCTCATCTATCTAGGAATGAAATACTGAATGTGATCTAGCTGATGTTTGTAAGAAAAGTGACTTAATGTGCTATAATTTATATTAATAATTTAAAATTATATTTATATTGTCACTAATAATTACATCAATTCTCCATTTGAAGTTCAAAAAAGAAATCTGGTGCCATAATGGGAAGTTCTTTCTCACTGACAATGTAATTGTTTTTAAAACTATAAAATGATGAATTAAAGATGACCCATATATATTTAAGGACGGGTAATATTTTACAGATAATTTCTTAATTTTAAATAACTACAAATCAGTAAGTCACTGCTGAAGCTTTTGAAAATAAATGTTTAGTGCTAGACAGTTACCGTGCACTTGGGAGTGGATTGTGGATTGTTCAACACTAGAGGGCTGGACAGTTACCGTGCACTTGGAGTGGATTGTTCAACACTAGAGGGCTGGGCAGTTACCATGCATTTGGAGTGGATTGCTCAACACTAGAGTGCTGGACAGTTACTGTGCACTTGGAGTGGGATGTTCAACACTAGAGGGCTGGACAGTTACTCTGCACATGGAGGGCTAGATAGTTACTGTGCACTTCAGTTGGATTGTTCAACACTAGAGGGCTGATGACGCTCGTAATATACTGAAAATAATACTTCATAACATACATTTGGAGATATAATCTTCCCTTCATCACCATCTATTCTATACTAATTCACTGCCAGTATCAACAGCTGTATTAGTGACATTAAAACCTGCCAAACAGTACATCAGGGAGATGTACTGTTTGATTTGACAGGTCATATCAGTAAGATAGTCATTAAATGGACCGCATGGCATATGTGCATTAATGGAGGTGATCAAATCTGTTAAAATTACTGCTTGGCTTGGTTAATTTGTGGGTTGTTTTTTTTAAAAGTATCTTCTCACGCATGCATCCACAAATATATTTTATACTTCAGGTAAAAAAGCAATAGGAGCTGGTTACTTCATAATAAATAATAATATCACCAGTACAGCAACAAATAAAATTTGCAATATGCAAAACCCCAAACTACACCGGTGTCTGTGACTGAGTCCTATAATCCTATGTATGGACGCAATCATTCTGTATGCGGAAGTTCTATTCTGCAAAATATAATAGTAAAAACGAAGCGCCCTGTGGTTACACAGTTAGAAAGGAACAAACAGTACATTACACTAGGTTTTGTGTTCGCATGTGCGTTGATTGCATAGATACAGTATTACTAACACTATCTTGCCCATAAGTTTTACATTTCTTTTTAAATGATTCATTTTAAACGGAAGCGAAAATCCACTTGTCTGAGTTAACTCGCTTGGCAGTCATGTGATTTGAATGCATCCTACTTTCGGTTTTATTTGAAGAGCAAACGATCGATCAGGTAGCGTATTTTTGTTTGTTGATTATTAGACAAAACTCCTTTCAAAAACTTATTTTTAATACCATATATTTTCAGCAACTAAAGATCTGTAATATTTAATATCGCAGGAGTCTGACAAACCCTCAGGCAGGATAAAGGCAACATACAAACCTCGATAAAGTATTCACCATTAGGCGACTAGGCGCACATTGTTTCATATGCACATGCATGCTCTGTTTAAAGTTAAAGATTTTCTTAAACCAAACCATTATTACTATTATTTTATGCATTGCACTTTTATTTCTGTTTACAATTAATTTCATTTTAACAGACACGTCAGTTCTATTTTTAGATTCACTTTTCCTATTCAGCGGATATGTAGTTTCTTTAATGGTGCAGATGTAATTTTTAAAAAGTCTTAATTTCTTGCAGTACATCAACTGTAGTGAAAATAATTTTGCAACATACTTTACATTGACAGTAGAGTTTATATTTTATTTTTATTTTATGTTGGTCTTTCTCATTTTTTTTCTTTTTGCCCTTGGACCACGATTTATCTGCGACGTGTCATGTAGTAAAAGTATGCTGTCTATTTATAGTCTCAAATTGAGATAATGTCCGCACAGCTTTATAACTTGTTCAATGACGGCAGCTGTGTTTTACTGATAAGTTATTGACAATGCTACATTCACACACCAACATAATCTAGTAGAGCACAGTAGTCACCATATCATGGATGTGACAAAAGTAAAACAAAAGGCCTGTTCCTCTGCAAAAGTCAAATTAAGGCAGCACTAAATTTCAGGCATATTTCATCTCTAAACTCCTTTCTCTCTTAGAGCCTGTCTACGTCTGCTTTTGGGTTAAGGCTTTATATACTGTGAGTAGTTTTCTTGTTTTAATGTCCAGTTCATTTATTTCATTAGTTGTCCAATCTATGATACCTTGAGTGTAGCTTACTACAGGTATTGCGTATGCGTTAAGGGCTTGTATTTTGTTCACCCCATTTAGCTTGGACTTCAGGGCTTGTCTAACCCATTTGTCATACTCTCTTAAATTTGGACTTCACTTCTCTCTGCATATTTTCTGTAGTATCCTAAGGTATTTATATCCCTTTTCCATTGAAACATCATTGATTTTTCTGATGTCGAATTGTAGGCCCTCTGTTGTTTTGATCTTGCCTTTCTGGATGACAATTCTTCCACATTTCTCAAGGCCGAATTTCATGTTAATGTCCTCACTGCAGATGTTGAGAGTATTGATCAGTGTTGTGATGTCACGTTCATTTTTACCGTACAGCTTGAGCTCGTCCATTTACAATAAATGGCTGATGACCTGTTCTGCTTTCATTTTGTATGTTAATCCTGTTTTCTGGATCACTTGACTGAGAGAATTTAGGGCAATACAGAACAGTAGTGGTGATAGGGAATCACCTTGGAAGATTCCACAGTTTATTATTATGTCTGCAATATCTGTGTTGTTGCATGTGAGGATGGTTTTCCAGTTTTTCATTGACTATAATTATTATTATTATGCCTCTTTCCACGACTTCTGTTTGCCTGTCGGTTGTGTTCCAAGGTCTCGGAATCTTACCAAGATTCTGGGAGATCCAAGGTTTTACGGAGGATGTGGGCACTTCCGAGGAGCGCTGCTTTGAGTAGTGGAGCGATTCTGTGGTTTCCAGGGAGTTTATTCAGGTAGCCTTCCAATTCAGATGTTATGTTCCCCAAGGCTCCTATCACTATAGGTATCACTACTGCTTTTACATTCCACAGTCTCTGAATTTCTAATCTGAGGTCTTGGTATTTTTCTGTTTTTTCTCTTTCTTTTGTTTTTATGTTTCTATCACTTGGAACAGCGACATCAATGATTGCTACTGTTCTGTTGGCCTTATTGAGAACTAAAATGTCTGGTCTTCGTGCAGGGATCACCCTATCTGTTCTTATCTCGAAGTCCCACAGTACTTTGACTTCTTCTCTCTCGGTGACTGCTTCTGGTTGGTGCATCCATGCTCTTTCTTCTTCTTCTTCTTCTTCTTCTTCTTATTATTATTATTATTATTATTATTATTATTATTATTATTATTATTGATGTTTTAGTGTTTCCTTTGCTTTTTCAGGAAGGACGTAGGCAGACCTGACACACGCCCTTCCTCTGTATCCAGTATATACAATAAGTGAGGAGAATGTTTATCCACCAGGACGTTTCACACATCTACTGGGCACTCTGGGCACTTTGTGCAATATTTTTCTGCATAGTTTGTGCTCTGGTATATGTCATATGTATATGTTGTAAAATTAAAAAGTATTTCCAAAGAGATACAGAACATGGGGTAAGAAAAAAACAATATGTTTGTCTTTGTTATGTGATAGGTTATTCATCTAATATATTTTTTTTTATTTTTTAGACTTATGTTTGCTATACAGAGTATTTCAACATCACCACAAACAACTCATCAGTTTTACGACTCATGTATACTATCTGTGGAATACTTTCACAACCTCTATTGTGCCAATCGTTTTTGCTGCAAAGAGTTTATTTCGTAATTCTACCCACTAATAGAACATTAATAGTTAGCATATTGGTAATATTTTCCGAGAGCGAAAATATCTGATACTCCTAACACTCCGTGTGTGTGTGTGTGTGTGTGTGTGTGTGTGTGTGTGTGTGTGTGTGTGTGTGTGTGTGTGTGTGTGTGCGCGCGTGGATGGTTCACTATAGAGCGGACCTAATATTATGGTCGTTTCCGCATAATATAGTGAGTGGAACCAAATCCCTTCAAGGCCAGCCTATAACTGAAAATGACTAATCGACAAAGGTTGTTTCAGGCATTGAAGGTGAAGATGTTAACGAAACATACACACAGACAAATGTGAAAATATTTGATATAACCCCAACCCTGACAGGGATTTCTGTGTTAAGCGGTCCACTTGAGGTGGTCAGTCCTCCAGACTCCAGAGAGGGGAACCAAGTTCCTACAATGGCCAACGCATAACTGATAACATTTAATCGACAAAACGCTCTTACAGACTATAAAGGGGACACAATGCTAACGAACAACATCGTTTATGCAACCATTAAAAAAATCGGCTCTGGTCGCAAACGTTTCCCATAATAATGTCGGTTACACATGCACAACAAGCTCCAGTTTTGCTTTTGTCTTAAGTAGATAGATAAAGAAACAAGAATAATGGCACTGGCTCTAACATGAATTATGAATAAGTAAATGCACTTCTAAAATATATTTCATATGGCAGATGATCAGAGCAATTCACACTTAACTACAGACAGGAAATAATTACGAAAGTTGATAATCGCAATTTTGACAAGAGAGTAATACCAGTATTAGCATTGTCGGCAGCTATTAATTAATAACAGTCGGTAGTTATCTGGGTCTGTCAAGTGTTCCAATGAAACAGTGACTCGCTCAGCTGATATGTGAAAAGTTAGACCGGTTCTTGTACAGGTGCTGTTTAATCATTTTTATTCTAGAAGCTGATGTTAGGTCACAAAGAATACAGGCATAAGAACTGGACAAGCCATATTCCGTCAGTGAAGATCTAATTGTCGTAATTTAATCAGTAAGACATGAAAACGGGATTTTCCTCAGAAACGCGGGTGACTTTTAGGGTTTGCAAAATTTCATGACATTCCTTCACTAACACGTGACCTATTGAGACGTCACAACTAATCTAAGTGGCTAGTCTTCGGGCCATACTCAGATTGTGACAGCTGTAACAAAATTATAATAAACTACTGTATATTTACACACACTTACTAAATGTCTATAAAATCAAACATAATTACGATGAATTATATTTTATTTATCTACACTTAATAAATGTTTATAAAATAAAACAAAATTATGATATATTACAATTTATTTATCTTCACCTACTGATTGTCGATAAATCAAACAAATTATACTAAATATCAATAAAATCAAACAAATTATACTAAAATATCAATAAAATAAAATCAAACAAAAATTATAATAAATTACATTCTATTAGCCCTCACTTAGTAAATGTCAATAAAATCAATCCAACAAATTACAATAAATTACATTCTGTTTATCCACATTTACTGTCTGTAAAATCAAGCCAAGTTATGATAAATTATATTTTATTTATCCACACTTATTGAAAGTCAATAAAATCAAACAAATTATAATAAATTACATTCTGTTTACTCACACTTATTAAATTTCAACAAAATCAAACAAATTAAAATAAATTACATTCTTATAATCATTCCCTTAAAATATTCCCAAATCAAATAATATAAGTATGAAGAAAGATGACTATGCCGCCTTAAAACAGACCATTCATATTTCACACATTCCCCATTCTTAGAAAGAAAACGCTTAAATTGTCAAGATTTATCACACAAAAAAAAAACCCGTTAACATCTAAAAGCATATTTTGTTAATGGTAATTTTTATGCATATACATTGTTATTAGTGTGTGTGTGCTCATTCAATGGACATGCTGTGTAACTCTTTCCCAATAAATATGTTTATTAATTTCTTAAAACTAAACTTTTATGTAAACTCTAAACATGAACATTTGTTTGAATGTTGTTTATGTCTGGTACAGTTATAGTTCCATTCTTGTACCTTGACTTGAATTTTTTCTGTTTTTGTAAACGTTATATTTATGTTGAAGTATATACAGCCAGGACTCTATCCTGGTATTTTCATACATTATGTCTTATCATAAGGCAAAGAGGCAACATTTAGAGGACGTATTTTTTTAAAATGTTTTTTTAATGTTTTTAAATGAAAAAAAAAATAGAACTGACCGTTACCTATTAAACTGTAGGCCTAGTAATTGGTATGCACGTGCATGTGTTTTTGTATACGATTGTATTTAATTTCAAAATTGGGTTTAGTGTCGGTTATTAATGGAATAGTTATTAGCAAAGATAAAGAGTAGTTAGTAAAAGAAACATTTACAAAAATAAATTTTATTCATAATTGTCAGCCAAAGTGGTTATAAAGTTCTTGAAATTGTCATCTGAACGGAAATCATTCCGATATATGAACTCATGTAAATATGAAGTAAATAACGCAAGACTGGTGCTTAATTTTTCTAAATTATTTTTGTTGTTTTATTATCAGTAACTATTTTTACCTGAAACGAGTATGGCCACATATATTATGCTACGCAGCACAGACTATACTCTGTTAAATAATAACCGACACTAAAACGCTTTTTTTTTTATTTACCTAATTTTGTGTAGAAGAACTAGCCAGAGAGCGGCACATAATTTGGAAAAAGAAGATTGTTATGATTGTTTTGCCTAAATGGATTTATGCTACATTCGCTCTTTTAATAAAATGATTCCAGTTGCATCAGTTTATTGTTTTAAGTAACTGGCTGACAATATACACTTTTGTTGTGTCGCGTGTGTGTGTTTGTGCATGCATTTATTTATACATGATCAAGGCTGTGTTTATAGAGCTCATCTTTCAAGTTCGCAAATGATTTTATTTTCAAAGTTGTATATAACAGAAACATAAATAATAGATCTTATTCTTGTGTATTCTTGTGAATTGTGACATGCAGGATAACCCTGTGAACGAGCCGAAGGCTGCGCGAGCGTCAGATGAGATGAGAGAAGACGCCGAGGGTTTTGTGCACAGAGAGACAGAGGTACGGATTGGTGGATTGACAACAAGCCTGAAACATACTGCATAATATTATGGATTGTTTTGATACATTGTCACGTTCTTCCATATGCACGCATAAATTTGTCTTGAAATAATTTAGATAAATATGTTCAGCAAAAGATAGCACACGAAGTAAGAATATAGTAGTAGGCCTACAAATTAATTTACTGGAAAAAAAAGAGATCTCAACATCAGTTAAAGTTCAACTGTTTTTGTTCCGTTTCATAAAAGCAATGTATATGTAATTTGCAAAACACTACATGAAATGACCTAAACAATACTCCACAAGAACGATCATTATGTCCGGTACAGTTATAGTTCCATTCTTGTTTTTTGACTTGAATTTTTTTCTCAGTTTTTGTAAACGTTATATTTATGTTGAAGTATATACAGTCAGGACTCTATCGAGTATAATGTATTTTCTTACATTATGTCTTACGATTAAGACGGTTATTTTAGTTGGTGGTGGGTCGTTGGTTTTTTCTCTTAACAAAATCATTTTCTGAATAATAATTTTCATATTTACCTTTATAATTTTTTAAATATCCAAACTGTATCACCGTGAGAAATCCTATAGATCTATACGTGAGAAAACCTATAGATCTATCCGTGAGAAAACCTATAGATCTATCCGTGAGAAATCCTATAGATCTATACGAGTCACTCGGTGTTATATATCAGTCAAGCCAAACAACAAGCTTACCGTACACCTGAACGTTTCATCCAATAAAAACGCCATTCGAAGTTCTCTGTACTTGAATTCTAAACTTTATTTACAGTTATATTTTAAATGTACACTTATTCAATTAAAGTTAATTATATTAGAATTGTTATTTATCTTTATTTTGTTTTGGTTTTATTGTGTAGGATTTGCCTAGGATTACAATTGTTATAAAACAAGATGAGTGGCTCTCTGACAGCATACAAAGATTGGTGGGTGGAAGCGTTTCTGTATACGAGTGCCATTGTCAAAGTGAACCCATGTTCTGCCTTGAAATAAAATGGCAAGATGTCAGTAAATTCATTAAAGCATTGAAACAAGTAAGTAAACCTCACACCGCGGAAAAGGAAGATCCACAGGTAAGCCAACATCAGGAGGCAACATCTACAGGACGTATTTCAATAGATCAAGAAGAACTGAACGCTCTTCATTATTTCGATAAAGATTTCATCACTTCTAACTTCACTGAGGAACGTGAAGCACAAGAAGCAATCACTGCCAGTGAAGGTGTGTTTCTTCGTCCCAAAACGGCTGAATATGCCCAAAAATTAGAGTCAATGCGAAACTCTTTAAGAAAGGAGGACATTGCTTTGTCATCAAATGAATTTGAAACATTTATTCAATCTTTTGACGGCAGCTCGACAGACCTCGGTGTCTTTATGGTGCCTAACCATGATGAATGTAAGGTGACTGTTTACGCTATGAATTATGATGCCATGACAAAGGCCAAGCATGTGGTTTGTGTCAAAAGTGGGAAAATAAAGACAACATCAAGAGATCTGAGAAAATTTAACACCAAATTTGATTCCATAGCTCTAACATCAGATATTGGAGACTCTCAACAGAATTCTGTTTCAGACGTTACGCGTAATCACACAAAGGGAAGGCGATTGCCTTCAGAAAAGATACGATTTGCTGGAGAAATTGATAATAAAGGAGATGAAAGTCATCAGCCTCTGCCATCTATACCTGTAGACTATGTTACCGACTCTGGCATCCAGGTGTCTGTGTACAAAGCAGACATCACACAGTTGACGGTGGACGCCATTGTTAACGCTGCAAATGGACATCTTCAGCATGGGGGAGGGGTGGCTGCTGTCATTGCCAGAGCTGCAGGAACAGATCTAGAACTCGAAGGATATCAGTATGTCAAGCAACACGGGCCTTTGAGTGTCACTCAAGTGGTGCCAACTACGGCAGGCAACTTACCGTGCAAGAAAGTCTTTCATGCTGTAGGACCTCGCTGGTATGACTATCAGGACAAAGACAAGTGTCTGCTACACCTGGAACAGACCGTCTTCAACTCTTTGAAAACAGCTCATGATCTGAAGTTTTCGTCTACAGCTGTCAGTTCCATCAGTTCAGGTTGAATAATGTTTTCATAAAGCCACATTTCTTTCATATACTTATTTTTTACCAGTTTTATCTTTACTTTGACTCTTTATATCTCATCAGTTGGAATATGTACTTTTCACAATCTGTAACTTTGAGATATCACAGTTTACCTTTCTTCAAACCTGTAACATGGATACTCTCGATGGGGTTAAGTTTGGTAAATATTAATTGCTTCCTAACATACCCCTTAGTAGCTTCTTTACCATAATCCGGGGGGGGGACCGTCTTCCCATTCACAGAACCTACTCTACACAGTTTTCTGACTAAAACCCCCACCCCATGACAGGCTGCTGTTAATCACGCTGCGGAGGCAATGACATGAGAAGACACTGCTACACACAAACCACAACACTACCCTGACATCACAAACTGTCATAGACAGTTACAGTGAGATGTTATAAGTGACAAGTCACAAACTTAAACATTGAATTTAACTATAACACAACCTTTAAATAAGAAAAATGATATAATGAAATTTTTAAAAAGGAAAAGGCATTTACAAAATAAAGGCAGCAAACAGGAGAACTTAAGATAATCTTTTCAAGCAAAATCCAGAGTAAACAAATACGTTGTCAAAATTGAAATACAGTCGAAAATCATTCATTGATATATCAAAGCAAAATTCTATAGTATTAATTAACCCCTCTACTAATTTATAATATTTCATTAAAGGTAGATGTCATAAATGCATATGAGCCACATACGGCTCTAGTGACATAGGATGAACAGACGAGACTGTTACAAGCAACACATAATTGCTGACTCAGCTCTCTACTGACCTACCACATATGGGTGCAATGACAAAACACAACAAGACAGTTACAAGCAACGTACACTGCTGCCTCTCAGTTCTCCCCTGACCTACCTATATATGGCTGCAGTGACCACAGATGAAATAGATGAGACACTTACCAGCAATAAACAACTGCTCTCCGCAGGATCGCTCTCAGCTACCCTTCTGATAGAGAAATAAGAAGTTATATCGGCTCCTAGACTCTGAATACACAAAGATCAAGACTGCAAAGTTACTGGTATAAGCAACACACTACTACAGTCTCGCAGCTCTCCACAACTTAATTCTTTTGATACAGGAATTGGAATGGTGGGTACTCTGTACACAGTAGTTGTACATGGCAAAACCCATGCAATCTAAATACACAAAGATCAAGACTGAAAAGCCATTGTTACAAACAAAACTTCTGACTCACAGCTCTTTTAATTAGTTTGTGGAATCGTCCGATAAAGAAATCGAAATTTAACACAGTACCTTACTACTGATCCCTCTCACCTCTCCACTACTGACCACTCTGGTTCAAAACACTCAATACAAAGACTATGCCACAAATGCTTCAAACCAAAATGAACCACAATCACCTGATACCAAAAATCAAGAATTTTCACTCTAGCTAAACTGCTATCCACACTGAGCACCAGGACCCCTTAGGTAATTCAACCATAACCCATAAGACAGACAATGAGTTTGCGGGCTGCTGGGGTATATATGCCCTGATCGACCACCCACCCAGTTCCATCCCTAGTTGCGACACTAATAAAGATTGACGTGTACAGGCCAGCACATGGCTATTTGCACTCCACTCGGACATCTTGATTAATGAGCCACTAGATAACTGAGTTGTAATCCCATTCATGCCCTGCCTCTTGGCACATCAAAACCAATGACCACACAGACAGTACAAGTGCAAAGGTCAGCTTAAAACTAATTATGTACTCAATACCCCCAATTCATTTTCATGCAAAATAGTCGAAAAAGATTTAGAAAATACACAAATATTACAAACTGAGACATTCTTAGTTGATCATTATAAATGTTGACACTGTTAAAAATTCTATTAGAAAAATATATCAGGAAAATAATTTTGTCACGGATCCTATTAACTATTTTTGACAAAGATTAGTTTAAAATTGTTTAACGTAAAGTTAACAAATGTTCTGTTATTAAAATATATAACGTACATGTTCAATATCTTAATGTGATAATAACGACCTAAAACGAGATTATTCAAATTTAGGCTAACTGAAAACTGATAATTGAAAAAGATATTTTCAAGATGACTAAAATTTTGCGATTTAAAAGCTAGATTTAGTAAATCACCTCAACATAAAATGAGAATAATTGTACCTTACATTTTGAATAAGTCTAATATATCTTAGCAAAACGCTAATAGAAAATTTTATTTAGTGATTTGTTATTATTTTTCAGTGAGCATGTTTGTCAAAATAAGGGGATGGTACTAGTTGCATAGAAAAATCCACATAGCAAATCACAGTACGCAGCTATATGAGATTTATGAGATGATAAACAAGTATACTATTTGTAAATGATTCTTGTGCTTTGGAAAATTAATGCAAATTTATTATTTTATTATTGTAATTTCAGCATAAAATGATTTTTCATTTCGTACTTTCTTTTATTAACATATGCATATGTACTAATTGTTATTTTAAAAATTCCATTGCAGTTTGTTTGCTTTAAATTTGTATCCCATAATATTTATCTGTTTTAAATGTTATATCTTTACAGCAATATTTGGAGTGCCAAAAGATCTGTGTGCCAGGATGTATCTGGCAGCTGTTCAGCGATTTGATAAACATCTCGGAAGCAGTTCCAGTCTTAGACGTGTCCACTTTGTTGATGTCAATGACGAAATGGTGGGTCTCATTCAAAAGACGTTTACTGATAACTGGTCATTTGTAATTACACCGCCCAGTACCCAGCAGTTTGACCTTGAAAATGAGACCAGTGTGCATTCATTGAAATCGACCTCCAGTAACATGCAATCCCAAACATCGAATTGCAACTCCTCGGAACAGGAAATCATACAAAATGGGGATGAACTGTCTAAGCAAAGAGAAAATAAAGAGAAAAATTCAAGTTGTCCTCCGGTAGAAAATTCAAGTTGTCCTCCGGTAGAAAATTCAAGTTGTCCTCCGGTAAAACATCCAAGCAGCCCATCTCCTAATAAGCCAGAAAATCCTTATCAGTTCAGACTTCAAAACTTAGACCTTAACTTCTCCCAGCACACAGTGGAAGAGAGTAATGCAGAGGCATTGGTCTTTTGGCAAGGGCCTGAGGAATTTAGCACTGAACATCTGCAGAATGCTAAAATTCCACCTCGTGGAATCAAAAAACTAAAGCAAAAACTTAAAAAGAATAAATTTGCGGTTACAACTTTACCAACTAAGATCGTGATTGTGATATCATTTCCGTCAATCACCAGAGAAAAAGTCCGCGAAATAATCGGAGAAGTGTTGGATGTGGTTCATCAAAACAAGAAAGTAACGATAAGCATTCTGGTATCATATGATAAAGGTAAGTCATAAGTAATTCAAATGGTAGACTATCATTGAAATGAGAGCGAATTAAACTTAAATAAAGTCATAATCTCTAAAAGCATAAACATTTTTCATTCTTACCCATAATCCATATATTTATAGCATGATTATTTACTTGTCCTATCATAATATTATCGGTAAAAATATAATGAACAAAATTAGTCTTTCTATTGCATAATACGTGGACCAATTCTACAAAAGACACAATTGTATGTCGACGTCAAAATAAATTATGATGTTTTTAGTGCGAAACATGACTAGATGCCTGCCGTGCTACGATAAATACATTATATAGCATTAATAAAAGATCCGGATATCAACACTAGAGAGAGAGAAAAAAAAAAGTAGTTTCAATTCCCAACAGAATATCAACTGTGTTGATGCATTCTATAACAAGGATCCAATAATTTGTAATTTATAAAAATCTGTCAGTTACCTTTTAAAAATCGTAGACATAGATGTTTTTTGGTTTTTTTTAAACAATATTTTATGTCGTGAAATGTTAGGAATGTTGGGTTGAAATAATCTTGGAGTGTTGGTATACTAATAATAGCCATGAGTTAAGCGTTTTGCTAAAAATATGATACATGAAAACGTTGATTAAAGCATTAAACAGTATTGTGTATTAGTCTCTTTTTGTTTAGTTATGCTTTTTTAACAGTGTTAATTATTATATCATTATTTTAAAAAATAATATTTTCCTTTCTTCTCTTTTTGACAAACGCACAATTACACATGCACACACACACACATATAAAACACACACACACACACACACACACACACACACACACACACTGTTTTCCTAATTTTAAGATAATATTGTTTTAAATTTCAAGCATCTTCGAAAGACCTTCAAGAAATGAGTACAGGTTTGTACCTCGCAGTTCAGAAGTATTCGGAGACGGAAGAGCAGATCAAAGAAATTCACGTTCTGAACTCGAATGCAGACAGTTTGAAAATAATGGCTGATATTTTGCAAACATTTGATTCAAAATCCTTCACCTAAAACTATGAAGTGTTAATGAACACTGTGACTGGACTGGACTAACTATTGCATAAGTTAAGTTTTCATGTGTATAAATTTTTTATGAAAATTTTGTAAAAGAAATGAAGGTATCTTTATTATTTAAATGGTTCTTTAAGAATTAACAAAAAACCATCTTTCTTTGTTGTTGTTGTTGAGAGATTGAGTAGAAAAGTTAGAAAGCAAAGTTTGCAATGGTGTGTCCAACTGCAGTGAGAGTTAATCAATTATACTTTGAGAGCATTATATTTAAATTTTAGTATTATCTGTGTTTCGTCACGTGTCGATAAGCTGTTTCTTGTACAATATATTGCTTTCATTTTGGTGTCAGATGCTGTCGTTCTATGCAATAAAATTTTCTTCTGAGAATCTTGATTAAATGTTAAACTGGGTTCTGTAATGAAATAAAATATTCTTCTAAAAATCTTGATTAAATATTAAACTGGGGTCTGTAATGAAATAAAATATTCTTCTAAAAATCTTGATTAAATGTTAAACTGGGTAATGACATAAAATATTCTTCTAAAAATCTTGATTAAGTATTAAAATGGGTTCTGTAATGAAATAAAATATTCTTCTAAAAATCTCGATTAAGTATTAAACTGGGTTCTGTAATGAAATAAAATATTCTTCTAAAAATCTTGATTAAGTATTAAACTGGGTTCTATAATGAAATAAAATATTCTTCTAAAAATCTTGATTAAATATTAAAATAATTTCTATAATAATGACTATTTTCAAACTAGACTGATGTCTGGGACAAGAATAGCCTAAGCTCTGAGAAGGTTGTTGAAGTTAATTTGAACTATTTCTTCTAATTTTAATGCTTTAAAAGATAGGAGACGAGATGCAGTGAGTTACAAATCTTTAAAATAATTGCACCACCACCCTCCTTCCCCTTCGGTAAGTGACCCGCAATGGATTTTAAGGTTGTGTAAATGGTGTATTCTTTTATATCAAGTAATTTTCAAAAGATTTGTTAAGTTTGCTTAATATTTTCTTAATTCTTTGATGTCCAACACATTTCGAATTATTCTAATGCTTGCTTGTGTTTTATTCATTGATATTTAAAACTGTTCAAGGGATTTTTCTGATTGATTAATTCTGTTTTATCCTTTGATATCTTGTATTTCTCAAAGGATGTATGTTTTGTTTTATTTGACATTGAGCAGTTTTCAAGTGATGTGATATTTCAGTCTCTAAACGTCTTTCTATTTATATTTCTGTGTGTATTTGTGTGTATGTTTGTGTGTGAGGGTCTCTTTTGTATGTCTCTGTGTGAGAACGTTTTATTTCCTCTCTCTTTATTTGTCTTTCTCTCTTTATCTAAGTCTCTTTATGAATGTTTATTTTCTCTCTCTCATAACGTTTCTTTCTACCCTCGCTCTCTCTGCACCTCTCTCTCTTCCATTTTATAAATATTTACAAAGGCTCAACTGGTGCATATTTTATTTCGAGGTCTTTTTAAATTTATTTTTTAGTAATGGTCTTCCTATTGTTTCAATTTGATATTATACATGTAATTATAAAACCATTCAAACTGTACTACAAGCGTAAGATAACTTTATAGTTTACACCATACAAAGTCTTATGACCAGTTTAACCTCAGTTATCTGGGAATTAAACATATACAATTACATGTATACATATACTTATATCTGATCAATCAGTTTCTTTTAATGATGAAACTAACTTGTGTTTATTTATGAAGACAAACTGCCATATTTCCTTTTCATGACTGCAAATGGAACTAAAAGGGGAAAATATTTCAACAGACAGGTTGGTCCATCCAAGTCATCTGTTGCAGAATGTAATGTTACTGGACATGATCAATTTTGCTGTGTGTTTATTGCTCTTTTCTGAAGCTGACCTGTAACATGACTGTTTGCATATCAAATTGCTTAGTAGTCTTATGTAATTCCATATCACTGACCAATATGCACATGGATAATAACTATGAAATAAAGGAACCAGAATATAACTATAAACTCTAGTTATTATTCAAGTTTGTAAGTATTTGGCAAGAATCCCACATTGTTATTCTGTTAATTTTACCTGTATGTTACCTTGAAAGCTGTCACACAAAAAAAAACAAGGGGCAAGAAAGCAAGGCCAGGCGAACCAAAGGCTTGGCTGCTTTTTGTGAGTTTTAAATACAAGCCGATATTCAAAGTATTGATTCACCTCAACCCCAACCTCAAATCAAAATGTTACAAGTGGCTTTCTTCAAAAATACAAATGCAATGGTGGTGAAATAGGAAGATAGAAAGAAGAAATGATGCATTCACACCACACAAATCTTACCCTATATCTAGATCACGTCAGGGTCAACGAATCTGTCACCACCACCTGGGTCAGGGTAGTGGTTTAGCCGACGACACACCGAGTTGCAAGATGGAAAATAAACAAACTCTCGAAGATAGACACCACGAGGTTCTTGGTGGGGGGGGGAGGAATTTTATTCTGTGTGCGGGGTAAAGTGTGAGTCGGCTGTGTGAGTGCATGCGTGTAGGGTTGAATGTGAAATGTGGACAGACAGGACGAACAGACACACAACTGCACTGTGCACAACTCTCATAAAACCCCAAACAGACTCTTTGAATAAAGCTAAAAATGAGAATTTATTCTTGGAAATATGGGGGTATTTTAGCACGGCTGTTAGCCATGCATCCAGAAAACATCAACACACAACACTCATGGGGTAGGGGACCAAAGCAATGAAAATAAAATAAAAAAAACAAAATAATAATAACAGCGCAATGCAAAATACAACCAGCAGTGATAACTGCATACAAATCAAATATACATTCGCACAAATACATGGGTGAAAATCCAAAAATTATATGAATGAAACATTCACCAAACTCAAATGTCAAAATCTTAATAGATATTATTATAATAATAGGACACACACCAACAACTAACAAAACCACCTGCCTACCTATGAGAATGCACCCTAACTAAATGTTTCTACTCAGTTCTGGTGAAGCTGATGATGAACACACAGATGTACATATACACAAATTGTCCAGAATATGTAGATAAATAATAATGAAATGTTAATATGAATTCAGGAAAATAAACAACAAAGAGCTCAAAAAGGAATGCACACCCATGCACACAGGTGAAAACCTGG
The DNA here is from genome assembly GCA_028829895.1 of Sinotaia quadrata. Taxonomy (NCBI): domain Eukaryota; kingdom Metazoa; phylum Mollusca; class Gastropoda; order Architaenioglossa; family Viviparidae; genus Sinotaia; species Sinotaia quadrata. The sequence continues at coordinate 52,384,080 of CM054180.1, read as the reverse complement.
GTGTTTTCTCACATTGAAGAATGTCGAGAACGATTCCCACTGAAAAGGGACAAAGATAGAACGGGTGAAGACCACGTGCTTGAAGAAACTGGTGATGTTGCTGAATGTTCCATCCAGCCCAGCTTTGCCTGGTAAAGACCTGGGGTGCTGGGTGCTGTAGACAACCACTGACTGGGTGTTGTGTTGATGTCAGACGGGACTCAGGGTCACCTTGATCTGAGTTACTCGAATGCTGTATGGTTGGATTCTTCCAACAGCTAAACAGAGTCTGAACAACAATGAACATTCACTAGGTCCTTTCGAAAAAAAAATTTCGAAAAGGACTGGTGCTGGCCATAATGCAATCGAACACAATCGATCTTTGCAGCTTTCCCTCTGGCCGCAAGTACACACAGTCTGTCGAAAAAAGGGCGTCTCAGTGCTTATAAATGAATGAATAAAAGTGCTTGAACCATCGAAGGTTCCAGGTTCGAGCACGTCGATCCTGTGCTTAGAAAGTCCTAAAGTGGATAAACACTTATTCAGTTATTGTATTAGGGCGCTTCTCTGCTGTCTAAAGGTGCATTCTCAATAACTATACAAAAGAATGAATAACTAAATATAGTCCCTATCTCACAGTCACATTAAAGGATTAAAATATTAGATACAATTTCGATTTATACCTAACATAATTGACTAGTTGTCAAAATAAATAGATAAATAAATCATTATAGTTAAAATACCGCACTTGTTATTTGGGTGACATTTTAAGTTTGCGAAATGCGGTTTGTTATGTATAACTTTAAATCTTTGAACTATTTTATTTGTACGAGTTTCCTGCTTGGCTCTTTAACTGATATAGAAAATATTCATAATATATTCATTCATTGGATGTTTATTCATATATTGTTATCTCTAATTTATTGTTGTAGTTTCAAGAAAATAAATTATATAAATTGCTGTGTTGTATGTGTGCCTGTGCTGAAATTGCCCCAAACAGTTTACATTAATATAAAGAGTAATATTTGCTTTTCCTCGTTTCTTTCTTTCTTATTCACATGCCAATTTTAAAATAGGTTTTATTTATTCAATTAAAACTCGTGTTTATATTTTAATAAATACCAGCAAGATATATAAATAAGTCAGTCCACTTACAAAACAAAACACGCATTACACAGTCAGTATTTTACATTCAAGCAACAGAAAGCGTCTGTACAAAAACGTAATCATGTACTGTTCCAACATCATTAAAAAAATTAATCCACTCAACATGTAGACAACCAGCATTAATACATTCAGTAAATGCATTCTTAATTATTTACTGAACATATTAGAATTCTTGAAGTCATCGCATGCAGAATTATTTAAATTAGCACGCAATTAATAATTTAAATTATGCATAATATTCTTAGGTAATTCAGGCAGATTTATTTAAGTTAAATCTCAAACGCATAATTGTATAACACACAAATTTACTTAACTCACTCAGGTAGAATTATTTAAATGAACACGTACAGAATTAGTTAACATCCTTAGATTTATTAACACAATCATAATTATATAAATTAACAAACCTATATTCTTGAAATGCATAGTAAAACATCACAATTATTTTATATATCCAGAATTAAGTTAGCACGCCCATTATTATTCAAGTATTAACAGAATAATCGATCACAAAATACACAAATAATTGATTGAAGTTAATATATACAGATTTTGTTAACAATTGCAGAATTAAGTTTCCGAAGTTAAGTTTATGCAGAAGTGTGTATTATACCAAATTAACACGCGCACAATTATTAGCCTACAGACCTAGTTTATCGACAGGTTTTTTTAAACACATGCAAAAAAAAAAATATTTAACACGCTTCGGTGGTAATTTAAATCACTATGCATTTAATAAAAGCAGAATTATTTTGAACACATTCTTATTACGTAAAATACAGCCGTTTAACACACTCACGATCCAAACACGATTGATTGTACGTATGAAAAGCCTTTGTTCACAGTGACACGGAAAGATAATCAATAAAACACGTGACCACTGACGTAGACCTACTTTCGGTTTCCAACGATTTGGGACGCATATTGTGAAAGACTGAAAAAAAACCCAAAATGAATATTGTCTCTGTGTAATATGTCTTGTATGCAGACCTATGATGACTTAATCCCGATTTAACAAAAGAATGCAGTCTGGATCTTGGCTGTAATCAGTTAAATAAATAAGTTACATCGTAGACTCCGACAGACGCCATCAGGTGTTTACAAAGCTCTTATCAAGTACAGAGGTAGGCCTATTTGTCAAGTCATTTAACTATTAACATATATTTTAATTTGTTAATGCTATAGGTATTTGTCAAGTCATTTAACTATTAACCTATATTTTAATTTGTTAATGCTGTAGGTATTTGTCAAGTCATTTAACTATATTTTAATTTGTTAATGCTGTAGGCTATCACCATTATCGCTGGCTTCACCGAACTTAAGTTAATGAGTCCGCTAGTTTGCTAGTACTTCACAAATACCTGTGATATATAACTAACTTTGTTTACTTTGGTCACGGGCCAGCTAATCGCTGACTTCTTGCCTTCACTAACATAATAACAGGCCCTATGACAGCGATTTACCTGTGTACTTTTTTTAAAGCTTCTCACATGTATTCAGTCGCTCACATTTTAGAATCTTACTTATTCTCTCAAGTCGTTTAAATGTCACAATGTCTTCTTCTCTATCTCTTGATTCTCTCTCTTCTCATTTTTTCCCTCCTCTGTCTCTTTCTCTGTGACAAAGAGCAGGTAAAACTTCAGTAGTGTAAGGGATATGACGAGAGAAAGGTTCAAATTATCTTTCTCTCAATTCGTTTTATACTTATACGTCAGTGTGTGTGTTATTGGAACAAATCGAAAACGCAATGTGAGAACATAAAAATATAATGAACAGTCTTATGCACATGGTGTATTTCTATTTATTATTTGTCTTTTTTGTTTGTTTGTTTGTTTTGATGTACTCTGTTGCTCTTTGCCAAATGAATTTCAGAGTTTTAATAACTTTTGGGTTGTTTTTTAAACCCCTCCGCCCTTACAAATTCCTGTCATTAAAATCTGCATTGATACCTCGAATATTGTACGAAAATAAATATATACTGACCGTTAACGTGTGCTTTGTCTCTCTCTCATACTGATAGTTGTTTTTTGTCAAGAGAGTAAAAGTATGTGCCAATGATGACAATCTGAATAACGCTAAAATTAATAAGCAATAGATGAAGACGTGAACATATGTATGTATATCTGTGAGTTTGAGAGAGACAGACATCTACAGCACTAAGTACACGTACCGTATTATTTAGCCGTTATAAAATTAAACTATTATTGTATGTATTTCATTTTCTCCATAAAAAAGTAAATCTTAATTTAAATAAATATTATCTCTTACAGGTTATCAGATTCAATGAATGGCGTCATATTTTTTAAATCTTACATCAATGGTATACTGCAGTTCTAATAAGGTAGGTAACTCTCTCAGTTTATATATTGATGGACCTGTTAGTTTGTGGGCAGTGAGTTGATAAATAATTAATCTTCCGATTTACTTTATTTTTTAATTGAAAAAAAACAACAGAACTGACCGTTTCCTATTTAACTGTAGGCCTAGCAATTGGTATGCACGTGATGTGTTTTTGTATATGATTGTATTTAATTTCAAAATTGGGTTTAGTGTCGGTTATTACTGGAATAGTTATTAGCATAGATAAAGAGTAGTTAGTAAAAGAAACATTTATAAAAACAAATTTTATTCATAATTGTCAGCCAAAGTGTTTATAAAGTTCTTGAAAATGTCGGAAATCATTCCGATATATGAACTCATGTAAATATGAAGTAAATAACGCACGACTGGTGCGTATTATTTTGATATGCAAATTATTTTAGTTGTTTTATTATCAGTAACTATTTTTACCTAAAACGGGTATGACCGCATAGATTATGCTATGCAGCATAGACTGTGCTCTGTTAAATAATAACCGACACTAAAACACTTTTAAACCTAATTTTGTGTAGAAGTAATGGCCAGAGAGCGGCACATAATTAATTTGGAAAAAGAAGATTGTTATGATTGTTTTCCCTAATTGGATTTATGCTACATTCGCTCTTTTAATAAAATGATTCCAGTTACATCGGTTTATTGTTGTAAGGAAATATACACTTTTGTTGTGTGGCGCGTGCGTGCGTGCGTGCGTGCGTGTGTGTGTGTGTGTGTGTGTGTGTGTGTGTGTGTGTGTGTGTGTGCGTGTGTGTGTGTGTGCATGCATTTATATATGCTCAAGGCTGTGTTTACAGAGCTCATCTTTCAAGTTCGCAAATGATTTTTTCAAAGTTGTATATAAGTAGAACAGAAACATAAATGATAGATCTTATTCTTGTGTATTCTTGTGAATTATGACATGCAGGATAATCCTGTGAACGAGCCGAAAGCTGCGCGAGCGTCAGCTGAGATGAGAGAAGACACCGAAGGTTTCGTGCACAGAGAGACAGAGGTACTGATTGGTGGAATGACAACAAGCCTGAAACATACTGCATAATATTATGGGGTTGTTTTGATACACTGTCACGTTCTTCCATATGCACGCATAAATTTGTCTTGAAATAATTTAAATAAATATGTTCAGCAAAAGATTGCACACAAAGTAAGAATATAGTAGTAGGCCTACATATTAATGAAAAAAAAGAGATCTCAACATCAGTTAAAGTTCAACTGTCATTGTTCCGTAGTCATCCACAGCATTCATAAAAGCAATGTATATGTAATTTGCAAAACACTACATGAAATGACAAGTCACTAAACAATATCCACAAGAACGATCATTATGTCCGGTACAGTTATAGTTCCATTCTTGTACTTTGACTTGAATTTTTTCTCAGTTTTTGTAAATGTTATATTTATTTTGAAGTATATACAGTCAGGACTCTATCGAGTATAATGTATTTTCTTACATTATGTCTTACGATTAAGATGGTTATTTTAGTTGGTGGTGGGTCCTTTGTTTTTTCTCTTAACATAATCATTTTCTGAATAATAATTTCATATTTACCTTTATAATTTTTTAAATATCAAAACAGTATCACCGTGAGAAATCCTCTAGATCTATACGAGTCACTAGGTGTTATATATCATCAAAGCAAACAACAACTTACCGTACACCTGAACGTTCCATCCAATTAAAACACCATTCGAAGTTCTCTGTACTTGAATTCTAAACTTTATTTACAGTTATATTTTGTAATGTACACTTATTCATTTAAAGTTAATTATATTAGAATTGTTATTTATCTTTATTTTGTTTTGATTTTATTGTGTAGGATTTGCCTAGGAATACAATTGTTAAAAAACAAGATGAGTGGCTCTCTGACAGCATACAAAGATTGGTGGATGGAGGCGTTCCTGTATACGAGTGTCGTTGTCAAGGTGAACCCAGGTTCTGCCTTGAAATAAAAAGTCAAGATGTCAGTAAATTCGTTAAAGAATCGAAACAAGTAAGTAAACCTCACACCGCGGAAAAGGAAAAGCCACAGGTAAGCCAACATCAGGAGGCAACATTTAGAGGACGTATTTCAATAGATCAAGAAGAACTGAACGCGCTTCATTATTTCGATAAAGATTTCATCACTTCTAACTTCACTGAGGAACGTGAAGCACAAGAAGCAATCACTGCCAGTGTAGGGGTGTTTCTTCGTCCCAAAACGGCTGAATATGCCCAAAAATTAGAGTCATTGCGAAACTCTCTAAGAAAGGAGGACATTATTTTGTCATCAAATGAATTTGAAACATTTATTCAATCTTTTGACGGCAGCTCGACAGACCTCGGTGTCTTTATGGTGCCTAACCATGATGAATGTAAGGTGACTGTTTACGCTATGAATTATGATGCCATGACAAAGGCCAAGCATGTGGTTTGTGTCAAAACTGGGAAAATAAAGAGAACATCAAGAGATCTGAGAAAATTTAACACCAAATTTGATTCCATAGCTCTAGCATCAGACACTGGAGACTCTCAACAGAATTCTATTTCAGACACGCGTAATCACACAAAGAGAATGCGATTGCCTTCAGAAAAGACACGATTTGCTGGAGAAATTGATAATAAAGGAGATGAAAGTCATCAGCCTCTGCCATCTATACCTGTAGACTATTTTACCGAATCTGGCATCAAGGTGTCAGTGTACAAAGCAGACATCACTCAGCTGACGGTGGACGCCATTGTTAACGCTGCAAATGGATATCTTCAGCATGGGGAAGGGATGGCTGCTCCCATTGCCAGAGCTGCAGGAACAGATCTAGAACTCGAAGGATATGAGTACGTGAGACGACATGGGCCGTTGAGTGTCACACAAGTGGTGCCAACTACGGCAGGCAACTTACCGTGCAAGAAAGTCTTTCATGCTGTAGGACCTCGCTGGTATGACTATCAGGACAAAGACAAGTGTCTGCTACACCTGGAACAGACCGTCTTCAACTCTTTGAAAACAGCTCATGATCTGAAGTTTTCATCTACAGCTGTCAGTTCCATCAGTTCAGGTTGAATAATGTTTTCATAAAGCCACATTTCTTTCATATACTTGTTCTAATTACCAGTTTTATCGTTACTTTAACTCTTTATATCTCATCAGTTGGAATATGTACTTTCCCTTCTATAACATTGAGATATCACAGTTTATCTGTCCTGAAACCTGTAACATGGATACTCTCTATGGGGTTAAGTTTGGTAAATATTAATTGCTTCCTAGCATACCCCTTAGTACCTTCTTACCATAATCCAGGGGAACCGTCTTCCCATTCACAGCATCTACTCTACACTATTTCTTGACTCGATCCCCCATGATAGCCTGCTGTTCATCACGCTTGGGAGGCAATGACATGAGAAGACACTGCTACACACAAACCACAACACTTTACACAGACAAATACACAACACTACCCTGACATCACAAACTGTCAGATACATTTACAGTGAGGTGTTACAAGTGACAGTCACAAACTTAAACATTGAATTTAACTATAACACAACCTTTAAATAAGAAAAATAATATAATGACATTTTTTAAAAGGAAAAGGCATTTACAAAATAAAGGCAGCAAACAGGAGAACTACAGATAATCTTTTCAAGCAAAATCAAGAGTAAAAAAATAAGTTGTCAAAATTGAAATACAGTCGAATATCATTCATCGATGTATCAATACAAAAATCTATAGTATTAATTAACCAATCTATTAATTTATAATATTTCATTAAAGGTAGATTTCATAAATGCATATGAGCCACATATGGCTCTAGTGACATAGGATGAACAGATGAGACTGTTACAAGCAACACATAGTTGCTGACTCAGCTTTCTACATACCTAATACATGTGGATGCAGTGACAAAGAACAATACAGTTACAAGCAGCATACACTGCTGCCTCTCAGCTCTCCCCTGCCCTAACTATATATGGTTACAGTGACCACAGATGAAATAGATGAGACACTTACTAGCAATACACAACTGCTCTCCGCAGCTAATCGCTTTCAGCTACTCTTCAGAAATAAGAAGTTATTCGGCTCCTCAGATTCTGAATACACAATGATCAAGAGTGAAAAGCTATTGTTACAAACAAAACTTCTGGCAGCACTGTTAATTAGTTTGTGGAATCGTCCAATACAGAAATCGAAATTTAACACAGTACCTAACTATTGATCCCTCTCACCTCTCCACTGCTGACCACGCTGGTTCAAAACACTCAATACAAAGACTGTGCCACAAATGCTTCAAACCACAATGAACCACAATCACCTGATACCAAAAATCAAGACTTTTCACTCTAGCTCCACTGCTATCCAAACTGAGCACCGGGTCCTCTTAGGTAATTCAACTATAAGCCATAAGACAGACAATGAGTTTGCGGGCTGTTGGGGTATATATGCCTTGATTGACCACCCTCCCACTTCCTTCACTAATTGCGACACTAATAAAGGTTGAGGTGTACAGGTCAGCACATGGCTATTTGCATTCCACTCGGACATCTTGATTAATGAGTCACTAAATGACTGGGTTGTAAAAACAATTCATGCCATGTGTTGCGTGTCCATTTTTTATTTATAGACCCTGCTTAGGAATTTATAGAAACTTTAATTTAATAGTTAAATTAATTTCTTCTCTCCAACCTAAACAGACTGGTTGCTCAAATTTATCTTTCGTCTATGTTAAAAATGCGTCTTTGTAGTCAAGACAAACAGATTTACGAACTGACAAACTTGCGTACAACAGCCGGCTTGGAAACCGTTAAAAACTCTCTTAAATTAATATGCATTCAAACATTACATTTAGCTCAATCGCCCCCCATCCAAACCACGGTTAGGTCTATATGCATAAGAATCATACGAAAGAGGTTTTAACAAATTAAATATGAATTTAATAATTAACATATAACAATAACAATTATTACGAAGGCACGGTTCCAAATTTAAACAATGGCAATTATCTCAGTGCTCTATCGGTATGCTAGAGTTTATGTTACGAGAAAGTTTTTGTTTGCGCAATATTGTCTTTGCTTCAGTAGTACAGAGCGGTACTCATCTGCTCAGTAAGTCATGGATGCCACGTGGTCTAAGGCCGGTTTGGTCCAATCCACATCATCCCGATACGTTCGCTGGTATTGCTGATAGTGTCAGTAACCAACCGTCTCTCGGTTGTACACTAAGGGGGTACTTGGCGACATATCATTAACAATGGCGGCATGGTACTTGTATCAAAGTCTGACCAAGGTTAATTACAAGGCATGCTCCATGTAGAACGTAGGCAAAGAATATGCAGAAGTGTAAGTCGACATATGAAGAGAACGATGAAAAGACAAAGCCCGCTCTGGAATAAAATTTAATTTCTATGAGCGATTTGCTTTTACGTTTGCAATTCCGAAGCACGTGATCGATAATAAATGCTCAGAGTTTAATCTTTGACTATCGTGTCTTTTACAATATAATTATATTTAAAAGATACAATACAGTCCACATGTGTGTTATTTCTTATATTACATGAACGTATGAATTTCCAAACATTTATAGCATTAAAAATGGAATTCATACAAGGAGATAAAATTATAATTCAAATCAAGCATAAGCGCTTTACAAATTAACATTGAAATTACACGCAAGAAAAACAATTTGAATTACAAGAAAAATTCGCAACGTGCACAGACGTTCCTGCAGCACAAGAGAATTAAGATTTATACAAATTAAAAGATAAAGGTTACAGTTAATTTATATACAATGAACTTTTAGATTTTTGTCATTCCTTATCAAATCACGTACATTTGGAGAGAATTACAATAATCCTGCACAGAATACATACATCAATTCATATACAAAAATACAATTAGCAAATGCAATAATATTGTAAGAAGTAGACGTGTTACCTTCTCAATAGTAGCTTATTACAAGACACGGGCTTCTTTCTCTCTTCCGACTCAGCAATATCGGCGACTAGCAAGTGAGCTGGTGTGTGTGTCTGGCCCGTCTGCGTGCGAGTGAAGTATATTATCGCATCAAGAGTATTTATTGAAGTGCATGAATGCATCACGTGACTAGATCACGAGGTATGCTAGTTGATTCGAACTTCTCGACTATCGTCTAAAGTTGCATAACATGGTTGAACTCTCTGTTAATTTTTCGGCGGGAAAGATTCTAACAAAGAAATTCAATTCGAATATGATTTCGAATTTCTCGGATGTGGGTCAGGAGTTCGTGACACAGAATTCGGTCAGAATCTGTCACACCATGCCTCTTGGCACATCAAAACCAAAGACCAGACAGTACAAGTGCAAAGGTCAGCTTAAAACGAATTGTGTACTCAATACCCCCAATTCACTTTCATGCAAAAATAGTCGAAAAAGATTTAGAAAATACACAAATATTACATTTTGAATAAATCTAATATATCTTAGCAAAACGTTAATAGAAAATTTTATTTAGTGATTTGTTATTATTTTTAAAGTAAGCATGCTTGTCAAAATAAGGGGATGATATGGTTGCATAGAAAAATCCACATAGCAAATCACAGTAGGTAACTATATAAGATTTATGAGATGATAAACAAGAATACTATTTGTAAATAATTCTTGTGATTTCGGAAATTAATGCAAATTTATTATTGTAATTTCAGCGTTAAATGATTTTTCTTTTCGTACTTTCTATTATTAAGATATGCATATGTACTAATTATTTTTAAATTTTCATTGCAGTTTGTTAGTTTATAATTTGTATCCCATAATATTTAACTGTTTTAAATGTTATATATTTCCAGAAATATTTGGAGTGCCAAAAGATCTGTGTGCCAGGATGTATCTGGCAGCTGTTCAGCGATTTGATAAATATCTCGGAAGCAGTTCCAGTCTTAGACGTGTCGACTTTGTTGATGGCAATGACGAAATGGTGGGTCTCATTCAAAAGACGTTTACTGATAACTGGTCATTTGTAATTACACCGCCCAGTGCCCAGAAGTTTGACCTTGAAAATGAGACCAGTTTGCAGTCATTGAAATCGACCTCCAGTAACATGCAATCCCAAACATCGAATTGCAACTCCTCGGAACAGGAAATCATACGAAATGGGGATGAACTGTCTAAGCAAAGAGAAAATAAAGAGAAAAATTCAAGCTGTCCTCCGGTAGAAAATTCAAGTTGTCCTCCGATAGAAAATTCAAGTTGTCCTCCGATAGAAAATTCAAGTTGTCCTCCGGTAGAAAATTCAAGCTGTCCTCCGGTAGAAAATTCAAGTTGTCCTCCGGTAGAAAATTCAAGTTGTCCTCCGGTAGAAAATTCAAGTTGTCCTCCGGTAGAAAATTCAAGTTGTCCTCCGGTAGAAAATTCAAGTTGTCCTCCGGTAGAAAATTCAAGTTGTCCTCCAATAGAAAATTCAAGTTGTCCTCCGGTAGAAAATTCAAGTTGTCCTCCGGTAGAAAATTCAAGTTGTCCTTCGGTAAAACATCCAAGCAGCCCACCTCCTAATAGGCCACAAAATCCTTATCAGTTCAGACTTCAAAACTTAGACCTTAACTTCTCCCAGCACACAGTGGAAGACAATAATGCAGAGGCTTTGGTCTTTTGGCAAGGGCCTGGGGAATTTAGCACTGAACATCTGCAGAATGCTAAAATTCCACCTCGTGAAATCGAACAACTAAGGCAAAAACTTAAAAAGAAAAAAATTGCGGTTTCAATTTTACCCACTAAGATCGTGATTGTGATATCATTTCTGTCAATCACCAGAGAAGAAGTCCGCGAAATAATCGGAAACGTGTTGTATGTGGTTCATCAAAACAAGAAAGTAACGATAAGCATTCTGGTATCATATGATAAAGGTAAGTCATAAGTAATTCAAATGATAGACTATCATTGAAATGAGAGCGAATAAAACTGAAATAAAATCATAATCTCTAAAGCATAGATATTTTTCATTCTTACCCATAATCCATATATTTATAGCATGATTATTTACTTGTCCTATCATAATATTATCGGTAAAAATATAATGAACAAAATTAGTCTTTCTAATGCATAATATGTGGACCAATTCTATCGGTAAAAATAGCATGAACAAAATTAGTCTTTCTATTGCATAATTGTGGACCAATTCTACGAAAGACACAAAATGTATAACAACGTCAAAATAAATTATGATGTTTTTAGTGCGAAACGTGACTAGATGCTTGCATTGCTACGATAAATACATTATATAGCATTAATAAAAAGATCCGGATATCAACACTTCTTGAGAGAGTAACAAGTATTTTCAATACCTAACAGAATATCTACTGTGCTGATGCATTCTATAACAAGGATCTAGTAATTTGTAATTTATAAAAATCTGTCAGTCACCTTTTAAAATTCGTAGACATTTTCTAAAATAGATGGGTTTTAAAAAAACAAAAAAACAAGTATTTTATGTCGTGAAATGTTAGGAATTTTAGATAGGAATGTTGGGTTGAAATAAACTTGGAGTGTTGGTATATTAATAATAGTCATGAGTTAAGCGTTTTGCTAAAAGTATGATACATGAAAACATTAAACATTATGGTATATTAGTCGGTTTTTGTTTATTTATGCTTTTTTTAACAGTGTTAATTATTATATCGTTATTTTAAAAAATAATATTTTCCTTTTTTCACTTTTTCACACAAACACAATTACACGTGCACGCACACATACACGCAGCACACACACACACACACACATACACACACAGTATTCCTAATTTTACGATAGTATTGTTTTAAATTTCAAGCATCTTCGAAAGACCTTCAAGAAATGAGTACAGGTTTGTACCTCGCAGTTCAGAAGTATTCGGCGACGCAAAAGCAGATCAAAGAAATTCACGTGCTGAATTCGAATGCAGACAGTTTGAAAATAATGGCTGATATTTGCAAACAGTTGATTCAAAATCCTTCACCTAAAACTATGAAGTGTTAATGAACACTCTGATGACAGATATCTAAGCACTCACTACTGGTCTGTACAGGAGGACGTGAAAGTGACTACAACATTTAAAAATAGTTTTGCATTGAGAAAACAATTTATTATCATGTATAAAGTGTGATATTGTTTCTTTTCAAATAACAATTCTGGAATACATCATTATATGTAGCCTCTTGTGAAGTGTAATAAACACGTTTACAACAAATGCCCGGATATTTTCTTTTGTCCATAATTCTGAAGTCAATACGTTTATGGTATTTCCCGGAAAATCTCTTGTGACTGGACTCCATATTTATTACATAAGTTAAGTTTTCAAGTGTATAATATTTTTTAATGAAAAAGAGATAAACATATTTGTTTAAAGTGTTCTTTACAAATCGACCAAAATATCTTTGTTGTTGTTGAGAAATTGAGTATAAAATTTAGAAAGTAAAGTTTGCAATGGTGTCCAGTTGATGTGAGAGTTAATCAATTATACTTTGAAAGCTTTTAATTTAAATTTGAGTATTGCTAGTGTTTCGTCACGTGTCGATAAGCTGTTTCTTGCACAATATATTGCTTTCATTTTGGTGTCGGATGTTGTCGATCTACGCAATAAAATGTTCTGAGAATCTTGATTAAATGTAAAACTGGGTTCTATAATGAAATAAAATATTCTATTAAAACTCTTGATTAAATATTAAACTTATTTCTAAAATGAAATGAAATAGTTCGTCGTTATTTCACATATGTAATGCATATCTTGAGGTTCAGATGCATTTATCGGTGCACGATTTCTTTATTTCTACTAATGACTATTTTCAAACTAGACTGATGTCTGGGACAAGAATAGCCTAAGCTCTGAGAAGGTTGTTGAAGTTAATTTGAACTATTTCTTCTAATTTTAATGCTTTAAAAGATCAGAGATGAGATACAGTGTGATACAAATCTTTAAAATAATTGCAGTCACCCCCCCCCCTTTCCCTTTGTAAGTGCCCCCGCACTGAGCGTAATTCATTGAAATATGTGCAAACTTTTATTATCGATATTTGATAGTAATCACTGAACTGTCATTTTTCATGTTTGCCTGTTTGTCTTTTATTCCTTTATATCTAGCACTTTCCTATGGACTTTAAGGTTGTGTAAATGTTGTATTCTTTTATATCAAGTAATTTTCAAAAGATTTGTTAAGTTTGCTTAATAGTTTTTTAATTCTTTGATGTCCAACACATTTCGAATTATTCTAATGCTTGCTTGTGTTTTATTCATTGATATTTAAAACTGTACAAGGGATTTTTCTGTTTGATTAATTCTGCTTTATCCTTTGATATCGTGTACTTCTCAAAGGATGATTGATTTGTTTTATTTGATATTGAGCAGTTTTCAAGTGATGTAATATATTAGTCTCTGAACGTCTTTCTCTTTATTTTTCTGTTTGTGTTTGTATGTATGTTGTGTGTGAGGATCTCTTTTGTAAGGGTCTCTTTTGTATGTCTCTGTTTGAGAACGTTTCTTTCTGCATCTCTTTGTGTGTATTTGTGTGAACGTTTCACTCTCTCTCTCTCTAAATCTCTCTTTGTTTGTCTTTATCTCTTTATCTAAGTCTCTTTCTGATTTTTTTTCTCTCTCATAACGCTTCTTTCTATCTCTGAATACTTTTTCAGAATGTCTTTCGCTCTTTCTGCAACTCTGTCTCTTCTATTTTATAAGTATTTTACAAAGTGTCAACTGGTGTATATTTTGTTTCGAGGACTTTTAAAATTTATTTTTTTGGTAATGGTCTTCCTGTTGTTTCAATTTGATATTATAAAACCATTCAAACTGTACTATACTACCAGAGTAACATAACTTTTATACCATACAAAGTCTTATGACCAGTTTAACCTCAGTTATCTGCGAATTAAACATATACAATTACATGTATATGTATATTTATGTCTGATGGATCAGTTTCTTTTAATGATGAAACTAATTTGTGTTTATTTATGAAGACAAACTGTCATATTTCATTTTCAAAGACTCAAAATTGAGCTAAAAAGGGAAAATATTTCAACAGACAGGTTGGTCCATCCAGGTCAACTGTTGCAGAATGTAATGTTACTGGGCATAATCAATTTTGCTAACTGTGTGTTTATTGCTCTTTTCTTAAGATGACCTGTAACATGACTGTTTGCATATCAAATTGCTTAGTAGTCTTTTGTAATTCCATATCACTGACCAATTTGCACAAAAATAATAACTATCAAATAAAGAAACAAGAATATAAGTATAAACTCTAGTTATTATTCAAGTTTGTGAGTATTTGGCAAGAATCCCAGATTGTTATTTTTACCTGTATGTTATATTGAGAGCTGTCACAAAAAGACAAGGGGCAAGAAAGTGTGAGAATCGGCTGTGTTGGCGCATGCGTGTGGGGTTGAATGTGAAATGTGAATGGACAGGATGAACGGACAAGCAACTGACAGGTCAGTTTCATCAGCATTAAACGTTGCCTAGCTCCAGAAGTATGCATGCCCTTGTAGCAGTGAGAAGGGCATAGGAAAAGAAGTTACTATCATGCTTCTGTAGATCATGTATGGAAGGCCAAACAGAACATAAACAAGCAGTACACAGGACTGAGACTCGTGTATGGAAGGTCAAATAGAATGCATAAAACAAGCAGTACCCAAGGCTGAGGCATTATTTGGGTGACATTTTAAGTTTGCGAAATGCGGTTTGTTATGTATAACTTTTAATCTTTGAACTATTTTATTTGTACGAGTTTCTTGCTTGGCTCTTTAACTGATATGAGAAAATGTTCATAATATTTTCACTCATTGGATGTTTAAATAATGTATTCATTTATTGTTATCTCTAATTTATTGTTGTAGATTCAAGAAAATAAATTATATAAATTGCTATGTTGTATGTGTGTCTGTGCTGAAATTGCCCCAAACAGTTTACATTAATATAAAGAGTAATGTTTGCTTTTCTCGTTTTTTTCTTTCTTATTCACATGTCAATTTTAAAATAGGTTTTATTTATTCAATTAAAACTAGTGTTTATATTTTAATAAATACCAGCAAGATACATAAATAAGTCAGTCCACTTACAAAACAAAACACACATTACACAGTCAGTATTTTACATTCAAGCAACAGAAAGGGTCTGTACAAAAACGTAATCATGTACTGTTCCAACATCAAAAAATTAATCTACTCATCATGTAGACAACCAGCATTAATACAATCAGTGAATGCATTCTTAATTATTTACTGAACATATTAGAATTCTTGAAGTCATCGCATGCAGAATTATTTAAATTAGCACGCAATTAATAATTTAAATTATGCATAATATTCTTAGGTAATTCAGGCAGATTTATTTAAGTTAAATCTCAAACGCATAATTGTATAACGCACAAATTTACTTAACTCACTCAGGCAGAATTATTTAAATGAACACATACAGAATTAATTAGTTAACATCCTTCGATTTATTAACACAATCATAATTATTTAAGTTAACAAGCCTATATTCTTGAAATGCATAGTAAAACATCACAATTATTTTATATATCCAGAATTAAGTTAGCACGCCCATTATTATTCAAGTATTAACAGAATAATCGATCACAAAATACACAAATAAATGATTGAAGTTAATATATACAGATTTTGTTAACAATTGCAGAATTAAGTTTCCATATGCAGAATTGTGTATTACATCAAATAAACACGCGCACAATTATTAGCCTACAGACCTAGTTTATCGACAGGTTTTTTTAAACACATGCAAAAAAAAAAAAATATTTAACACGCTTCGGCGGTAATTTAAGTCATTATGCACTTAATAAAAGCAGAATTATTTGAACACATTCGTATTACGTAAAATACAGCCGTTGAACACACTCACGATCCAAACACGATTGGTTGTACTTATGAAGAGCCTTTGTTCACAGTGACACGGAAAGATAATCAATAAAACACGTGACTGCTGACGTAGACCTACTTTCGGTTTCCAACGACTTGGGACGCATATTGTGAAAGACTGCAAAAACCCCAAAGTGAATATTGTCTCTGTGTAAAATGTCTTGTATGCAGACCTATGATGACTTAATCCCGATTTAACAAAAGAATGCAGTCTGGATCTTGGCTGTAATCAGTTAAATAAATTATTTACATCGTAGACTCCGACAGACGCCATCAGGTGTTTACAAAGGTCTTATCAAGTACAGAGGTATTTGTCAAGTCATTTAACATATATTTTAATTTGTTAATGCTGTAGGTAACTATTAACATATATTTTAATTTGTTTATGCTGTAGGCTATCACCATTATCGCTGGCTTCACCGAACTTAAGTTAATGAGTCCGCTAGTTTGCTAGTACTTCACAAATATCTGTGATATATAACATACTTTGTTTACTTTGGTCACGGGCCAGCTAATCGCTGACTTCTT
The DNA here is from genome assembly GCA_028829895.1 of Sinotaia quadrata. Taxonomy (NCBI): domain Eukaryota; kingdom Metazoa; phylum Mollusca; class Gastropoda; order Architaenioglossa; family Viviparidae; genus Sinotaia; species Sinotaia quadrata. The sequence goes on along the minus strand of CM054180.1, from coordinate 52,367,184 downwards.
GCCTTCACTAACATAATAACAGGCCCTATGACAGCGATTTACCTGTGTACTTTTTTAGAAGCTTCTCACATAATGTATTCAGTCGCTCACATTTTAGAATCTTACTTATTCTCTCAAGTCGTTTAAATGTTACACTCTATTCTTCTCTGTCTCTTTATCCTCTCTCTATTCTCTTTCACCCACACACCCGCCCTCTATCTCTTTCTCTATCTGTGACAAAGAACGTGTAAAACTCCAGTAGTGTTTCTATTTATTGTTTGTCTTCTTTTGTTGGTTTGTTTTGATGTGCCCTGTTGCTCTTTGCCAAATTAATTTAAGAGTTTTTATAACTTTTGTTGTTTTTTTTTAATCCTCCGCCCTTACAAATTCCTGTCATTAAAATCTGCATTGATACCTCGAATATTATACGAAAATAAATATAATACTGACCGTTAACGTGTGATTTGTCTCTCTCTCATACTGATAGTTGTTTTTTGTTAAGTGAGTAAAAGTATGTGCCAATGATGACAATCATCTGAATAACGCTAAAATTAATAAGCAATAGATGAAGATTGTGTGCATATGTATGTATATCTGTGAGATTGAGAGACATACGTCTATACAGCACTGAGTACACGATACCGTATTATTTAGCCGTTATAAAATTAAACTATTACAGGTGATCAGATTCAATGAATGGCGTCATTTTTATCAAATCTTGCATCAATGGTATACTGCAGTTCTAATAAGGTAGGTAACTCTCAGTTTATATATTAATGGACGTGTTATTAGTTTGTGGGCAGTGAGTTGATAAATAATTAATCTTCCGATTTACTTTCTTTTTTAAATGAAAAAAAATACAACTGACTTCGCTTCCTATTTAACTGTAGGCCTAGCAATTGGTATGCACGTGATGTGTTTTTGTATTCGATTGTATTTAATTTCAAAATTGGGTTTAGTGCCGGTTATTACTGGAATAGTTATTAGCATAGATAAAGAGTAGTTAGTAAAAGAAACATTTACAAAAATACATTTTATTCATAATTGTCAGCCAAAGTGGTTATAAAGTTCTTGAAAATGTCATCTGAACGGAAATCATTCCGACATACGAACTCTAAATATGTCATGAAGTAAATAACGCATGACTGGTGCCGAATTTTTCTAAATTATTTGTTTTTGATTTTTATCATTACCTATTTTTACCTGAAACGAGTATGGCCGCATAGATTATGCTACGCAGCATAGACTGTGCTCTGTTAAATAATAACGGACACTAAAACACTTTTTAACCTAATTTTGTGTAGAAGTAATGGCCAGAGAGCGGCACATAATTAATTTGGAAAAAGAAGATTGTTATGATTGTTTTCCCTAAGTGGATTTATGCTATATTCGCTCTTTTAATAAAATGATTCCAGTTGCATCAGTTTATTGTTTTAAGTAACTAGCTGACAATATACACTTTTGTTGTGTCGCGTGTGTGTATGTGTGTGCATGCATTTATTTATACATACTCAAGGCTATGTTTATAGAGCTCTTCTTTCAAGTTCGCAAATGATTTTATTTTCAAAGTTGTATATAAGTAGAACAGAAACATAAATGATAGATCTTATTCTTGTGTATTCTTGTGAATTATGACGTGCAGGATAACCCTGTGAACGAGCCGAAGGCTGCGCGAGCGTCAGCTGAGATGAGAGAAGACGCCGAGGGTTTTGTGCACATAGAGACAGAGGTACGGATTGGTGGAATGACAACAAGCCTGAAACATACTGCATAATATTATCGGATTTTTTTTATGCACTGAGCTCTCTTGTCACGTTCTTCCATATGCATTCAAAATTTTTATAAATTGAAATAATTTAGATAAATATGTTCAGCAAAAGATTGCACACAAAGTAAGAATTTATAAATACTGAAGATTTCAAAATCAGTTAAAATTCAACTGTTATTGTTCCGTAGTCATCCACAGCGTTTGTATATGTAATGTATATGTAATTTGCAAAACACTACATGAAATGACAAGTCACTAAACAATACTCCACATGACCGATCATTATGTCTTAGACCAGCCACAATACACTGAACAAACTTACTATCGCTATGCGTTACAGTTTACACCAATGTCAGATAGCAAAACCACTACACTGAGCAAACTTACCTATCGCTATGCGTTACACCAGATAGCAGAACTACTACACTGAACAAACTTACCTGTCGCTATGCGTTACACCAAAGTCAGATACAAAACCACTACACAAAAGGATTGATCACTGTGTAGTTTCACCAATGTCAGACTGCATTTCAGTACCAAGGCTATTGCTCAGCAGTTTCAGTTTACGCCAGTTTCGCATGAGGCAATATACTATCCGAAATAGTGGGTAGACATATATGTACTTGAAACAGCAAACCGGTAGGTCCATGTAATACAAATTAAATAACATATAATATCGCTCTGTAATACACTAAACAGTTGGACATGCTATATTATCCTGCACGAATGACGTCAATGGTAATTCCCTGCAAACAATGAAATCAGTCACTTTTAACTGGTCACTGCAATGCTTGAAAGAAAATTAAATTCTTCACTGATCAGTTAAATGAACGCCTTAAACACTTTTTACCTGAGTGGTGAGATTTCACAAGTACTAATACAGAATGATAGTCGACGTAAGGTCTTTCATTTTTAGAAAGTCATTTACTAAATGAAGTCAATAGATTTATCTACTTCAAATGGATTAAGAATAAAACTGTTTTCCCTCTTTAGAAGTCATTTACTTATTGAAGATGATCAATATAATTGTTTTTAAATGTTCACTAAACTAAAATTGTTATCATATTAAGTAGGCATTTACTAAAGATGAAGTCGATAACTTTAATTATTTTTAAATGATTAGTAAATAATAACTGAGCAGTGGGCAGATGTTCACATCTGCACGAGATATAGATGACCCCACCCTTCATGAGTCCCCTACTGCCTTACAGGTTAGGTTTTGGATAACCAAGGCTAGGGTGCTGCCGCATTACCTGATTGGGCATATGAACTTCCTTACTGAGGTCATCGCCCAGGTCTGAAGAGTCTCATAAAAAATAATTTTAAAAAGGCTCAACGACCATGTGTCCAGGACCAAGGTGAGCCTCCAGTATTGTTGAGTTTCGGCTGTGGTCAACAGGCTGGAGATGGATGGGCTTTGCCAGGTTCATCTGCCCAAGACACACCACGTGCACCATCACCATCAAAACTCCATGCCAGAAACATCAGCATTGGTACATGGAACATTAGAACATTAAGAACACCTGGAAAGGTAGAAAAACTGACACACGAAATGAACAGATACCATTGGACCATCCCGGGACTATGCGAAAGACGATGGAAGAACTTTAAGAAAACATCAACACAGGACTGCCATAAACTATACTACTCTGGCAGAGATGATAAACATGAACATGGTGTAGGACTTCTCGCCCACAAAAACAACGTGAATACTGTCAAGAGTTGTCGTCCACAAAAACAACGTGAATACTGTCAAAGGTTGGTGGTCAATTTTCAGCAGGCTTGTCACCATACGCTTGAGGGCAATCCCAATCAATATTACCACTGTACAAGCTTATGCTCCAACTACTGACCATGATGATGACAAAATAGAGGACTTCTATGACCAAAGAAAGACATTCTTGTGGTGCAAGGAGAATGGAATGCCAAAATAGGAGAGGATTCCGTTGAGAAATGGAAAGACACTTGTAGACGCTACTGCAATTCAGAGACCAATGACAGATGCTTATAGCTCCTGGAATTTGCCAGCTCTAATGATCTGAAAATGATGAACACGATTAGTCCACACAAAGCATCCAGAAGGTGGGCGTGGGCATAGCCCGAATGGAGAATACCATAACCAGATTGATTATATCATGGTGAAGAGGCGTTTCCATACCAATATATAAACATTGCTAAGACAAGAAGTTTCCCAGAAGCAGACCATGACTTAGTGATGATGACCTTTCGAATACGTCTGAAGAAAGGCAATAAACAGGGCCCACAAGAATCAAGTTCAACCTTGAAAAGCTAAAAGACCCAAAGATATCTGATATAGGAGGCATATTTGCACCACTGCTACTTCTTAGTGCAGATAACACAGATGCAGACTCATTGATTGACATATTTAATACTGCTGCGATCCAACAGCCAATGAGATCCTTGGGAAACATCAACAAGCAAAGAAAATTTGGGTTACAGCTGACATCTTCGATCTGTGTGACAAGCGTCGAGAGCCAATAAAGAAGAAGTCAGAAGTAGAAGCAAAACAATACAGAGAAATTAACCAGATTATTAAGAAAAGCATGAGAAAGGCAAAGGAGACTAAGACAAGTGTAAACACTTAGAAAATAATCTTTAAAAAATAACAACAAAAACGCATACCAACTGATGAAAGACCTGACCAGTGCAAAACAAGGACGCTCCTTCACCATTCAAGGTAGTAGGGGGGAAATGTCTTACAGAAGATCAAGACATTCTTAAGAGGTGGACAGAATACTGCTTAGACCTGTACAATCACAGATCTACAGGGGATCCAGACATACTCAACACCCCACCAGTGACCAACATTGATAACTACCACATCCTCTGAGATGAAGTAGAGGCTGCAGTGAAATCATTGAAAAAGGGAAAGGCAGCAGGAATAGACAACATCCCTGCAAAACTAGTCCAAGAAGGGGCTGAACCATGATAAGTGCCCTACTAACAATCTGCAATAAGATCTGGCAGACGGGAGAATGGCCAACACCATAGACTCAGTCACTCATAATAACTCTTCCGAAAAAATACAATTTGTAACAATATCAGAACTATCATATGGTTAGTCTTATATGCCACCCAAGTAAAGTCATGTTAGAATCATATTAAACAGACTAGAGCTGCAGGCAGAGGAAACTGGTTGTCAGGTCATCAGTGGTGCCCCAACAGTCGGCAAGACTAAGGGATAGATAGATAGTAAATAATAAAACTGTTCTCACTTTTAAGCATGCAATTTTACTAGATGAAGTTGATAGATTTTGTTTTGTTTAAATGATTACTAAACAGTAAACTATATTCACTTTAAAGTAAACATTTACTAGATGAAAATGATACACTTTGTTATATTTTTATGATTACTAAATAATAAAACTTTAAAGTAAACATAGTAGATGAAGTTGTTAGATTTAGTTATGTTTAAATGATTACTAAATAATAAAACTGTATTCACTTTAATGTAGGCTTCTTCTGTATAAAGATGATATATTTAGTTATTGTAAACTGACTAATGAAGAATAAAACTGTTTCCTAAAAGAAAATAAAAGTGCAGTATGCATATCTTGATGAACTGTTTGTTTAATTGACAGGAGTCTGACATTTGTACATTAACCATTCCACGAAACATTTTGACAGCAGAAGACAGAAAAGTACTTTCTAGTGATCTGTGGGAATGTGAACAGCTTGATGACAAAACAAACTTCAGAATCCACTATCCTTTCCTTAAAGCAGCAGTAATGGATCTTTACAATCGGATTGAAGTCTTGCACAAACAAAAAACGATGAAGGACGATACTTGCAAAAGTCTGGAATCAGTTGAGTACAGGGCATTAAGACATCTAATGGGAGAAGACTTTGGGAGTCAGGATGTTGATGTAGAAACAAACAAAAATACACTAAAAGAAATTGTCGATTCAAACAATTCGCCAAGAATGATGGCAGTAAAAAATAGACTGGATTCTCTGAGGCGAGAAGATATTCCTTTGACTTCGGATGAATTAAAAAAATTTTGGGACTCGCTGGATGCGAAACCTCTAGGAAGTGACGTGTACATAGAGCCTCTACCAGACAAGAGTGGTGTTACTGTCTTCAGTCTTGATTACAATGCCATGACCAGAACCAAGAATCTCATCAACTTTACAATTGGAAAGGTCAAAGTGACTTCCAGAAGCAAGCGGAATTTTCACAGCATTCGGGAAGAAATGAATGAGGCAGTCGACCATCAGCTCCTTAATCTTAATGCAACCTCCACATCTGACACGCAAACCACCACAGACTTCACTGCCAAGTCTGGCATTAAAGTGTCAGTGTACAAGGCAGACATTACCAGACTTGCTGTGGACGCCATTGTTAATGCTGCAAATGCAGATCTTTACCATGGGGGAGGTGTGGCTGCTGCCATTGCAAGAGCTGCTGGGTCCCGCCTAGAAATTGAGGGGGATGAGTATGTAAAACAATATGGCCCCTTAAAAGTTACAGATATTGTGCCAACCTGTGCTGGGAACTTATTATGCAAGACAGTGCTTCATGCTGTAGGGCCACGGTGGAGTGAATACCAGGACAAGACTCGATGCCAAAAAGATTTGGTCCAGACAGTCTTCAACTCTTTGCTGGAGGCTCACAAACTAAAGTTTTCATCTCTTGCTATTAGCTCCATCAGCTCAGGTATAAATAATTCATTCATTTTTTATTACTCCATCACCTCAGGTATACATATATCTCTAATTTCTTGCTATTACTCCAGTATCTCAGATACAAATATCTCTTTCATTTCTTGTTATTACTTCATCATCTCAGATCTATTTAATTTCTTGCTATTACTATTAGCTTCATCAGCTCAGGAATAAATATCTCTTTCATTTCTTGTTATTACTCCATAGGTTCAGGTAAACTTATTTTTCTCATCTCTTGTTATTACTCCATCGGCTCAGGTATAAATATCCTTTTAATTTCTTGCATTATTGGCTCCATCAGCTCAGGTATAAATATCTATTTCATTTCTTGTTATTATTCCATCAGCTCAGGTATAAATATTCTTTTCATTTCTTGCATTATTGGTTCCGTCAGCTCAGGTATAAATATCTCTTTCATTTCTTGTTATTACTTCATCAGCTTAGGTATAAATATCTCTTGCAATTTTTGCTATCATTCCACCAGCTCAGGCATAAATATCTGCTTATGAAATTGGTTTTTACACCTCTTTATTGCAGTAAAGAGTATTCTGTGTGAGTACAACAGTTCACTTTCTGTTTTGTTCTTATTTAAATGCCTGCATATTCATATTGTAATATTACACTATTATTGATATTTTTATTAATTCTCTTCTACCAAAACCTTTTCATAATATTAATAAAATACAAAAGATTTAAATATGTAAATAATGCCTTGACAAAGGTACTAAAATTTATCTTGTTGTCACAATTTTTCATTGCTAAATTTCTGTATTCAGAAAATAAACAAAATCAAGCAAACCAACAAAACATCGCAAACCATACAACTATGACTCTTAAGAAAGTGTATGTGAGAGGTGACGATAAATTAACAGGTAATTGGAGAGTGAAGGTTTGTTTTATATTTTTTCCAATGTAGCTGTTTTTGGAGTCCCCACAGACATTTGTGCTTCAATGTACTTGCAAGCGGTACTCGACTTTGATCAACAATATGGCCGCAACACCAGTCTTCAGCACATCCACTTTGTTGATGTCAATGATTACATGGTGAAAAAAATTCAAGAAATGTTTGTTCAAAGTTTTGGCAATGATTCCAACAAAGTTCCAACAATGATTGCAACAAAGTAACCGTCATCCAGACATAAACATGATGATTACTAATTGCTCAAACTAAATAACTATTTCTGAACATTGAAATTCATTTTGTCAACAAGCTTAATCTAACTATAGTTAAAAAATAAATAAAAATCTGTTGATTTATATTAATGCATCTAATGACATAGGAAACTAGCTGATCTACCTGTTAGTTTATTAATTTATATTTTAAAATTAAGTCTACACTGGACATTGCACATGAAATAATCTTTGAGGTCAGCTATAGTATCTTTCTAGTTCTCCTTAATGGATCAAATATTTTCTATAACCCTCAATGTTTGGGGATATCTAAAGAATTCACAACACATGCATTAGAAATGATCTAAAGTGCAATAATAAATAAAGGAATGTCCTAGACTGCAATATTAAAGATATAGAAATTATCTAGACAGTATTATTAAATCAAGGAAATCCAGAGACATCAATATTATTAAATAGAGAAATGCCCTAAGACAAATATTGTTGCTCACCTAGTCAGTCTTAGGAAAGTGTTTACAACTTCATCTTTTTCCAAATAAAAAATGTATGCATATACACATTCACTTATGTTCACAAGATTCTGGAATTTTTCAAAAGTGACTATGATTTAGTCATTCCACATGCAACACTTTTGAAAGAAAATATATGTTCTTCTTTATCATGAAATCAAGTTCTGTTATTTTATTTGCACTCTTTTACCTGAATACTAAATCATAAGTTGATAAACAAAAACAAACAAAGCTGTGTGAGCATGCTTAAGGAAGTCTTTGAAAGTTAATGTAAAAAAAATATTAACTAGCTTTTTAATACTGTCCATAAAAGTGCATATCAAGTAAAGAAATTTCCTTTACTAAAATGTTTTGTCTTGACTAGGTAATTTGACTAAGCAGAGTGCTTGCTGTTTCTCTGCTGCTCATATCTGATATAAAATATTTAAATGTACACATATCATAATCATGTGGTGAAAATAAATAAATTATTCAAACCTAGAAGTAGGTAGTTTTGCTGTTTATTCTTCTATTCAGTGATGCTAGCAAAGTATGCATGCAGGTGTTACAGGAAAGGGATTATCGTTCTTTGTAAGAAATTGATAGTTTGTGAGTGTTTGTATATGTATGCGTGTGTGTATGCTTATGTGTGTGAGGGAGTTATATCTAAATGTTATTGACCTGATTATTTTTGGCTAAAACGATTTTCTTTTATAACAAATGATTTTGAAGAAATTATAAACGAATTTTTGTAACTTTCACGGGAAAAACGTGGGAGTCAAAACTATATTTTATTTAACGATTTCACGATGTAAAACCACTAACGGGCTAGGGGAGGAAATCCCATCCTGTCAAAATTTGTACTTTTGACAGCAGTCATACCTGATTCATATATATTATGTGATTTTCAGAATTGTTCACCTAAAGTTTCATCTAGTTAGACAGACGTTTGTAGACACAGTGTGTGTTGTCATTTCATGCACGTACATATATATAATTCTCTCTTGAGTGAATCCAATTATATTCATGTATGCGTGAGTGACATGTGTTTACCAGCTAGATAGCCGATGTGCAGTAAAGTTTGCCAATATCGAGCGTGGTTCATGCAGATAAAAAGCGTGCATCGCCAAATTATGTCACAAGACACAAACGTTCTAGAAGCTTTTGAGACTCTTACCAAAGAGTATATAAGGGAGGAAGAGAGACTTATATTTTCATGATGAAAATGAGGATTTACATAAAGACATCTTACTTCATTTATAGTGAAGTTTCGTATACAGAGATTTTACTAAGGAGAGTTGGAAATATCTCTTTCCACCCCTTTTTTATCCGTTGACTGCCAAGTATTAAAGCGATGAGGCAACTTGCTTCACTACCTCCCAGCAAAGTGAAAAGTTCGACTTCAAGACAGCTTATGCATGCGACATTAGTTGTATCCATAGATGCATCTTCACTAGATGATACATCTGGAAATGCTAGACGTCACTGTGTTTTTTCCATCATCAGGTAACCAGAGAAAGCAGTGACAATTACCAAGATTGGCAACATGTCATAAAAGCACAGATTTGCCCCCACAACGAGTCTCAGACAGTGCCTAGATCTGCAAATCTTCACCGTTGGGTGATGCAACAAATGAAGTACCCCTTATGAGTGATGTGTGAGATTTCGTCATATCTCTTCGAATATTGACAATACTGAGTGAGTAGTTAAATAAAAGGCAAATGCGCATCTAGAACTGTTAAGAATAAGAACATTTAATCTATTCTTGTTGGACTCGTTGTTACTATCACTTTGTATAATATGAACTTTAAGATGTTTAAATATATGCCTATGTCAAATGTGAATTATTGTTATTGATAGCGGTGCAGTTTACTGCATAAGAACTGTGTATCTATTTTTATTTTATATTTTGAATTTCATCATTCTCATTTCCCCCACCCCCTTACGGAGTATGTCATTGGAAAGGTGTATGTTTGACTAATCACTGTTCGAAAGAGTAATGTCCCAAATTGGGTAATAAACGACCTAATTCATCACTTTCTAAGAACTTGTTATTCACAGTTTTTGAGAGGGGTGAAAGAATTTGTATTTGTATTGTTTGGTTTCATTCATCTGTTTATTCATTATTATGATACTCATGCACAGCCAATAAAATGTTCCTTTGCATGACAGAATAAAATGGGCCCCACCAAACATCAATGGTTGTCTGTCATTGTGTCTGTGTAACATCTTAAGACCATGTATTACTGGCACGTCACACAAGCTTCTCGGAGATACACCAGAACAAGCCAAACCCAACTTCACCCCTTGTGTCTCTAGCTCGGCCACTTGTGACAGTAACAATGAAAATAAAATTAAAATAATCACCTTTCAGAATTAAACGTTCTTACTATTGAATGATGGCAACTTTTATAAATATTTATTATTAGTTTTGTTTTTCTTTGACCTTTCTCAAAGATCAATGGAACTTTTAATTTTGATTACTTTTCTTACTCAATAAATATGTAAGAGTGTTGTAATTGTATGTGTTATGTAAAAGAATAAAAATAGCAATAAAGTTCAAGTTACTGTCATGAGTGTTTATTAGTGTTAAAACAAGTTATAACAAATAAATTAATAAACCCTCTCCATTAAAATAACTTAATCAATATTAATAGAGTATCACTAGTCTGAATGAACATGTCAAGAAATGACACTCAACACATAAATTATTTAGTTGCTTGACAGTTTTAATGCAAAACACATCATTGCACGACAAGCCATAAGTACAATACTTAAAAGTTAAATTGCACACATCCCCTTGGCATATTCACAAGTTATTATACCAAAATCTTCAAAGCCATAAGTATACAAACCGAACTGCTCTAATTTTTACAGTGCTGTTAACTAACCATTAAGAAAAATGTCATACTACATAATACTTTTAATAGCATGAAAAATGTCTGGAATTTAATAAACACTTCAACAAACAGAAAGTCTTCAATAATCATAAAAATGTCTGTAGAACATTTATAAATTCTAATACTGAAGCCAGATACATGTCCATTCCTCACAGGAATGACCGTATTTGATGAGTGATCACAAAATGAAGTATCATGTTCTAGTGTTTACATGACATACAGATATATGTGTGTCATGTTCTAGTGTTTACATAACATGCAGATATGTGTGTGTCATGTTCTAGTGTTTACATGACATACAGATAGGTGTGTGTCATGTTCTAGTGTGTACATAACATACAGATATGTGTTCTTTATTGGTCAGGCAAGCAGTTTGTTTAGTGGAATGTAACCATCATAGAGAAATCATTCCAGTGTTTACATGACATACAGATAAATGTTGCTTAAATCTTCTTAAGATTAATAATAATAAAAACAATTGGACTAAACAAGAGAATGAGCGGTAACTGATATGGACAGTGGAAATAAAAGGTATAAGTATAGATATGAATTTCATTGGAAATACTAAATAAAATGTCCAGCAGAATACTGTTGAGATTAATAATGATATTTTTGAGAATTAGAGAAAGTGGAAGTGAAAAATAAAAGTACAGACATGAGTTTAAATGGAAACACATAGTAAAACATCAAGCACAATATTATGATGGATGATGAGGAATGGGATTAATAACTTCAATACTATTAAATGCTGAAATGCAAGATTTGCATTATAATAACACTAGAAGGTTTCCCCATTATTAATTTATAATTTATTGCACAAATAACGGTTTGAGAATATTTTGCTCAAGATGCTAGATTTGCATTATAATAACACTAGAAGATTTTCTCATTAATTTTTAATTTATTGCACAAATATTGGTTTAAAAATTAATGTCCAAGATGCTGGAATGGAAGCAGAATATTTACATGTAACCAATGGGAAACATAAGCTTGACAACATTTACAATAATGTGTTTTCCAGGAACATACTGATGTTACTATTTGGTTACTATTTGAGGACCTCATGTACCAAATTTGTTTCACACTTCATAGTGAAACCATTCATCCCCAAAATGACATTAATCCTCTCAAAGTGGAATGTGGTTAAGATCCAAACTTTATATACCAGACTTAGAGTTTTACAAGTTTAAGATTACTCCAGGGGTAATTTTTTTTCAGGTTTTCTTTACTATTCTTACATTACTGTTTATGTTCTGAATATTTTAAATTTTAAATACATTATTTATAAATTTTCAAAATATGTTTTCTCAAAATGACTAAAAAAGTAAAATGTTGGAACTCTTTTGCTTTGCTCTAAGGTGATGATGATTTTATGTATAGAAGGACTGCCATTATATGATTGTATGCATATTTGGCATTTTCTACATAAATGATAACAAATAAAATTTGCAAATCTGTTCAAAAATGATATACTTTTCAACTGCTTTTGAAATATAGTTGTAAATAACATAGATTAAAAGTATAAGATCAATAAGATACTGATCTTAATATCAACAGAAAGTTACATATGATGTATTAGATTCAGCACAATTTGATTGGCAGTAGCTTCATTTCTTCATGTATTTCACTGTATCTCACTACCCAATTCCAAGAAAGATTTATTTTTTGTTTTGCATATTTCACTATTTCTTTCTACCCAAATCTAAGAAAGGTTTATTCTTTGTTTTGCATATTTCACTATATCTTTCTACCCAAATCCAAAAAATTTTATTCTTTGTTTTGCATATTTCACTATATCTTTTTATCCAAATCCACAAAAGTTTATTCTTTGTTTTGCACATTTCACTATATCTTTCTACCCAATTCCAAGAAAGTTTATTCTTTGTGTGGCTTATTTCACTGAATCTTTTTACCTAATTCTAAAAAATTTGTTTCTTTGTATGGCACATTTCACTATACCTTTCTACTGAATTCCAAGAAAAGTTTATTTTTTTGTATGGCACATTTTACTATGTCTTTCCACCCATTTCTAGGAAAGTTTTATTTTTTTGTGTGGCACATTTTACTATATCTTTCCACCCATTTCTAGGAAAGTTTTATTTTTTTGTGTGGCACATTTTACTATGTCTTTCCACCCATTTCTAGGAAAGTTTTATTTTTTGTGTGGCACATTTTACTATGTCTTTCCACCCATTTCTAGGAAAGGTTTATTTTGTCTTTGCCAATAGTTCATATTGTAATCTACACCTTGAACATTAAAATATTCCAAGTCCAAGATTACTGTGTTTACTGAGAGAGCTATAAAGTGTTTATCAAGAAACATTTTGCAAAACTCTAGAATATTTTATAATAATTATTAATTATAATCTAGTATTAAATAATTAATTATTGATAAAATTAAAACTGCAACTTTTATACAAAAGTTTCCTAACATCACATGTAGCTATATTTTATTCAGGAAAATAAACAAGTTTTCAAATGATTAATAGAACATTGAGAAGAAACAAACTAAAATATATTTTTAGAATATTAACAATAAATAGTAATATAAAAATAAATGCATAGATAGCATAATGAAGACAAATGCACACTTATACACCCACCCACCCACCCAAGCAAACCACAAATCTAATACACTATTTGCTGAGTAGAAGCACTGAAAGAAATGTTCAAATAATCAATAAATCATTTGACATAGTTTAGATACAATTTATACCACAGCAATGAGCATCCATAGCATACACTGTGACACAGTGTTGGCAACTGAAGTGAAATCCTACTGTGCCATTTACTCATATTCTGCAAATAAATCAACCAAAAGCAACAACTGTATCATTAAAAAACTAACATGAATATTTCAACAACTCAAAACGTTTAATCTGGATCAGCATTAAATGCAATTTTATGTGTAATCTTTGCCATACCTCTTTCTACAATCACTTGTAAAAGTTGAGCTCAATGTCTGCTATTACTTGTAAAAGTTAAATCAATGTCTGCCATTACTTGTAAAAGTTAAATCAATGTCTGCCATTACTTGTAAAAGTTCAGCTCAATGTCTGCCATATGTTGGAAAATATGAGCCACCTTGGCATGGCTGCTTTCTTCAAAGCTTCCTAAAACCTCATCCATATCTTCCACACATTTCTCTTCTAGTTCTCGGAGATTGCTAAGCAATGCCATTCCTTTAGAATCCTCACGACCAAGCAAATCTCGAAGAACTTCATGCCCACGATAGAGTGCATGCCGTCTGTCTACCTGTGGAGCAAACAACAATACTTTGCAGAGTACTTGATTTACAAAAAATCTTTAAAAGTCTCTCATAAAAAAAAAATATATCTGATAAATAAAAATTTCCCTTAAGATTAATAATAACAGCAGTACAGAGATATTGCAAGTGAAAGGCAGGAAAAGCATCAAATATCTACTGGAGGGGAGTTAATTGTTATTGTCCCAACTGTGTTTTTGAAAGTGTCTGAGGTGAAGTAAACACCCGAGTTGAGTGAGAATATGCTAGAAATTTGCTGATAATGCAAACCATAACAACTTTTATTTTCTAAAGGTTAGATTTAAGAGAACAAGACCAGTCAATGTGCTGAGATTAAAAAGTTTACTTGCTGTAGAGAAAATGATTGTCTGATCACTTGAATCTGAAGTGGAAAAGGTCTGGTCTTGAAAGGCAGCCATTAGCTTAATGGTGAGTTTTAATGACTGGCTGAGAGAGAATAGACCTAGAAATATTAAAAGTATTTTGCTACTGATATGATATACTTGTGTTTTAAGATGTATTATATGAGTAGATTGTTATTTCTACAAATTTTTGAACTAAGCTGCTGATATGTAGTGTGCTATTACTTGACATTGTTTTGATATGCTATATTTATTATGCTGTGTGTGTGTATCAGGCTAATAAATACTGTTGCAGGAAACTGTAAGCTGAGACTGGAATGTAAGAAAGAATGGAGTTATAAAGCAATAAGCTGGAAATTTAGGTTGCTCAGTGAATAAGCAGCCTTTTGTTCTTCTTTCATGGGTTATTTGAATCTACTGGTTCATTGATTGTAAACCTCTACGACCAGGTGATGCAGGAATAGTCTGCATGGTGCTTGTAAATGTGGAGAAAACAATACAACTTTTGATGTATCATGGCAAAGTTTGCTGAATACATTGGGTAATTTCTGGTACAGTGAAGTAACTAGAATTACTGTAATTGTTCTACTTGAAGCAAATGACATGGTGAAGAGGGTGCTCAAGTTGGTTTCAAGAGAATAATAGTGCATCAGTGTTTTCTATTTGTGTGGAAGGAGATATGTGTTGACATGGACATTGTGACATTGTTGCAAAAGCAAATTGTGGCAGAATAAATTTGCCTCTCCCTATTTTAAATTTTAATTGTTATATAAGCTGTTAAATTGTCAGAGTAACCCAACCTTGGGCACTCCTTTTTGACAGTATTTTGAAAATGTCCGAGTTGAAGTAAATACTCGAGGCAAGAATGTGCTAGAATTTGCTAAAGTAATGCAAACTAGTGAGTAATTTTATTATCCAATGGTTATGATTTACGAGAATGAGACCAGCCAATGGGCTGATATTAAAAAGTTTACTTGCTGTAGAGAAATCTATTGTCTAATCACTCTGAATATGAAGTAGCAAAGAAGAAGTCTGATTTTGAAAGGTGGCCGTTAGCTTGATGGTGAGTTAGCTGACTGATTGAGAGAGAATGGACTTAGAAATATGTCATGCATATTTGCTATTGATGTGTTATACATGTGTTTTAATAAGATGCATTATGTGAATAGACTATTATTTTTACAAATATTTGAACTAAGATGCTCGAGTGTAGTACACTAACACTTGCCACTGTTTTGATATTTTGTATTTATTATGCTGTGTGCATGTATCGGGCTAATAAATACCATTGCAGGAAACTATAAGTTGAGACTGGAATGTAAGATAGACTGGAGTTATAAAGTGATAAACTGGAAAACTTAGCATTTGTCCCCTGATTATGTTTTTTCAGAGACAAAATGTGCTTTTCATGTGTTTTATGAACCTCCTGGTTTATTGTTTGTAAACCGCTACAACCGACCTTGGTAAAGGTGGAAATGGCGTGTAAATGTAAGAGCACACTACACTCTCTTGATGTGTGGCTGCAAGATATGCTTACAACCCGAACAATTTCTAATGTAGGGAAGTTGTTGGACTTTGCTACATTTATTGTTCTGTTTGAAGGAGTAGGCATGGTGAAAAGAAGCACTTGGCAACAAGTATATATAAAAAAACTTTTATAAAGAGAGAGCATTTCTATCATTCACATTATTTTTAACTGTAAAATATGTAAGCAGGCCAATTCAAGGCAAAATGAACTGATTTTAGACATAATTTTATTTCTAGTTTCTCTGACTAACAAATTATTATAAAAAGTCATGTCCTGATAAGTAGTTTGGATCAATACAATCATTAACATACTTGTGTTTCAAACCGTGGCACTTTTCGAGCAGGATCTTCAGCCCCAAAATCTGGGGATGTTGTAGCAGTTCCAATAGATGCCCCTGGAGTGAAGATAAATGGCTTATAGATGGAGGTGAGAGGGTTAGGGGTGGCCGTAAACCAGTGACAGCAAGGGACAGAGGATGAGGAGGCAATCTGTGGGGTAAGTACAGAAACTTGGCTGCCAGTTGACACAAACATGCCATCTGTCATGCAAATGCCGCTCTCTTCATCCCGTAGTATTTTAAACATGTCCTTTGCACTAAACTGTCCTGAACAAATTAGTATTTAAACTAGAAAATTAATTTAAGGATAACAAGATAATATAATACTGACCTTAATTTTAAAAAGATATTGCAAAGAAGAAGCACAAATTAAGATAATTGTAAATTATATACATTGAAAAGTTTAGTAAATTCACATACTTTTATAAAATGTGCATAAATGCAGTAAATTCTTGATATCTGCTAACTACACAAAATTTAAAAGAAATAACAAGCATTATGTTAACTTACCATTGACAGAAAGTTCTTTTAACATTGTTAGTCCGTGTCGATAGCGAAATGACATACTAATTTCTGATACTCTCCCAGTATCCGAAAAGACCTTAGCAAAGTTAAAAGGACCCATGTTGTCATCGTAGAAACCTAATTTCTTGGCTTCTTCCACAAGGTTTGGTGAACTTCTGTCAATCTTGGTACCAATACTCAGCTCGTTTGAGATGTTGCGGACTCCCTCTGAATGTTAATGAGAGATCATGAAATGGTTGACTTTAACTGTTTTCCTTACAGTAATTATCTTATTTAATGCAGCCTCTGATGTAAATTCAATTTAATAAAATTATTTCTTTATGTACTGACTGAATTTAATCAAATAACAATACTCAATAAATATATATCTTATGTACTGAATGAATTAATCTAATAACAATACTCAATAAATACATATCTTATGCATGCTCTCTGAATGCAACTACATTCAACTACTTAGTCTTTCAAAATATATTCAATGATTTCTATCAGTTATATAAACTGCATATTAGGAATGATCATTTTTAAATAACCAAAACAGCATTTGTCTCACACCTGTGATTTGCTCTGCTGCCCAAAACTTGCCCGCTGTCTCTAGCACCCAGGCAACTGTTGGGTCAGCAATTAGAAAACTGTTGTGATAACTCCAACCTTGCTGTCCAGGGACATCACTACAGGGACCACCTTGACCAGGGGATTCCAGCAACTTAGTAATAACATCAACAGCCTGGGCAGCAGTGGATGCTCTTTCAAGTGCGAGTCTGAATGAAAGAACAACTTTCTTTTATTTTAAATTTTAAAAGTACTGAAAAATTCACACAAAATTGTTTTAACACCAACTATAATGATATGTTCTTACTTTGAAAAAGATTTGGCAAAAACATTTTCAGAAGTAAAAATGTTTTAATTGGGAAATCTATGACTACTGGATTTTTTATCATAAAACATCAATAAATCATGTCAAGTTTGAACATAAAAACTGATAAGTAAAAACTGTAATAAAGAAAAAATCTTAAAGTATTTCTTGGGCCCAAATGAAAGAGAAATGTTTGTGCTCATGTTCCTGCACAAGAATTGCATTATCAACCCCATGTCTTGAAATAATATTAACTATATAACCACATTAACTCAGTTAATGCTGATATATACTAATGCAATTAACTAGAATATGATTTTAAAGATATTTTCATACTGACATCCAGGACACTGCAACTGTAAATACAGTGCAAGGTTATAAAATCAATAATAAAATCAGTCATGCAAATATGAAAAAAACCCCAGCTAAGTAGTAATTTAAATACCATATAATTAATGAGGGATGGATATATAACAAATTAAATATATAAGTATAATCATTTTTATAAATTATACCTTGAATGATTTTTATTTAGAGATGACACTGAGTTTAAAATCTCCACAATTATTAAATAATATTTCAGTAAAACTGAAAACATTTTTTAATATATATATATAGATATATATATGCATTCATCTGTCACTATAACAAATGAAATAAATACAATTATATACATTCCCAAAGTACTCAAATATATATGAAAAATATCATTACTATCTTTGGGAAAGTGATTTAAAATTATTGATAAATTACCAATTAACCATCCATTCATCCATCCATCTACCCACTCACCAACTCACTTACTTACCTACAGACCTATCTACCTATTTATCTTTTCAGCACCTTCTTTCTGTAACAACTATTAAAAGCAGATTCTGTTACTGGTATGTAACTGTTGGTACCTAGTTAATTAGGCAATAGCAGGCTAAATGTTACTGGTATGTAACTGTTGGTACCTAGTTAATTAGGCAATAGCAGGCTAAATGTTACTGGTATGTAACTGTTGGTGCCTAGTTAATTAGGCAATAGCAGGCTAAATGTTACTGGTATGTAACTGTTGGTACCTAGTTAATTAGGCAATAGCAGGCTAAATGTTATTGGTAAGTAACTGTTGGTACCTAGTTAATTAGGCAATAGCAGGCTAAATGTTATTGGTAAGTAACTGTTGGTGCCTAGTTAATTAGGCAATAGCAGGCTAAATGTTATTGGTAAGTAACTGTTGGTGCCTAGTTAATTAGGCAATAGCAGGCTAAATGTTATTGGTGTGTAACTGTTGGTGCTCAGTGACTGAGACAATATCAAGCTAACTGTTACTGGTATGTAAGTTTTGTAACTGTTGGCATTCAGTGACTGAGACAATATCAAGCTATTACTGGTGTGTAACTGTTAGTGCACAGTGACTGAGACAATATCAAGCTATTACTGGTGTGTAACTGTTAGTGCACAGTGACTGAGACAATATGAAGCTGTATTTGTATGTAACTGTTGGTGCTCAGTGACTGAGACAATATCAGGCTAACTGTTATTGGTATGTAACTGTTGGCGTTCAGTGACTGAGACAATATCAAGCTTAAAGAGTAAGAAAACTTTTTTAAATGTAAAGCCACCAAATTAAGTCCAGAACATTATATGGGAAAATTAAACATTCATTTATTCTATATTTTATTTTGTATGAAAGAAACAATTTCAAATTAATTTAAAAATTAGATAGTATAAACGAGATTAGAATTTATACAACTTATGAAACAGCTTTTAAGGCATAGCAGAGCTTATTCAATTTTACAAGTAGGGATAAGCTATTGGTACTGAATATAATTTTGTAACAGCACATAGGGATGAAAATGTTCATCAAAATATATATATACTTTCAAAACTAAAATGGATAATCAGAGTGATTTGTATTTTACCTGACCATATCCATGCCAAGCAATTTTTCTTCCAAATCAGATGGTCCATTTAACTGCGTCCAAACTGCCTCATTGCCTATACAGACCCCTTGATCATTGGCTCCCATTTCAGCCCCCCACATCCATGCAGGCTTACTCAAAATGACGGCATGTGTGTGTTCAACTTGGTCAATCTCGATATAGGTACACTGCGAGAAAACATAAATAGTTATTTTTTTTATTATAAGTACATAATTGATCATGCAAATATATGCTCATATAATGATAAAATGTGTTTGTAGATCAACCTTAATATAGATGCTCTGCTAGAAACCATACATATTTATACAATTTTACATATCTAGCAAATATGTGCAAACTTACTAAAAGCATGACTAAAAATAATTTAGTCATCAACAGTAACAACTAACTGTGCTTGAGGAGACCTACATTTTTATAGAAGATAAAATCTTTCTTGACAGGTTTTTGATGGGTTTATGCTATTTGCAACAGAGACACATTGCTTATTTACTGTATTCCTATGAATACATGATAATTGATATGTTATAATACGGCCTTGACCAAATACATATATACAAATATTCTTTCCCAAACTTCATAAATTGAGAAACTTGTAGATATCTAGAAACTGATAAAATAAATATATGAGGAATTCATACGATTAGAGGGCAACATAATTATGTCTCCTCAAAGAAAGACTGTATGACAAGAAATAAAATTTAAACATTTGGTGAAAATTCTTTGAAAGATCTATTCCATCAAAGCTTTATTGTTTTACAAACATAAGTCAGGTACAAAAAATTAAATTCATTATCTATTAATATATTTTTGTTATAAACAGAATGACAAAATATTTTTTTTTAAATAAAAAGAATAGGTTTGTTACATAAAGAATACATGACAATTCACCTTTAAACTTGATATTTATAACTGTTGTTTACTATTATCTTGACTTTTCACAATTACTGTATTTATTTTATTTATAAGAATTTAAACAAGTCATGTGGTTATTTAGCTGTACTTTGGCTGCAGTTGTATGACATTTGACTGTTATTTTAATCATTAGTGTAATTACAAAAACTTACACAAACAAATGTCTGTCATTTTCACTTATTGACCTTTGATTAATGACTGTAGCTTTATTTTTTGGTATTATAAGAATTTAAATAAATGTGGGTCTGTAGTTATTTACCTAAACTTTGATAAAAGAATTTAAACAAATGTGATCCAAATGCTGTTTACCTGTACTTTAGTTCCAGCTGCATGATCTTTGGCTGGAACATAGATTACTTCTTGCACTTCAGATCCGGGCCTATCAGAATTTTTGCCAAATATTACTTGACCTTTGGCAGTAGCAGGAGGTACTGCAACAAATGTGTCACAAGACAGAGGTCTCTGGAAGTTTTCTCCAGAATTCATCATTTCTCTTTAAGAAAATCTGTAACAAATAAATAATGAATGAATGAAAAGACATAAGTTACAGAGGCCTTTGGAAATTTTCTCCAAATTCATCCCTTCTATTGAAAAAAAACATTACTTACTGAGGCACCGTAATAATGATTGATTTTTAAAATCTTCTCATGTCTAATGCCCCTTCTTCAAACATTCATTTTTTTCCCTGTTGGAGAACTATTTGTATGCATGTGTATGTATGAGAATGTGGATGTGTGTTTGTGTTTATTTGAGGTGGATATATGTGTAGGGCTTGTGTGTGTGTGTGTGTGTGTGTGTGTGTGTGTGTGTGTGTGTGTGTGTGTGTGTGTGTCTGTTAGTGAGAGAGAAAACAGCTTCCTTTTACTATACAACAAAACAAGTTTGTTAGTAGTACTCTAATGAAAAATTAATTTTGTGATAAAGCACTGCAGTAACCAAGTATGTAATAACTGTTAGTGATGAACAGACTAGTTAATGTTGCCTCTAGGATCAGTGAATATTACCTCTTCCTCTCAATTAATTGATATTCATTCATCCAATACAAGACTTGTTCAAGCCAAGCCCAATTAACAGTCATTCAAGGAATTAATTACAATGTAGTGAAAGATAACGATTTTAATGATAAAAATAACAAAGAAAATGATAATCATCAAGTTACTAAGAGTTAAAAGTCAATATACACCATAACCCTCACTTCCCTTCCCACTATATAGTTTGTGCAACAGACTTCAATACAAAATGATTCTGAGCTTTTCTTCTTTGACTCAACTGAAATTGGCAGTGGTGGTATACTGGCAATGACACAGTTGTACAGCATCATTCCCTCCAAGTTGATTCTGAGTCTCGACATTCCTCTGATGTGGTAGCGGTCCTGGATTGTCTTCCTTGGCCTATGGGCTACAAAGTCACCAGAATATTCCCAGAACTAAGCACTGGAGTCCAGACCCCCAAACCCCAGCTAGAATCAAAGATAATAGTCCTCATAGTCTAAAATCATCCAATATTTAAATGCTTGTGGCAACAGTGAAAAATATAAAATGGTCCTTACAATATCATAACAAAATAAATAATAATTTCAATATAAATTCTACATAACTCATAACTGTCACATCAAATCAAATAAGTGTTAGCAATAGCATATTAGCAAACTTTATGGTCCAAAGAATCTTCTATTATTATAGATTACAACACCATCAGTGAAAAACATAAGTTGATAATGATATACAAAGACAAGAATCATATCAACTTTTGAAATAATCAACAATTCATCATTACAACTCATGGTCCTCCACTTACAGGTACGAATAAAGAAATATGTTATATCAAAACTGGAGCTTCACAATTTACAAACAAAAAATGGCACTCTCAACAATGTGCTCTTTACAAATTACATCAATGAAAATTTACTGATAGCTTATGCTACACAATATACCTTTGAGGAAAAAAATACATACATTAGTGTTATACAAACAAATGAAATAATCATAATTAAGAAATAGCAGAATCTATGAACATTCTAATTAATAAAACATTTCAATTTATTCCTGTAAAGTCAAAATGTATACATACCAGTTCCATGGATCCTGTCAGTTAGTGGTGAATTTAGGTTTTATTTAGAGTCTGATAAGTCTATCTTCTCTCCCACCTCCCCACATTCATTTAAATTCAATAATTACTCACTCACATGTTCATGATTTAAACTTCATAAATTTCCCATTCATATTTTCCCCTGGTATCTATTTTCTCTGTACAACCATGAGGAGACATAAGTATATGATTTCTCTCACACTATTCTTTCCAGGTATACATGATCTCTGCACTTACTCATCAAATATAAAATATATTTAGCTCTTCTTGCCACGTGAGGTGACAAACTCACAAAGGGATGTCTGATGCAACTAAGAAAATTATTTTACCTCCTAGCTAATAGTGAATTTACACTCACCACAATAACAACAAAGATTTGTTGAAGAAAAATTCAGAAAGCAAAAGCAGTAATTTGCCTTTTAAAGGATGCCAATTTTTACACAGGACATCTTTGCAAATTTGCAAGATTATCCTAAAATTTCCATTACACCACTCCATTTGGCTCACTGCCCCCCACCTTACTAGCAAAACATTTCCCAATATCCTTAGTGAGAACTACTTTAATAGTATAAGTATAAGAAAATAACTGATGATATAAAAATATCATTAATTCAGCAATCTCATATAAAATTTACCCAAGAGTAATTATGTAAATCAATATCCATCAATAATCATCACAATCTCTATTACTAACAATCTTTATAAAGATTTAAATAATCAATCTGTATCACTCTGCATAGCATATGATAATGAGCAATTATTCTTATAACAGAAATGGAAAACCATGGTTCAAATCCAAAGTGATTATTATCGCATCTGGAAATTCTAATATATGTTATATACTCCCTCAAACATTAATTTACTAAAATAAATCACAGCATCTGGAAATTCTAATATATCATTATATGTTATATACTACCTCATACATTAATTTACTGAAATTAAATAGTCACATGCAAATAAAAAAATATCTCATTAGTTTTTGAATATCAGATCAGAGGAATGTTTCTAAAATTGTACATTTACATCAATAAAAAAGTATAAGCTAATATTTGGAGTTTAGTAATTATTAGCAGTAGCACTAAATAAATAGCAGATTACATTCAATTTAATATAAAAATATTCCAATAAAGGACAATTAAACTTTATAGTATCAATTTCTGAATAGTCTTAGAGGAGAAAAAGTCATTAGTACTATGCTGGTTAATGTAATTATGGTCAGGTCTGTAATTTGTCAATAAGCCGTAAACAGTAGCAGACGAAATTTTTATGATAATTATTACTAATAATTAGTCTTTCGTTGCATGCATGCATTACCAATATGAAAATAACATAATAATAGAAGTCTTTCATGCTTATTAGTTTCGATATGTGTTGCTTTTACAATCTAACAGACCGAATTTTTTTTTAAATAAATGGTTAATAATAATACTGAGCAAAAACAATAATTGACTTACAACTTTGGAGAGTCCAGGAGAGTTCTAATGGGTGTATAAATACTAAAAACTATTGAAATGCGCATAGCTATATATCAGAATATAATCATAGGAGAAATACTAAAACTTTAATTTTATTTTCTTTTGTATATATTTGTTTAATAACGTGTACTTTTGCCTTTATTTTAAGACATTATTTATACTAAGGATTCTATTGAGAAATCTTTAAATGGTCTATTTCTAATTGCACCGGAAGTTTACATTCTTATGATTGAAGATGGCGACTACCATTGCTGGTCACGTTTCTGAATATATATTGGGACAAGATGAGTCGAAATCAGATGAAATTGCACGAGGTTTATATTACTTTTAAGCAGCATACTGGAATATATAACAAATCTAATAAAACTCATGAAATGAGAACAGTTTCAAACTGAATATAATATGTTAACTAGTTCACGAAACAGACACTTTTACAATCTGTAAACAGCACAAGAAAACCAAACTAATATGAACTTATAAAGATTCAATGAGAAAGTACTGGACTTAAATATAAGCCTCTTATTTTACATTGTTCAATCGGATTTTCCAGTTTACATATAATAGGGGTTAGAAAATCAGATTAGAAGATGCAGTGATAAACTTAAAGAGGGGAACTCAATCCAGATAAAACTAAAGAAATAACGCTGAATATACAGATGCAGCTTTCCCTTTTATATTTGTAAACACCACACCCTAAAGACCCCATTTTCTTCGTGACTAATACAGTATAATAGTATTAACATAGATCTTGTATAATTTAATGGTATTAGCTTAAGATTTTGTACAGTTTCTTTGTTATTAACTGGGATCTAGCATAATTTCATGATCGTTAAGATCTTGTGTGTTGTTGTTTTCACTATTAGTCTTATAATCTTGTAGTCGTGCACTGCAACACTAAAAAATCAGTTAATCTTTTCCTAAAAGAAGTATTCATAAAACAATATAGTTCTATAATGTATCACTAACTTTACCAAGAAAAATTATCTATGTATCACTATCAGTCTGTATTAAAAGTCAAGCTGTCACTGTCAGCAATGACTTGTGTAAATGCTGAACTGACTCAGTGACTGACTGTATTTGTGGTTTTTGTCTGCTACTAACATTTGCTGATTTTGCAAACAGCCTGTCTTATGTTTTAATCTTAGTTTTTCTTATAAATGAATGTATCATCTTTCTTTCTCTATAGTCTTAGAAGTTAGAGCATGCTGCTTGCAAAACTTCAGCTTCCTAGCTCTCATCCTGTGGTCATGACATACACATGGACACACAGACAGACTTGATTAGACTAGTAAAAAGCTAAGTATTACCTGGGTGCATAAAACGATATAAAATAAATAATAAATGTAAATATTTTTTTTGTACATCTTGTACATCCCACAGACAGAACAGACCCTATCCCGCAGTACCTATTCTTAATTTCCTGGGGTAAACCATGCCTGTATACAAATTTTAAGCCTCCTAGCTCTCATCCTGCAGTCATAAATTGTATGAATAGCCTATCTTATTTATATGGGTGACTGGGGCATCTTCATCCTGGGGATAGAATGTTCCTATATTTGTCTCAGGTAAACTACATGGTACAAAATTTCATCTTCCTGGCCCCCTCCCTGCAGCCATAAATCAAACACTTATGAACTCACAGACATTTTCTGCTTTATTTATTAGATGTCTCTGAACATAAAATTTTTTTTTTGTTTCACTGCACTTGCATTATGAATATGATGCTTTGTTCAGTTTGGAGAGAAGTTATTCCAGAGAAGTATTGTACAGCCTTTCTTATGATGTCAGCTCTTTCCTGTCTGAAGTTAGCAATAGGTGCTTTTGCTCTTACACACTTGATCACCCTATCCTTGGTATATTGTGTTAATCACAGACAGTTCAAAATAGTTGTAGGTCATCCTTTTGGGGTTTCTTGAATATAGTGACAGAAACTCATTTCATTGCTTGGAGATTATGTTGAACTTGAAGACAAATACATTGAGTATTACAAAAAGCATTAAACTATGTCACAAAGTCAGTGTTAATAAAAGTTTTAAAGCATGTCAAATTGTCATAAAATCAGTAATACTTAGGGTATTAAAGTAAGTTGTACTAAAGTGTTAAAGTCAGTAATAGTCTAATACTAATAGACTAATACTAACATTTTCAAGATGTAAAATTGGAAAGACTAAAAAAAGTGTTGCATTAGTGAACATACTACTAGAATTGCAACATTTACACTGATTACAGCTGTTGTGTACCTTTTTGGCTACAAAAATTATAGAAATGACTTGCATTAATTATTATTTTTATTTTGCAGCTATCCTTGATAAAAAGTTGAGGCTGGTGGATGTCATAGAATGTTTAGGGTAAGTCACAGAGAGCAAGTGTGTTAGGTAATCTTGTGTATTGTTACTACTTTTACTAGTATTGATCTCACTTGTGTATTGTTACTATTATTGATCTCGCTTGTGTATTGTTACTATTATTGATCTCACTTGTATATTGTTACTATTATTGATCTCACTGTGTTTTACTACTATTATTGATCTCACTTATGTATTATTACTATTATTGATCTCACTTATATATTATTATTATTATTATTATTATTATTATTATTGATCTCACTTGTGTATTACAGTCAAGTCCGGATATGTCGAGGGCCTAGGGGTTTGCCAAAAAGTGTCGAGATAACTAAAGATCGAGATTACAGAAAACCAATATGGCGGCAATATATTACAGTACTATAACATGCGCTTGACATTTCTTTATGTACATGATGTGTGTTAATGAATGAGAATGTACATGCACGAGTTTGGTGATTTTTTTACACAACAGCGTTGCCGCAATTTGTTTGATGACGCGATCGGCATACTATAAAAATGTACATATATGTACGTGTTTGCTAACAACAAAAGGTTTATGTACACGCGGTAAATATGGTTTCTGTACAAAGTCTAAACTGCTTTGTTGCTTTTTGCCTTTAACATTCTACTTGAAAACAAATGCTTCAATATTACATATAACGTGCTTGAAATTTCTTTATGTACATGATGTGCGTTAATGAATGAGAATGTACAATGTACATGCACGTGTTTGGTGATTTTTTACACAACAGCGTTGCCGCAATTTGTTTGATGACGCGATCGGCAAGCTAAAAAAAAAAACAAAGAGGGAAGTTGGTCCACCGTCCATTCTCGATACATGTATACTCCAACGTTGCAAACACAAAGATTGCTCACAAAATCAAAAGAATCTGTGTGGTGTACGTGTAGTTCGTTGTTTTTTTTTACAAAAAGCTAACGAAGTATCAAAATTAAAGTTGCGAGTCATTTTGTGTGCGTGTGTGCGTCTAAGGTGGAGGGCAGGAGGAAGGGGGGTGTCGAATGGTACAAGCGGTTACTTCAAAGGTAACTTTAAGAGGTGTAAGCCAGTTGAAGAGCAACAGTGTGCCTAGTTTGCCCTTTATTGTTAGCGAGATGGCGAAGTGGCATCGGTAACTAACATTTTCAAAAGCCGACGAAGAACTGATTTTAAGTGGTGATTCGGGTCCTCTTTTGTGCTAGACAGTACATTACAAAGAAAGAAAGAAACAAACAAACAGACATTGTATTAGTGTTCGGCAACATAAAAGAATCGCCATTACTGATAAGAAAATGTTAACAAAGAGGGAAGTTGGTCCACCGTCCATTCTCGATACATGTACCGTACATGTATTCTCCAACATTGCAAACACAAAGATTGCTCACAAAATCAAAAAAATCTGCAGGGTGTCAAAGTTCGTTTTTACAAAAAGCTAACCAGTATCAAAATTAAATTCGCGAGTCATTTTGTATGTGTGTGTGTGTGTGTGTGTGTGTGTGTTTCACTCACACACATCAAAAGCCGCAATAGACCTTTCATCTTCATGATGTTCTCGTCTTGATTTGCTTCTTGCCTCCCGGTGCGTCTAAGGTGGAGGGCAGGAGGAAGGGGGTAAAACAGATCGCACCTATTAGGCGCACACCCTCAACAGCTCTCCGTCAGTGGGGGGGGGGGAGGGGGCCGAAGCCACCTCTGAAAATATCCTACAAGCGGACAAGCGGTTACTTCAAAAGTGGGCTAACATAAGTTCTGAACCAGTTGAAGGGCAACAAACAGTGTGCCTATTTTGCCCGTGGCAAACACCAAGAAAACAATGTCCTTCTTAAGTTTAAGCTGCAGTTTTTAACAAGACATGGTCATTTATTGTTAGTGATTAGTCAGCAGTAGGGTCGAGATAACCAACTTAAGTGGCGATTTTGGCACTCTTTTGTGCCCGAGATACTAGGGTTCGGCAACATAAAAGAATCGACGTAACCGATGAGAAAATGCTAAGACAAAGAGGGAATTTGGCGGTTCCACTTCAAAAATGTCGACTTACTAGGGTTGGCAAGTTAACCGAGGCCGAAATAAGTGGACTCGACTGTATTACTATTATTGATCTCACTTGTGTATTATTATTATTATTGATCTCACTGTGTTTTACTACTATTATTGATCTCACTTATGTATTATTACTATTATTGATCTAACTTATATATTATTATTATTATTATTGATCTCACTTGTGTATTATTACTATTATTGATCTCACTTGTGTATTATTATTATTATTATTGATCTCACTGTTTTACTACTATTATTGATCTCACTTATGTATTATTACTATTAATGAACTAACTTGTGCATTATTAATTACTATTATTGTCTCACTTTATGATCAACAGCCTTCATTGCAGACATTTTATTCTTTAAAAAAATATTTGTCATTATAAACTAGTACACATAATAGCATCTGAGATTATAATCATATCTCAGATTTGATCAAGTAAATTAGTTTCCTAGTTTTAGTTTAATATTTGAGGGGAGAAGAGTGATAGAGATGATTTGTCAATTTGCTTTTTTAGATATTTTTCAGGCCTGCCTGTAAGACTGCCTGTATGACTATTCAATTTCATACTAAAGAATGCATATATTGAATGTATGAATGTGGTGTGTATAGTAAATTAATATGTTTATGAGATTCCAGTTTAAAGAATATGCAAATCAAATATATGCATCTGGTAGACAGTGGAGTCACATTTTATGCTAGGGCTATGTTCACGTGGCATGTAAATCAACATCTTGTATAGTCTAACTTATATTGTTGATTAGTACACTAAACTTTTAGAAAAGGCACATTTTAGAATGAGTCACTAAACTAAATTTTACAGGGAGTACCTGACCAGTCCCAATTTACCACCACGGAAACGGGGAACAGAGCTGTTGGCAGAGATCATGCAAAAGCTGCCCATAGACATTTTGACAGAGAAGGAAGGTATGTATTGTTTTCCCCCAGAATTGTAATATTTAGGATTAGGAGTAATAAATCTATGGTTTCTTTATAAATGAATGTGCTCCTGGTGAAGTGTTGTTTCATTTACTTTCTGCTAACTCATCTTTCAACTGTATATAAACTTTGTTTTGGTATATAATTATAAAGCTTGTTTCTGAACAAAATATGCTGAGTTCCAACACACAATTTGGAGTTATGCTTTTCACCTTTATAATCCCAAACCTTGCAATACACACTTGATTTGGACTTTTACATTTTCCACATTATCATTTAGTGACAGTTTCAACATAATGGTGTTGACATTAGATGGCTTAATTTGAAATTGTAAGGACTGTTCACCTATCTCACACATACTTCAACTAATTTTTATTTGAGTTCAAATTTCAAATGGTTAAATTTTCAATATTTTTAATTAAAAGACTGGATAAGTGCTGTCCAACCTGCAGCTCACAGGCTGCATGCAGCCCACAAGTCCCTTCTAAGTGGCCCACCAGAGCTCTCACAAATATTTTTTAAAATTTCAGTCACACAAAATCTTGTCATAAAATTTTAACATTGTATTTAATTTCTTCAATTTTTTTCAATAATTACTTGACTAATTCTAAATTTATTTGAAAATTTATTGTTAATTTTAAAAATTGCACAAAATAATAGTTTCTAAAAAATTCCAGAATTTTAATTCTAAAAGTATCCTCTGCATATTGTGAGATATTGTATGAAAATTGTTACATTAAACAAAATGTATTTTATTTTGGGGTTTGTAAGAATTTGAAGACTTTATTGTTATTATTTTATTAAAATTTTCATGCACAATGTTTTTGATGTCATTTTATGACCACATGGGTCTAAAGGTGAAATGTTTTTATTGTTTTCAGTGTTTTCTTACTGCATGTTTCTTAAGGTAACTTGTTTTTATTGTTTTCAGTGGGCCATATGACCACTTTCCTACTTTCCAGGCTTGGTGACCATCATTCTATTCAGCCATTTGCATTGCATGGACTGGCTGCAGTTGTGAGTTGAGAAAGCTCACACCCCTAGAGACAAATGCATATGTACACACACATACAAACACACCACACAATATCCAAAAGCACCAAGAGATGTGTATATATACATTTACACCAAAACAAACACACACACACACACACACACACACACACACACACACACACACACACACACACACACAAATAAATACAAACTGCACACATAAAAGCACCCAGACATGCAATTGTATGTATATAATAATAAATACAAATGCAAAATAAAAGAATACTAGATTATTTTGTCATTTTATTTCTTTTAAAGTAACTAAATCATTATATAAATCACTGCTTATATTAGGAGTCCCAACCAATTTTTCAGATTTGATTCAGAGTAAAACATGTGTGTTTACATAATAGTATTAGAGGCTGTAAGGTTCCTTTCAAAATTCTCAAAGAAAACATCAAACAGTTTACGAAATATCATCATTTGATTGTACAAGTTAGTCATCATCAGTTTACGAAATGAATAAATGCTCATTTTTTATATACTGTAAAAAGTAAAAATCTCTTCAGTTATGAAATGGCAAAGTTAAAATTATAACAGAAATGATAAAAATGAATAAGTTCTTGAGTGTTGTCTATTATCATTTAATGATTGTCCTGAGATGATGTGCTAATATCTCTTAATAAATATCTTGAATTGGTATGTATTATTATTATTTAATGATTGCTCTGAGATGATGTGCTATTATATCTTAATGAATGTCTTGAGTGGTGTGTATTATCGTTTAATGATTGCCATGAAATGATGTACTATTATATCTTAATGAATGTCTTGAGTGGTATCTATTATCATTTAATGATTGCCCTGAGATGATGTGCTATTATCACTTATCATTATTTACCTGTTGTATTTTGAGCATGTACAGTACTTAAATGAATTTAAGTACTCAGCAATTAGATTGATCAGCTTTCTGCTCAGACAGGCATTGTCTGCCCTTAGTTTACCAAAATGATGTAAGGATGTGGTTAGAAGAAGGTGATTATATTCTTTGAGAAATAACACAATCAGATTTGTTGGCTATCACATTGTTTAGTTTGGGCCTACCTATCAATTTCATTGGTTTAGAGCTGATGAAATTTCTGGTATATAAATGGTGCTAAATTCTTTCAAACATGGAGCTATAAATTTTGTACTACCATCCATTTAATTACATTTCAAGCAGAAAATACTACTGATATAAATATGGTGCACAAAAATTCTCTTAATATGGAGCAGCAAGCAGGCAAGGAGTTAATGTTGTAGCATTCAGCTCTCCACTCTGGTTATTTATGCTTGTGCAGTATATCTACAGTCTTCAGCAGTTGAAGACAGCTTGGCTTACATTTCAAGCAGTTCATAATTATATTTTTGTAACTATTTTGTAAAGATGTACAATTTTGTTGTTTAGTCCACAGGCCTTAATCTTTAATGTTGTTTTTAGGTTATTTTTTTCTAAAAGTCTTTCATTTTTATTGCATTAGTTAGCCTTTTTTATTTGTGACCATTTAGATGTTGATAAACTCATAGTTTAACTAAAGCTTGTAGATTCATAATTAGTGAAGCCATCCACTTAGATCTTAATTTATAATACTATCAATAATTACTGCATTAAAAGTGAAATTTAGCAAATGCTTATAATTTTAAATAAATAATAAATAACTTTTCTTTCTTTCAAACAATGAGCTCTCTAACTCTGTAATGAAATGATAATTGTTATTTAAGTGCTTTAGTCATGCTCAATAAATTATTTTACAGATTTCATTTTCATCTTTTCCTGGGGGTGAGATCTGCAGGCAAATATGCAGTGACATTTTCAGAGAAATCCAGAATCAAAGTCTGTCTCAGGGAGATCGCAGGGCCACCTACACAATTTTTCTTACCCTCCTTTCATCCTACCTGACAGGTATTTCACTTTTATTTGCAAACAAATATTGTAAAGTCAATTTTAGTAACTGTATTTTGAACTACAATTTCTTTTTACTGTCTCTTATATCTTAATTTTTAACTTTTCTCTCTTGTTGTAAGGCTGAAATAAAAGAATATTTAAAGATTGTTTGAGAATTTTTCTCAGGTAAGCCTGCATGTAACAATGAATCCTTTAATTTAAACCAGTTTGAATATGGAAATTTGCCCACATACATATGTCGGTCTGGGCACTATTGTAATATCAGTCTGCCTAGCTGGTGTAGATCACTTGATTTGGTCATCAAATGAGTTGAATGTAGGTCACCACAATAAAGTTGTCTGAGAATTATATCTTTTTCAAAACATACATTTGTACTGAACAATCCATTTGTTCATAAAAAATGCAATGTTGAAAAAGTTAGGTAACAGGTGCAAGTACCCACCATGGGAATTTACATTTTTTGTTTTTTAACCGGTGAAGGGCTTTTTTAACCAGTGAATGGCAGAAATCATAAATCAAGTGACCAGAAACGAACACTTTGTTTTCTCATCTGTTGAAGATAATCACTTTATGGGTGTGCCAATATGTGTTTTTGCAAATGAAAGGGTAGTTTTAAAAATATATAATGTGTCTTATGAAACGTGAAGTTTCACAAAAATTAATATTTCTTAATCGGCAGAAAATGATTATACAAATCTTCTGTTCTTGATTTGTTTCTTCCCATCCCACACTGATTCAGATTTACAACCCATGGGAGACAACTTTGTGTGTGGCTATATTCAGCAGATGGATGGTGAAAAGGACCCACGTAATCTTTTGTTAGCTTTTCGCTGTGCTCTGCTAATATGCAGACATTTCAGTTTAGGTAAGGATATATAAACATATAAGTTTAGATCAACATATGAAATATAAAATATTTATGACTTTTTAAGAATTTTCTTTACATAATATTGAATATTGTTGGATTGTAAACTATTCTTAAAATTTATTAGAAATGCATGTTTTGTCATGTGCAAAACTTAATTGACTCTTAAATCACACTACTTTTGAAAGGGTCTTTATTTTGATTTATTTTTTATTTGAAATATTTTCCTTATAATTCCTGACAGATTTCTTTCAGCCCTTTACGAAAATATATTGTTAGTAAAAAAATTTGTTATGCATTTTATATAATCAAAATAGAAGGAAATTTTGGTTACTGACATATGAAATAATTGTAATAGAAATACTTATTTAAAATTTTTATTATGACACTCAAACACGTTCAACAGTTGAAATGAATATAAAAACATAATATACATTTCTAGTTATATTTATCTTTATCTTTTAATTCAACTGAAATAAAATTAAATTCTTTGAAAAAGTACATGTAATCACAGTAAATTGAATGCAGTAGAACTAATAAAAGCTAAATCAGCATATAAAACTAAGTTCAAAATGTTAAAAATTATGTATGTACATTTTCTTTTTTGCTACATAGACTTACTGGTTTTTTGTAATAACAAGCAAAAAACCTACATAAGGGCTTGTTGTTGAATACATCCTACTTTAGATCTAATTAGAAATCAATCCCTGAATGAAAGCAAGCAGAAAACGTTTTTGAATGCATCCTACTTTAGATCTAATTAGACATAAACTTTGGAGTGTTTTTGATTGAAAGCAGAAACTCAGATCAAAGCTTGCCTTTAAATACTAAGACTTGTCACATATTCCATGACAGCAAGCAGAAAGTTCAGACACAGTGTAATTTTCATGCACTCAGTTGTAGATGTTTTTAGACATTAATTCTTTCATAACAGATTTCATACTAAAGACCTTAATTTTTATTTTTTTATAACAGAATTCATACTAAAGACCTTATTTTTTAAAATACAGACATTTACCTTGCTATCTGAGAAATGAATACTGTAAGTGTTTCATGATGTATTACCAATATTATTCATTAAAATTAATAGTGGCAAATTTGATTAACATAATATTAATAGTAATAGTAAAATTTATTGTGTGTAAAATGTCACTCACCTGATTTATTGGAGAATTGATTAGCCCTACATTTGAATGCAAGTGTGTCTACTTGATTCTGATCTCTTTAATACTTTTAATTATCTTAAATAACAACAGTGTACAAGACATTCATTTTGATACCCACTCTGATGATAAGTAAAATTATTCTTTCTTTGTATTGCAGGTGCTATGGTTGAGGAGATGTTTGAGGTCACTTCGTGTTACTTTCCAGTTGATTTTGTACCGGTAAGAAACTGTTCATTATAAAACTTCTATCTGAATGTTTTGATGACATTTACAAAGCATTAGATAGCACTTGACATTAAAATAATTTCTATATAAAATGTTATTAAGGCTTCAAAAACATGTTAATAAATAAATGCTATAAATATATGATTTTAATTTGGAATTGTTGGGTAATTTTTTTGAATAAAGTCAGAAAGAAAGGAAGTGGCAAATTTAATAGTACATTGATGAACTGGAAGATGATATGCAGCAATCTTTTGGTCCTTGACACTTAAAAAAATATCACTAACTTGCTGCATCAAAACTTCTAACAGAAGCACATATAATTATAAAGAAATCAAATCATAGATCCCCTAAAACTCCTATATTTTGTATGTTCATTAATAATTAAAGTCAGAATAAGTGTTCTTACTGATAAATAAGTGTAAAAATGTTATTACTCTTGGTTATTCTGAGTGAATTATAAATCCATGTCATGTGCACATATCATTCAACAGCAGGCTATAATATCATCCAACTCAGACTTTCAGAGCACGTTAGCCTGGACCAACAAAGTCCAGCTGTTGCAGAAGTGAGCAATAACATTATTAGTGGTTCATTTAATCTAAATAATTTTATTTTTTCTCTTTTAATCTCTACAGAGCATACAAACTTATTTTTCCAGTTCAGTGTGCAATGTTTATGCCATTTTCCTACAGGCTTGTCAAAATCACATCTTTTGTTGCAGGCATGTTATTTTATACAACATTATGATATTGCTAGAAATAAAACGAGTTTGATTTGAGATTCATTGGTAGTACATGATAAGTCACTTACAATACATTTGCCCACACTCAGTCTTAAATATGTATTGACATATACATATGTATGATCATGGACAGAAGCATTTAGTTACCATAGTTAATGATAATTCTATTGTCTCTCTCAAATTCGTTATTGGGTACATCGGCATAGAGAGCTACAAATTTTTTAAAGTTTAAACACAAGTTGATTAGCTTAGAGCTTATAAAATGAACAAATAAGTAGGTGGAATTATCACAAATAAATTTTCATTTAATTTTATTTGTTATTTTAACTTGTTAATTTAGAGGAGAGAGCGCCTTTAAACATACAAATTATGTTAATTTAGCAGAGAGAGTGCCTTTAAACATACAGATTTTGTTAATGTAGTTGTGAGTGTTTTTAAACAGACAAATTATGTTAATGTAGTGGAGTGAATGCCTTGAAACCTACAAATGTTAATGTAGTGGAGAGTGTGCCTTTGAAAGCACAACATTTTATTAATTTAGTGGAGATAGTGAATCTAAACATATAAATTATTACTCTTTAGTTCATTCTTGGTCTTCGAGCCTTGCCATTTTATACTCTGCTTTTTTTTTTGAACACCTATACGGATAATAAATAGATTTGATATATAGTCTTGCTAAGAAAAATTACTTTTGTCTTTATGTGTAAATTATGTTGCAATCCTCAACAAACAAATTCATTTTATATGTTCTAGCCTCCAAATGACCCACATGGCATCAAGCGTGAAGACTTATCTCGAGCACTGCGAGAGGTCATGTCTTCCACTCCATCTTTTGCTCAGTACTGCTACCCCCTACTTCTGGAAAAACTCACTTCTGATGTGCAGTCAGCAAAACTGGATGCTCTGAATACTTTAGTACTGGCCATTATTTACTTAGCTTACTAAGAGATGTGCATTTTTTAGATAACTGAGACAAGACTTAGATAGCTGAGAGGTGTGTATTTACCTTGACAGCTGAGACAAGATTTTACTTTAACAGCTGAGACAGAGATTTGGATTTACTTAGTTGAGAGAGAGATGCATTTTTTTCTTAGAGGGCTGAGGTAGAGATATGTGTTCACTTAAAAGCTGTGACAGAGATGTGTATTTGCAAAGACAATTGAGACAGAGATGTGTGTTTACTAAATAAGTGTGACAGAGATGTGTGTTTACTTAGACAATTGAGACAGAGATGTGTGTTTACTTAGACAATTGAGACAGAGATGTGTGTTTACTTAGACAATTGAGACAGAGATGTGTGTTTACTTAGACAATTGAGACAGAGATGTGTGTTTACTTAAACAATTGAGACAGAGATGTGTGTTTACTTAGACAATTGAGACAGAGATGTGTGTTTACTAAATAAGTGTGACAGAGATGTGTGTTTACTTTAGACATTTGAGACAGAGATGTGCATTTACTAAATAAGTGTGACAGAGATGTGTGTTTACTTAGACAATTGAGACAGAGATGTGTGTTTACTAAATAAGTGTGACAGAGATGTGTGTTTACTTAGACAATTGAGACAAAGATGTGTGTTTACTTAGACAATTGAGACAGAGATGTGTGTTTACTTAAACAATTGAGACAGAGATGTGTGTTTACTTAAACAATTGAGACAGAGATGTGTGTTTACTAAATAAGTGTGACAGAGATGTGTGATTACTATGACATTTTATAACTATTAATTTTTTTTATTAAATTTTTTAAAGTGAAATAAAACTTAAGAATATAATTGTAGTACATATTTAGCATTTGTTTGTTTGTTTCATAGACATATATTCTGTTTCTTGTTTTCCTGCAGCAAGCTTGTATTCCAGTGTATAAGTCAAGTCACCTACAGGAGTACCTGGGCTCTCTCTCAACACAAATAATACGTGAGGTATTACTTATATGAATGTATGTGGACATTATTTCTTATGTCTTACTTTTATTTTTCATTTTTTATTATTTCTGTATGTGAGGCATGGACTACTTTTTATTTTGCAATTACCTCACTATTATTATTTGTTGTTTTAATGAGCAAGATGCACATTTTATTATCTGTTAGTTATTAATAGGTTGTTTGTTTTATTGTCTGCTTTAATATTGTTTATTGTTAATAGTTATAAAATGTCATAGTAATCACATATTATTGGCATGTTTTAATCTGTACATGATCACTATCTCTTATGTTTACTATTTTGTATGTTTAATTGTAATGTTTTAGCTATCCACATGTAATCACTTATTCTGTTATCAACTACTTTACTATTGTTTATTTTTCCTCAGTAAACGGTATGTTTTAATCTCTATTTGACCATTTTAAAAATTTTTTTGTCACTGATGGCTTTAATACTGTTATTTTGTAGTGTGAAAGGTATGTCTTATTCTCTATTTTTTTACAAGCTAAATAAATTTTATTAGGTCCTCAAGGATCTTTATGGATCTGTTAGAATTAAAAATTAAATTTGACAAGAAGAAATTGTAACCTAACTACATTAGTAGCATGTACAGCAGTCTGTAAATCTGTGGTTCTTTTCTTCTTTTTTTTTTTTGGTGTCAACTCTGATCATGGAATTTATCAATCTCCAGATTTTTAACTTTTTTCAAAATTCAATCGGAAACTTTAAAAAAAATGTGTAGGGTTAAATAGAGTAAATTACTAACACTCATTGTCTACATTTTGCCAGTCATGGAAATGATAAAATCTGCAGGATCCAATTAGAGTATTACATATTTACCCTTGGATATCTAAATCACATACTTTATAACTACACTTTATTACCCTTGGATATTT
This sequence comes from Sinotaia quadrata, assembly GCA_028829895.1. NCBI lineage: Eukaryota > Metazoa > Mollusca > Gastropoda > Architaenioglossa > Viviparidae > Sinotaia > Sinotaia quadrata. The sequence goes on along the minus strand of CM054180.1, from coordinate 52,328,865 downwards.
AAATCACAAACTTATTGTACAAAGTTATTGTATTTGATATTTTGGGTCAGAAATGCAAATTACCAAGTGAAATATGTCTAATATTTTATTAATTTAGAATTTAAAGAAATGCATTTATTTATAAAGGTACGGAAGAATTCATCTGACGATGTGACAAATGCATCATTACAAGCCCTGGAATCCATTGTTTCACAGGTGTCTGAAGTAAGCATATTTTAATCATTCAGTGTAAAGAGACAAACATATTTATATTGGCGTGTACGTTGGTGAAATTGTTTGGTGTATATGCTTGAAGAAATTGTTTTCTGTGAATGTAAATTGGTGAAATTGTTTTTGTTTTGTTTATATTTGATTAAATTGTCATTCTACAAAACAAATATTGTATTATTCTTGATGTTCTGTTCTTTATGTGGCTTAATAAAAGCTTCAAAACTAAATTCCTTAATGTTTGTGCATGTTTACCATGTTTATTTGAGTGTCTTATTAGTGATTGTTTATTTGAGTAACATTTAAGTTTACTGTTTATTCAAATGGCATTTTAGTTAACTGTTTTACATGAGTGACATTTGAATGGCATTATAGTTAATTCTTTCTTTGAGTGGATTTAGTTAACTGGTGGGTTTTTTTGTGGCATTTAAGTTAATGGGGATTTTTTATCGACACTTTTATTGCTATTTTAGTTGTATTTATGTTAATTGTTTATTTGAGTGAATTTCACTTAACTGTTTACTTGAGTGGCATGTAAGTTAATTGTTTATTTAATGGTAATTTTTCAATCTTTTTACAGGAGCCTAAAGAACTCGAGGCATACATGGCTGACACTGGACAGGGTACCCTTCATTTCCTATAAGGGCAAATGTCTTGATAATAGGAGTTATATAATCTCTCTTCATTTCCTATAAGGGCAAATGTCTTGATAATAGGAGTTATATAATCTCCCTTCATTTCTTCTTCTTTTTTTTTTTTTTATCATTTGAACGATATTAAGAGGTTAACTGACAAAAATACTTTATAAGTGAAAGAGTTATGATTATGCAACTCATTTTTTAAAATTATTTTTGAGTTGTGACTACTCTCACTATGCTCTTACAGCAAAGAGTATATTACCTTTAGGCAGTGAAATTTCTAGTAGGAAAATGATGTGTATGCATGTGATTTCTCTCACAGTTTAAAGATATACTCTTTATTCCTTATTCTTTATTAATATTATTCTTATTACCCTTAGACAATCACAAGCACTTGGAAAATAATGTATATGCATGTTTGAGTGTGGTTTTGTGTATGTGTGTGGTGTATATGTATGAAATTAGTTATTATTAAATTGTTCGATTAGAATTTTGCCTCTCAGGGTCCATTTACATATGAAATGGATTTTGCAGCCTTTTGAGCTGAGATACAAAATACCCTGATCATGAAGTTCTCAAAACATCCATTTCATCAGCAAGAATAGTGCTATCTCTGCTCTTTCATTGTTTAGTCAAACTTGTATATTTGTAAATCCATTTTATTCATGTTTGTTTGTTATATTTTGTCAATTTTTATTTGTATTTTCACAGACTTGATGCATCAGTTTTATTTGTCTTGTACAGATTTGATGCGTCAGCTTGAGTCGGAAAACTCTGCTGTAAGCATGGCAGCTATGCGTGTACTGCGTGCTATTGCACATGGATCACCTTATGCATGCATACTAGTTGCACAACATGTCATACCTAACTTCTGTAAATCCAGTCACAAATGGACACAGGTTCTTTTTTCTTGAAATTATTTAGTTTGTTGAGTTCTTTATTCAGTAGTTAAATCATTCTACCATTCTACCATTCTACCATGTAAACTATACATAATGGGTTTTCACATTCTGATTCTTATTAATCTGGTCTAACTGAGTGTGTTGCATGGTAATTGTTTCTTGATATAATTCTGTTAAACATTATTTTCAGAAACTATTGACAAATAAATTAAGGATTGTTTTAGTCATATTTTTCATTTTAATTTCACTCCTGGAATAATAAATATTTATGATTGATATGATGTATTTAGTTGACATAAATCATTATTAAGATCAGTAATATTATTCTATAATGCTAAATGTTATGCACTACAAAAAAATGTAACCACTTGATGTCATCTTGATAAGTTTGCAAACATAATTATTTTAAAATTCATATTGTCCATGTTTGTTGGTTTTTTAGATTGTTTGTTTGTGTGTTTTGTTATTTTCCTTTGGTCAACTGGAAGAAATTATATATTTTTTATCATAATTGTAAGATTTATTTTATTTTCATTTTCAGCTAGAGCAGCACATAGCTATCATTGAAGAATATATTTCTCTTTTGCAACTTTTGACTGACTCCAAGACTCCACATAGTGGTAAGTAATATTTTAGAAAAGATCTGACTGACTCCAAGATACCCAAATAGTTGTAAGTAATGTTTAGAAAAAATTGACTGACCCCAAGACTCTCATTTAGTGGTAAATAAATGTTTAGAAATGCTTGGACTCACCCTAAAATTCCACATAGTAGTAAGTAAAGTTTAGAAAAGATTTAATTGACTCCAAGACACCCACATAGTGGAAAGTAATGTTTAGAAAAGATTTCAAGGCCTAACTATAAAACATAACATTGTGGTAAAGTAATATTTAGAAAATATTTGACAGGTTCCAGCATACCATATCATGGTAAATAAATGCTTAGGAAAGGTCTGTTTGGGTGGGGGTGGGGGGAGGAAATTAATTTGAAAACACTCAGCTTGTAAAGTATTAATTCATTTAAAATTTTTAGATTCTCTTTGTTGTTTTAATTGCATTTAAGTCCAAGTCTGAATATTAATTTCAAAATTCTATTTATGTACTTAGGGAGACTAATCATATTTGTTGCTAATAATAGTGACTTTATTGTCATCACACCTGCCACTAATGTACCTCAGGTACATGAATTTAGTACACCCTCAGGTAAAATTTTATCAAAGTTCTCCTCAGTAAATTCTATAGCCCCAAAATATAACCCAATAAATATCAGAGGATAGCAATACAGAAGAGTCGACATGACCTCTGATAGAATATGACATAAACAGACAATGCATAATGTATTTTTTAGTAAACTAATCTAATTAAAACATGTTTTAATAATTAATATATTTATGTCAGTTTTAATAAGCAGTTACAGGTTCATTCATTGTCTTCAAAAAGATTTACATTGAATGATTTTGTATTTAGATGGCAGTTTTCTTGTGGACTGGTGGTTGAAACTTCAGGAATTCTGTGATAAACTTTTAATCAACAAAGATTCACAACTTCAAGTTTTGGGAATGCAGGGGTTGTCCGCTCTTTTACTTTCACCAACTACTGTATCAGTTCAAACTATAGACTCAGTCGTGGAGAAAATGATTGGCGTAGCCATTCAGTCTGAATCTGACATCTTGAGGTAATCACAGACAATATAGTTAGCACTCTTAGTGGGAATGATGAATTAATGGTACGATGTAGTAAGGTCAGTTGTACTAGAACTATTTCATACAATACTAATAACAATAATAATAGCAACAATAGATCATCTGAACTGTAAAACATCAAAGTGTTTGACCATATTAGCATATACTGAATACTTATTAGTTTTAGAGAAATTGCACAAAATTTGCTTAATTCTTAATATTCCAGAAGAAAACAGGAACTTTAGAACAGTTTATTAGGCATCTTATTCATTACTTCAGTGGATTTATGGACATGAGTTTATTATCTTGTAATATGTTTATGTTTACAATAGTAAAGTAAAAAAATGGCTTTATAAACTGAAACTCTTTACAATTTGTGTTCAGAATATTTCACTCGCTCAAATTAAAACAAAATGTTTGTCTATGCATTTGTTAATCCTGCAGCCAGAAAAGTGAGGAGTGTCTTAGTAAAATTGTTACCCACCATTCTCACCTTGTGGAAGAAATCATAAGCCGACTGGATGCTATATTATGTGACTGTGAGTGGTTTATATATATATATATATATTTTTCTATTCATACTTTTTGTTAAATCTTTGTTTTGATAGACCTATTGACTGATTTTGAGTAAGTCAGTGTGTGTATCTTTTATTGTGTTAGAATATTTTCTGGAAATTTTACCTTTACAAGAGGGTATCTTTTTTTCAGATACTTTAATAGAGCCCAACATGAAGAAAACTTTCAGATACTTTAATAGAGCCCACCGTAAAGAAAACTTTCGGATACTTTAATAGAGCCCACCGTAAAGAAAACTTTCAGATACTTTAATAGAGCCCAACATGAAGAAAACGATATATACCGTGGTGGAGTAAATGTACCTATCCTTATTTCTAAACTTAATAATTATATATTGTTTCCATTGTTAACGTGACCTGACTTTGGGCACTGCTTATGAATATATTTTTGTCAGTGCCAGAGTTGGAGTAAACAACTCAGGTGGAGAATATGCTAGAGCTTGCTGATGCAATCCAAACCAGTTCCAAGCGAATGAGTAGTTTTTCTAATAGTCTCATACTTGTTCATAACAACTTCATCCAATGGGGATGGACTGAAGTTATTTTGTTGAAGAAAGTTCTATATTCAAATCACTTTGATTTTGACGTAACTCACGTCAGGTCATAAAGGCAATCATTAGCTTATGAAATGAGTGCACCTTTTTTGGTTTTGTAACCATGTATCCGCTTCAGACTGCAGTACTACTGTACTCAATCAGATCACTTTGGGATGTGTTTCCAGTGTTGTCGTCGAGCTTATCAGTAAACATGTTGCTGTAAGTTGATTTTAGTGAATTCCATTTGAGAGCCTATACTGTGGAAACTGAGGCTTGAGTTTGGTCTTGAGAATTCACAAAAGTTTCTTAAATATTCCTCGTGTTGTGTTGAGGAGCACACACAAAGATTCTGGAACATTCCTCCTGATGGCTTTGATAGCACATTTATTCTTGAAGTTCTGGACGATTCTCCAAGGTATGCTTTGTGAATACATCGAAGAGTCTGGAACAGTTGTGTAATGTGCCTAGAAGGGGTATGTTGGATCACCATCTAATAATAAAGGCAGTGACTTGTTGCAAACTGTGTAATTGTGAACATGTGCCAGCGACAGCTGCCATCATTGAAAAGGTTTTGTACATTTACTATAACTATGTCTCTGAAACTCCACTCTCATTTTCCTGATGAAACTGTATCTGTGAACTTGATTATATATATGTATATTAATTTGACTGCTGATGTCTGTGCTAGGATAACTGATTGAGTGTCTAACATTTAATCAAACATTGTTGTGATGTGATGTAAATGTGAAAGCTCTTTTGATTATACTCATGTATTTTGATTGTTGACTCAATAAATTTATTGTTAAATTTATTAATCTTCATGCACATATATTAAAACCGTATGTTGGAGTAATAGTGAGTAGATGGGGGCTCGTTAAATATAAATAAAAGACGGATTTTTGTTACTCCTCCCTTAAGAAGTTTCCACCTGCAGAAACATTATGCAACAGTAAACGTCTATCATTATTGTGTAAAGAGTAGACATCCTTATAATCCACCAAATGAGAGACATGTTGGTCTTGTGAGAGAATTATTAATAACTATAAATTAAGGTTTTCAAGCACTTGTAATTAGTTATGTTATTAATTAATAAATAATAATCATAGTGAGTGAAGGATGCCCAGAGGTATCACATGTACATTTTCACATTCAAACAAGAAGCTGTCGCAGGTTAGTCATTGTGAGCTGCATAATCTGCACATGACCAGTTTTTTCTCTTAAACATCCTGTTACAGAGTACACATAAAGTCAATATCATCACAAGGATAAGACTTTATAGGTATTAAAATTATTTGAACATAGTTTCGTGGCATATTGATTGATGTCAAGTAATCTTTTGCGTTGTATTTTTTATATGTAATTTTGATTGTTGATTTAATAAATTTATTGACTTTTCTTACACATTGACACCATATGTTGGAGAAGAAAATGGGTGGATGGGGGCTCGCTAAATATAGATTAAAAAATGGATTTATCTTCTCCTTTTGTAAGAAATTTTCCCCCTTGGAAATATTATGTGGCGGTAAATGTTTGTCTTTCGTGTTGTGGAAGAGAGAAAATGTTTACAGTGCCCGCATATCCGCCAAGTGAGAGACAAGTGGTGTCTTCTGGAGAATTATTAATAACATAAATTAAGATTCTCATCATTTGTAATTAGTTATGGATGATTAATTAATAATAATAATCATAACCAATATCCAGTGTGGCTTAGTTATCAGACTATTGTTATTGATAAAATGCATATTTATGATAATAATGAGCATGTTACTGTCAGTTGTTATTGATAAAATGCATATTATTGATAATAATGAACACATTACTCTCAGTTGTAATTATGAACTCTCAGTTGAGAGTTCTTCTACATCCCAAATGTAGTTTTAGCCAGATTTGTTAAGAATTGAAGACTGTTACTGGTTCCACATTAGCATGAATCCTTAACCAAGTCGGTGCTTTTGATCTGGAGTTGACAGGAATGAGATTTTTAAGAAAAAGAGGATTAGGTGTTGCAAGGGGAAATAGAAAACACACTTCCAGCAGTTATGATAAATATTAAGCCCAGTCGTCTTCTTTTTATGTTTAAAATGTCAGTAACTTGCTTGCTTGCTAATGTAGGAGATGCTTTCGGCTTACGCCGCTTTCGCACTATATGTCAGTAACTAGTGTTATATGACAAATGGAATAATTATATAAATATACAAAATGTGTTTCCAATTTCTGATTTTTTTAAAAAACATATTATAGTGAGATGGCTGGCAAATATTTTTATTGATAGACACCATGTTGACAATATTTTAACTAATGTTAATGTAGTGATGTAGTGTTATTCTCTTGATATATGTATATTTACTTTAAATGGTTTATGGACTGTTTGAATTTTGCAAACATTTTGTGTGTTAATACACACTGAAAATATTTTTTCTTTGTCTTAATAATGCTCTAATTACTCTTTGTTTTTCTCAAATGCATCATATTATTCAGGTTTTGGATGATATAGGCCATCTCCTTCCCCAGTAGTCCTAAATAATCATTATTCATGGTTTTGAATGATATAGACCATCTCCTCCCCCAGTAGTCCTAAATAATCATTATTCATGAATTGGAATGATATAGGCCATCTCCTTCCCCAGTAGTCCTAAATAATCATTATTCATGAATTGGAATGATATAGGCCACCTCCTTCCCCAGTAGTCCTAAATAATCATTATTCATGAATTGGAATGATATAGGCCATCTTCTTCCCCAGTAGTTCTGATACTACAAACTAAACTTGTGTATTTTTGTTTACGGCTTATCTCCCCTTTTCCAGATTATTGGTAATGTTTCCTCGTAGCATGTATAGAGAACCCCTCTTGCCTTGCTATTTCAGCTCAAAGCCAGTACCACCATTCTCAGAGTAGCAAGACTTTTGACAACAGCACATCATTGCTGGTTTCCATTGTAAAAGATACCACAACAGCAGATTCAGTGTGCAAAGTTCTCCTGCGGCTTCTCGAGAACATTAAGCCTGGTAAGTGGTAAGAAAACACAGGAAGCCATCAGATAATGATGAGTCATTTCTCCAGCAGACTCTCAAAAACATTTATCTTGGTAAGTAGTAACGAAGCACAGGAAGTCCTCACTCCCCAGGGAATGATGATTCAGGTAACAGCAATTTCACAGTGACAGCAATTATTAATTTTGTCCATCATTAACTTTGTATGTAATATATAGACCAGAGTCTCCATTTTAGAAACATATTTATTTTTGTGTGTATTTGTACACATTTTATCATTAAAACATACTAGAATGATATTGTCATTAAACAGTTAAGTCTTTTTGTGATTAATATAATTAAATCACTAAAATCAAAGATTAGAAGTGACATTATCAGACTGTTTTGACTTGTAGACTAATTTTTAAAATTAGAATTGCTCTTTCATTGTTTTTGTCTTCAGGAATTGAAGATTCTCTAGTACCTGTCTCTGCCCAACTTTCAGTTGTCCTTGGTAGTAGATACATTTCTGGGAAGTCTTTGACTGTTGAAATTCTTCCAAGGATGCTTTCCTTCTTGAAAAATGATTGCCATTCCTGGTCATATGATAAGCATCAAAGTCACATTTCAGTGTTGACCCATTTAACACATGGCCTGTGCAGTGCAGTCATGCAGCAAGATAAAGAGTTAGTATTGTTCCTTTCATAACATTTTAATGTTTATCATTGACTTTCACTACTTAAAAATTTATTTATAAACATCCAGTCTTGACAATGCTATATTCCTTATTCATGATTTTCTGAATGTTCTATTTTAATAAAATTTGCCTGGTTGGAGTTTCAAAAATGATTTATCATAAAATGAATGTGTTGTGTAATATTTTATATTACTATAAATCATTCAGTATATAAAATGAATGTGTTATGTATTGTATTACTATAAATCATTCAGTATATAAAATGAATGTGTTATGTATTGTATTACTATAAATCATTCAGTATATAAAATGAATGTGTTATGTATTATATTACTATAAATCATTCAGTAGATAAACTTTAGAATGTGCAGCAAATAAGACAGAAGTCATTTTGTGAAAATCAATCCTGATCCTAATTGAATTTGTATACATCTTAATGTTTAATAGTAGTACTAATACTAATGTTCTTTTGCTCTTTCTATGGTTTGTTGCAGGATATACAAAGAAGTTGCAGAACAAATTTACAGCCTGCTAACTGATAGTGCTTTGTATGTGGAAATGGGTGGAGGAGATGCTTCAAACTGTGATCCACCCATACATGTAAGAATGTCATTTTGGACACCTTTCACTTTTAGCAAAATGAATAAATATGTGACACCTCTGGGCACTCTTCACTCGTTATGATTATTATTTATTAATTAATAACACATAACTAATTTACGAGTGTTCGAGAATCTTAATTTATAGTTAGTAATAGTTCTCCCACAAGACCAACATGTCTCTCTCTCACTTGGCAGATTGGAAGGGTGTCATAAAACTCTACTCTTTACATAATAATAAGATAGATGTTTTACTGTCTGCAGATGAAAAATTCTTTCTAAAAATCTGTCTTTTATTTATATAACAAGCTCCCTTCCACCCACTATTACTCCAACATAAGGTTTTAATAATTGTGCTAGAAGATTAATAAATTTAACAATAATTTTATTAAATTAACAAACATACAACATATGAATATAATCAAAAGAGTGTTACATTCCACATTGCATCACAACAATGTTTGATTCTGCTAGATACTCATCCAGTTTATCTTAGCATCGACATCAGCAGTCAAATTAATATATATAATCAGTTCATAGATATAATTCATCATAGAAATGGGAGTGGAGTTTTAGAGAATTAATTATAGTCAATGTATATAACCTTTTTCAATAATGGCACCTGTTGCTGGCCTGTGTTCACAATCATGTGGTTTGCAACAAGTCACTTTATTTCTTATTAGGTGATGGTCCAACATACCCCCTTCTAGGCACGTTACACAACTGTTCCAGAATCTTCGATGCACTCACAAAGCTCACCTTTAAGAATTGTCCAGAACTTCACATGCGCTATGAAAGCACATCATGTAGTTGTGTTCTAGAATCTTCATGTGTGCTACTCAATCACACTACTTGAGGAATGTTGAAAAAAAGTTTTCATGAATTCTCAAGACCAAACTTAAACTTTAATTTTCATCATATTGGCTCTTGAATGGAATTCACAGGAATCAACTTACAGCAACACGTTTACTGATAAGTTCGATGACAATGTTGGATACACACACCAAAATGGTCTGATAGAGTACAGCAGTCATAAGCAGATACAATGTTACAACAACAACAAAAAGTAACATTAAGGCAGCACTAAGTTTCAGGCATATTTTATCTCTAAACTCCTTTCTCTCTTACACACATTCTCAACTTACAACTTTCGCAACAATATTTATTAGCTCAATACACATGCAGCATAAGAAATAGAGCATCGATCAAAATTCACAAGTACAATGCACAACATAATCAAATTAATGAAAATAGAAATAGTGGTTCAATTACATAAGCATTCTTCAACTCAAATCATAGATTAATAGCAAATATGTACGAAATATTTCTAAGTCCATTCTTTCTTTATCAGTCAGTTAACTTATCATACATAAGCTATCAATCGCCTCTATGATTGGATTTGAGTCAAAATCACAGTGATTATTATATAGGACTTTCTTCAACAAAGTAACTTTCGGTCCATCCCTATTGGATGAAGTTATTATGAACAAGTTTGAGACTATTAGTCAGAAAATAATCTCTTCCACTTGGAACTGGTTTGAATTGCATCATCAGTTTCTAGCATATTCTCCACCTGAGTTGTTTACTCCAACTCTGACACTTACAAAAAATATCATCATAAGCAGTGCCCAATGGCAGGTGACATGACATTTAACAAATTTATATAACAATTAAGTCTAGAAATAGGGTTAGGCAAATTTACTCCACCACAGAATGAAAACTGATTAATTTTTCTGTACAGTTTCTCTCAACTCTAATTTTTCTTTTCAGTATGCATGATTAAGAGGCTGTTGAGCAAAGTTTAGTTTTCAGTCTTGTCATTGGAGATAAATAAGACATTGCTTTCCTTGTCCTTAGTTCAGTTTAGGAATTACAAATATTTATTCAGCAAATTTCCATACTCTTTAGTTTACCCAATGTGATCTGTAATGCTTGTTTCTACTTGGTATTCATCATTTTACCAGTATGATCTGTAACGATTGTCTTTTATTGGTACTCTACAGTTTACCACTATGATCTGTAATGATTGTCTTTTACTGATACTCAACAATTTACCCAGCATGATCTGTAATGTCTCTCTCCAGCTTACTGGGCCTGATTGAATGATTGTTATACATTTCTTTTGTTTTACATGTCTAAGGTATCATCTTACAAAAGATTTTAAACTTGAATTTGATGCTGATCTACCAGCCAACATGTTGACTGACCAGATTTAAATACATTTTGTTCCAGACCTCATGGCAAAGTTCCCGATTAGTACAGCTATTACTTGCCCTCATTCCTTGTATTGATTTTCAGGTGAGGCATTGATTTGTGTTGTATACACATACATTATTTTGTATATATATATTCAGCTATTTCTATACTGTTACACAGTGAGTTACCAGTTGAAGAAAGTTATTAGATAATGCACTTTAATCATGTTAGTATGGCTCTTTGGCTTATTATGTTGTACATAAACAGGAAGTGAAAATATTGGCCGCTTCTTACTAGAATGAAAGGGTTGAGAATTTGACTTAAGGAAGGTATTTCACAAAGTTTATAATGTTTTTAAAAAATGAATTGTAACAAAATTCCATCTTTGTTTATAATTGAGAATTAGTGTAATAAAATCACTTTAGAAATAGTTTACATTGAAGTTCTGGTTGGAGCTGCTTAATCCTTTTAATGAAACATTGATTTTCTATTAAACATAAAAACATAATACAATGTAGCTGATTGTGATCGCAATTGATTGTATTAAGTGATGCTTATTGTATTATAACAAACCACAAATAGAATACACACCTGTATGCAATGCACTTCTTAACCTTAGTGTTTTATTATAGTTGAAAAATCTATAATTATAGGTATAATGTATAAACATTGACTTTTTTGGTTGGTTCTTGTAGATAAACCATTGTCATTCCTATGTACTAGACCAGAGGCGGGCAAACGATCATGGGCCGGATAAAAATGTTGGAACTGTTCGCGGACCAGATAGACGATCAAAAGTCACAAAGTCCAGAAAGTTCAGAATATAAAATGAGAACAATATTTTATGTAAAAAAAAAAAATAACTCAGTTTCAACTTAAAGTTAATGAGATGGATGGTGTTGCTTACAGTGATTCAGTGACAGGCTTAATTGATGTAGTGGGCAAGCAGGCCGGATGGCAATGTTAACTGTGAATAGCTTGATGGGCCAGGCAAGAAACCATTTTGGGCCATATTTGGCCTATGGGCCAGAGTTTGCCTGCCCCTGTGCTAGACAGATTCCCATACTAGTATTGGATTGGAGCCTTCAAGCAATGTTTTCAGTAGCGACAAATTTACCAGCATTTCTTTATTTATTTTATGGTATTTCTCCATTCAAGCAAATTAGAAAAGATGATATTTATATTTGATAGAGTTTTCCCCATAAGAGTTGCTCCGCATGTTTGTCAGATGTGATCAGACACTGTCTTGTTATGTGATTGAAAGACAGCACTCTTATCAAATGTGGTCAGACACTATCATGTTATGGTAATTAATAGCCTGCACACGTGCATGCGTGCGTGTGTGTGTGTGTGTGCATGTATGTTGTATGTGTGTATGCGTGCGTGTGTGCGAAGTGTTATTTGTATGTAATATGTCATGTTATTTGTATGTAACTTGTCATGCTATTTGTCAATAAAGCATCATGTTATTTGTATGTAACTTATGTTATTTGCCTTAGAATGAATCACAGCTGCACAAGCTCATGTCACTACTGCCAGATGTAGCATTGGAAATGAATGATGTATACACACGCCTTCAGGCCTGCAAGTGTGTATCTGCACTCATTAACAGAATGCCATCAGGTGAAAACAATACCAGTAATACCAGTAGTCAAGGTATTTAAGGACTTTAGTACAATGCCATCAGGTGAAAACAGTACTAATACTAATAATAACAATAGTCATGATATTTAGAGACTTTGGCACAATGCCATCAGGTGAAAACAACCTCAGTAATAATTATCAGTTGTATAATCTTCATAGACTACATAGAATGCCCTCAGATGAACTACTACTAGTCCATCAAGGTCACATTACTGATGGTATCCCACTGAAGTCCATCAAGACCACATGACTGATTTTTATTAGCAGTATTATTAATTCAAGTGATACAACACCAACAATAATTAAAATAATCAGTAATACGGAAGTTTATATCTGCAGTTCATTTGCACCATAACTAGTTTGCCTTGCTTTGTAAGTATGAAATGGTTAAGTCAGATTTGTATGTTAATAAACCTAGTGGACTTGTTGATATTGGGAGGTTGCATTAACTTGAGAATACTGTGTATATTGTTTATTGTGTTTTAGATTTTTACTGTAATGGCTTGTAGTGTTACTTACTCTTGACAAAAATCTGCTGACCAGTGACACCTGACAATACGCAAAGCTTTTGTATGGGAGTCTTTGAAAAGTGATGTTATTCAGTACCAAAGACCTGCAGTGAGAATGCTTTAGATTCAATGCAGCTGTAAGGTTTTATAAAACATAGAGAACCTCTTTGTGTGTGGTGGGGAGGGTTGGTCAGAGTCTAGTATTCTAATCAACAATGACTTGGCTTTAATCTAAAATGTAAGGGCTCTTTGACATTGCTTGCCATTTTTTTTTTAACTGTAGACTATATTATGTCTAATTTTAAATGTGTAAATGTTGGATCTGTAGAGTTTTTACTCACAGATTTATAAACATGGATGAGGTGTTGAACATGCATGCATGCATAGTTGTTTGTGTGTGTGTGTGATCATCATTATTATTCATTTTCTACGCAGGGCTAGACCTGGAAAATTCATTAAGCAGCCTAGTTGCCAGAATCACACCTAACCTTCAACACCCATCTCCATCAGACCTCAAAACCTCAACTGCTGCATTGACCCTTTTAATTTGGCTTGCCAAGGCTATGGTCATTAGAGGTCATAAGTCATCAACTCAGCTAACTGCACAGGTAACAGAAGCAATGGAACATCTCTGTAGAAATGTTGGCATGTGTTTTGATGAATGTGGACAGATGTTGGGGAATGTGGGATTACGTTGAGAAATGTAAATGTGTTAAGGAATAAGTGTGTACATTGAGGAATGGGGGGCGTGTTGAGAAATGGGCCACATGTTTAGGAATGTGGGGCACGTGTTGAGGAATGTATTTGATAAAAATACATACTTATTTTATTAAGATTTTGCAATGAATTATGTCCTTGTTTTGTACAAATTAACAGGTAAGTTGCAGGTCTCTAATAAAGTTACACTAAGAAAATATTTTTTCAAAATTGGAGAATAAAAATTATTCTGCATTCATCCAGTACGTTGTTGTCAAATCCAAAAAACATAAAACAGTATTGTAAGACAAAGTCTATATGTATTGCCATAATTATTAGGAACCGTTTTTATCAATCTGTAAAAAAATTTGTCATTTTAGGCTTAACATAATATTTGTTTCACTTATTGTATAGATAGGTGGACATACAGATAGAAAGAAATATATCAATTCTTAAACCATATATATATACACATATATATAATTCTACTGTTGCTTGAAGCTCATTGATTTGCTGAAAGACTCCAATTTGGGCTTGTTGGCGGCTGAAGGCTTCAGTACTATATTAGCACCATATCCAGATGTTCTGTGCTCAGCTGTAAATGCCACTGTGCTACCTACCTTCCAACAACGCTTCCTTTTGCAAAATCTACCACACCTGGTATCTGGATTTCACAGTGCTCCAATTGGTATGCTTTGATCATTGCATATTTCATCTCATCACCATGATAGTAAGATAAGTAACTCCAAATTGGTATGCTTTGATCATTGCGTATTTCATCTCATCACCATGATAGTAAAATAAGTAACTCCAAATTAGAGCATCAAGGCACATTATGATAGACTGTAGTTCTGTAATGTTCCACCTACCATAATTATTTTTGCTCTGTCTCATGAAAACTTTATTATTTGTGCTTTTCAGTTTTACAGTTTTTGGGGTCAATAATATTGAACACTAGTAGGTTGTAAGATTCCAGTTTTTTTCCATTTACTGTAGACATTGATGGTACATCTGGATGACTTTTCTACTTTTTTAACAGGTAATAGAGACAGTTATCAACTAGCAGTGGCGGGCATGTTATCTAATGTCCCACAACAAGTTCTCATCAGTGAACTGCCCCAGGTGATATGTTTTAAAATTAAAAATAAATTTTAGTTATTTTTATATTCAGACTATTGCATAATGCACTTCTGTTACCAGTCAGCACAAATTTAAACCATAATTTCTGTTAGTGAAATCTTCATCCTAACATTTATTTTGTTTTTAATAGTTTAGCCATTTGTATTCCTTCAGAAAAAGTGTTTTCTGCCGTGTTCCTTTTCATTTTTAAAACTAAAACTTTTTTAACCATGGATAACTCCGGTAAAAGCTCACATGTTTATTTTATTGATAACAGTAGTAAAACTGTTATATTTATAATGTTTAAACAATAATATTATATTTATTGTGGTTAACACATCTATGTGTCTGTCCATCTGTGGCTCATTCTCTGGACCAGTGTGCCATATAGGTGGATCCATTTGAAATGTGTTTTTTTTAAAATAAAACATAATTAATATGAGAGATACATAAGATAGTTGTGTGAATTTGCATTTATTTATTTTATAATTATTTGTAATACAAATTTGTTTTGAACTGAAAATGGTACAACTTTTTGTGACATGCTTATATATTGCTATTTTCTTTAATTTTCATTGTTATAAATAATCCATCAAATTTACCATATAAAGGTTTTCTTTGCAGTCACCAACTTTCAAATGCAGTTAAGGTTTCTGATAATCTTGATATATTTTGAATAAATTAATTAACCTTTTAAATAGCTTACATGTTTATGTACAAATCCATATTTCTTTTTTAAGTAAAGTTGCATGTAGCTTATGTGTATTTAAACCTAAGCAAGTAAGGGTTGAAAAACCCATGAATTACATTCAAGAATATAAACATGATTAGGCTTATTATATATTAAAAATATCATATTTCAATAGAAACTTTGTTTATTACTTAATATTATCTTTGCAACATAATAACTTAGCCTGTTTTATGTTCATAAAAATAGAGCTTCTTTTATAATGGTTGATATTCTTTGTTACTGAGAACCGAATATGGTTTCCACATTACATTTACACAGTTGTGGTTTTATAACCCATTTTAAACAGATATGTATCCAGATTAAGTTAATAATTTAGTTTAATAAAGAAAATATATTTGTCATAATAGATAATTATATTACTTATTTAAAAATAACTTTTGTCTGGTAAAATGCATCTCAATTTTATTTTCTAAGTTTACAACAAAATCATATTTCAAAGTCCTATAAACAGCAACATTTTTGTAGCTTTTATGTGAGTATTAGACACATTTTGACTTTAATATGTAAAATAATTAGATTTAATCCAAATTTGGGGTACTACATTTTACAGAATGGTGTACAATTATTTATTATATATATATTAATACCAATATGTTTATTGTTTATATATAATACTGTTGGTGGTGTTTTTTTAATCTACAACTTCTTATTGAAAGTCAAGGAACATGCTGGAATCAAACATTGCATGTATGCTGCAGATAATGCCCCTGTTAGTGTCATCACTGAAGGGGAACAACTCACATTTGCACTGTCAAACACTTTCAACGATGACTATTGGTATCAAGGACACGCCCAGCTTACTGACATCATACTTGTCTGACATCTTACCAGACTGTCTGCAGCTTGCAGTGTCTGGAGCTACCATGGTGAGAAAGTAAAATGTTTGGGTAGAATGGGTGATGAAATAAATAAATTGCTAATTGACTGAGAGAACAAATAAAAATTGTTTGATGTTGCTTTTAGTGAACACAGGAATGTATGTACACAGTGGGAAATACTGGTAGTCCAGTTGAGTGAGTTTTGTAATCATAGGCAATCCTAGAGTTTATTGCTGTTGTCATCTATCATCATTCACTGAAGTGCAAAACTCCTAACTATTGATAAGTATAATTTTGCTTTTAATACTTTTACTTTGAGATCTGTCATTTTTACTTGGAGGATTCAAGATGAAAACTCTTGACTTTAATACCTACATATTGAGATCTATCAATACTACTTTGTCAATCTAAGACTGACAACTTGATAAGCATAAATGGATTTATATTACCTTGAAGTTAAAATACCTGCCAAAAGTAGTTATGTATATAAAAAATTTGATGTACTGTTAATGCTAGTTCTACAGTACAAGAGGTCTCTATTGTTCATCTCTCTTACAGTAAAGGTCTCCATTGTTCAACTCCCTTAAATACAGATTTCCATGGTTCATCTCTCTTAGGGTACAAGAGATATTATTATTGGTTTCCACTGTTCATCTCTCTTACAGTACAGATCTCCATGGTTCATCTCTCCTACAGTACAGGATTTTTCCATTTATTCATCTCTCTTAGGTACTTAAAGTCTAGATAATTAATGAAAATAGAAATAAGGAACTGCCTTATACAATTCCATCAATACAATTTAAAATTATTTATTTTCACCATATTTAATGTCAGTGGCAGACAGTTACTTTTCAGTGCAGTTGACTCTCATTCTTTTGTCATGTACAGAGGGTTCGATTACATGCAGTCAAATGCTTAGGGGAAATGACCCACTTGCCTATCACCACCCTGCAGCCTTACAAATCCACTGTGTTGAATAAGCTGAAACTGGTGCTTGATGACCACAAGCGTCTTGTCCGTAAAGAGGCTGTGTCTGCTATTAATACATGGTGAGTGAAAGGAGGCTAAAGATAATTGAATAATTCTGTTATTTTTTTTCATTTTATTCATCATTTTAATGATCAATATTTTGCTCTTTCATTTGATCATAATGCATAGTTCTACTATCTGAGAACAGCCAGTAAGAACAGTTACTAAATGAAGCAACCAATCACAAAAATAACAAAATAGAATTTAAAATAAGGAACAATCAGTCACATGAATGGGAAATGAGAAGAGATCAAAATATTCCTTAAAACATCTGCAGGCCTGAAAAAAGTCAGTCACTTGAGAGAGATTAACGCAGAAGAAAAATGACCCAAGTGTCAGTCAGGCCGAAAGAGAAAAATAACCTTGCATTAATGAAGAGGTGAAAAGGAACTAACAGCGATAAACAAACAATGATAGAAGCTAATACGCTTCAGTACCCTTCAGAAAATCAGCTAAATTACAAGCCCTGGTGAGCATCGGAGCAGGATGAAGTATATAGGGACATGCTGACATTAATGAACCAAACAAGATAAGGTATATGAGAACATGCAAATTTTAGTGAACCAAAAACATTATGAGATATATAGGAAATGCAGACATTAGTGAACTAATCGACATAAGGTGTACAGAAACATGCAAATTTTAGTGAACCAAAAACATTATGAGATATATAGGAAATGCAGACATTAGTGAACTAATCGACATAAGGTGTATAGAAACATGCAAATTTTAGTGAACCAAAACATTATGAGATATATAGGAAATGCAGACATTAGTGAATCAAAATCATTAAGAGATATAAGAGACATATAGTGAGCCGAGCAAGATGAGGTATATAGGGAAATGCAAATATTAGTGAACTTTGCATGAGGTACTAAGGGACGCTACTTCTGGGCAAGAGGTGAATGCATTTGAGCAAATTTTGGTTCTTCATCTCATTCTAACACTTTTCTTGATTTTCTTCAATCCATGGTGAATTTGTACGGACTTCAACAAATTGGGTTGTGTGATAGAAAAAAGATGAAATGAAAATGCCTGTCTCCCAGCATCTTGCATATAGTACATTGTTTTATAATATATCTAGGCAAGTAACACTCTCCAGCAAGTAGTAATAATGGTTAGAAAATATTGATTTTAAAATGCATAATAGCTTTTTTAATTACAACTGAGTTATAAATTGACTCCTTCTAGTTATTCACCTTGCTATTTTTATTTACTGTTTTGATTTTTTTTTTTAAAAAAAACTTTTAAAATATTTTAGTATGAATATTTAGTTGTGGCTTTGATTGCTAGTCTGAGTCTCATTTGTATAACAGATCCTACATTTCTTTCAGAATTTTGCAGAACTTATTTTTTATTCCATTTTAAAATTGTCTTTATTATTTTTATTATTATTATTATTTAACATATTTCTTTATATATTTTTATTTTTACTGCAGGTACTTGTTATGATAGAGAATTATAATTGATCAGCACCCTACATGATTTTGGCAAATAGTTCTTGGACTCTTCAGTCACAGTGACCTATCTATCTGCATGCTTGTCATTCATCATGGATTGTAAGAATGAGTGAACCCTGAACATGAATATTAATATCTCATATTTTCTTGTGTTCTTAGACTTGTAACCAGTAAATGTTCCCAGTTCTTCATGAATTGTATGCCAGTATAACATTTGAGTGGAATATTCACTTATAACTTATATGTTCACAAAAATGAATTGTGTGGAGTGAAGAAAAAGAGGGGACTTGTATCCTGGAAAATAACTCTTCCTTTTTCTTCATGGATTTTGTGCAGTGAGTGTAGACCAGGGGTCATCAACCTTTTTGATACTGAGAGCTACTTCATGGGTACAGAGTCATACGAAGGGCTACCATCTTCTGAAATATAACAAATTTACTTAGTTTGCAGCTGATTTGTGCTATTTTTAGAAAAGCCTGCGGGCGACTCACGTGGTCTTTGCAGGCAACCATGGTGCCCGCGGGCACCGTGTTGGTGACCCCTGGTGTAGACAATGACTCAGAAATTGAGTTATTTTGAGGAAGTGCTCCCACAGAATTGGTTTTTTAATCCAGGCATTGAGAACCTTCTCAATAAAAAATCATTTTGTTGTTACTATAGAAAAGATTTATTATAAGTATTATCATTATATTTACAGGTGCTTCTCTGCTTTATGAACTTAAGAACTTTCAGAGATTCGAACAAACCTCCAATGGACCAAGAGTCAAATTCAAACACTATGCGGTAGATAACCTTCAGTGTTATTATATAGTATTATATAATATAGTTATTATATAGCACCATTGTGTTATTACTATGCTGTTTCATGCAGCATTTTCAAAACTTTTCAATCCTGATCAGAAGCTTGAGAATGGTGGAAATGTTGAAGGTGACATGTTACCATGGAAATTACAGATTATACAACTTTTAAGGCCATTCTTTGTCGAACGTTTGAGATTGATGGGAGTAATCTGGACTTGTGAGCAAATCGACTTACGAACAGACTGCTGGAACTACCTCATCACAAGTTGAGAAGTTCCTGTATTGTTATTGCTTGAATAAAACAGGAAAGTCAGTATATTTAGTCTATATTATCTGTGAACTTCATCTAGTCTACATTACAGTTCCAGACTATAATATTCAATTTGATGAAGTATTATCTCCATGCAAAGAATGATACATATATAAAATTTTCAACACTATGAACAAATTAATAATGGATAAAATGTGTGTTGTTAGTAATAAAACAAATATATGTCTGTTGTTAGTAATGGATGAATGTATGCCTGTTAGTAATGAATAAATGTTTGCCTGTTGTTTGTAATGAATAAATGTATGTCTGTTAGTAATAAATAAATGTATCTGTTTGTAATGGATAAATGTGTCTGTTTTAAATAATGAATAAATGTCTGTTTTTAGTCTTGGATGTCTTTTGTTAAAAATGATTATTGTTGTCTATTGTTAGTAATGGATTAATGTGGTCTGTTGTGATGTGAAATTTGAAAGTTCGATCAGATATTACAATCTCTTAAAGACGCAGAATATTGTTACTGATTGATTGTTGACTGGTACATATTGCAGTCAACTACACTGACCTTTTCCTGCATCTGAAGATTTAAATATATTCTTATTTAATTATTGTTTGTGTGGCAGAGTAAATTTGCCTATCCCTATTTCTAGACTTAATTGTTATATAAATTGTTAAATTATCGAAGTGACCTGACCTTGACCACTCTTTATGATGGTATTTTTGTATGTGTCAAGAGTTTAATTAAATAACTGGAGTTGAGAATATGCTAGAAATTGCTGATGTAATGCAAACCAGTTCCAACAGGATGAGTAGTTTTTATTATCCAAAGGTTAAGGTTTACGAGAACAAGACCAGCCAGTGGGCCAAGATCAAAGGTTTACATGGCATAGAGAATTCTATTGTTTAATCACTTGAATTTGGTGTGGCAAGAAGTTGGGCCATGAAAGGTTGTCATTAGCTTAATGGTGAGTAAACAGTCTGATTGAGAGAGAATGGACTTGGAAATATTCATGCATTTGGCTATTGATATTTTATACTTGTGTTTTACGTAGAGATGCATTATGTGAGTAGACTATTATTTTTACAAATTGTGTACTATGATGCTTATGTGTAATATGCTAAACACTTGACATTGTTTCTAGTGAACCTGCTCATAAAACTATTATGCTGTATTTATTATGTATGTATTGGGCTAATAAATACTTTTGCAGGAAACTGTAAGATGAGACTTGAAATTGAATGTAAGAATGGATTATAAAAGAATAAACTGGAAACTTAGTGTTTGTTCCCTGATTGTATTTTACAGGGGAAAAGCAGCCTTTCCTTGTTTTATCTGTATCTCCTAGTTTACTGATTACAAACCACTGCGACTGGGGTAGATGCAAGTATGTAAGTACAGTGTGTAAATGTAAGGAATACACTTCACTCCGTAGATGTATGGTGGCAAGGTATGCTGACTGTATACATTGAGCAATTTCTAGTACAAGGAAGTTACTGGAAATTGCTATAGTTGTTGTTTCTGCTTCAGGATATAAGACTGTATAGATATTAAAATTATTTGAATGTGGCTTTGTGGAAATATTGATGTCTAGTAATCTTTTTCATTATATTCATTATATGTATATTTGATTGTTGATTTAATACATATATCGTTAAATTTATTGACCTTTTTACACATAATGATAAACTTATGTAGGAGAAGAAAGTGTGTGGAGGGGGGGGGGGGCTTGCTAAATATAGATTAAAGACGGATTTGTCATCTCCTTTAGTAAGAAGTTTTCCACCTGCGGAAATATTGTGTGATGGTAAATGTTTATCTTTAATATCTTTAATGTTGTGAAAGAGAAAATGTTTAGAGTGCCCGCATATCCGCCAAGTGAGAGAGACGAGTGGTGTCTGCTGGAGAATTATTAATAACAAAAATTAAGATTCTCATCACTTGTAATTAGTTAATTATCCATAATGGATGATTAATAATAATAATCGTAACTATTAACTAGATGGCATAGGCATCAAGTTGATGTAAACTTGTAAAGTATAAATTATTCTTCGCATAAAACACACACAAAACAGACAGACCGTCACAATATATACAGATGATGAATAATAATACGTTTGAGTTTATTTTAACTGCATGGATATAATGTATGCATTATATAAGACCTGAGTATCTAAAACATTTATAATGCCTGACATAATTCTGTAATCATTTTGAAAGTATTCAAAGATTTAAAGAGAAAAGTTCTGCATGTGATAAAGATAGCCAGAAGAAAATGACACATAAAATACTCAAAAGCTTTTTGTTCAATCTGCATTTCATACACGTACTGCTCACATTTTAAAAATTAAAATATGTTTAAAATATAATAATAATGTCATACATCTCATCAATGTGAAGAATGTTGTAACTAAAACAAAATGCTTTCCACAAATACATTCTTGACTTGCTTCCTAAAAGGTGTGATGTCAACCGACACAAATCCAGGACATTCCAAAGAACTAATTGTTTCTTTATGCAATTTCAAATGAAAAGATACATCTCATTTAAAAATCCTGACTTTCTGGGCCGGGATGGAAAGTGGGTATAATACGATTATATATTTTACTTCGAAGTATGGTTAGATATCTTAATTATATTTATACAGTGTACAGTGCAATTGGTAAACCAAATTAATTAATGCAACGGTGTGTTTTCAGTGTTTCAATCACTGGATTTTATAGAAAAATTATAACTTTATGAACAATAAATAAATTATGCATAAATAAATTACATTAAAATGACTCCCACAAATCACAGCTAATGGCATACTGCTGTGGTAACCTACAATTATTTGTACTGGGATTCAGTTACAGAAATTCCATAAAGGGCAATATAGCACTATAACCTCAGAGATATGTAATGTCATGACCTCAAGGTGATGTAGCATTGTAACTTCAAGGCAGTATGGCATGATAATCTCTGGACAATGTAGTATTATAACTTCAAGGCAATATATCATTACTTCAGAGATGTGTAGCATCATAACCTAAGGGTGAACTTCAAGACAATATTGCACTATAATCTCAGAGATATATAATATTATAACTAGGTGACAGTAGCATTATAGCTACAGATGATGTAACATCATAACCCCAAGGTGGTTAGCATTATAATTTCTAGGAGATGAACATTATAACCTCGGGGAGATGTAGCATTGTAACTTCAAGCAGATACTCTAGTATTATTATCTCAGGCAACTATGCCTTTCGTTGCAAGCTCTTCTTTCACTTGCTGTAGATAATCTAATGCCTGGTCAGGAAAACTGCAATCAAATAATATTTATTTATTTGTTGATTTTTCAGTGAGAAGATCTGATTTTTTAATAATAAAAAATGAATTGTAAAATTATTTTGAAAGAATATTGATAAATAAAATAAAAATAAGTTAGTACAAATTAAAGAAACTCTCACACAAATGCAATAATTTAATGTAGTAAAGATATAGTTTTATACCACACCTGAGATGTAATTGGGGGGAGGTGGGTAGGGGTTGACTCATACAGAAACATATTTTCCAGAGCAGATATTTATAAAGGTCATAATAGACATTTATAGAGCATAAAAATAAAGCCGAGAAATATGTACACACTGAGCATCCAGTTAGTAGAGAAGAAATAATGCCACATAAACATATGGAAATGTTCTGTGTCAGTTTGATATTACATCAGCACCGCAAAATCTGTGAGCCAGCATTCAGGTATTCGTGAGGTAGCAATAAAATATGAAGGCTACAAAAAATTTAACTGGGATAATAACTTAGAAATTCCCAGCATTCCACTAAAGTATAATTACAAGAATTGGAATCATTCTTTTACTTACTACTAGCACTGTTACAAAAATACTACATCACAACCATTTCCACTTAACGACCATTTTCATTTTTACAACATTCCCCTGCTTTTCCTTGCTTTCAGTCAGTTTTTGGGCAAAAAAATCAAATTTACAGTTTAGTGTTAAACAAGACAACATAACAATTTTCCTTGTTTTCAGTCAGTTTTGGTGCCAAAGAAATCTAATTTATGTTTAATGTTAGTATGAGGTAATATGATGGTTGCATATGAGGTGAAGGCAAAATAATTATAGCAAAATGTTTAACAAATTTTTACTTCCATACGGAAATTAGAAAAGCATATCAAGTTGATTGAAATTTCACATATACTAAAAGTGCATTAAAGAAATTACTTGTGGATAATTTACTCAGTTTATTCCAACTGTAATGAAAAATTGAAACTCACTTTTCTCCTTTAATATTAGTGATGAGATGAATGTCGTTCCAGACAATTGGACTTGTCTGCCCTGCTGTAGGCACATCAGTAATGGTAAACATTAGGAAATGTCTGAATGCTTTCTCTAGCAAGACAAGAACCTCCTGACCTTCTTGACTGAGGGGAAGATAAGCTGTACGATAAATACCCTTGTACTGTTTGCCAGGTTCGGGATGATAAGCCTAGTATCAGTATTTAAAATGCAGTTATTAAACAATGTACAAAATATGCTCACATTTAACTATTACATGATTTGCATTACATTGAAAATGTGAATTAATAAATACTATTTCTCTTGTACATTTCACATTTATTGTACTACTTTAATATTTGCTTAGGTTTAGGACTCAACATACATATGTGGAAGAGATTTAATTTTTAAAAAATCAAAGTGGTTTATTTTTTTTACTCTGCTTCACACCAACATTTATTTTACTTGGCAAATTTACTCAGCAACACGAAAGATAAAAAAATATTATGAATAAATTAGTTCAGTAACTTTCTATTGAGTCCCGAACATGAGAAACAATTTTGAAGTCTATAGTTATGAGAGATCTAGATATACTCTTAGATCTCCAAAATAAGTCTCTTGCTCATTATAGGTTTTCTCCATTCAAAAGGTAAAATTGAAAACGTAGCAGAAATTAAGTCCCTGGTTAATATATATAAACAGTGTGTGTAAAACACTAAAATGTTAATATTCTGCTTGATGAGAACAGTAAAGAAAAATAGAATGCAAATACTGTGGAGGAAGTTTTGAAAATGTCTCATAATTTAGTCAGTTGTCTCACTATACAGGAATGTAACTACTGTCTTGGTATACAGGAATTTAACTATTGTCTTGGTATACAGAAATTTAACTACTATCTTGGTGTACAGAAATTTAGCAAAGTTTTTCAGCAAACAAAAATGTAGCTGAGAATTGTACTTGTGATGTGGCAGAAGCATTGGCTTTACACACCTCTTGCACCCCATCTGGAAACTTGAAGTTGATGATTATTGCCCCAGGTGTTGGGAATCCAGCCACATGAGTAACATTGCTGATCCTTTGAAACATTTGTCCAAGGCGAGGCTGGTTGCCCAGCTGTATATTGAAATCCAACTGACATTGTGGGCAAACTGATGCTTTGTTTAATGCATCATTGATGCAGACAGTACAAAACACACAACCACATGTTAGTGTCTTTGGATTTTGTACTGGCAAGGTGCAAATTGGACAAGCTCTATCTGTGTCTTCAAGTGAGGTGGTCAGATGTAGAGCACTTGTGTCTGCTGAGTCACCTGACATCTTGGCTATTCAAAAGGGAGTATGAAAACAAAAACTAAATGTAAAACTTGCAGGAACATCATAAATCACATATATTAAAAAACATACATTAACAGAGAGTAACCCAAAACTGATTTGAAGTAAAGAAATATATATTAAACATATACATTGACAGAGAGTAACCCCAAACTGATGTTAAGTAAAGAAATATATATTAAACATATACGTTGGCAGAAAATTGATTTGAAGATAAGTAAAGAAGTACATTTTTCATGTATATTAGATTAAACATTTGTAGTCCTTGTCATTTCAGAGAGAAAAATTATATCCCATAAATGTGCTGAATAATTTTGTGTTTTCTCACCAACGAATTTTGCTCATCACAACAGTGGACATAGATATAATGTAGATATTAAAAGATAAAGTCATCTTGAAAAAAGAAGTAAGAGGATCAAAAGTCAGGTGGGACTATTAAAGCTTGAAAACAATAAGCAATCTAAAGTGAAACTTAACGCTTATAATTATACTTGTATTAATCCCAAAAGAACATAACTGCAACATGGCAATGTGTATGCATGTTGTCAGTCAGAAGCCATTGCCAGTGGAGTGTAGCATCATACCTCTTTTCACAAGACAACAGTTCCTCCAGAAAATTTTATTTTGTATGGACTTAGCAGCCTGGGTTCTCTATAGATGAGAATGCACTGAATCTAGGTCATAGATGATAAAATAAATAAAAATAGAATGCAAATACTGTGGAGGAAGTTTTGAAAATATCTCGTAATTTAGTCAGTTGTCTCAGCATACAAGAATTTAACTACTCTCTTGGTATACAGAAATTTAGTAAAGTTTTTCAGCAAACAAATATGTACATTGCATATAATGCAAATTCCTCATATACGGTGTTATAGGCCTGCCTCCTCGTGGATGCACATGTCTGACCAGCTTCATTAGGCCTGCAGTATAAAGTTCAAGAATTCAATGTTAGATGCCATTAGACTGCAGATTAATACTGAAGCAATAAATATTAAACCAGTGTCATTAGGCCGGAAGATTATGCTGAAGCATTAAATGTTAATGTCATTAGATCTGCAGCATTCGAGACATTGTTAGAGTAGTGTCATTAGGCATTTGAGATTTAATTAAAATTTGTGTCATTAGGCCTGCAGAGTGTTTGAGATTTAATGTTAGTCATTAGGCCTGCAGAGTGTTTGAGATTTAATGTTAGTCATTAGGCCTGCAGAGTGTTTGAGATTTAATGTTAGTCATTAGGCCTGCAGAGTGAGATTTAATGTTAGTCATTAGGCCTGCAGAGTGTTTGAGATTTAAACTTAGTGTCATTAGGCCTGCAAAGTGTTTGAGATTTAAACTTAGGGTCATTAGGCCTGCAAAGTGTTTGAGATTTAATGTTAGTATATGTCATTAAGCCTGCAGGATGTTTGAGATTTAAGGTTAGTGTCATTAGGCCTGCAGAGTGTTTGAGATTTAAACTTAGTGTCATTAGGCTTGAAAAGTGTTTGAGATTTAATGTTAGTGTAGTGTTTAGACCTGCAGAATGTTTGAGATTTAAGGTTAGTGTCATTATGCCTGCAGAGTGTTTGAGACTTAAAGTTAGTGTCATTAGGCCAGCAAAGTGTTTGAGATTTAATGTTAGTTTAGTGTCATCAGGCCTGCAGAGTGTTTGAGATTTAATGTTAGTGTAGTGTCATTAGGCCTGCAGAGTGTTTAAGATTTAATTTTAGTGTCATTAGGCCTGCAGAGTGTTTGAGATTTAATGTTAGAGTAGTCCTACAGAGGGCAGAATATTGAAAAGTTGATTTAGAAAGTCTTATAATGGTGTATGTTATAATTTACTTTTAAAGATTCATCTTAAGAGGAATTATCTTTTTGTCACCTGTAATGATGGAGGACTCCATGACAGACTGACTTTGCATCTGGCTATTTGCTTTCTGGAGAGATGCAGTTGTATTCACATATTCTTTTTTAGGAAATGCAGGCATTTTGTCCTTAGGTCTGGATTTTGAATGTTTGGCTTTAACATTCTTGGCACCATCTGTCCGTGTAATGTGTCTAAAAGTGTAAATAAAATAAAATGCAATCAGAATGTGAATCTGACCCTTAAAATATATTTTTGAAAAATTATAAATTGACATTTGTTGAAATCATATATTGAATGCACACACAAAGCTGAATTAAGCAAGATCAACATGAAGAATATGCAGATCAACCAGAAATTGTGAGTTTTGCTTTACTGTTAGATTATCATACCTCTTTTGTGCTTTACTGTTAATGTCACCATAATTCTGCTGTGCTTTATTGTTAGTGCTATCATACCTTGTCTGTGTTTTACTCTTAGTGTTACCATATCTCTGTTGTTTTTACTGTTAGTGTTACCATACCTCTGTTGTGATTTATTGTTAGTGTTACCATACCTCTCTTGTGATTTATTGTTAGTGTAATCATACCTCACTTGTGCCTCAAAGTGGCAATAATGATAATCAGCTCAGGAGTTAATGAACATACGGAGTTGAAGTGTTCAACAAAAAAAAAAAACCTTTAAAATTTATATTGTAATAAGTTTCAAATGACAGCAGAGATGTTGTAATGTATTAGTTGTTGTGGTAGACAGTTTCTGAGAATAGACCGTTATCTAATAGGATTCATGAAAAGTGGATTGTAGGGCCAATATTGGCGTAAAACTATTAAAGAGTAAGTATAAAATGTCAATTATGGTCTTAAGGGTATTAGGCACTTGATATGACTTGCAAATATTGACATTAAACTACCCAAAAATTATGCCTATGTATAAAACTTCAAGTGTTGATGAAATGTGGCTATGAAGGACAGATATTGGCGTAAAACTGAGCCAGTGTGAAAGTCAAATGTGGGCATAATATGAAAAAAAGAACTGAATATGTAAATATATAAAATAGTGATTTATAAAAGACAACTGGCGAGAGATGCATTAAGGTAAACATTTCGGTGTATGCTAAAATAGGTAAGAGAGAAAGCTGCTGGCGTGACTTCATTGTAAAACTGTTGAACTTGCACGAATATCTACATATCAACTGTAATGAGCTTGATGCACAAAAATCTGCACATTGACTATAGTGAAATTGAGCCAAAGGTCAACATATGAGTGGGTGAGTGGGACAGCTAAATGTGTAACTTCATTGTATGACTACTGAAATCGATGCATACAAATCCATTCACTGAATTTGACGCATAAAAATCTGCACACCTACTGTAGTAAACTTGCACAAAAATCTATATACAACCCTGCTGTAGTGACGCACAAAAATGTACACACACACACACACACACACACACACACACACACACACACACTGTAGTGAACTTGACGTATCTACATACCGATTGTATTGTTGTCGCTCGTGCACGATCCATTGTGTTGCTGTCATGCATGTTTCGGTCTTGAGAAATTGTTCTGCGATCAAAATGGCCTCACTTACAACATTGATGTCATAATGAACAATGTGAATCTCCTCAAGGCTAGAATATTTATTTCTAGAATATACCAGCACGGATGTCAGGAATCGCGTTACACACTGGTCAAGGGTCACGCAGTAACCACCTGGTGAAGTAGTAATTAATAAATCTGCAGAATCAATCTGATTGCAGTTAAACTCGCACAATCTACCTCATTCTCTCTCTCTCTCAAAACAGGGTAGGGCTTATCTCTTTTGTGTGTGTGTGTGTGTGTGTGTGTGTGTGTGTGTGTGTGTGTGTGTGTGTGTGTGTGTGTCTTTGCGTGTATATCTATGAGTGATCTCAGTAAACATTGAATTCTGGGAACAAGAAGTAAAACTAGATAATATAAGTGTGGCGGAGTAAATTTGCCTATCGCTATTTTAAAACTTAATTATTATGTAAATTGTTAATGTCAAAGTGACACGACCCTGGGCACTACTTATACTGATATTTTTAAGTGTCAGAGTTGGAGTAAACAACTCAGGTGGGGAATATGCTAGAACTTGCTGATGCAAACCTAACGTTCCAAGCAGAAGAGTAGTTTCTTTGACTAATAGTCTCATCCTTGCTCACAATAATTTCTTCGAATGGGGGTAGACTGAAAGTTAATTTGTTGAAGAAATTCTCTAATCTAATCACTTTGATATTGACATAGCTCGAGTCAGGTGATAAAGACAATCATTAGCTTATGGTATGTTAACTGACTAATAAAGAAAAATTGTACTTGGAAATATTTCACATGTTTGCCACTGACCTATAATTCGAATTGGAGAATGCTTTATGCAACTAAACCATTATCTCTGTGCTCATTAATTTGACTAGGTTGTACATTATACTTGTGAATTTTTTATCAATGCTATATTTCTTATGCTGCATGTGTATTGGGCTAACGAATATCATTGCTGAATATGTGTGAGAGAGAAAGGAGTTTAGAGAAAGGAGATGAAATATGCCTGAAATTTAGCACTGCCTTAATTTGACTTTTGCAGAAAGGAGTGTGCCTTTTTTATTTCATAGTCTTGTACCCATTTCAAACTACAGTGACTATTGTACTATAATGGATCATGTTGGTGTGTGTATTTAGCGTTGTCATAAAACTTATCAGTAAACATGTTGCTGTAAGTTGATTCCTGTGAATTCTGTTTAAGAGCCAATACAGCGAAAATTGAGGCTTGAGTTTGGTCTCGAGAATTCACAAAAGTTTCTTGAACATTCCTCGTGGATGTACTGAGTAGCACACATGAAAATTCTAGAACACTCTGCATGATGTGCTTTGATAGCACGCGTGAAGTTCTGGGCAAAATTTCTCCACGGTGTGCTTATGAGCGCATCAAAGATTTTGGAACAGGTGTGTAACGTGCCTAGAAAGGGTACGTTGGACCGTTATCTAATAGAAAGTGACTTGTTGCAAACTGTGTGATTGTGAACATGTGCCAGCGACAGCTGCCATTGTTGAAAGGTTATGTGCATTGATAATAATTATCTCTCTGAATCTCTCCTTTCCTGTCTATGATGAATTATGTCTATAAACTTGATTATATGTATATATGCTAATTTGAATGCTGATGTCTGTGCTAGGATAAACTGAACAATTGTCCAGCATTAATCAAACATTGTTTTGAAGTGATGTAAATGTCAATGCTCTTTTGATTATATTTATATGTTGTAGATCTGAGTGTTGATTTAATAAATTTATTGTTAAATTTTATAACCTTCTTGCACATATATTAAAACTTATGTTGGAGTAATACTAATAGTGAGTGGACAGAGGCTCGTTAAATATAAATAAAAGATGGATTTTTTATTACTCCTTTAGTAAGAAGTTTCCATCTGCAGAAACATTATGCGACAGTAAACATCTATCTTATTACTATGTAAAGCAGGGGTCTCAAACTCGCGGCCCACGGGCCAATTGCGGCCCGCCAGACGATATTTTGTTGTCCCCACTTGATATTAAAGTTAAGTGATAGTGCGGCCCGCACGTTTTTCTCATGCACCCTGGGAGTTTTATAGTTTTTGTCACCTGTGGGCTACCATACCTCAGGATCTGCCATTTCCCAGCATGCAAGGCACTCATGGATTCTGGCACACCATTCAGTGGTGAGAAGAATGTTGCAGGAAAGAATTTGATCACAGGTTTGCAGATTTCAAGAAACACAGAACCACCTTTCAAATATTTGCTGACCCTTTCTTCAATGTGGAAGATGTCCCTCCTGTGCTTCAAATGGATCTAATTGACATAAGTGTAATTCTGAACTCAAAGCCAAGTTCAGGGAGGTGAGTGGAAAAGCAGACAAGCTTGGACAGTTTTTGAGAGAATTGCCCCTTACCTTCCCTGAGCTTTCCAGGATGTTCAAGCAGACCAAGTGCCTTTTGGGGAGCACCTATCTGTGTGAATAGCTCTTCTCCACCATGAACTTGAATAAGTCAAAATTCAAGGACAGACTTACTGATGAGCATCTTCAAGCCATACTGAGGGTCACAGTGGCTTCCTCCCTGAAGCCAAATGTGTCTGAGCTGTGTAAGAGGAAGTGTTGCCAGGTCTCTGGCAGCAGGGAATAATGATGCGGCCCAGCTTCACCCAGATTCTACTTCCAGTGGCCCCCAGGCAAAATGAGTTTGAGACCCCTGATACAGTTTTACGACACCCCTTATAATCCGACAAGTGAGAGACAAGTTGGCCTTGTAGGATAATTATTAATATCTATAAATTAAGATTCTCGATCACTTGTAAGTTGTTATGTGTAATTAATTATTAAATAATAACCATAACGAGTGAACGGTGCCCAGAGAGGTGTCACAATAAGAATTTAACAGGAATTTTAAAACAAAAATATTGACGTTTCTTTAGTCTTAAATGACAATCGCTGTAACCTGATTGAAGGACTCCGTTAACGTTGATTTCTTTTGTCTATACACCACCAACACCACCTAAAGAAAAATAATTGTACTGAAGATTTCTTTTTCTTACCCGTACTGATGAACGGAAAGGTTATGCTTTTGAGAGTTAAACTATCTGCTAACAGCAGACAGTTTAAGAAAGTCTCGGCCAGCTCAAATTCTGTGGTCTCGTTTGAAATGTGTGGGCCAACCGCGTGCAATACGTACTTCAGATGGCCAAGCTGACCGTAGGCTCCAGTTTTGACCACCTGATGTAATTAACAGAGAGAAGAGATTATAAAATAAAAGTCTGAAATTGGATGTAGGACTAAAGGAAAAGAAAAACAAATTCGAATTAAAATATAGATTTTCTATATACATATTACTTCGTTTCTTCCCTTAAACTTAATTCATTCAATAAATGCCGTTATTATTTATCAATGTAGTCAACCTGTATCTCTAAAACATTTACGTTTCTTCATATTCATTAAGACAGGAATGCACGGGACTGGTTGGTATGTCAAAAATGCGTCCGATTGTTTGATTTGCTATGAATACACAGTCTCTCTCAGCTCATTACCATCTCAAGCCGTTACTCTTAAACGCCTTTTTAAAGACGTGGAAAATAGGCAAGTCACTTGGTCAGAGATCGAAGTGGTTACTGAATTAACTTGTACGGCAAGACCAAGTTCTTTCTTTCATGACTGTTTGAACCGCAAGGCAATCACGTGTGACAACGTGGTGTACATTTTACATGTAAAGCAGTCATGTTGTACTTACTGTATATTGTCACTGGACCGAAAGGCAGGTCCTTGGGACATGGTTATGTAGTCTTCTTTTAGCATTTTTATCAAACGATTCTGGATTTTTCTTACTTTCTATATAACCAAGATTGCACCAACAATTCTTGCATCCATGTTAACCGTAATGAGAAATTAAAATAAAATATCCCAAGATCCACTTCAAAAAAGGAATAAATTAAATTTATGTTGTAGCTTCAGTTTTATAGGCCGAGCTATTCCGTAATTCCTTGTTCTAGGCCTCTTCCGTCTAGTTGTTTATAAAAATCTAACAGTTTGAGAATTGTTTTGAGTACAGTTAAACTTGCATCTAAGCCTCGCCCCATTAGCAGAAGGCCAGCAGTGCATTGTTAATACAATTAAGTGGGGGTATATTTTAATTAGGAGCTTTTATTTTAAAACAAAATATCCATCGGAGAATTTGTTTTAAAATAAAACCTCCTTAGGAGACTTCATTTTGGGGGAGACTTTATTTGGTGATACCGGCAGAGAAGAATAGAATTGTCTCCTAATTGGTGATGAATTTCTTTTTTTCAATTACAAAGGGAGATAAATCTTCACACACCTCAGAAAGAGGTGCACGTTAATAAAGTTCATAAATACACGTTAGTAAAGTTCACAAGTACACGTTAGTAAAGTTCATTTTAAAGCTTGTAAGCTAGTAAAATTAATTTTAAAGCTTGTAAAGTTCATTTTAAAGCTTGTAAAGTTAATTTTAAAGCTAGTAAAGTTCATTTTCACATATTAATAAAGTTTTTTAATATATTTTAGTAAAATTCATTAGTAGTCAATAGTAAAGTTCATTAGTAAGCTCTAGTCAAATTCATAAGTACACGTTAGTATAGTCAGTAGCTTACATTAATTAAATTCAAAAGCTTGCAGTCGTATTTATTTCAGCAGTTTACGTTAGTATAGTACAGCAGTAATCATTTGAGTAGAAGTAATCATTTGAGTAGAAGTAATCATTTTGAGTAGAAGTAATCATTTTGAGTAGAAGTAATCATTTGAGTAGAAGTAATCATTTGAGTAGAAGTAATCATTTTGAGTAGAAGTAATCATTTTGAGTAGAAGTAATCATTTGAGTAGAAGTAATCATTTGAGTAAAAGTAATCATTTTGAGTAGAAGCAATCATTTTCTTGACTTTCACAAATTATTATTTTATTATTATTTTTTTTAAATGTTTCTGGATTCCTGGATTCCTTAATATTTTCTCTCGAGAAAACGAAAGTATAACAAACATCTCTCTCTCTCTCTCTCTCTCTCTCTCTCTCTCTCTCTCTCTCTCTCTCTCTCTCTCTCTCTCTCTCTCTCTCTCTCTCCCCCCCCCCCTTGTGTTCACTTCTTATTTTACTTATGTCTAATATTTAAAAAAAATTTACAATCAACACAGCTCCATCTAAAATATGAGGCTCTTTCTTTGAAAACAATTTACAAAATGTTTTACTTGTATGCCGTAGAAAAACAACTTGCTAGAACTCGGCCGTCAGTTCATGATTACATGTACTTTGAAACAAGAGAGAATTTCTTTATTTCTTCTTTTCTTTTAATCCTGCCAGTGTCATTCAAAGTTAAGGAAATAAAATTATGAAGTTGGCAAGAGGTTTAGAATATGATAATGAGATGATTTGCTCTATTATTATTGATTGAAGTATGTTACCTGAGTAGTCCTTAATTTTTTTTTATGCTGAATAAGTCCATTGAAGAGTTCTTGTTCCATTTCCGGTCCGGCTGCTTGGGAGAGTGCTTTTGCCACCTCACCGCTTGTTTCTAGCCTCGAGTTGGTCGGACTGACCACAGCATCCGTCTTAGACTTTACGATGTCTTTCTTGTAGAACTGCGACGACAACTGATACAGGTCAACTCTCTCACAAACAAACATATTTTTGCATTCAGACACTCGAAGGCACAAATATATGCACAAGTATAAATACATACATAAACAAACTGAAACATTGGTAATAAAGACAATTTTATTCCTGTCAAAATCATCCCTTGTGGGCCTTTTCTTGCTTCCGTCTACTCCTGAATGCTCACAACCAAAGTGTTCCTGAATCAGTCAATCAATCTAGCTCCCTACCTATCTATCTACCTACCTATCTATCTATCTATCTATCTATCTATCTATCTATCTATCTATCTATCTATCTATCTATCTATCTATCTATCTATCAACACTTCTGTCTGTCCAACTGCCAGATATACATAAATCATATAGATATGAAATAGCTCTCTCTATAAGACAGAATATCTTAACCAGGAATAACCAAATGCTATAATCACAATAATAATTATACTGTTTATGGGCATTACAAATTATCTCACATTTTACTGACAAGCACTTTCAGGACTGAATGTTTATAAATTTTATCACGAATAAAACCACTCTTAAAAAGAGTTTGGCCAAAGCCAATTTGCACTACTTGTAACCCTCAGTTACAATCCATAGTCTTACTGCTTTTGCCAGTTATAATTGATTCTTTTGTTATCAGACGCTTAATTGATGTGATGTAAATAAAAATATTTGATTGCCCAATATGATGAACTTGTCACACTGAGACCGAGAGCGGCTACTTACCTGAACGGTTAGTTGGTCAGTGATTTTGAAAAGTTTGCACGAAAAAGTTTTGAATTCCATTGACTGAAGACTCAGCGTGTTGTAGAATGATCTAAAAAATGCTGAGTCAGAGTGAGAAAAGACAGGTGTTTGGGAAACACCACACGCACCACTGGTCTGAGGCACTTGAAGACTCGCTTGGTCCGGCTTGGTTGAGGCGAGATTGCCCTTTGAACCCATATCAACGAGTTCGTAATTGATATCTTGTCTGGTAGGGGAAGCAACTCTAGAAACAGTATTAGAGCTTACACGACAATCACCTGAACCCACAACATCCTGACAAACTGCCACAGTTCCAGACCATGCCCTTACAAACGCCTCGACCTGTTTAACATCCTGTTCTTTACTGGACACAATTAAAAGACTTTTTCTGTCAAGGCTAAGGAAACAAGAAGCAGCGGCGTTCGAAAATGTTCTCTTAACGTCTGCCTGGATTGCTTCGGAGTGTGGAGCTGTTTCTATTTCGACATTCACTGTACCAATGACTGGATCAAGTTGCTCCCGCATAAACTGAATCCATTCCTGACCTTTCTGAAGAGACAAACGGCCTTTGTGTTTGACGCTGATGATGCCATTCTGGGTGTTAACGGAAATTTCGCTAACTCTAAATCTCAAGTTTTGTAGATCACCTAACTTCCCTTCCTTCTCAAGTTGCGCCACAATGATGGCCGCTTTATCTGTTTGGACTTGCGGGCCGTTCAGAGTTGGGTACTCATACTGGACTCTGCATGCTTTGCATTCTGGAAAACGTACGGCCATCAGATTGCTAGCGTGTGGCTCTTCCTCTGCAAGAGAACTGGAGGACAAACTTGTGTCAGTCATGATAGGAGTTCTGTTAATAAGTGAACGTTTTGCTGATTATGTATTTGAGATTAAGGTTTATTTTACAGTTCTTGTTTGTCAGACTAATCACATTCACCTGTTAAAGGTATTAACTTAGTCGCCACTGTGACGTAATCGTTATAGCCTTTTTGAAGTTCTCTTGGTGGATCTTTTCCTATCGACAGTTCTTGAAGAATTTGCATCAAATAAATTAATCACATGATGGAGATATATATTTACATGCCGTCACATTCCACAGTTCGTCATTTTATTACATCATAATTCACCTTAAGACCTGATGTCACAGACCAGTTATGTTTTGACAACTTATCAGGACAACATACTCCCAAAAACTGCCTTCATGGTCGCTGACATATCTGAAATAAAAGTGAATAATTTATTCATTTATTTAGCCTTGCATTAAGTTATTCAATTCAAATTACTCCGTTTACCTTGGTCAGATAACGGTATTCAAGCTATTAGTTTTGAATATTAAGACAAGAGATTGAGAGATTCAAAACTGCGTACAGAGAGATGAAAAGAAATAGAGTGAGATAAAATAAGAAAAGATAAGACATGATGAAACGGTAAGAGATAATGTTACCTATTTTTTGGTTTTAAGTGAGATTAGGGTAAAATTTAATACGATACAGTCCAGTAAGATGAAACAAGTAAATTTAGTAAGATAAAATAAAGTAAATAAGATAAGGTAAGATAAAGTGAGATAAGGTAAGATAAAGTAAGAGGAAGTGAGATAAGGTAAGATAAAGTGAGACAAGATAAGACAAGTTAAAGATAAGTGGACACAGTATGAGGTAAGATGGTTAGGTAACTGAGATATGAAGAATACCGATAAAATGCATTTCCTTATAACAACAGTAAAAATCCTGTTGTAGGATATAAGCAGAAAATTAAAAATTATGGGTTCTTTAAATAAAATTGCTTGTAATTGAATTTTTTATATATAATATACATAATGCGACAAAAAAGATAGATTAGTGATATGTCATGTCCAATAGAAATTGTAGTTATAAATATAAACGAAAAAACGGCATCTGGAGACTATAATAACAGTCTTTTCATTGGCTGCATCAATACCGTTTGCCATTTTCTAGAACTGCGAATACTGTCTCACTGAAATTCTGTGAGAATTATGCATCCTAAGACAAGACACTGCGAATGCTGTCTCACTGAAATTCTGTGAATTTTGGAACAAAGGACGCCTCTGCTAGTCCATCTTAGTAGATATAGCTGTACATGTTCATATAGTGCGTCTAGTAGGCTATTGAATTCTTGTTTCAGTTAGCGAGATCATACAGACATGTGTCTAATAGACTATTGAATTCTTAGTGAGATCACATAGACATGTGTCTAATAGACTATTGAATTCTTGTTTTAGTAAGCGAGATCACACAGACATGTGTCTAATAGACTATTGAATTCTTGTTTTAGTAAGCGAGATCACATACACATGTGTCTAATAGACTATTGAATTCTTGTTTTAGTAAGCGAGATCACACAGACATGTGTCTAATAGACTATTGAATTCTTGTTTTAGTAAGCGAGATCACATAGACATGTATCGAATTCTTGTTTCAGAAAGCCAGATTACACAGCACGTGTAACAAATCCAGATAAGCTATAGCTATAAGCTTCCTCAATACCACGTCATTTCGATCGGGAGGAGAAATAGGTCAGCAGTAGTGTACTTTCCTCAAAAGCTATTTTATGTCTATTCAGATGTTTATGCTGGATTAACCTTGAGTTAGACAGCGTCATCTGTAAGCTTTCGCTACACGTTTCCAGTCCAATATTGAATTACCGTCACTCTATCTGGGGTTCAGCACGTGGACCTATATATACTTATGTATACTTCTAATCGATTTATTTAGTGATCTGCGTGCGTAAGGCAAACATTGTCGACATGTGACGACAGTAGTCTATTTCGTACTCAGACTAAAGAAAGTACAAAATCACTACAGACATCAATCACACCTAATACCAACTAGTGTGTGCAGATAGTAAGAACACAATACTACACAAACACTAGCAAATGTTACAGATATTAATCACACAAACCAAACACTAACTAGTGCTACAGACATTAATTTCACAAAATCACCTAAGCTTAACATCAGCTAGATGAGCAGATATTAATCACACAAACCAAACACTAACTAGTGCTACAGACATTAATTTCACAAAATCACCTAAGCTTAACATCAGCTAGATGAGCAGATATTAATCACACAAACCAAACACTAACTAGTGCTACAGACATTAATTTCACAAAATCACCTAAGCTTAACATCAGCTAGATGAGCAGATATTAATCACACAAACCAAACACTAACTAGTGCTACAGACATTAATTTCACAAAATCACCTAAGCTTAACATCAGCTAGATGAACAGATATTAATCACACAAAGTCACGCAAACCAAACATTAACTAACGTGTGCAGATAATTAATAATCGCACTAATTAAAAACTAAATGGTGTCTTACAGATATTTCACAAAATTGCATATTAATCACTAACGTGAGCAGACAATAATTGCACTAATTAAACACTAACTGGTGTGACAGATATTTGACAAAATTGCATATTAATCACTAACGTGAGCAGACAATAATTGCACTAATTAAACACTAACTGGTGTGACAGATATTTCACAAAACTGCATATTAATCACTAACGTGTGCAGACTAATCAAACAAAGTTAACACCAACTAGCGCTATTGACACTAATCTAATAAAATTGGACAGAACTAATCAATATCTAGCTGGTGCTGACAGTAATCACACAAACTAAATACCAAGTAGCGTGAGCAGACAGTAATCACACAAACTAAACACTAAATAGTGTGTGAAAATAATAATCACACAAAATTTAAAAATACATCTAGCGTAAGCAAACAGTAATCACTCATACTAAACAGTGACTAGCGTGTGCAAATTGTATTCACATAGAAACTTCCTTCTTGCCGACTACACAGTGACTGACTTGTACAGAGAATAATCCTACAGCCGAGTACACAGTGACTGACTTGTAATTAGAATATTCCTACAGCCGACTACACAGTAACTAACCTGTACACGGAGTATTCCTACAGCCGATTACACAGTGACTGACTTGTACAGAGAGTATTCCTAAAGCTACCTCCACAGTGACTGATTTACATGCAGACATATTTTACCTGTACTAAGAAATCCTTTGACGTTATCTTGGAACCGAAAGTAGGTGTTGAAAATAGCCATAAACGTTTGCAATAATCACGTCAGAAATGGCACAACTATTATAAAATAAAAGAAAACTACGGCGTTTTAATACCTTTGAATCCTTTCAATTTCAAGTGCTGTAGTTTACAATTTAGTGACATGTCTTTCACTCTGTTTTTCAAGCCAAATAACTGTTGTTAGTTTAACACATTGGGACCTGTGCCAACAGCACAGCACAATGTGTCGTAGATACAGTGTGTGTTGTTATAGATCAAACACAGTGCATGTCACAGAACAGTGTAGATCAAGCATAGTATATTTCACAGAACAGTATGTGTCGTTGTAGATCAAGCATAGTATATTTCACAGAACAGTATGTGTCGTTGAAGATCAATCATAGTATATTTCACAGAACAGTAGGCCTATGTGTCGTTTTAGATCAAAAATGGTAATTTCACAGAACAGTAGGCCTATGTGTCGTTTTAGATCAAAAATGGTAATTTCACAGAACAGTAGGTCTATGTGTCGTTTTAGATCAAAAATGGTAATTTCACAGAACAGTAGGCCTATGTGTCGTTTTAGATCAAAAATGGTAATTTCACAGAACAGTAGGCCTATGTATCGTTAAAGGTCAAACACATAATCCTACATTTCACACAACAGTATGTGTCGTACAGACCAATCAATGTATATTGTATGACAAG
Organism: Sinotaia quadrata; assembly: GCA_028829895.1. NCBI lineage: Eukaryota > Metazoa > Mollusca > Gastropoda > Architaenioglossa > Viviparidae > Sinotaia > Sinotaia quadrata. The sequence continues at coordinate 52,288,662 of CM054180.1, read as the reverse complement.
TGTGCCTTGTTGTGGATCGATCATTTCAACACTACATACTATGTGTACTGACGTCATGTCTAAAATTAGAAGACTATTTTTTTCGGAAATAAAATAGTACTATAGCTCTAAAGTGTGTCTTCCATACATAACCTGTTTTGCAAAAACTCGAGATGGGTGGGGGTGGGCACAATCTAATGAAATTTGTTCAGGGATTAGAACTCGGATAATGACTTGCCGATTTACCGAAGCTAGAGGCTTGTGCAAACTTTAGCTTTGATGAGATCCTTCAAAAATGGATTTACTTATATTTCATTTATAACTTTGTTCTCCACAGCAAGTCTTGTAAGTTCATCTCTGTAAAGCTGCTTTATAATCGCCATTGATATTTAACGCTGAGATCAGCTTGTGTCAGTCATTGTTGAATGAGAAAGTTGCTTTTCTGTCATGTGATACTGATATTTCACCCCGAGTGGTGTTAGACTATGATATTTCATACACTTCTCTGTGTCTTTATAATTGGTCTCTTTGTCATTATGATTGATTTATGTGTCATTATAATTCATCTATGAGCCATTATGATTAGTTTCTGTGTCTTTATAATTGGCCTGTGTCACTATGATTGGCCTCTATGTTACTATGATTGGCCTATATGTCACTATAACTGGCCTCTATGTTACTATGATTTGCCTCTGTGTCACAATGATGGCCTCTGTGTCATAATGATCGGTAGTTGTGTCATTATGATTAGTGTCGGAGTCATTATGATTGGTATCTGTATCATTATGATTGGTGTCTGTGTCACAATGATTGGATTCTGTGTCATTATGATTTCTGTGTTATTATGATTGATCTCAGTGAAACTATGATTAATCTCCATATTAATATAATTAATATAATTGATCTCTGTGTTACTATGACTGGTCTCTTTGTCAGTGTGATTGGTCTCCTTGTTACTATGTGGCAGGGTAAATTTGCCTATTAGTATGATTGGTCTCCATGTTACTAGGAGGCAGAGTAAATTTGCCTATTAGTATGATTGATCTCCATGTTACTAGGATTGGTCTGTGTCACTATGAGTGGCCTCTGTGTCATTATGATTAGTCTCTATGTGTCACTATGATTGATGCCATGTCACATAGTATTTGTTAGATATCTCTTGATTATTTTCAGTTCTGAAAAACGATTGTTCTGTACTTGCCATTATAAGAGGCAGTTTTAGAAAGAGTGGACTACATCAGCAAATCTTGAATATAAAGGGTAGATGGGCAAGCTCTTTCACTGTTGACGCTTTCGCTTCAAAGATTTCTTGCTTGGTTGCTCTGAGAGAAACCAGTTGTAAAGGAAATGTAACGGTCATCAGAGCATTCACCTTTGAGAGTCCTGGCAGCTCTTGTTCCTGCTCGTCGACTGTACACAATGAGTTAAAGTACTAAGAATTTGTCTGCAGCAAATTTCAGGTCTATTGTTTAGTGGTAAAGCAACAATATTAAGGGAAGTGTGATACTGAAGACAATAATTCGAAAATGATCTTCTGGGCTGGTTATCAATATACCTTTAGTAAGTTTATCAAAATTCTTCACAAATCTTTGTTCTTCAAAATCTCCCTTAACACCCAATTCACTACATCTTAGGATTTGTTTAGACTTACCATTAACACCCCATTCAGTGTATACTATCACATCTTAAGCTTTGTAAAACTCGCCATTAACATGTGTAAAGACAACTAAAATAATACAATATACATTGGTTCTTTTGCTTCCGTCTTTGTGTGTAATCTGGCTCATGATTCTAGTGCTTAAAGTCACTGTGGGCAAACGTCAGTGTACTTTTGTATGTATTTCATGTTTCAACCCATACTGTAAAAGTGTCTGAGTACTTTTGTATGTATTTCATGTTTCAACCCATACTGTAAAAGTGTATGAGTACTTTGGTATCTATACACTGTCTGAGTACGTTTTTTTATGTATTACTTGTTTTAAAAAATACAGTAACCTATTAGAGTACGTTTGTATGTATTTATTATTTCAAACAAAAATGTAAATTGTTTCTGTACTTCTGTGTATATTTCTTGTTTCAACCAATACTGTAAATTGCTTGAGTACTTTTATGTATATTGCTGGTTTCAACCAATACTGTTAACTGTCTGAGTATTTTTATTTATTGTTTCAACCTATGACGCCAATGCCACCAAGTTTATGGTTATGATTATTATTATTTAATTAATGTCAAGCGAATCTCGGGTGTCCTCACCATTCAGAACATATTTACATCCCATGATAGCACTCTCAACACAATTTACAAGACATACAGCCTGAATGTGTCCACATGCATACTTGCTCTCTATGCCTACCATCACCATGAGTACTTTATCTTTTACACCATTGGCTAGAGTGATTTTTGAAACTGTACAGTATAGTAACTAGGCTAGGGTGTGCTTCTAACCCTACTTCTCAACCAATGTCACAGAGGACTGGAGCACAATGTCCATTTATGATTGTGTGATGGGGTGTCTGGTGTAATGGGTCATCCCAGGATGCGAGATAAAAACAGTGATGATGGAGAAGACAAGACATCGCATTCTTGACGACAGCCACAGCAAGAGATGACAACAGGCAACACCATGTTTACAGTTTGCATGAGGCCTTTATTCATGGCGGCACACCGCCAAACTCTCTCTCATCTTAGCTTCATAGCTCTCTGTTGTATGCATACAACCAACCAACCTGACAAACTCGCTTGTCCATCTATATTCTGAAAGTGCCGACATCAAGGAGAGCCACAATAGACAAATTCAGACACAGACTGTAACTGGTGTTAATTGATCTTCTGTGCCTTCTTACTTCCGTTCATATATAATTTACTCCTAAACTATATAATGCTTATAGTATCTAAAGAAACTACATTAATTACTCTTTACATACGACTCTTTCGTAATGTATAAAGTACAAAATAAATTAAAATAAATAAATATATCCGTGTAAAAACCATTCTCACATGAATAAATCCTGAAATACACCAAAGAAAATAAATATAAACTAGCGTACAAAAATATATAAATACAAACTACAAACAGTTTCCTATCTAAATACGTAAATATCAACTTTAGTTAACATCTCCCTAAAACACTGTACAGTGATAAAGCATGTACTCTAACACAGCATACTACATTAGCAATGTCAAGTTTACTTAGTACAGTATTGCATGATTTAAAACAAAGAGAGTGCTGACCTAATTTTGTCAATACAGTAAAACAAATCTAAAAGCCTGTACACCTTCCACATATGCATTAAAAAGAGGTGCAGCACCACTTGGCTATATGATATTTATATTACATGGGCAATAACATTTAATATGTCCTGGTTTAACACAGCTAAAGCACACTGCTGGTTCATTCTTAACACCTTTGTCTTTGCTACTGGGGTGAGGTGTGGGTATTCTATCTGTCATCTTACTAAAGAGAGAAAGTGCGAGAGAGGATCCTTTTATATGTTTATTATCTGGCTTGTCACAGTCATTTAGGCATCACTTGTTCATTAACTGGCCTGCTTGTTTCAAAATTGTGCCTAGCTGTCGGATTAATGCATGTCCCATATTTTTCTTTTTACATTATATGGGCTCAGTTGTGTCTTCCTTTGTTGTCTCCTTCAGTCATTCAGAATAGCTTTCCACTTTGTTTACCTGCCATGAAAAGCAGTTCAAAAATATACAAATACATACACACACACACACACACACACACACACACACACACACACACACACACACACACACACACACATATTTGACATAAACCCCAAAGTAAAAGTATATATTTATTTACTATGAAACCCAAACTAAAAGAATGTATTTATTTTTGCCTTCAGATCTACTTCTAATCAAAAGAATATGCTTATTTGCAATGAAAATATATAATTCCATAATCGCACATCCAATTAAAACTTCTGAAAGTATAATAATATTACATAAAACTAGTTATATGGTAAAATGCTATAAATATGGGCTTGTAACATTTTAGTGATTGTACCTGAGGCACCAAAAATATTTTTTTAAAATAGCAGGTGACCAGCCTTTGTGTCCCTTGACATTTCAGAATTTATAATCATGTCCTTTGACATTTCAGAATCTATAATTACATGCTGCATACAGATGGTTAAGATATGGATATCTGTGTGTCGGGACTTGTAGCAGTAGTAGCAATAAGAATAATAATCTAGTAGTAGTGGTGGTAATAATAGTGATGGTGGTGGACATGATAAAAGAAGCAGTATAATATTAAACTGGTAATGTCATTTAAAAAAAAAAAATTCATGCTACAGTTTATATTTTATCATTCCAAACTACAGTTGATATTTTATCATTTTATGTACTGTTACACTCTTTGACCATGCTACCTAACTGTCTCTCTAATATATTTTGTTAGAGACACCGATATATCAGGAGATTATATATGTGTGTGTGTGTGTGTGTGTGTGTGTGTGTGTGTGTGTGTGTGTGTGTGTGTGTGTGTGTGTGTGTGTGTGTGTGTGTTTTATTGTTTAATCTAATACTCCTGTAGAGTTGACATTAGGGATTATTATTACTATTATGGCACAGCATTGGCATTTTGGGATTAGTAGAGGGTAGTAATAGTAGAATATGGTATAGCCACTGTGTACTAAAAGGTAGTAATAGTAGAATATGGTATAGCCAATGTGTTCATACTTTGTGCTGTTTGCACTCTGGTCAACAGTTTATCACCATGTTTCATTTCTATTTCCTTTCACCCACATTGCAATATTTATGTTTCCATTGACCCATATTGTATCATTTATGTTTTCATTGACCCACATTGCATCGTTTTTGTTTCCATTGGTCCACATTGCATCAATTATGTTTCTATTGACCCACATTGCATCATTTATGTTTCCATTAACCTACATTGTATCTTTGTGTTTCCATTGACTCATATTGTATCATTATTTTCCATTGACCCATATTGTATAATTTATTGTCCATTGACCCATATTGTATCATTTATTTTCCATTGACCCATAGTGTATCATTTATTTTCCATTGACCCATACTGTATCATTTATTTTCCATTGACCCATATTGTATCATTTATTTTCCATTGACCTATATTGTATCATTTATTGTCCATTGACCCATATTGTATCATTTATGTTTCTTTTGACCCACATTGCATCATTTTGTTTCCATTAACCCACATTGTATCATTGCTCAAAGTAATGTAGTTTATTGTCAATATTCACTATTTGCCAAAGCAAGATAACTTTCTGTAGTATTCCTAAATATTTATTTGCAGGTTTGGTTCCTATAAAGTTCTTTTGTAGACCAGAAATTCTAAAGAATCAATGTTTTATATACTTTTCCACCAGAGTATAAGATACAGTATTAAGAAATTCATTCAAATTCATGAAAAAACAGAATTTAGTAGAATGTTAACATGTTGTATTCATTCAAAAATAATTTATTTCAATGATTCTACCTTCTTTGTTTCAGTGCATCCATAGCATTTCCAACATTTTCCCATTTGCCAGTAATCCGAATAATAGTCTCATTCACATCTGGCTCATCAGATTTCTGCTCTAACAGCTGACTGACTGTTCCGACAAAAAGAAATTCATTTCAAAAAGATAATTAATTTTCATGTATTTACTATAATATATGACTATATTTAATGGCATCATGTATTTATTATAATGCATTCTATGAGTAGATTTAATGACATCTTGTGTTTATTAATTATAAATCATTCTATGAGTACATTTAATGACATTTTGTTTTTATTATAATGCATTCAATGAATATATTTAATGGCATCATGTGTTTATATTTTCTTGCATGTCAATCACAATACTTTGTAGAATACAGGTAGTTTTGTTTCTAACACTGTACCATGAACATTAGATCACTTTTACTGCTTGAAGTTTTGTTTATTACACTTTACCATGAACATTAGATCACTTTTACTGCTTAAAGTTTTGTTTATTACACTTTACCATGAACATTAGATCACTTTTACTGCTTGAAGTTTTGTTTATTACACTTTACCATGAACATTAGATCACTTTTACTGCTTGAAGTTTTGTTTATTACACTCTTGTTCTAAACTGTTAAAATACTTTGGGATGATTTGAATAAACACTAAAAGATATATTATTGGATGGAACAATCTTTTCTGAAAAGGTAATTGCACAATTCTGTAAAATCGTTGTATTTTTTCTTGCTCATCAAAATTAGAATGTGAGAATAACCACGAGTGATTAGATCATAAAGTTATTGATATTCAAACAAGGATACATTTCAGTAATGAAAGATCAATAATCAATTAACAGTAGAAATATCTAATTTCTGTTGCTTGTTCAATCAGTTTGATGAGCTGGTCAAATTATAAAATATACATGTATCTAATTTACCTTTATAATAATTATTAATTAACCAATACAACAATTTAAATTAATTTGTATTTTCGTTGTAAAAAAATTTATCAACAACACCAAACTGTAACATATTCACATTATGGAAAAAAATTTCTTGGTAAAATGAAACTAGTTATGTCTGTACAGCTATTATTGTGACCCAACACAACGACACCAGTATTGTTTGTCTGACTTTTATCACGACACCAATATTGTTTGTTTGACTTGTATCACGACATGAGTATTGTCTAACTTTTATCACGACACCAATATTGTTTATCTGACTTTTATCACGACACCAGTATTGTTTATCTGACTTTTATCACGACACCAATATTGTTTATCTGACTTTTATCACGACACCAGTATTGTTTATCTGACTTTTATCACGACACCAATATTGTTTATCTGACTTTTATCACGACACCAGTATTGTTTATCTGACTTTTATCACGACACCAATATCGTTTGTCTGACTTTTATCACGACATGAGTAATGTTTCTGACTTGGTATCACGGCATGGGTAATGTTTCTTACTTGTATCACGACAAGGACTATTATTTCAAAGTATAACAATGACATTAGTTATGCTTATCTATCTATTATCATAACCTAGAACTAAGTTTCTCATTACTAGAACAATGGCACTCGTAACATTTGTCCATTTATTACCGTGACTTAGAACAGTAGCACCAGTAATATTTGTCCACCAATTATCATGACCTAGAAGCATGAATCCAATAACCAGTACATTTGTCTATTAAAACGACACCAGTAAAGTCTGTGATGCTAGAAACGTTGTTCGGTCAGTTACCATGCCTTAGAACAAAGACACCAGAAATATTTATTGGACTAATGAGGTAATGAGGCTTGTTCTTAGAAAATACATTTTCATGACCTTTTGTGTACTGTATATTGTAAAATGTTTACAATCTAATACATAAAGATGCAATAATTTATTTCAGACTAGTATTCCTTAATCTAATATTCTGACACATAAGAAGTTTGTTCTGATTATTCTAACATTTTCTTGGATTTACTAAGGATGCACCAGAAAAGCTTTTTAAAATTTTTGTAACATTATTAAATACAAATGGCAATGACGTTTTCAGGGTTTTGTAATATCTTCATGACCCACACCAATGACACACCTGTAACGTTTTCAAAGCTTTAGCAAAATGTTCATGACCTAATTCAATGATACACCTGTAACGTTTTGAAGGTTTTAGCAACATGTTTATGACTAATTCAATGATACACCTGTAACGTTTCAGGGTTTTGCAACATTTTTATGACCTAATTCATTGTCATACCTGAAGCAGCTTGCTGGTCTGGTTTTGTTTTGGGCTTGATGTCTTTGAACTCCTGAAAGTTAATCAGTTTTTTTTTAAGTAATCAGAATTAAGTCTGGATTGTAATAAGGATTTTTTTAACTCACGAAAGTAAAAGCAGTTGAAGTAATCAGAATTAAGTTTGGATTGCAATAAGGAATTTTTGAACTCATGAAAGTAAAAGCTGTTTTTTTTTTTAAAGTAATCAGAATAAAGTTTGGATTATAATAAGGAATGTTTGATTTCCTGAAAGTAAAAGCAGTCGAAGTAATCAGAATTAAGTTGGATTGTAATAAGGAATGTTTTGCTTTCTAAATTTTTTTAATTGCATTATCTAAGATAAACTAATAAAAAAAATTGCATTATCTAAGATAATATAGTGAATAGTATTTTGCTTTGTTTGATAACAACAAAGATTGTTACACTTTTAAAGAAAATGTAATAAAGATATTGGGTTTTGCACTTTGTAAGTTAAAATATAATATAAATATTGTGCTTTATAAGATAAACAATAAGGAATATTGTATTTTGGAAAGTATTAAATAGAGAATATTGCTTTTTGCAAGATATCAATAAGGAATGTTGTGCTATGTAAGAATATTATACTTTGTAAGATAATAAAGAATATTGTACTTTGTAAGATAATAAAGAATATTGTACTTTGTAAGATAATAAGGAATAATGTACTTTATAAGATAATACAGAATATTATTCTTTGTAAGATAATATAATAAAGAATAACTTTTGCTTAGTCTTGAACATTTTACATAAATAATATTTAAACAGAAAATTGTCAAATAATTAAATTTTTATTTAGACTTTGAAGTAAAGAATTTCAAAGACATTTAAAGATATTAAAGCCTGTGTTTATCTACGTTTTTGTGAAAGTAAGTCTATGTTTGTTGTACAGTTACTGAATGTATACATGAATATATAGATATCTCTTCGGGTACCAAGTTAGGTATGTATGCATTTGTGTATAAGGGTGCGTGTATGTGTGGGTAGGGGTGGGGGGGTAGGTGGGTGGGGGTGGTGCATATACGTATGACTGTGTATTACAGTAGTATGTGCACTTTTTGTACGTATGCGATACTTAAGCTTGCAAGCACATAACTTTACCTTGACCACTTCCTTGTTTTTAGAATACCACACAAAACTGACTTCAGACAGCGTGGAACATGGCATCTCTTTAAAGAATTCGTGGACAGCTGCGAACATAGTTTCTGCCACCAAGTCAGCAGGATACTTGAGGGACCCCGTACCAATGGCTGGAAATGCAATACTGTTATGGCGTTGCATACTGGCCAGTATCAGGCACGCTAGAACACGTTTTCTCACTTCACCTAAAAGTGCTGTTTTTTTCTGGAAAAAAAGATAAACATCAACACTTTATTGTTTGCTGAACTAAAGAAAACATAGCATTATAAAGTGTCGACCTTTGTTAACTGTGTGCCCTACTGAAAGCAACGATTTAATTCTCAACATTCTGCCGCCTTTTCCATTCATCAAGATCTAGTGCAAATGTACTAGTAGGCCTAATCTGTGTTGTACCAGCTGTTAACAAATATTTATATACGTACACAATGTTATTATTTTCAATAATATAGTATTATAGTAGTATATACACATAACGTGATCGTGTTATGGGTCAGATTGTGTTTTTGATACTAAGTACGGGATAATGTGTAATAATTTACAAACGAATGATTATAAAAGTGGTCTTCCATGGAGATTGCTCCTTAATGGATTTCTAAATCCTTACAACTGCCAGGACCAGTATAATTGTATAAAGGTGATATGTCCATTAAATTCAGACTGTCACTTAGAAATATGGCAGTCATATTTTACACTCTCTCTCTCTCCTTGCAGCAAAAGATCTTTAGTATTTGTAAACAATGTAACATAAATACTTGTAAACATATAACATAAATACTTATAAACAATATTACATAAATACTTGTAAACAATATTACATAAATACTTGTAAACAATATAACATAAATACTTGTAAACAATATAACATCAAATAACACCAACACTTATTTTTTTAAAAACCACATAACATCAACACTTGTAAACAATATAACATCAGTACTTGTAAAACAACATAATATCAATACTTGTAAAACAACATAATATCAATACTTGTAAAACAACATAATATCAATACTTGTAAAACAATAATTCATCAATACTTATAAATAATACCCTCTATTCTCTCCTGCTCATATTACTCTTATTTTTAAACCTGTTCTTGAGTATAAGCTGCAAATGATTAGTGATAATATCTTACGTGTGGCTCCCAGCCTGACTGTGGAAGGACAACGTGGTAGATTTTCTTCGGATAACGCAGCTGAAAACTGTCCGTGATAACGACCAATCTGTTCTCAAATCCGTTTGGATACTCACGCTGGTATTGCTCCGTCAGCTCCGGGCCTGCTGCCTGCAGAAGTGTGGTAGAAACGAGTCCGCCTTTGTGCGTCAGAAACGGATCTGTGGTATTCACCACAATATCAGCCTGCAAGGATTTCCAGACGTTTAGCCTATTCTATAGAAACTCTTACATTGACATTAAATACTAACGGTTGGTTATTCAGATCCCATCAGTACTAAACGTTCATCTTCTAGTACAATCGTGATCTATAATACTGCAGATTGGCTATTCATGTCTAATCGTGATCTATAATACTGCAGATTGGCTATTCATGTCTAATCGTGATCTATAATACTGCAGATTGGCTATTCATGTCTAATCGTACCTATAATACTGCAGATTGGCTATTCATGTCTAATCGTGATCTATAATACTGCAGATTGGCTATTCATGTCTAATCGTGACCTATAATGCTGCAGATCGGCTATTCGCGTCTCAACAATACTAAACACTCATTTTTCTATTATATATATTGGCATATAAGCAATGAATTTTATTTTAAACTGTTGTTATTAGCTTATAGCAAAATTTTCCTTTTTGTTTCTAATACATGTAATATCTCAATGAAGAACCAGAGAAATTTACACACAAAAAATATTTTCAATTACATTTCTTGAATTCAATCATGAACAAAATAAGTTACTTCAATTCAATATTCCAGTAAAAGAGTTTTAACAAAGCAAAATATTAACATCCACTAGGATAAACTGCCAGAATATTGTTTATTGCTAAGAACGTGTGTGTTATTTGGCACAAAATCATCACAATTTTTTGTTGTAATTGTTTTATTACTGAGAGATTCAACATAAATCCTCTCTCTGTGTGTGTGTGTGTGTGTGTGTGTGTGTGTGTGTGTGTGTGTACATGAATTATTCAAAAGTATGCAAAAGTTTGCATTTAAACAAAATTTATAAATTATTTAGGAATATTAATGTAACAAATCAAAATAAGTTTGGGAAACTCGCTTATGCATCAAATTAACATCTTACGACTATATCTGTAAGGAATAGAATCTGTTTGTCGTAAATAATTCTATTTGATTGCTACCGAGACAAATTAATTTCAATTTTTTCAGCAAAAGTAAAATACAATTAGCTGAATTCCTTATCCAAGTTGTGTTTCCTTTCCTTCCCTATCGTGTTTAGTTTTCTTCCATCACCCAAGTCTTAATTATAATTCCTTTCCTTGCTTAACACATTTAGTTTTCTTCCCTCACCCTAATCGTAATAATTCTTTGCTTGCCCAAGTTTGAAAAACTGTAAATGTGAAAGATGAATTCCTGTTGAACGATCTCAGTAACCAAAATATTCACATTGATATTTACATGTATCTGTATTAAAAATCAAATAAATGTTCATCTTAATCAATGTCATCGAGTTATTGATTTCTAAAGCTCATTCCTTTTTTTTATTCTGTTGAACCAACAGCTTCCATATAACATTATTTTCTGTTAAGAGACAAGGAGTTTGTATACCAGATTTGTAGGACAGTAGGACATTGTTATTGCAAACAATATGGCAGCCATCTTGCACGTGCACTGTGGCTGCCACGTGGTTTTTTTTATGGCAATTTAAAACTTTTGCGAGATTCTCAAAAGAGCTCGCCTTCAAGATGAGATGCTTCAGATCTAGTACAATGCAATGAATGGGGGAGGAGAATTGGGGGGGGGGGTACGTTCTCGAGGTTTATGTTGGTGAAATTCAGTGTTATTATGCAAGCTGGTTTTAACGTGCTGGTAATGTAATTCAGTGTATACGGGTGTCTTTCTTTTAGTGTCATTATGCATGCTGGTATTGAAAGTGCTAGAAATTGTAAATGCTTCTGTTGCTATGACATCATTGTCAACTCGATTTGAATGTAAAATAAAATACCGAAACATAAAGTAATAAGTAAATAAATATAAGTAATTCTCTTTCTTTATCCTAAAAGTTTAAAAAATTCACTTTCTTTGCCAAGATCATAGCTAGTTAAGTTTTCTTACATTAAATAATGTCTTTACTTCCAATTTAATTACTTTCTTTCTTTAGCGGGTCACAGTATGTTCCTTACCTACCTTAAATTAAGAAATTATTATTGCCCTTTATTACCTGAATATTCTCAAGTTCTCCGACTTGAACTTTTACACGGTTTTCTGCCCTGTTAATATGACCTGTTTATAAAAACAATAATGTAATAATTAGTCCATTTCTGACCTGTTTACTATTTTTGACTTCTTAATATGACCTTTTTATAAAAACAATAATGTAATTGTTAGCCCATTTTTCAGACTTGATAATATGACCTATTTATAAAAAAAGAATAAACTATTAGTCCATTTTTCTGACTTGTAAACATGACATTTTTATTTTAAAATATTATAATAATTAGTCCATTTTTCTGACTTGTAAATATGACCCATTTGTAAAAACAATAATGTAATAATTAGTCCATTTCTGCCTTGTCAATATGACCTGTTTACAAAAAAATAATTGTAATAATTAGTCCATTTCTGATTTGTTAATATGACGTTTACAAAAAATGATGTAATAATTAGTCCATTTCTGATTTGTTAATATGACGTTTACAAAAAATAATGTAATAATTAGTCCATTTCTGATTTGTTAATATGACGTTTACAAAAAATGATGTAATAATTAGTCCATTTCTGATTTGTTAATATGACGTTTACAAAAAATGATGTAATAATTAGTCCATTTCTTCCTTGTTAATATGACCTGTATAAAAAATAATATAGTAATAATTAGTTCGTTTTTCACAAAATACAAGACATGAAGCATAAGACACAAAACATAAAATTTAGTTATTTCCCAACTAAGGCCTACTTAGCGGTACTGCACAAAAAATCCAGGGTGAAGATGAAGTCGATTCTGTTGACAAATGGCGATGAACGATGTCAGTCAGACTGGCAACTGCAGCTTCATTGTGTGTGTCTAAGTACAAAAGTAAGGAGACACTTCTTTTCTTCGCGCCCAAGAACTCTTTGATAACTGGCAGCAATACAATCAAGGATTTTTCCAATGGGACGTTGGCACTGAGACTCACTGGCAGTGCAATGGTGGCTTCAGGAATTGTCACCGATTCCAGAGTTTCTTTGCATGCGGCCTGCACGTGGCTGTCAAACATGGCGTCATTAGCGTTTGGCACGTACATTACTATTATGGTTTGTCCTTCCGCCAAGCCAGTGCTTTTACACGTCACAGACCATGGCCTTGGAGGCGGACCAATTCGAGTGGAGTAGTGGGGTATGTCGACCGGAAGACCAGCTGTGCACAACATAGAAATAGCAAAATTGTAGAATAAAATATAATTAACTAAGTACATAATTATTAGTGCATACATAATTAAAGTACACTATACCAATATTTTAATATTATTTTTAATTTTGGGTGTCATTGATACTTGCGTTTAGCATTATGATGAAATCATTAATTAAATAAGAAACATGTAACTTTTGAGATTCTTGGCTACTCATGTATTTTACTTTTCTTTTCACATACTTTACAGTGGTGTGTTATATTCACGTATTAATTTATGGAGTACGATTTTGTTAAAGGACGAGCAAATCTTACAGAAACATGCATAAACATTCACTGTGATAGTTTTGCACAAAGTGCTAAAGTCAAATTATCATTCATTGTCAATACAACATACACTTTGTCTGCACAGAGCTCTAAAGTCAAATTATCATTCATTGTCAATACAACATACAAACACTTTGTCTGCACAGAGCTCTAAAGTCAAATTATCATTCATTGTCAATACAACATACAAACACTTTGTCTGCACAGAGCTCTAAAGTCAAATTATCATTCATTGTCAATACAACATACAGACACTTTGTCTGCACAAATAAAACGATTACTATTCAGCTTCTTATCTAAAAATAATTATACATACGTATCTAACTTACCAGTGTCTGACATTAGATATTTATGTAAAAACAATAGAGAGAATGTTATAATCTAAGAATATTTATTTGATTGGGTTAGACTAGAAAATAAAATCATTATACCTATGTATCTTATTACCAGTGTGTCTTGTATTAGATATTTATATGAACAATGGACATAATGTTATAACCTAAGAAGATTTATTTGTTAGGGTCGGACTAGAGAATAAAACACTTGTTCAAGTACATTGACAGACCAAGCGATCTTCTATGGATTTGTGTCTTGATGCTTTAAGTAACCTCTTCATTTATGAGGTCAATAGAGTACTGTAATTTCTGTACTACATCCCAAGTGAAATTTGCAGGGAAAGTGTTGAAACCTCTGTAAATGAAGCTAACAATTGAACATTCCCATAATGTCACGCTTTTTCTCGACAAAGTACCTGAACGTGACAAGAAATTACCTGTTTGGAGTGCTCGTAAATGCGTCACGGGCCACTGTGACTGACCCAGACAGAAAGGTACCACAAGCACTTGATTGGAGGCGGCCATACTGCCTGCACAAACCTGCAGCTGTGTCCCTGTGGGTGACGTTGCAGTGATGACTAACCTTCGGGCCGGCACAGAAACAGTGACATGGCAACAGTGGGTCTTCTCCACTTCCTTCACGATCTTTTGACCAATGTTCGACAGCAGGAAGTTCCCCACAGAGACCGGAACACTCTCTTGCAGTAAGCCTATCTTGAGCAGCTCTTTATTCAAAACTTTCTCTACCTCTGGAAAGCCGAGTCTCTCAGCTGTTACAAGGAGGTCCGATTGATGACACAGTTTGTTGGTAACTTCAGTGACCACTATTTTCTTAATTTCATGACATTCACTGGTGACCGTGGCCTTGAATGTTTCTAGATGATGTTTGGTGTAGTTTGCCATGAACAAGGGCAATGGAATGAGTTTTTTTACTTTAGCCAGATGATGGTATTTGAGGGGTACTGGTTCCTTCGTGATCTGAATAACACATCCGTAATTACGGTAGCAATTTATCGATTGACTATAAACACTCTATACATTTTGGGACAAGTTACTTCATAGAACACATAGGTTCTGCTACGCGCTCATGCACATACTATATTATACTATTATACCTAGTCAATTAGCGAATAAATATAGAACTACGTTATATCTAGTCAATTAGCGAATAAATATAGAACTACGTTATATCTAGTCAATTAGCGAATAAATATAGAACTACGTTATATCTAGTCAAAAAGAGAATAAATATAGAACTATGTTATATCTAGTCAATTAGCGAATAAATATAGAACTACGTTATATCTAGTCAATTAGCGAATAAATATAGAACTACGTTATATCTAGTCAAAAAGAGAATAAATATAGAACTATGTTATATCTAGTCAATTAGCGAATAAATATAGAACTACGTTATATCTAGTCAATTAGCGAATAAATATAGAACTACGTTATATCTAGTCAAAAAGAGAATAAATATAGAACTATGTTATATCTAGTCAATTAGCGAATAAATATAGAACTACGTTATATCTAGTCAATTAGCGAATAAATATAGAACTACGTTATATCTAGTCAATTAGCGAATAAATATAGAACTACGTTATATCTAGTCAAAAAGAGAATAAATATAGAACTATGTTATATCTAGTCAATTAGCGAATAAATATAGAACTACGTTATATCTAGTCAATTAGCGAATAAATATAGAACTACGTTATATCTAGTCAAAAAGAGAATAAATATAGAATTACATTATTCCTAGTCAAAGAGCAAATAAATTAATGCCTCAAGTATTATTACTTTTCAACAGAAAAGCACATAATATTAATGTTATCAAACATTAATGCTTCTTAACTCTTATAGCAAAACAACAGGAAGGCACATCGAATGTTAATTTTTTAAAATAAATTTTTATTACTAATCTGTAAATAAGTACATCAAATATGTGTTTCTTAACTGTACTTGTTAAACAACAGATAATAAATATACTAATAGATGAGCCCTTTTATCGAAGTATTTTAATATTTGAATCAGAAAGAAATAATTATAATTATAATTATTTTATAATTATAATATACAATTATAATTAAAGGGAGTATCCAGACTTGCTGGATATCATTTTGTTCAGTATTACCCTTATATATTTCCATTGTGCAGATAGTAATGTTGATATAAAGACACTGACATTAAGACAATAAAGGAATTTAAGTCTAACCCTTATATGTTTCCTCTATGGTCTTAGGCAGATAATAATGTTGATATAAAGTCACTGACATTTAGACAATAAAGGAATTTAAAAAGCATGGCACCGAAGGTTTCTTGCTAAACAAAAGGAAAGTCATGGAAAATGTTACTGTTTTTACCTAAATTACATAAACGAAATCCTAAACAATACCATTTTTCTCTCCATGTGCAATGTAATTATCTCAAGGCTCTGCATTACAAATCTGTAGAATTCTTACATCTTACTCACACTGACACAAACAGACTAAACATTTACAAATCTGTAGAATTCCTACATCTTACTCACACTGACACAGACTAAACATTTACAAATCTGTAGGATTCTTAAAACCTAACTGTCTTTAACCCAAAAAGACCAAACAATTACAAATATGTAGAATTCTTAAAATCTTACTGTCACTGAACCAATAGATGAAACGTTTATTTGCACTATGCAACAAAAGGAAATTGCAATAGTGATAAAAATATATTATTAATACAGAATAATGACGGGAATCTATTACTACAAATGTAGAAATATGATGTTCTCATCAGCGGTAATTTGAAAATATGCTACGGGACATAATAGGACATTAAAATGTTTCTTTTAAAGTGTGTTGCACACTTAAATTACAGACAAAATACTACGGGACTATGGATGTAGTGTATATACGGAGATTGCAGACAAAATATTTCAGATACAGAGCTTTCTTAATACTTATTATTATAGAACATTCTGTATCTTGCTCATTTTTCTTAATGTTTATCCTTACTGAACACTAAATGACTTGTTTATTTTGTAATGTTTATTGTTACAGAATGCAATAAATATATCGCTAATTTTCTATGATGTATAAGTACAGAACAAAACAAATGCCTTGTTTATTTTTCTCACATTCATGTTTACTTAGCATTATATACTTGCTTTAGGAATTCTTAGTATTTTAAAAAAGACTGTTGCCACATTTGAATATCCAATAGCAGGGCAGTAATAGGACAAATGTACAAATTCACAATAGAATTATTATTCTTTATTTTATTTTCTTATAATTTGTGTCATAGTAATCCATTCGAAAATATCTGCTTGTGGTATAATGTATTTGTAAGTGAAATGTTAGCAAACCTTCAAACACATATAGTCACATACCGTGCTAATTATGGAATCTAATTTGTCTCGGTCGGCGCAAACCTCAAGTGTTCCTTGTTTCGGTCTCAGCGCAGCATCAAATACTGTGAGCAAAAACAAGAAGTAAATTTAGTAGTTATTATTTTAATTATTATTGTGTATTGATATCGACTTCAAATTTGGCTGGATTTCACTCCCTAAATCTCTTCCTAATAAACAGTTACTAGCAAATGTAAGGCTCCACTTGTAGCACTCAATGCATTTCGCCATTCCATAAAGTATTTACTGTAGTGATAACATTTATATGTAATGTAAACTACACGTATAGATATATTGTTACTACAATACATATGCATGTATTTTATATCATGTGAACTACACACAAACATGTGTGTGTGTGTGTGTGTGTGTGTGTGTGTGTGTGTGTGTGTGTATTTATCTTTTTATGAAGGTGACTAAGAATGCTTTATATTCCGTGGGAGGCGGGGGGGGGACAGCAGATGGAAATGAAAGAAATATTAACAAACGTGATGCACTTTACTAAATCATTGCGTATTTAATACTGCGCGTGTTTTCAGTTAAATTACCTAATTGTGGTCTTCTATGCCAGTTTGATGGGACACTCTTTTCTATAATGTTGCAGACTTCGTTGGTGTCCTCTGCACAGTCAGAGTAGATGACAACAGCGCGACAAGCAGACGAGGTGGATCTCGTGAACACTTCGACTACGGCAGTCAAAATCAGACTGACGGAAGTCTTCAAGGGCACGCCACTGTTGAGTCTTGCTTCCATTGCCACTGATTGTCGGAATTCGTTGCACTGCTTGAGGGTACTGGTGTACGCATTTTGGGCACGCTGCTTTTTGTCGCTTTCTACTTCATTCCATTTGCAAGGGAGACAATGAACAGCAACGATCTTCAGACTGTCGTCTGGATCACACTTGCGAATTACAGGTCCTTCTTTCAAGAAGGCTTCTCTGTACAGCGACATGTTCTCTGAGAGTGTTCCTGAAATTAATTAATTTTATTAAATATAAATTCCTATAACGATTGATTGGGATGATATTTATTTGTTGAGTTCATTGATCAAAGCGCTTAATACTGATGAATAACAATGAATAAAAATGTTAAATGATTTCAACTAGATTGAGATAGATAGATAGATAGAAGAACGGAAGGAGGGACGGAAGGACGGACAGATAGATAGATAGATAGATAGATAGATAGATAGATAGATAGATAGATAGATAGATAGATAGATAGATAGATAGATAGATAGATAATACACTAAACAAATTCATTGACATCACTTACCTCTTTCTAATATCTGCTTGTGCTTCGGGGGCCACACCTCTTGTCCGTCACAAAGTGGCAACATTAACACGTGACATTCCGTGATGGCCATACTCCCTTCACACACCAAAACCTGTTGGCCTTCTGGAGACGACATCCGGAATACCACTTGCTGCCTCTTCTCCAACACCTCCACCCGGCAATTGTCCTCCTCCTCTATCTGGAGGAGCATCTTCTGTGTGTTCCAGCTCTGAAGGAACAAGGCTCTCGCAAACGAGATCTTCACTTCCTTTGTTTCCAGACTTGACACAAGTCTGGCAATGTAGGCCTTCGCGCTTTTCATTTTTATTCGAACTGCAGTGACCAACAGTCGCGGTAGCTCGTTGCCCTGGATAGGTGATAGTGCGATGGTCACACTCTGGTGAACTTTCTCCATTATGTCCCCTTTCATCCAGTCAAACTTTAAAATGATGAAATTAATGGCATATGCTGGAACAGACACATCTTCCTGTTTCACTCTTAGCTTGTCAATCTCCGATCGAATGTCTCCCATTATGTCCGCAAGTGCGCACACTTCCCACAGACATCTGCTGACCGCGTACCTCATTCTTGTTGGATGTCTGTTGAGAAGATTTTCGAATACTTTCTTGACGTCCTCGTCATCTTCGTCAGCTTCGAGTGTTTCTTTCAGAATCTTTTTGTGCAGTTCGGCTTCAATGGCCACAGGGTTACCGAAGTTCACGGTCACGTAGCCATTTTGTAATGTAGAGAAATCCGCGGAACATTGTGAAATAATTTTGGAAATAAAATCGAGATAAATCTCTGTCTCCTGTAGCAATTGGCAGTACAATGTTGGAATTAAAAGTCTGTGTGGTAGAGATGGAGGTGAGGAGCCGTCAGCCATTTTTTTCGCTGTTTGTTTATTTTTACAAGTATGTTCAAAGGATTGTAGTAGTTCACAGTTTTCCAGAACACGTTGTTTGGTCAGCCAGCCATATGTCAAACTTGACTTCGTAGCTTTGAAATGACCTTGACCATGACATGTAAAATCAGAAGTAGTAGAATGAATATTTCTAACTTTAAACTTACCCCTTCCAGTATTCATTTCCTGGAGAGAACATTGCCACTCTTCATTTTTGTATGAATGTTGCGTGATAATTACAGTAATATGAATATACCTATGAAATAATTTTTATTCATTTCTGTGGCATTTATTCAATATCATACTCAATGACAAATTTCTGCCCATACACAACAAAATATTTTTAAAATCAGATTAAGATAATCTATCTATCTATCTATCTATCTATCTGTCTCTCTGTTCTATCTATCTATCTGTCTATCTATCTATCTGTATCTATCTGTCTGTCTCTCTCTGTCTGTCTATCGTTCTATTTGTATGTCTATCTATCTATCTATCTATGACGTTTTGCTGGGAGATGGGCAAGCTGTTAATTCTCTATCACTCTGGGCTTCACGTGAGTTTAGGCAACTCCCAAACACACCGTCTGGTACAAAAGGGAGGCACATACTTTATATGTACATTCCTCTCCCATAGGTGACGAGTTAAATTATTGCTAACACTAGCATTGTATATACACGGGTACTTCTTTTCTGTACAGGTAAACGTAAAATATACATCTTTAATTATTTTTTTTTAAAAAACAAAGTCAAAAATGCACAAAGGAAAATTCCACCGGGGAAGAAGGCAAGTACCTCAAACATTAATGTTTTAACAAAAAATATTTAAGGTTTTTTGTTTGTTTTTAAATACACTGATTCTTATTCTGATTTATCTGCATTTTCCGATTTTTTATCAAATGACTTGCTAACTCACAAATGGTATCAAAAAGAATGTGTGGTTAACTGCATGAGTAACTTTAGAAGCCATTGCAGAGAATAATAAATGTTCCTATTGGACTGAAGTCACATTTGTTTATGACAGAATTACCTATGATGTATATCTAAGAAGCTAAATGTTCTTTATTATCCTTTAGCCAACTGATTTTATTTTTTGTTTTGTTTTTTGTAATGCTAGAATGAATCATCTCACACCAACTTCTGAAATAACTGTTTCTAATATTCAAATATGTTCATAAATATTTTAGAGTTAATTTGATGAACAAATACGATTATGTAATTTCAATTGGCATAAATTATTTTGAATGGCTATATAAATAGAATAAATGCAAGAATATACTTTTTCTTTAGTGAATTATCTGCACATAACCATACTTTATAAAGGCGTTGTTTTTGTGCGTGTTGATAGAAGTGCGGAACATAATTTTTTTTCTGGAACTAAGTAGTAGATGTTTTCATGCATGGGTTTAAATCTTATACGTCCTAGCCAAGTAGTAGATGCATTCATGTATGAGTTTAAATCTTGTGGTCTTAGCGGTAGGTTTTAAAGGTAGACTATTTTTAGAGTAGGGTGAGAGTGTAGCTACATAATGATTATGTGACACCATTCATCTATGTCATTCACTCTATGTGTGTGCGTGTGTGTGTGTGTGCGTGCGTGTGTGCCTCTGTGTGTGTGTGTATGTGTGTGTGCCTATGCCTGAGAGAGAAAGAGAGAGAGAGAGCATTCTTTCAAAGGGTACTCTTGAGAGCAATTTCGATCAATCTGAGTTTTAAATTTAAGAGAAGACTGACCACTATCTTCCATATCAGCACACGTCTGCCGAGTTATCATGATAAAAACGTACGTTAGGAGCCACCCTCACAATTCAAGTTTTCAAGCGTTACCTAAGAGTTAAGAAGTTAAATTATTACACTTTAAATGTGCCTAATATTGCCTAGATAACAATCAAATCAAAACGTGTTCTATAGAACGAGGGCATGTGTTTAAAATCATTTCAAACTAGAAATGAGCAGCGAACAGTTGTTACTGAAAAGTAAAGCTAGTGACCTCGGTATACGAACAGGTGAAATCTAGTCACTACAAAAGTGATAGGTTTCACATTGCCTTTGCATTATTTTCTTCCTGGCTCACTGTTTATACTAGATTCGTTTGAATGGTTTTAAAAGTGTGTTTGAAAAGTACAGAAATCATGAGCTTACCATTTGTGTAAGGAATGTTCGTTCCTGAATGACGAGCACGTACGTGTTACGAACACAATTAACCGTAGGTGTCAGTGTGAAGGCAGTCTTCCAATACAGCACATACAAGACACCGCACTCACACACAACTGTACCCGACACTTACGTCAATGCGAGTGCAGCTGGCGCATTCTCAGATTAGCTCTGCTGTGCACGCATTCAAGTCACAGTCCTTTCGTAAACAATACTGTCTGTTTCCAATAGTATAATCAAATGCTATTTATTTACAGTAGAAAGTTCCTCTCCTTCGTGCAATTCTCATCTGAACATGGACGTAACAACTTGACAGTTCAAAGATATGATCCAGTGATATTTACATACCTTTCGTTTCGAAGATTATAATTCTACTTACATGTATGTTATCATAGCATTCTAAGCAAATTGGCACTATTCTAAACAAATTGACACTATTCTAAACAAAGTGGCACTATTCTATGCAAAGTTAAATAGAATCCAGGTTTATCAGATAAGAATAAATCCGTCTGAAATGAGTAATCCCCATTCTTAGAATCAAGACTGCAAAATTTAAACTTTCAGTGATTTGTACAAATGCATTTATTTCGGTATTAAAAGTCAATATTTCTTGAAGAAATCAGAGTTCTCGTTCATGTGTGATACTAACTCCTCACTATAGCAACATAATATGTGACGTCACGATATGGATCTACAATCTGCATGGGCTGTCTGGATACCGATTTGTTTAACAAAACTTAAAACATGTTTAAACATTGCAGTGCGTATGGATGCACAAAATGCGGACGAATTAAAAATATTAATTTCATTATATTTCCAAAGATCACAAGTTACGATAAACACAAAGATGAAACGAGAAAGCTTTCATCCGAAACAAGAACATGAAGGAACATAATTGCTTACTCCTGACTTCTCGCATATGACTTCAGTTTGATATACGCTGAGTCTAGACACGCATTACGTTCTTCCGCTTTTGAATGTACCCTTACAATACCTGGTGATAAAATGTGATAGTTGGATGTACCCTTATAATACCTGATGATAAAATGTGATAGTTGGATGTACCCTTACAATACCTGGTGATAAAATGTGATAGTTGGATGTACCCTTACAATACCTGATGATAAAATGATAGTTGGATGTACTCTTACAATACCTGGTGATAAAATGTGATAGTTGGATGTACCCTTACAATACCTGGTGATAAAATGTGATAGTTGGATGTACCCTTACAATACCTGGTGATAAAATGTGATAGTTGGATGTACCCTTACAATACCTGGTGATAAAATGTGATAGTTGGATGTACCCTTACAATACCTGGTGATAAAATGTGATAGTTGGATGTACCCTTACAATACCTGGTGATAAAATGTGATAGTTGGATGTACCCTTACAATACCTGGCGATAAAATGTGATAGTTGGATGTACCCTTACAATACCTGGTGATAAAATGTGATAGTTGGATGTACCCTTACAATACCTGGCGATAAAATGTGATAGTTGGATGTGCTGTTGTAAATGTAAACACGAAGGATTACAGTCTATTCGAGGGAAGACTGGATAACAAAAAAAATGAAGAAAAGCGCGTAGATGGATGCTAGCAATCAGTAAAGGTGATCTAGCAGAAATTGGATCATGTCCGCAATGGAGTGGTTCAAAAAATATCTCCACTGCGGTGATTGCTGCTCACTGTGTTGCCATTGTCGTTGGTGGTGGTGATGAATTTACACTGTTTGTTGGTTTCTACGGCGTTGTTGCTGTTGTTGTTGCTGTTGTTGTTTCTGTTGTTGTTTGTTGCTGTTGTTGTTGCTGTTGTTGTTTTTTTTGTTGCCGTTGTTGTTTTTGTTGTTGCTGTTGTTGTTGTTGTTGTTTCCGAACATGTGATGGTGGGCGACGTCTTTTCTTTTCCTTCGACTTTGTTGTCTCATTATACGTGATTTTATTTAATAAGCATAAAATGGTGTTCATATTACATGTTTACATGTAAAATACACAAGGATTATGTGTGTGTGTGTGTGTGCGTGCGTGCGTGCGTGCGTGAGTGTGTGTGTAAACTTGTGGCTTATATGACGTATGTGTATGCACATATGTATACTTGTTATGTGATTACTGGATCTCTGTGAAGGTGATCTTTGTGTGTTTTATTTCCTGAGCTCGAGTGCTTTGTAACAGTAAATAGTATCCTTATATTTCTTGAGTTACTGTAAGATGCATGCAGCTTTAACATTAAAGGAAAAGTGCTCGTTAAACTAATAAATCTCCAATAATTATTGTTTTTAATTGTGGTCATAATAGCAACAACAAAAAATTATTTCCACCAATAATTACACCCATTATACCTGACAGCCACAATTAACATGTTTCATTGTATGTAATAACTTTTAAATTTAATTTGTAATATTTTTATTAATCTACTGCCAAGTACGGGTCGTGTTCTCATTCCTGGTAGCCTCCCCTACTGAGTTCATGCCCAGTAAGAGCATTGTGACAAAAGTGTTCCCGACAGACAACCTACCTGTAAATAACAAATCAACAATAATTATTTACTTAATATTTAACTATATTATAAGTATCTGTGAAAGAGTAAATTTGCAGGTACTTGCCATATAATGCGTAACATAATAGAAACGCATCCAATCGTAGAACGCCACATTTCAGTGCCATATAGTGCGTGACATAATTGAAACAGGTACTGATGTAGGACGTCACATTTCAGTGCCATAAAAAGCGTGACATAATTGAAACAGTTCCTAACGTAGGAGTAATACTTTAGTGCCATAAAATACGTGACATCATTGAAATAGGTCCTAATGTAGGACGTCATACTTCGGTGCCATAAAAAGCGCGACATAACGTCATACTTCAGTGTCATATAATGCGCGACATAATTGAAATAGGTCCTATATAAGGAAGGTCACAATTCAATGCCATATATGCATAACATAAGTGAAACAGTTCCTGCTGTAGGACGTCACATTTCAGTACCATAAAAACGTGACATAATTGAAACAGGTCCTAACGAGGACATCACACTTCAATGCCATAAAATGCCTGACATAACTGAAACAGGTTCTAATGTAGGATTTCAGTGACAGATAATGCGTGACATAATTGAAACAGGTCCTAATGTAAGAAGGTTACACTTCAGTGACATATAAAGCGTAACATAATAAAAACACGTCCAACCGTAAGACGTCACACTTCAGTGCCATATAATGTGTGACATCATTGAAACAGGTCCTAACGTAGGACGTCACACTTCAGTGCCATATAATGTGTGACATAATTGAAACAGGTCCTAACGTAGGACGTCACACTTCAGTCGTTTTAAGACGGCATTAAGTCTTAGACGACATGCAAAATGTTAACATCACAAATAAATTGAAATATGACATATCATTTATTTGATTACAAAAGTTCCGAGTTATCTTTGCTGCTTCGCACTTTTCCAAAATCCATGGCAACGCTTCAAATTATATTTATCATACTCTGTGTGCAGTGTATTTTGACTGGTTAGTAGGTTAGTAGGTAATCATCGACTGCTATTTTTTAGCGAGTTGATTTTGACAGGCCAGTAGATAGATAATAATCGACTACTATTCAAGGGGAGATTATTTTGTCTGGTCAATAGTTAGTGATTGACTACTGTTCAAGAGGCGATGACTTTGACAAACGTACCGAATATCACTTTCTAAGTTATCTTTATTTCCTATCATTTCAGTCTGGTTTGACATTTATTATTGTCTGTATAAAAACGTTGAGAAATATCTGGAATGAAGTTTAATGTGTTCAGCAGGGGAAAAGTTTTTGACAGAGAGCGGGAAATGCATGTACACAAGTGTTAGTGAGTTCGTGAAGACACACCGAGTAAGGGAGACCTTGAGCTTATCAGGTTAACAGTCCTCACGTTCGTGACGTCAAAACAAATACTTGCTTACTATCTTAGTTTTTTGGGGGGTTATATCAGTAGATTGCTGCTGGTATTTGGGGCAATATCAGTATCTGATACGATGAATTAATACAGTCGTGAATCACTGAGTTGTTTTCTGTACTCTCACGAACCCCTTTAATATTCTACTTTTGCTGTATAGGACGTAACGAAGCAAAGATTTGGTTAGCACATAGACAGGCATCAAATAGAGATAACAGCATGGTATGAGGAATAAAGAACAGAGAAAAGAGTGGAGTGAATAGAACAGAGAAAAACGCGAACGAAGAAAACAGTAGCATGGACAGAACAGAGAACTCAGTGGGGTGGACACAACAAAGAATTCAAAGGCATGAATAAAACATATATAAGCATAAATAAACAAATAAATGGAGTGGACACAACAAATAGCATGAATAGAATATCGAAAACTGAATACGACTAAAACACGAAAACAGTGCTTTGGATTAAGCACAGAAACCAATGGTATGCATTGAACAGAAGAAAGCAATAAACAGAGAAAACAGAGGACAATGTAGTGGTATGGCTAGGACAGAAAAGAACAGTACTTTGGATGAATCAAAGAAAAGCAATAAATAAGAGAGAGGAGAGAAAGAGAGAAAAAAACAGGCTCATAATATAAAATAAGATGATATAGATGAAACAGTATTCAAGTGAAAATGATATTGTGTATAAGATAGAATGATAATAGTAAAAATAGTAGCATATTCAGTATAACAAATTGTCTCAGACTGCATATCTGTCCACTCCATACACAACACTAATAAACTGCTTGATGATGTTTGATCTCTGTATACATAGCAATGATAAATGATGTTTATCTCTGTATACAGAGCAATGATAAATGATGTTTATCTCTGTATACAGAGCAATGATAAATGATGTTTATCTCTGTATACAGAGCAATGATAAATGATGTTTATCTCTGTATACAGAGCAATGATAAATGATGTTTATCTCTGTATACATAGCAATGATAAATTATGTTTGATCCCTGTATACATAGCAATGATCAATGATGTTTATCTCTGTATACAGAGCAATGATAAATGATGTTATCTCTGTATACAAAGCAATGATAAATTATTTTTATCTCTGTATACAGAGCAATGATGGAATGATCTTTGATCTCTGTATACATAGCAATGATGGAATGATCTTTGATCTCTGTATACATAGCAATGATAAATTGTGTATGATCTCTGTATACAAAGCAATGATAAATTATTTTTATCTCTGTATACAGAGCAATGATGGAATGATCTTTGATCTCTGTATACATAGCAATGATAAATTGGTTTATGTTTGATTTCTATATACAGAGCAAATGATAAATTGTCCTAAGATTTGATGACTCATGTCATTGTGCAAAGAGCACTAATTAATTGTCCTAAATTTGACGATGTCTGCTCTCACTCTCCGCAAAGGTTTGTTAAATTATCTCACAATGTAAAAATATATGACCTTACTAATAATAGTACCGATGTTTAATATTGATTCAGCTTGGATAACTTACAATCTTCACAACTCTTGAATATATAAGTTGCTATAAGGTAAGATTTTAGTAACATTTATGCTTACAACATACAACACTAATAAATTGTCTCTGGTTTGATGTACTTTTATACTCAAAACAATAAAGCACTTTTTCTGACGTGTGAACTGTCCCAACTGGGAGAGTACTCATATACCGTTTATTTGTTTGTTTGCTCGTGTTTTAAGGTGGTATCCTAGTCATACACAAACTTCATTCTGCAAACAAACAACACGAAATAGTAATGTACACTTTCCACAAAAATAGTTTTAATACTTTTGAACACAAATTCACACCCACCCCTCGAAATGCATCAATTACTGGCTAATTTGTCGTTGCATAAGCAATACAAATCATATTAGAAATAATAATCCAGATACAAATTATGGTGGATTTTATATATAATATTGTGACACACCACAATGCCACCCTAGATATTGGTTATGATTTTTATTATTAATCATTCATAACTAATTACATGTGATGAGAATCTTAGTTTATGTTATTAATAATTCTCCAGCAGACATCACTCGTCTCTCTCACATGGCTGATATATTAGCGTTGTAAACGTTTTCTCTCTTCCATTACATTAAAGACAAACATTTACCATTACACAATACTTCTGTAGGTGGAAACCTTCTTATCAAAGGAGAAGATAAATCCATCTTTAATCTATATTTAGTGAGCCCTCATCCACCCACTATCTCTCCAACATATAATTATCAATATGTGTAAGAAGGTCAATAAATTTATTAAATCTATAACAAAATATACGCATAAAGCAAGTACAATGAAAATATTATTCGACATTAATATTTCCACAAAACCATGTTTGAATAATTTCACTACTTATACAGTCTTATATCCTAACACATAATTCATCAAATAGTGCCAATATAAATCACAGGATTGTTCTTAGAGAACAGGAATGAGTTGTGAAATAAATGATAATAGTTTGTACATAACCTTGTCTAGACAATGCTGTAATAGTGTTTCATGCTTTCATAACAAGGTCACAAGTTTATTGTTCACAAGAGAATTGCCAATTCTTCATGTGTTCTCTAACACACTGTAGAATGTTCCATAAGCTGCTGTTCAAGCTGCTGAGCCTAATCTGGGTGTTCCTTCACTGTATTAGTTCCCTCAAGCAGAACAACAATGTAGCAATTTTCAATAGCATCCTTATACCAGAAATTGTGATATAATTGAGCATCCCTTGCCACTATACATTAACAGAGTGCAGTGTATCCTTACACTTACACATTGGGGGTAGAGACTTCTCGAATCTACCTTGGTTGTAGCATTGGGAATTGGGAAATTCTAGAAATTCCAGAGATTCTAGAATTTAAAAAGGTTGCTTCTTCCCCATAAAATATAATCAGGGAACAAACATTAAGTTTTCCATTTTATTCATCTCTAACTCCATTCTTACTTATTTTCTAGTCTCAACTTACAGTTTCCCGGAACAGTATTTATTAGCCTGATGCTTGCACACAGTATAGTAAATACAACAAAATAGTTTATGAATGTGTTCAATAGAAAGTATGTCATGTGTATAACATACAAGCATCATAATTCACTGTTGTAGAAGTAATAGTCTACTCACATAATACATCTCTACATAAAATGCAAGTAAAATTTATCAATAGCAAAACGCATTAAATATTTCTAATTACATTCTCTCTCAATCAATCAGTTAAACCATTAAGCTAATGGCTCCCTTCATGACTGGAATTTTGCCACACCTAAATTCAAAGTGATTAGAAAATACAATTCTTTTCAAAAGGAAATTTTTTTATCTCAGCCCATTGGCTGGTATCATTCTTGTAAATCTTAACCATTGGATATAAAAACTACTTAGGCATATAAGACCGGTTTAGATGACATCAGAAAGTCTAGCACATTCTCTACCTGAGCTGTTTACTCTAATTATGACACAAAAAAATACCACCGTAAGCAGTGCCCAAGGTCGGGCCACTTTGACATTAAACAATTTATATAACAATTAAGTTTAGAAATAGGGATAGGCACAGTTACTCCACTACAGGTAAATAGCAAACAAAAACAGTAATGATGACAAGCATTAGTAATAACAAGCGATAGCATTAAACCGAAGAAATAAAGAACATTGAGATTGAAAACATCTTTACTGTCCTGTATTAAGACAACACATTTTTTAATATAATATATTAACTTGACAAACATACAAAACACATTTTCTAACATATATTAACTTGACAAACATACAAAACACATTTTCTAATATAATATATTAACTTGACAAACATACAAAATACATTTTCTAACATATATTAACTTAATAAAGATAAGCTTTAAGCGGAAAAATAAAATGAAAAATAAATAGAACAAAATATATTACTTTGATAACTTGATAAAGACGAGTTTTGTTTGTAAGAAACAAAACAAATACATTTATTTTAACATATTAACTTGATAAAGAAGGGTTTTGTATGGAAAGGGAAATAAAGCAGAATGTATTTATTGTAATATATTAACTTGATATGGACAGGTTTTGTGAAGAATAGTACAGTGAAAATAGCAATGAAATGATTGACAGCAGGTTAGTACAGTGAACACAGCAATGAAATGATTGACAGCAGAATAATACAGAGAGAAGAGCTCCGAAATGATTGACAGCAGAATAGTACAGTGAGAAGAGCTCCGAAATGATTGACAGCAGAAACCACAAGTGTGAAGAATGTTTTTGAAGCGTCACGACTGCACTTCTGACGTCAACAGACAGCGAAGTAAATGTTCTTGCTGAGTATGACTGTGTCTTGAAGGATAGGAAAATCCCAGTCTCCAACCTTACATCGACTTCAAATGAGAGATAAATATTACAATACTCCAGATTAAACAGCAAAACATGTTTACTCATTCAAACATTAATTATTTGAATTACTAAGCTTTGGGTTATAACCAGTTGTTTGGTTTGAACAGGTTGTCTGTTTCCTTTCCCGTTTACTTTTTTCAGTTTTCGCTTCTTCATTTTCTTCTGTCTGAAAACAAAAAGCAGAAGAAGAAAAGAATATAAATAAATTCTATGAAGAAATACATAATTATATGATAGCTATCTAGAATTGTTTCCTAGAACATACAGTAGTTTCATGAAAACAAAATTCTCTAAAACAAATATTAATAATCTAACGAAAAAAGAAAACGTTCTTTGAGGCAGTAAAAAAAATCTACTAAAAGAAAAGAATTAGCTAAGAAAGAAAGTATAATTATTTTAAAATAAATTATAATTTATCTAGCAAGAAAGCATAATTATCTAACAAAAAGTAGTCTCACAAAACCTTTCAACATACTTATCTAGCAAGAAAGCTAGTATCTAACAAAAACAAAATAACCTAGCAAGGAAACATAATTATCTACAAAGTGAAAAATTACCTTATAAAAAATATATATAAGGGGGAAATAACCTAGCAAGGAAACATAATTATCTACAAAGTGAAAAATTACCTTATAAAAAATATATATAAGGGGGAAATAACCTAGCAAGGAAACATAATTATCTACAAAGTGAAAAATTACCTTATAAAAATATATATAAGGGGGAAATAACCTAGCAAGGAAACATAATTATCTACAAATTAACAAAATTACCTTATAAAAATATATATAAGGGGGAAATAACCTAGCAAGGAAACATAATTATCTACAAATTAACAAAATTACCTTATAAAAAATATACATAATGGCAAATAGAAACATATCTTTGAAAAAAAGAAGAGATATAAATGAGAAAACAATAATCTTAATATTAGTTATCTAACATTACAAAGATATCTCTAACGACAGAGAATAAATACCTCAAAAGAGAGTCAAAATATTTAACTAATAATGGAACTAAGCTATGAGTTACTTACCAAATGAGAAAATTGGAAATATCAGAAAAAGCCATAGTTTATAAACTGCTAAATTCGAAGTCTACCCTAGTGTATAAGTGTAAGGAATACACTGCACTCTATTGATGTGTGGTAACAAAGTATGTTCTACTACATTCTGGAATTTCTGGTACAAGGAAGTTACTAGAAAATGTGTTCCATTGTTGTTCTGCTTGAAGGAACTAATACGGCGGAGCGCCCATATTAGCCTCCACAGAATAGCGGCTCATCAGTGTTCTACAAGGTGCAAGAGAAACAAGAAACTGACAGTCCCCTTGTGACAATAAACTTGTGTCTTTGTTAAGAAAGCGCAAAGACTATTGCGGCTTCACCTAGACAAATGTTATGTACAACAGTTTTATCATAATTTATCTACTTACATTCTGTGTTCAACAGTTTTATCATAATTTATCTACTTACATTCTGTATTCGACAGTTTATCAGAACTTATCATCTGGTCTTCAGTGTGCCATTTACACGGTTCGTTCCCAGCCATGTTATTATTTAAAGTAATTTGGGAATATATTTTAAAATAATCACTGAAAGCAGTTAGTTTTAACATTATATTGAAAATGGTATTTTAATAGTTCAAATAAAAGGCACAATTTTGAAAAAAAAAAAATTAAAGCAACGATCCTGGAAAGTATTTAGAGTTCTAGTGATTAAGAATTCTGTTTCTGTTCAAACTACTGATTATATTTTTTAATTAGATTATATATAGATGTGTACCTCTTTTCTTCTTCACTTCCTCCATAGCTTTCTGAGCATTGTTTAAAGTGCCAGAAATGCGGACGACTGCTGTTTCTTCTGTAGAAAGTCAATCAAGAAAATTACAACAAACAGCAACTATTAAGATACATTTGTTGGTAGTTGTTATTAAAATCTATTGGATACACTTTAAGTACACATACACGTCACATTATAGGTGAGCAATTCCAGATAAATTTAGGAGAAATGAATCAAGATATATTTTTTAATTCTGACTTAAAATTTGAGTAACCAAACTTTTTAAAAGTGTAACTTAGGTCAAATCTGTGTGACTATTTGTATCAAAGTCCACATAACCCTGTAACAAAGACAGTGTTATATTAATGTAATATTAATGCAATGGAACATAAGATGCTCTCTTTACCTAAAATAACATAATGTTACATAAAGTGTTCAATTCACGTTAGGGTCTATTTCATTTTACATACATCGTGAATTACTTTTACAGAATAACATAATGCTAAGTAAACTGTTCGAGTAATGTTAGTAATCACTTGATTAATGCGAAAAATGGCACCTCACCTCTTGAAGACTGTTGGCTACCGCTCAGCTCGCTCTCCACGACCTTAAAAGCCTGAAATTTAAAAGTATTTTTTTACATATATAAATATACACTGAAAATTACGTCATTTTCCACAACATTAAATACAAGCATTTACCGTCACACAATATTTCCATAGGTGGAAACTTCTTACCAAAGACAAATCCGTCTTTTAATCTATATTAAGCGAGCCCCCATCCACCCACTGTCTCTCCAAGATATGGCTATCAATATGTATAAGAAGGTCAATAAATTTAACAATAGATTTATTAAATCACCAATCAAATATACAACATATGAATAATCAAAAGAGTGTGACATTTGCATCACTTCACAACAATGTTCAATTAATGCTGGACAATCATTCAATTTTTCCAGCATAGACGTAAGCAGTCAATTAACATAAATACATAATCATGTTAATGGACATCATCATGGAAATGAGAGTAGAGCTTTAGAGAAATAATTAAAGTCAGTGCACATAACCTTTTCAAATATTGTGGTAGTTGCTGGCATGTGTTCACAATCACACAGTTTGCAACAAGTCACTGTCTTTCTTAGCCAGGCAAGGGTCCATGTGTCCCTTCTAGATACGTTACACAACTGTCCCAGAATCTTCCATGTGCTTACAAGCACACCTGGGAGAATCATCCCAAACTTCACATGCACTATCAAGCACATCAGGAGGAATGTTCTCGAATTTTCATGTGTGTTTACTCAACACACCATGAGGAACAGTCAAATAATCTTCATGAATTCTTGAGACCAAACTCAAGCTACCATTTCCGCTTTATTGGCTCTCAAATGGAATTCACAGGAATTCACTTACACAACACGTTTTGCTGATACGTTGATGACAATGTTGGATGTACACACCAACATAATCAACTAGAGTAGAGTAGTCAATGTAGCATGATGCAACAAAAGAAAAAGGCTTGCTTTGCAAAATTCAAATTAAGGCAGCACTAAATTTTAGGCATATTTCATCTCTAAACTTCTTTCTCTCTTACAAACATTCTCAACTTACAAATCCTGCAACAATTTCGTTAGCCCAATACACACATAGCATAAGAAATATAGCATCAATCAAAATTCACAAGCATAATGTACAATGTAATCAAATTAATGAACATAGAAATAATAGTTCAATTAAATAAGCATTCTCCAATTCAAATCATAGATCATGTACGAAATGTTCTAAGTCCATTCTTTCTTTATCAGTCAGTTAATTTACCATAAGCTAACGATCACCATTATGATCGGATTCGAGTTATATTCAAAATCAAAGTGATTTCTTCAAAGAAACTTTCGGTCCGTCCCCATTGGATGAATTTGTTATGAACAAATGTGAAACTATTAGTCAGAAACAGTATTCATCCATTTCGAACTGGTTAGGACTGCATGAGCAATTTTTAGCCTATCTTCACCTATCTTTCAACTCTGACACTTACAAATATCAGCCTAAGTCGGGTCACTTTGACATTGAACAATTTATATAACAATCAAGTCTAGAAATAGGGATGGGCAAATTTACTTAGCCACAACTTTCAAAAATACATTTATCTTATGAAGGTATGCATTACTTTACTGAACAAACATAGAGACCTGCGTATGACATAAATGGATCAGTTCATTCATATAAATATCTGCATGTACCTTATTGAACATAAACGGTTGTCTTATATAAACTTGTATATGTACATGAATGGATCATTCTTTTCATTTAAATATCTGCATGTACCTAATGAACACAGTTATTTTTTATAAGCTTGCATATTTTGCCTAACGCGACTTTTGAATTTATCTTATACAAACCAGTACATATAGTTTTCTGAATATGCACACATATCTTGTATAAATATGCATTTTCACATAATAGGTCCGTTACTTTTATCTTATATCAACCTGTTACATTTACCTTATTGCACCATACATTGTTATGTTGTACAGACCTGCATACGCACATAATTTTATCTTATATAAACCTGTACGTTTATCTTATTTAAACAATAAGTATTTTCCATAAATGACCTGCACACATACCTTGTGAATTTCGGGTTGCTTTGGAAGACAAACAAAGGTCACTTCCTTTATCGAGGAATGTGGCATGTCGGCAAAAAAATCATTGACTGCAGTGAACATGGTTCGGGCCACCAGTTCTGCAGGGTAGTTTAGGTTGCCAGTGCCAATGGCCGGAAACGCAATACTGCTGTACAGCTTAGAACTGGCCAGCGCAAGGCAAGCGAGAACTCGCCATCGCAGTTCTCTCAAAAGGGTGTCCTTTTTCTGAGAACAATACCAAACCAAACTCTGATATATCAAGTCGTGTATTTATATCAAATAATGCAGAGTATAAAATAGTGAATGAAGTTTAATAATATTAAACAGAGATGAAATAACTGACCTTGAAACTCGTGTATTTATATTAAATAATGCAGAGTATAAAATAGTGATCAAGATGAAATAATACCAAACAGAGATGAAACAACTGACCTTAAAAGACGATAAGCTTGGTTAAAATAAATCCATTGTAAAATCATTTACTCTTCTACTAAGACTACTAAGATAAATTTGTTGTATTTAAATTATTCTGAGTGAACTATTAATCCCGCTAAAGGAAGTTTGGCCGTCGCATCCCAGATTCTCGGATTGAAAATATATACAAATATTCGTTACAGACACACATACGCACGCACGCACGCACACACACACACACACACACACATATATATATATATATAAAGAGAGTGTATGCGCGTGTGTATGTGTGTGTGTGCGCGCGCGCGAGCGCGTGTCAGTGCACACATACTGTGATTGACCAAGTTGTTTGTGGCAGGACAATGTGGTAGATTTTCTTTGGATGTTTCAACTTAAAGCTCTCTGTGACAACCACCATGTTGTTCTTGCAGCCATCCGGGTATTCACGACGACACTGGTTTACCAAATCTTGACCAGCGGCTTTTAATAGCGAGCTGGACACCAGTCCATTCATGTGCGAAAGCATGGGGTCTGTTGTGTTCACCACAATGTCGCTCTATACAAAGGTAGACGGGAACATATTCAATAATACATGCACACAAAGTATCTTAAGCATCTTTACATCACTAGTGTTCTAAAACAATAGCAGTCTGTACAAATGTGAGTTGGAATAAACTTATCATTAAAGACACACAAGGAATCGTTAGTTGGAATAAATTTATCATTAAAGACACACAAAGAATCGTTAGTGTTTACACTTTCAGTTGTAAAGAGTTGCAATCAAATTAATTTCTATAGTTAACTGCACTAAAGACAATACCTGAGATAATTAGTTTTGACAAACGTTAAGTGTACTGTAAAATTTTAATGTGGATTCCATATCCCATCACTATAACAATAAGAAAAGTTACCAGCGTAAACCATAGAGAAAAATATTCTCAAAGTGTAACTCTACTATGTAAATTTAAGTTTGATAAATGTAACTATTTCTAAAAAATTTGTAAACAGTATTAAAGCGTTGTCCTTTGTTTTTAAAATTAACAGCCATTGCATTTAGACATACAGTTCATCAACTCTTCTAAATTACAAGGACGGTTCAAGTTTAGACATACAGTTCATCAACTCTTCTAAATTACAAGGACGGTTCAAGTTTAGACTGTTTTCGATTTTTGTAACGAAGATATTCATCGTAAAAAGTTATGATATGTATTTATTATATTCAATATAGAAAGCATTTTAATATTTATTATTTGTTTGATATTTGTAAAATGTCATGATATGTATTTATTATATTCAATATAGAAAGCATTTTAATATTTATTATTTGTTTGATATTTGTAAAATGTCATGATATGTACTTATTATATTCATTATAGAAAGCATTTTAATATTTATATATTGCTTCGTATTTGTAAAATGTCATGTATTTATTATATTCAATGTAGAAAGCAATTTTATATTTATATATTTATTGCTTTGAATTTGTAACAAATGGGATCTTGTTTGGGATGGGAGTCTTGTTAGTGCGGATTACTTGTTAGGGATGGGAATCTTGTTTGGGGAGGAGTCTTGGAATTCTAGTTTGGAATGGAAGTTTTGTTAGGGATGAGAGTCTCGTTTTGGAAATGAGTCTTGTTAGGTATAGGAGTTTTGTTTGGGATGGGAGTCTTGTTTGGAATAGGAAACTTGTTAAGGATGAGAATGTTGTTTGGGGAGGGAGTCGTGATAGGGATGGGTGTCTTGTTAGGGATGGGAGTTTTGTTAGGGGTGGGAGTCTTGTTAGGGGTGGGAGTCTTGTTAGGGGTGGGAGTCTTGTTAGGCGTGGGAGTCTTGTTAGGGATGGGTGTCTTGTTAGTGTGGAAGACTTGTTAGGGGTGGGATACTTGTTAGTGCGGAAGTCTTGTTAGGGATGGGAGTCTCTTAGTGTGGATATAACAACTTCATTGATCTCAGGGCTTGATAATCCATCTAAATGTACCCCAATATTTTGATCATAATGTTTTTGGTATACTTTAACGTATTCTTTAACTTTGCACGCATCGTATCTTACCAACAAAACTCTATTTAAAGGCATCCCATATTTTGATCATAATGTTTTTTGTATAATGTATTCTTTAATTTTGCACGCATCGTATCTTACCAACAAAACTCTATTTAAAGGCATCCCATATTTTGATCATAATGTTTTTGGTATACTTTAACGTATTCTTTAATTTTGC
Source organism: Sinotaia quadrata (assembly GCA_028829895.1). NCBI lineage: Eukaryota > Metazoa > Mollusca > Gastropoda > Architaenioglossa > Viviparidae > Sinotaia > Sinotaia quadrata. The sequence goes on along the minus strand of CM054180.1, from coordinate 52,251,456 downwards.
ACGCATCGTATCTTACCAACAAAAAAGTCCATCTAAAGGCACCCCCATATTGTGATCATAATGTTTTTTGTATACTTTAACGTATTCTTTAACTTTGCACGCATTGTATCTTACCAACAAAAACTATCTAAAGGCATCCCATATTTTGATCATAATGTTTTTGGTATACTTTAACGTATTCTTTAATTTTGTACGCATTGTATCTTACCAACAAACACATTTTTAAAAAGTTTAATCGTCTTACCGAAATATGTTCCAGTTCTCCAGAAAGAACCTTCACACGATTCTCTGGTTTGCTCTTTGAGTCTGTTAACAGAACAGGAAATGACACAACAACGATTATGGTAGTATGATTCAAGATATTTTTTAAATCTCTTTCTTTCTTCCTTTCTCTCTCTCCTTGTCATCATCTCCATTCCCTTCTTCTCTCACCTCCTCTCTTTCTCTATTCTCACCCTCACTCTTCTCTCGCTCTTTCTCATCTCTTCCCCCCCCCCCTTTCATTCATTCAAATTTGAATTGGAAATGCTTCCGGCTTATGCAGAATAGGTAAGGGCGAGGTTGGACTGTTGCGGAGGGAGGGGGGCAGAATTAGGGGCTAGCCATACGTTACACCCGGAAATGGTGCTATTCATTTATTTTAATAGTTTTTCATTTATTTTAATTTTGGGTGAGGTGATAATGCTATATTTTTTCCTTTACTTTGTCCTAGTTTATTATTATTATTTAATTTTCCCACTATTAGTAATTTAGTGTTACTTTTATTATCATTACCATACTATCACGATTATTATCATTAGTACTGTTAACATGTTGTCATAAAATAAATTTTCATTTACGTGTTTCACCTATTGTTACTCATTTTTATTTTATTTGACTGTAAAGTGTTTTTATTATTAATAATTGTAAGGATTTACATCCAATGAAGGCACATTATGCTGCATGATTTTGGAATTTTTCATATTCTAGTCCATTTTTTCATTGTCTATAATTGCTAGTACTAATGTCTTGACCATCAGTGCGAACTATTACTCGGTTAGCTGTGTAGTCAATCATATCGAATGTTTCGAACAGGCGCGTGGTAAAAGAATTAGATTAAGCCGTTACGAGGACCATTAGGCTGACAAGTGGAGTCCAGAAGGCTAGTGTGTTGGGTGAAGTTGACTGAAAGCACCGTGATATTTACTGCCAGATATTCATTCATGCTATACGAAGCCATTAGAGAGAGGTCAATCTGTGAATGCAAGATATAGAGGGTGCAGTGTGTTACAGAGACCAGTCGGTTTATTTATGGTGACTTCACAAGAATACTTGAAATGTTTTATTAACTAGGAACATTAGAGATTGTGATATTTCTCAATGATGATTATTTGTAAGCACAATTCTAATGTATATTTCTTTCAGCGATGTATTGTGTGGGCATTAGCAATATATAATATATAATAATGTATATTACTTTCAGCGATGTATTGTGTGGGCACTAGCAATATATAATATATAATAATGTATATTTCTTTCAGCGATGTATTGTGTGGGCATTAGCAATATATAATATATAATAATGTATATTACTTTCAGCGATGTATTGTGTGGGCATTAGCAATATATAATATATAATAATGTATATTTCTTTCAGCGATGTATAGTGTGGCATTAGAAGTGGTTCTAATTATAATTATACGATGATGAAATTGTGTTGTGAGGTGCTATTTCAGCTGTGAATACTGATGTGTTATCTTCCAATCTTAGACTAATGTCTGAGTTATTAGGTATCTATACCCCTACCCCAGTCTTGCCAGTCAATGAGTCATGTGAAGCTTCTGTGTATTTGTTTATCAAGTCTGCATATTTATCATCTATGAGTTCAAGAAACAGAATTTTTATTAGTTCTGGAAATCTGAATCTATTTAAAAATTTTAAACTGTTTATCTATCTGGGCTGGCGGTGGTGCCACAAAGGTGTAGCTTGTAGAAAGTTTGAAATACACTTTATATTATTTTTAATTTTAACTTGATCCTATTTCTTCTTTTAATTGCTTGAGCTGAGACGGGTTTTTATAGGTGAATATTTTAATAGGGTGGTCAATTGGCATAGCTTGTAGTTTGTAATATGTGTTGATAGACCTTTCTTTGACAGTTAATTGTGTTGATTTTTGACCACTCTCGGCTTTAATGCTGATGTTGGAGGTATTCAGGGGAATTCCAAAAAGCAACTTTCTGTGACCTGGCCTCAATGCTAATTAATTTGTTTACTAGGGTATTGCTAATATTTAGTGATCTGGCCTGAGTACTAATTAGTCTGTTTACTAGGGTATTGCTAATATTTAGAAATAACGGGGCTGCATAAAGCAGTCTAGGCATAACAAAGGCATGATGCAGGCTAAGTGTATTTTTTAGTATGGCTCCCTAGATAGATTTACTGACTGCTTTCATTAGGTTACTCCCCTTGTTTGTTGCTGTAAAAAGATTCTGTCATGAAAAGTAACACCTAGGAATTTAATATTAGTTTTAATTTATTCAGTTTCATCCACCTTTACCTGCCTTATCTCATGTCTTCTCTCAGTCTGTTCTCCCTCTCTCTCTTTTCTCCCCATCTACTTCCACTGTCTTTCCACTCTAATCCTTCACTCTCATACCCTCCAGAGTGCATTCTGACAGGTGGGTGAATTTATTCTGAAGTATGTCAGGGAGTGTGTAAATAACTACTGACTCGGTGTTTTGGAAATGTGATGTCTGAATATAAGGATTTTTTAAATACTGCTGACATGGGATTGAATAATATGACATGACGACTTGATATGTAAATAAATGAGAGTAATGTAAGTAAATTAGAGTAATGTATGTAATTTAATAAATGAGACTAATGTGTGTAGATGAAATGTATGTAAATGAGAGTAATGTTAAGTAAATGAGAACTGACTTTTAGAAACTGTATAAAAGACCCAATCTTTAGATGGTGTAGATGATGGTGATTTAGATGGTGTAGATGATGGTGACAAGAACTCCTCAATCACATCAACGAGACTTTGGATTTCAGCATCATCGACTGCATCCAAGTACAGGAGCACTGTTTTCCACTTTTCGCTCTGTTCCAAGCATTCCACTATGGCCGGCAGCATTGCTCTCAGTGATGTTTCCAAAGGAACGTCTGCACTTAGTCTTACCGGAAGTGCAATACTCTCTGCAGGATCTGTAATTGATAGGGCTTCTGTGCAGGCGGCCTGCACGTGCTCCCGATAATTGCCATCATCAGTCTTCGGAACGTGCATGACAACTATCGTCGGTTTCTCTGCCCCACTGTGTTTAAGAGTTGCAGTCCTTGGCCTAGGCGTAATGTCAGCTAGTGGGGCATATTGCTGCACGTCAGCTGGGTGTCCGGCTGTCAACAGAAAACATTTCAGAATGACGTGTAACCGGTAATGTGCTGTCAAGACTTCTGTCAGTACCATCTTCACATCGCAAATTCGAAATATATGTATTTAAACAATAAATGATGAGATATGACGACAGATAGTGTGGACCAAATTTTGTTAGTTCCGAATATTTTCAGTTTTAAGCAATGAAACCTAAGCTATAAATGGAACTCTTTCCCCTTGCGAATATACGAATACTATCCAAACCTTTTGCACAAACATGTATCTATGAATACGTGTTCAGCTGTGAAGACTGACATACACTCTTATGTATTTTGTCTTGTATGAATAAAATTGTGCTCGTGTGTGTGAGAGCGTACTTGAATTTGTTCAAGGACAGTTAGAACCAAAACGAAGGTCGAGTAGATTAGGTTTAACCTCCATTTTGTATCCTCAGGGATCGAAAACAGTTAGCAACAGCTATTTGGCACGAAAAGGGTTAATGTGACAAAATAGCAACCAGTTGTCACAGCTCAAAACAGAAAATACATACCTGAATGGAATGAGTCAGAATATAGCCACGTTAAAGGAACAACCCGAATTGTTTTGTGACTATCCTATCCGAGAAAAAAACCGCCTTCTGCAATAGTCAACCAAACCGAACTTTGAAAAAGTACACTTAGAAATCATTATAACTTCTATAATCATGGGAAACGGGCAATCTAGTATAACAATATTGTGGGCTACATGATAGACCAGTGAGATTGCGCTCACAATAATTAATCCTTGCAAAAATACTCGATTCCGTATTGTTTAATACAGATCGATCTACTGACCCTGGCCCTCACAACGATTAATAATCATTCACAAAGCTTACCTGATGTCAATAATGCTGAATACATGTCGGGCCACTGAACCTGACCCTCACAACGATTAATAATCATTCACAAAGGCTTACCTGATGTCAGTAATGCTGAATACATGTCGGGCCACTGAACCTGGCCCTCACAACGATTAATTAATTAATCACTTCACAAAAGTTTTACCTGATGTCAGTATTGTTGAATACGTGTCGGGCCATTGAGCCTGGCCCTCACAGAGGGGCAACACGACCACATGGCAAGCCTCCGCACTCAAGTTGCCCGCGTACACCAGGAGGTGCTTTCCGAGAGGGGATGTGGCGTAAGCCGCTAAATACAGCTGTGGTAGGCAAGTGATGATGTGGCATTGGTGAACATCCCCACAGGCCCTAATGTATTTGTGGCCCTCGGGTGATTGCAAGGAACGCCCTTCTTTGATGTTAACGTTTTCTTGCAGCAGGCCCACATCCACGAGCATTGTGTGCACAACTCTTTCCACATCTTGGAACAGCGTTCGCTCAGCGGTTACGAGAATGCCTGGGCCAGCCTTTGACTTCATGAAGTTTATCTTGACAGCGTGATGCACCTGCTCTCCCACTGTTTTTCGGAACGCCTGAAGATGGTGCTTTAAGTAGTCTAGAATGTACTCGGGCAACGGAATCGGTTTCTCTATATTGGCCAGGCGTCTGTAGCTCGGTGGTACTTGTATTTCCTTGATCTGGGAAGGAGGACGAGGGGGGGGGGATAATATAATATTGTTAATGAACGGAAAACGATAGAGTTTTTATGTGACTGATTTAGTGGTTGTGCTTGTGACTGAGATAAGGTATGTAGGTTTTCATTTCAAATGCGGTAAAAAAGAAATGTACCATTTCTCTCCTTTTTATTTCAAAGTCCACTTATTATGAATAGTTTTTGCCCCTTTCATAAACTTAAAATTTTATTTCCTTATATATACTTTCTAAAAAGATTGACTAACGTTGTGCAAATTTTAAGTTTTCTTTATAGTGTATGGTAAAATAATGTGAATTAGGAGTATAAATACTATCAACAACAAAATGCCATTCCAAACCACACTGTCTATAACACCTTAACACCACCAAGTCCACCATTGATCTCTTAATATCGAAATACCACACTGTCTATAACACCTTAACATCACAAAGTCCACCATTGATCTCTTAATATCGAAATACCACATTGTCTATAACACCTTAACATCACAAAGTCCACCATTGATCTCTTAATATCGAAATACCACGTCAGTAAAATCTTAATCCGAAACATCTTATCAATAATATCTTAATACATAACTACTTTAAATCATATATCATAACATCTAGTAAGTAATGTCACAACACCGATAATATTAAGAATAAATTAGCTTAACAATGCTTTTTTTTAACTAATAAAATATTCTGTATTATTAACATCCAAATACCTTCTGAATAATATCTTGCATTTTGTTTTCGTAGGCACAAACCATAAGTGTTCTTTCCTTCGACTGGATCTCTTTACGGTCGTAAACTAAGAGGCAAAATAATATACATTACATCTATAGACACACAGACAGACGAATGGATAGAGAGATAGACAGACATGTGTGCGTGCGTGTGTCCGTGCGCGTGCGAGTTTGTGTGTGTGTGTGTGTGTGTGTGTGTGTGTGTGTGTGTGTGTGTGTGTGTGTGTGTGTGTGTGTGTGTGTGTGTGTGTGTGTGTGTGTGTGTGAGAATGCTTTTTCATAAATGCTCATGGAGGAACTTATAACAAGTTACACTACACTAGATTCGTGCACTATTCTATACTTAAATGTCTGAATTGCTGTAATCATCATTGGGACTCTTTTATTCAATGATTAAATAATTGTTTGTTTATTAAACTGTGACTGTTCAAAAAGGAAAATAAATACATCATATTCACTTAAGTCTAGTAACATTAACTGCTTTCATTTTTCAATTTCCATCATAAAAGAAAAATGAGCACTCAGTAGTATTGGAAACAAGCAATTGTGATAAATTAGTAATACGACATTGTTTTCCTGTGACTTATTTCATGTCTATAATTCCATATTACCCAGTGATGGTCGTACACGCCAATCAGGTGAAAGGCATTGTCGCAGGACACTGCACGCTTCACTAGAGTCGAGAGCACAGTCAGTGTAGATGACGACAGCCCGACAAGCAGAGCTGGTCCGTGTGATGACGTCGACTACAGCATTCAGCATATGGGTCAGTGAGGTCTTCAAGGGCACGCCAGTGCAAAGTCTTGCTTCTATTGCCACTGATTGTCTGTTTTGGTTGCACTGTTCGAGGGCGTTAGTGTATGCTTTTACTACACGCTGTTTTTCTTCAGTTTCGTTTTCCTTCAGCTTGGCAGGGACGGAGTCCACAATTATGATTCTACACTCGTCATCCGGGTCATACTGGAGAATGACCGAACCTTCTTTCAGTAAGCGACTCCTGTAAAGCTCCACGTTATCTGACAGTGTTCCTGTACATGTGTTTAAAGTATTTATAGTAACAATCCGTTTATCAAATGGTCCATAAATGGGTAAACAATCTTACAACAAAATAAAAGCAAGAAAAAGTAGAAAAATAACCATATTACTTTTAATTTAATGTCAACATTTTCAATTTCCAAATTGCAAATATATATTATTGGAAACTGACAAAAACAAAATGTTGTTTTTGCTAGATTCAGTAAAATCGGAATAGAAGGGTTTCTATTATTAAATATCAATGGTCAAAAGAGACCAAATATCACTGACCAGCAAAACGACTTAATTTAAAATTTATCATTGATAGCAAATCGACTTACTGTCTTATATAGATCAGCAAAACAACTTATTTTCTTATATATTATTAATTAGCAAAACTACTTATAGTCTTACCGCCGAAAACACTTTCATGGAGTTCTGAATACGAATTGTGTTCAGAATTATTTTTGTTTCGGGAAGATTCTATGGGTTTGTGGGCGGGTGGCAAGTTTTGCTTTAGTTCTTTTAGAGCAAATTTACATTTAGGAGTTTTCTTGCCTAATAGTATTTACCTACTCATCCTTAATCAAGTATTCTTCATCTTGAAATAAAGCGCACTTAAATAGTATTTATCTACTCATCCTTAATCGAGTATTCTTCATCTTGAAATAAAGCACACTTAAAGAGTATTTATCTACTCATCCTTAATCGAGTATTCTTCATCTTGAAATAAAGCACACTTAAATACCAAGAGAAGAAGAATCTACGTCAGCCAAGGAAATAAATAAAGTAGTCAGGTATTTCAGTCATGTTTCCAATTATATTTTAATATAATCGATTAAAATGGACGTCTTTTAGGAGATTTTTAAAGCTGAAAATGTAAGTCTAGCAGTAATTATTACAAGGAGTGGAAAAGAGACCTGTATGACAGAAAAATGGCAATCGAATATTAATACAACCATACATGCAAAATTACGTACAAAATATTGATACAAGCCATACATGCAATATTACGTACAAAATATTGATACAAGCCATACTTCCAATATTACGTACAAAATATTGATACAAGCCATACTTCCAATATTACGTACAAAATATTGATACAAGCCATACTTGCAATATTACGTACAAAATATTGATACAAGCCATACTTCCAATATTACCTACAAAATATTGATACAAGCCATACTTCCAATATTACCTACAAAATATTGATACAAGCCATACTTGCAATATTACCTACAAAATATTGATACAAGCCATACTTCCAATATTACGTACAAAATATTGACACAAGCCATACTTCCAATATTACGTACAAAATATTGACACAAGCCATACTTCCAATATTATGTACAAAATATTGATACAAGCCATACTTCCAATATTACCTACAAAATATTGATAGAAGCCATACTTGCAATATTACGTACAAAATATTGATACAAGCCATACTTCCAATATTACGTACAAAATATTGATACAAGCCATACTTGCAATATTACGTACAAAATATTGATACAAGCCATACTTGCAATATTACGTACAAAATATTGATACAAGCCATACTTGCAATATTACGTACAAAATATTGATACAAGCCATACTTGCAATGTTACCTACAAAATATTGATACAAGCCATACTTGCAATGTTACGTACAAAATATTGATACAAGCCATACTTGCAATGTTACGTACAAAATATTGATACAAGCCATACTTGCAATATTACGTACAAAATATTGATACAAGCCATACTTGCAATATTACGTACAAAATATTGATACAAGCCATACTTGCAATATTACGTACAAAATATTGATACAAGCCATACTTGCAATATTACGTACAAAATATTGATACAAGCCATACTTGCAATATTACGTACAAAATATTGATACAAGCCATACTTGCAATATTACGTACAAAATACTGAACTGAGTACGACGTCTCTACGAGAACTGTCTGAAGTTTGATTTTGGTTCAAAACAATGTTCCATTATATGACGTCATTAAAGTCTGTCACTTGGGTTTCACAGTGAAATGGCAATCTCATCAGCAATGTTATGTCTGATTTGAAGTTACAGTGATCGACTTTTTATCGCCAAGGTGAAACTCTTCTACTAGTTGTTGGGTAAATACCCTTTCCTTGCATTTGAATTAATTGAGGTCACTTTCTACAAATAAATATTAAGGCTGGTCTAGATTTCTCTTCACTTACCTTGAACACAAGGCAATCATGATTTACAATTTAACTGACACTGTTTGCCTAACGTATAGATCAAAATATTGTAAAAGATATGTAAACTCACCTTTTTCTAATATCTGCTTGTGCGTCGGGGGCCACACCTCTTGACCGTCATAAAGTGGCAACATCAGCACGTGACAGTCCGTGATGGCCATACTCCCTTCACACACCAACACCTGTTGGCCTGCTGGAGACGACATCCGGAACACCACTTGCTGCCTCTTCTCCAACACCTCCACCCGGCAATTGTCCGCCTCCTCTATCTGGAGGAGCATCTTCTGTGTGTTCCAGCTCTGAAGGAACAAGGCTCTCGCAAACGAGATCTTCACTTCCTTTGTTTCCAGACTTGACACAAGTCTGGCAATGTAGGCCTTCGCGCTTTTCATTTTTATTCGAACCGCAGTGACCAACAGTCGCGGTAGCTTGTTGCCCTGGATAGGCGATAGTGCGATGGTCACACTCTGGTGAACTTTCTCCATTATGTCCCCTTTCATCCAGTCAAACTTTAAAATGATGAAATTAATGGCTTTTAATGGAACAGACACTTCCTCCTTCACTCTTAGCTTGTCAACCTCAGCCCGAACATAGTTCATGATGTCAGTTACTCCGCAGACTTCCCATTGATTTCTGTTTGCAGCGTACCTCATTTTGGTGGGATATTTTATGCTAAGTTCTTGGAAAACTACCTTCACCTCTTCGTCGTCGTCCTCAGCTTCAAGGGTTTCTTTGTGTATCATGGCATTGAGAATGTCCTCAATGTCTCTCGGCTCACCGAATTTCACTGTAATGAAGCCATTCGCTAGCGTGGAAAGGTTCGCACAGGCAACATCGAGAACTTTTTCAATGAATTCACTTCGTATATCTTTCTCTTCAAGTAGTTCACAATACAACTTTTCCACCGAGAGCCGTTTGGCTGAATCTGAAGCTTTTGGTTCATTGGCCATTTGTTGATGTGTGCACTTAATATTTTAGATCCTTGAGAAAGATAATACACGATATGGTTGTGGCATATTGTTACTTGTGAATGCTGGAGAGAAAGAGGAGAAAAATAAAGTGTTGGTTAGTTACTTCCTCATCTGCTAACTGGAAACTAACCCCGTTTCTCAGCCACACGTGCACATAAATAATAAAGAGATGCACAATGAAGGTGACGCAACACGAACTGTCTAGTCTTAGGGTAGCACTAATTTCTAACTGTCTAGTCTTAGGGTAGCACTAATTTCTGTCTAATCTTAGGGCAGCACTAATTTCTGTCTAGTCTTAGGGTAGCACTAATTTCTAACTGTCTAATCTTAGGGCAGCACTAATTTCTGTCTAGTCTTAGGGTAGCACTAATTTCCAACTACTGGTCTTAGGGTAGCACTAATTTCCAACTACTGGTCTTAGGGTAGCACTAATTTCCAACTACTGGTCTTAGGGTAGCACTAATTTCTAACTGTCTAGTCTTAGGGTAGCACTAATTTCTAACTGTCTAGTCTTAAGGTTGCACTAATTTCTAACTGTCTAGTCTTAGGGTTGCACTAATTTCTGTCTAGTCTTAGGGTAGCACTAATTTCCAACTACTGGTCTTATCTGCAGGAATTTATTATGTTTGTATTGTTGTTGTTTTCGTGAACTCTTAGCATTCCGACTGTCCACCAAGAAGCATCCGAATATTTTATTTTTATTTTTCGGGTTGAGGGTGAGGTGGGTAATGGCTATTTACCATAAACTTTTACTGTATTATTTTTGCCATTTCTTCTATTGTCTTGCCTCTCATATCATGGGATGGGGTTGTAGGAACTGAATTACCATGCGGTATTTATCCCCACTCCAGTATTATTGTCGGTATTTATCGTTTACCTCGTACTAAACTAACGACTAAATGGCAGGGATTGGAGAGTACAGATTTAATGGATCCCAGCCTATATTAACATTCTAGACAATGAAAGCACAGACAAACTAGCAACAAAAAGGGTCTGAAGCAAGACAAAGAACTAAAACTGATCCTTCATAACAATAAAAATTTAAATTTAAAAAAACGTACGGACTGACAAAATGCGGAAATCAAAATACATTATACTAACAAAAGGCAGAAGACCCCAGTTACTCAAAGTGATAAATGATACTATTATGTTGTTAACTCCACTATACTAACAAAAGGCAGAAGCTCACCCCCCCCCCATCTCAAAGTGATAAATGATACTACTATATTGTTAACTCCACTAGATACTCAAAGTGATAAAAAATCTACTATATTGTTAACTCCACTAGATACTCAAAGTGATAAAAAAATACTACTATATTGTTAACTCCACTATACTAGTAAAAGGCAGAAGGTCCCAGATACTCAAAGAAATAAATGATACTACTATATTGTTTAACTCCACTAGATACTCAAAGTGATAAATGATACTACTATATTGTTAACTCCACTAGATACTCAAAGTGATAAATGACACTACTATATTGTTAACTCCACTAGATACTCAAAGTGATAAATGATACTACTATATTTAACTCCACTAGATACTCAAAGTGATAAATGATACTACTATATTTAACTCCACTACATACTCAAAGTGATAAATGATACTACTATATTTAACTCCACTACATACTCAAAGTGATAAATGATACTACTATATTGTTAACTCCACTAGATACTCAAAGTGATAAATGACACTACTATATTGTTAACTCCACTAGATACTCAAAGTGATAAATGATACTACTATATTTAACTCCACTAGATACTCAAAGTGATAAATGATACTACTATATTTAACTCCACTACATACTCAAAGTGATAAATGATACTACTATATTTAACTCCACTCCACTAGATACTCAAAGTGATAAATGACACTACTATATTGTTAACTCCACTAGATACTCAAAGTGATAAATGATACTACTATATTTAACTCCACTAGATACTCAAAGTGATAAATGATACTACTATATTTAACTCCACTACATACTCAAAGTGATAAATGATACTACTATATTGTTAACTCCACTACATACTCAAAGTGATAAATGATACTACTATATTGTTAACTCCACTACATACTCAAAGTGATAAATGATACTACTATATTGTTAACTCCACTAGGAGAGAAGAGGCGAGAATAACTAATCTGAGACTTGGAGTGAAATACCAAAGACGTAAAGTAATCAAATGTATCTGTCGTGAATAGTTAACAAACTCACATTTAACGAAAGACTGCAAGCCAATAGGTCCAGATAAAACATCACTGGAAAAATATCTATACAGACTATATGTCAGTTAGGGGTACTTAATACTCCAAGGCGATATTGGCGCGAATGTCCGGAAGTGTTGACTAGAACAATAATAAGCCACATACCATATCATCTAATGTACATACAAATCAGTTCCTCCAAAATAGGCAACCGTTGTTCATATTTATTTTGGTCTGAAACCCACCCCACCTACAAAGACAATACAAAATTTATGGTTAGCCATGGAAAGCTAATTGTATGAGTAATATACTGGAAAGCTCATAGTCTGAGTAACTTTACTGGAAAGCTAATTGTCTGAGTAACTATATTGAAAAGGTAACTGTCTGAGTAATTATATTGGAAAACTCATTGTCTGAGTAACTATACTGGAAAGCTCATAGTCTGAGTAACTATACTGGTAAGCTCATAGTTTGAGTAACTAAACTGGTAAGCTCATAGTCTGAGTAACTATACTGGAAAGCTTATTGTCTGAGTAACTTTACTGGTAAGCTCATAGTCTGAGTAACTATACTGGTAAGCTCATAGTTTGAGTAACTATACTGGTAGGCTCATAGTCTGAGTAACTATACTGGAAAGCTAATTGTCTGAGTAACTATACTGGAAAGCTAATTGTCTGAGTAACTATAATAATTCTCACATTGTAAATGCAAGCATTCCAACCAGAGTCTGGCAGTTAATATCTATTTCTTATTCATATTATTACTATTTTAACTAAATCTAGTCGGGGGATGAGTACTCACCACCCGTTTTTTGTTTTTTGTTTTTAAATTCCTGTTTAACCTTGCTGGTTGCTGGCTTGTTTCACCAAGAAGTCCTGAAGAAACCTAACATAAGGCAAAACACACCAAACTCCAGCCCTGAGTGAAGGGGTGAAAGAACTGTAGGTCCAAAATAAGATAGGTAAAAGCAGGAGACCAGAGATTTCTTCCATACCATCACCCAATGAGGACATAAGCCACAAAAACACAACTTTCTCTCGTCACACACAAGACTTCAGGAGAAACTTTGAGGAGGATGTCAGAAAGTAATGCCCTCATTTCGACTTATCCCTACAGTTTGCACTGACCATCGAGATATAGAGTTGGCAAATGAAGATTTTAAATTGTCCTGCAATTCCATTGCAACATGCTCATAAAAATCCTAATCCTTTTAGATACTTTACCCACACCCACCCCTACCCCACCAAAAGCCGGTATTGGTAGCCTGACATCTACTAGGTCACTCATCCGGGTATGAGTCGATTTTTTTCGTGGATGGGTATATAAGAAATTTTTTTTATAAGTGGTACGAATCAATAAAAGGAAAGTAGAAGGAATGAAAGACTTGCAAATCATACAATGTAAAATGACTTACACATATACATACACCGCCAGCTTGACTAACCACCTCAAACACAATAGATACAATAAAAATAAATACCTTGAAGGAAAAAAATACGATAATGCTATAAATGTTTTACTAGCTAATAAATCAGGGACAACTACACAGACAATGCGAACCACTTGGACGCGAGAAATGGCTGCTCTTTACATTGTACTCGATACAGAAATTAAATCAGAAACAGACAACGTCTAGATCGGGTCGTCATAGGGAGATATGGTGCACACTTGCAACAGCCTAGACGGTACAAAACAGCAATCATGGACCCCACTACACTTCTCTCTAAAACCCGACTCCAAACCCCAGCGTCAAATCGGCCCCGGCCGAAATGGATCCTATAATTTCAGTCGGTCAGATCACATTACAAATTGTAACTAAATAGCTGGGTAGACAACTCTGAAATGAATTTTATAAATTAACCAAAAATGCAATTCGAAGCTACATAACTAGCTCGACAACAAGTATGTTCTAAAAAAAAGCCAAAATTCAAATCGAGACTAAATTAGCTGGCTATCTGTACACAACACAAGAGTACAGTGTCTTCATACACAACGGTTGTATACGGAAGATCCCAAACTCCGTACATTATTATTTTTGATTTAAGGAAAGGTTACAACTTTCTAGAGATAGGTTAGGATTAGGGTTTGGATTCTTTTTAAGAATAAGGTTAGGGTTAGGATTAACTGCAAATTAAAAAAAACAATATAAATTCATTCGCTAATACTGTTTCTATTTAGTTTCCTTTTCATTAACCTGTCATTCATCATTTACTGCTAGTTGTTGTTTATTAATAATAATAATAATATTGCAGCAAAAAGTGCACCGATTAATACTTTTCAGATACATATAACTTCTGCCCTTCAGTTATTACGTATACAGACTCTCTCGTTATTTTAAACACAACAGTTGTGTCCTGAGCTGTTGGGTCTTCCTGTAAACAACCGCTGTGTACGGAGCACCTCCATATCTTCGGTCACAAAACAAATTTGTTAGTGTATTATTGAGTCAATTTACATACATACCCTAAAGACAAATCTTGATACACTGAAGTAATACTTAAGAAAGCATTTATTTTGGGGGTGTTAGATTTATAATTATTTATTCGTGCATTGAGAATGTTGACGAATGCATGTACATTGAAACCGAAAGTACGATTTTGTCAGACGAAGCATGTAACTATAAATAGTGAATGGAGAAATATTATCATTAAAAATCACTCCGACCATATATATTATTATAGCTACTGGAAAGGATAGTTTTACCTTTTGTGTATTCCAAGGGGTCGGTTTTGAGTTAAAAGAGTAGAGTACGGGACTACGGACCCCCTAATGCTTCAAGGCGTTTGTATGATCGCCATTTTGTAGGTGTGTTCATTAACGCGAGTGTATCGCTTTGCGGCGCTTCGAGTGCGTTCAAAAACGCTAACGGCAGCGTAACGTAGGCGGCGAACGTTAACTCTAGCTGTTGAACGCTAGGTTGTACGGCAAACGTTTCAAGATGGCGGGAGATAGATTCAAAGCAATTCTTGTATTTCTAATTGTTGGTGAGCTGACCAAAGATAAAAGTTTCATTATGATATTGGTGAAAAATGTGCGCACATTGTTGCATCGAATATTGCAGCTGCATCAGCACTAAAATCGTCGAAGCCCTCAGTTTGAATCATGAACTATTTCTGAAAGTATCATAGCAACGTATTCTGATAAGGATTTTAAAGTATATTTTCTCATGTACAGGGACATATTAGAGGTAAGCTAATTTATGTGACTGTAAATGTTGTTTTATGTTGTGGAATAGAGAAAACGTTTACAATGCCAAAATATCCGCCAAGTGAAAGAGATGACTGGAGTCTGGTGGAGAATCATTAACGAAATAAATTAAGATTCTCATCACTTGTAATTAGTTAGAAAAGATTAATTAATAAAAATAAGTATTTTCATTAACTAAGTGGTGTGCCCGTCACACATTTAATTCATTCTTTGAATTTATTGATTTTCCCTTCTGTTCCCCCTAATTTGCTCTAAATGTCTGTTGTGTTCATCTGCAAATTCTTTGAATCAGACAGGCGGTTCTTCCCGCTTTCTTTTCTTGGGGTTTTCTGTTTTTCTGCCTGAGGTGGTGTGCTGTTAATTTGTTTTTGTGGAGGTTTACTGGTGGATGGGGGGTCTACAATTTACAACATAGGACTTCTCAGAATGTTGGTTATCTGAAAACATTACAAAACAATAGGAGAAAAACATAAATAAATAAATAGCTCCAAGGACTGAATAATTTCTTTTACAAAAATTGTCTTTATTCTTTAATTGGTTACCTTTCGTTTGTATATAAAGTTTGGTCTAACCTGGATAAACATTTTGTTGTTGTAGGAACTTTAATTAATAAGAAACTGGTGTGTTTGCATTCAAAACGTGGGTGTTTGTTACTTCATTTTGTTTTTAAAAATACTGTTTATTATATAATGGCGTCGCATTTTAGACGCATTTAAATTATGCGAATTAAACTATGCGCGTTTGATGCGAGCAGGCAGAGGGGGGGGGGGGGCGGGGAGTCGGAGTGAGCGATGAGAAAACAAATAAATTTGCTGTCCCTAAATCGATCTCATTTTCTCATGCCTTTCGATCAAGCAATTCGATCGCCCCACTGAGTGCATGTCATGGTGTCAGCAACTCGCCCCACTGAGTGTAATTCTATTACTTTGTAGTTCAAGATTCATTGTTATTCATATAACAAGGCCCTTGCACGCAAGCCAACTACACGTACTTCATCTGAAACTAATTCAAAGAAGGAGAAAGACTTGTTTGATTTAATTTCTACCTATTGGGAGGTAACTCTGGATGGGTATCGGAACAAGGCAATTAGTTATCTCCCTAGTTGTAAAAGCTCAAAGTCTTGTTCGTGAAAAGACGTACTCGTTCGGAAGGCGATAAGAGAATGTACGCGTCACCAGGCAAAGGCGCGTTGTTTTCTAGAGCCAGCTTTCCTTTTTCTTTGTAGCAGAGACGACCTAAACACTTGGACTTGTCAACAAGATGGTGGCTCCGCGCTACGGAGAAGTGACTACTCGAATCTTTCCTGACGACAGAATTCGCGCTGATCTCGTTTCCGGGACCGATTTGGTTTGGTCGCCACCACACAGCCCGTAACAACCCTGGAGAGTTTCATTTTCTTTGAAACATAAAAGACATGCGTGCAAATATTTCCTAACAACTACGTGTTTGCAGGCATCGTTCGGAAATTAGGCAAAGCATGACATTGTTAGAGGATCTAGATTCTAGAAGATGTCATAATCAACTATTTATTCTTAGAAATTAAATCTTCATATTTACAATCAACTACTTAATAATTTAATATTTACTTTCCCCACCCCATCCCCATTACAGCTTTTATTAAAATTCAACGGTTACTGCAGCTGCATTTTATTATACGTCATACTTAGTGTATGGTAGTGAGGTGTACGTCATACTGAGGGTATGGTAGTGTGGTGTACGTCATACTGAGGGTATGATAGTGTGGTGTACGTCATACTGAGGGTATGATAGTGTGGTGTACGTCATACTGAGGGTATGGTAGTGTGGTGTACGTCATACTGAGGGTATGGTAGTGTGGTGTACGTCATACTGAGTGGGTAGTCTGGTGTACGTCATACTGAGGGTATGGTAGTGTGGTGTACGTCATACTGAGGGTATGGTAGTGTGGTTTACGACATACTGAGTGCATGGTAGTGTGGTGTACGTCATACTTAGTGTATGATGTTTTGGTGTACGTCATCACGAGTGTTATTATTTTCTTTGCTGTACGTCATAACAGTTGTGTTTTATTATGGTTTATGTCATACAAACTGTGTATTATCTTGTGATGTACGTGGTACGAAGTGAATAGTGCCGCCATTTGTTATGTCATACAAAATGTCAAGATATGAAACACGTCATTCTATATTCAAAGTTGTAGTCATGTTTTTCGTCGTACTAAACTAAATGTATTATGTTGTATATGTCATACTAATTGTGTCATGTTGAGATGTACATCAAATTTAGTGTCATGCGATGTACGTCATACTAACAAATAATAACAAATGATGTACATCATGTTATTTGTATCGTGTGATGTACGCCATATTGTGTGTCATGTCATATACATCATTCTAATTATGTTATGTACGTCAGATTAAGTTTATCGTGATACTGAGTGTGTCATGTGATGTAAGTCATACTAAATGTGTCTTGTGGTGAACATCTTACTGAACGCATCAAATGATGGCAGATGGCCTGGAAATCTAACAGATTTAGGGTGAGATAGGGTGAAAGAAAAAAATCTACTGCAAGTCTCAAATGTTTACTGAGAATTCTGGCATAAGACAGTCTATAATTAGTCACCAGTGTATTTTGATCAGCATATATTAATATAAAACTGTTTATGTGCACTGATTTGATAAAACCATCTTTGATTCTGTATTTGTTAATATTGTTCCTATATAAAATAATCTTCGTTAGTATGTGTTGATATAGTTTATATATATATATAAATCATCCCCAGTACAGAATATATTAATATATTTATAGTTATACGAAGCGTCTTGTCGAGGATGTGCTGATAGTTTACAAATAAAACATGTCCTGTATATAGTGATACACATTAAATACGGTATAATCCTTTACTGTTCAGTATGTATTTATGTATTAATACATATGCAAATGAGATTATTTAGTTTTACTTCATTCAAAATAACTCTTTAAACTCATTTCAAAGTCTAGGATATCATTTAAAAGAGCTCTCTAAACTCATCGAGGACTAGATCTCTAAACTCATCGAGTCTAGATCTCTTTCAAAAGAGCTCTTTAGACTCATCTAGGATTTTAGAACAAGAGTCTAGGATCTCATTCAAAAAAGCTCTATAAACTTCTTCGGCTTTAGAACAAGTCTAGATCTCATTCAAAAGAGCTATCTAAGAACAAAAGTATAGATCTCATTCAAAAAAGCTCTCTAAGAACAAGAGTCTAGATCTCATTTAAAAGAGCTCTCTAAGAACAAAAGTATAGATCTCATTCAAAAAAGCTCTCTTTACTCATCTCAGGCTTTAGAGGAAGAGTCTAGATCTCATTCAAAAGAGCTCTCTAAGAACAAGAGTCTAGGATTTCATCCAAAAGAGCTCTCTAAACATACCTCTTGCCTTTTCAAATCTTAGAAAGTATTAAATTCTTGAATAGGGCTTTTAGCTTTTAAAGAGCAGGTATTATTCGATAAAACCATTAATAGAATAGTTGTATAATTTATTAATGTAATTGCCGTAGTTAATTAAGCCACATTAAAAGTGTGCTGTTTACTTTTGACATAAGCAGTTGACAGATCATCCTTATGTGTTTTGGCAGTTGACAGGTCATCCTTACGTGTTTTCATATTAACCTGTGAGTTGAATATCATGCTCGAGTCGCCATTAGATCGAGTTGAAAAAGCAGTATGGCGAGTGTCTGTAATGACCTGAAATACTTGCCTGTGCTAAGAACGGTCAAATTGATTGATAATATTGGACTGTAAAAACTAAATAAACGAACACGCATGTATAAGAATACTAGTGATAATAGAGCGTGATAACTCCGTGAAATGGATGAACATGTACGTTTGTACTAATGAAAAGATTTGTGATACTGAAATAGATAAATATATATGTGCTAATGATAACTGAGTGTGATAATGAAATGAATAAAACAGTCATATGTGTACTAGTGATAAGACATGAGTGTGATAATGAAATGAATAAAACAGTCATGTGTGTACTAGTGTAAGACATGAGCATGATAATTAAATGGATGCACGTGCAATGCTAGAGATATGACGTAAGTGGGTAATGAAATGAATGAATATGTGCTTAGAGATATGACGTAAATACAATAGAGAAAGAGATAAACATGTGTGTGTGCTAGTGATGAAAAGTGAGTGTAATAGATAATTAGATAAACCTGCGTGTATGTGTGCGTGTGTGTGTGTGTTTGTGTTTGTGCGCGCGCGCGCTAAAGATAAAACGTAAGTGTAACTGAAATAATGAACATTTGCGTGGACTAGAAAAAGTTATTAAGCGTGAATGTATACTAGTGAAATATAAAAACGAGTGTGCTTTCAAGATAACACGTAGAGAGAGAGAGAGAGAGAGAGAGAGAGAGAGAGAGAGAGAGAGAGAGAGAGAGAGAGAGAGAGAGAGAGAGAGAGAGAGAGAGAGAGAGAGAGAGAGAGAGAGAGAGAAGATCTAAGTATAAAGATAATGTAATAAAGCAAGTGTAATATCAGTGAAGTGGATAATCATTAACTTATGCGAATGCTATATATAAGACTTGAACCTTATTCTCAAATAAATTGATAAGTTTATAAACAATATACTTAATCTTATAAACAGTATATAATTCAGTGAAACAGATCTGCCAGAGAGTGTGATAAACAGTATATAATTCATTGAAACAGATCTGCTAGAGAGGGTGATAATCAATGAAAACGATAACAGTATAAAAAGACAGAATTTTAAGACTTAAATTAGAACAAATACAACATTAAAACTCAAACACTTCACAGATAAATAATATCAAGACAAAACAATATTTACACGAATACACTTGCTGCACATAGCTTATGTTAGCAAATCCTCTTCAGTTAAACACGCTGAAATCAAAACATATTTCAAATCTATTGTCTAGCAGTGAACTGAATGCATGACACAATACACGAAACGTGACCAAAACTATACCCAGGAACTATTTCTTGTTGTGAGTAAAACATGAGCAAAGTACACTCAAAAGAGTAACTCTGTCATTTGATAGCAAGGAACTGTCTCTTATTGTTAGTACAACATGAGCAAAGTACACTCAGGAGAGTGACTCTGTCATTTGATACCATAGAACTGTCTCTTATGCTGGAAGAACATAATGAACAAACAGGTCTAATCATAACTCACAGACACACGTCACACCTGTACATGAAACCAGCAGTGTGTAAACGTTAGCATTTACGGTACTAACATTCTATATATCATAACATCCGTAACTAAACAGCAAACAACCAAACACTGCATAAAACCGAGACTGAAAGGTGTGAGAAACAAGACAGCTTGTGTGGGACATTGTCAGGAAATAAATCCACCCCACTAAAAGATCCATTATTTGTATTTTATCTTTTATGAATTGTGAAATAAATACTATTATCTATGTCTATATAAGCTATGACTAAGTTTGAATATTCAAATAAACCTTGAATCCTTATTCCTTTCGATATCGTTTTCTTTGTTTTCTCAACATTTAAGAGAATACAAAGCATTAAAAGCATTACTGTATTAGTTGTGAAAATGGTTTTTTTCTTGGTTTAACATTTAAGAGAGTACACACTGTTAAAAGCATTACTGTATTAGTTGTGAAAATGTTTGTTTTCTTGGTTTAACATTTAAGAGAGTACACACTGTTAAAAGCATTACAATATTGATTGTTAAGTTCGACTGTGCACCCTGTATGAACACTAGATTTCTAGAGGACGATCGCAGACGATAGTTAACTTAATGACGTCAAAATACTCTAACAGCGGGGAATGACCGGTGGTCATTTTTATATATTTAATGATATTACAAGACCACTTTCATTCATTGCTTGCAGGATTATTGCTTTACAAGGGAATGACCGGTGGTCATTTTTATATATTTAATGATATTACAAGACCACTTTCCTCTCCATGCGTGCACGTGAAACAGTAACCACGGTTCGAGAGGAAGAAAAGCAACAAATTTCAGCTCGCATCACCTACATGTATCTCTGCTCAGTGAGTTAAGTATGATTTCTACCTGTATCTCTACTCAATGAGTTAAATATGATTTCTTTATGAATGACTGTGACTTCAGCTGTCATCTAGTGCATGTATCTCTACTTAATGAGTTAAATATTATTTCTTTATTAATAAGTATGACTTCAGCTGTCATTCAGTCGTCACAGACCACGTGACATTTCGTCTGCTGTTGTTATGATAGGCAAAAGGAAATAAAAACTCAGTACAAGTTTATCATTTACCATCAGTTCAAAAATACATTTCAATGATGGCAATAAGTTGTTGGGAGGATTTAGGACAACGTTTTAGCAAAGGTTCAAATATTCGGTTCTTTGGGTTGCCGAGGGAAAGTAATAGAAAGAAAGATTGGGTATTTGCTTGAAAAACTAAGAACTTGTACCAATTAATTGATCTACTTTTCGAAGACAGGCATGCTCATGTTAAAAAAGTCTCCGAACAATCGACGAGTTGTACTGTGCTTAACCAGTCATTGATACTGTGCAATACTTCTTAATAGTAATTATTTTTCTAATGTGTTAATTGTAAATGTATTACTAACTTGGATCAATACTTCAAGACTGACCACTATAAAGTGACATCAGCAAATAAACGACAAAAAATGGACAAAAATCGACAAAGATTAAAAACAAACACTATTGCACAAAATCAAGTAGAGAACACTGTCATACCGAGAGAAAGGCTGGGCATCGTTGTATTATTAAACCAAGACCTGGACATCATCTTTCCATGACTAAGATTGGACACTATTGCACGAAGACAAGGACTGAACTCTATCATACCTGTTGAATTAGACCTCAGTTGTGTGAGAAACTTGCTGCTAAGACATCAGTTGTGTGAGAGACTAGCTGTTAAGTAAGACATCAGTTCTGTGAAAAGCTAGCTGTTGAGTAAGCCATCAATTGTGTGAGAAACTAGCTGTTGAGTAAGCCATCAATTGTGTGAGAAACTAGCTGTTGAGTAAGACATCAGAAGTGTGAGAAACTAGCTGTTGAGTGAGGCATCAGTTGTGTGAGAAACTGAGCAAAACATCCGTTGTGTGAAAAAATAGATGTTGAATAAGACATCCATTATGTGAGAATAAGACATCAACAGACTGAGAAACTTTCCATGGCATAAGACATCAATAGGGTGAGAAACTATTCTAACTTTAGCATATCACCACACTACTGTGAGAAACTAACCCTAGCATTTAATCCGCAATAGACTGAAACACTACTTCAATACATATTACATTACTCGTAAAGACCAAGATATATAACACTACCCTCAGCTAAAGATCCTCCCAAAATGGGAAGCTACAAGCATACGGCCATTAAAATACCACCTTAGCAAGATATCTTCATAGGGTGGGATACAACCATCAATACAGTGAAATAATACCTTAGCAAAGAACTCACAGGATACATTACGACTGCAAACTTAGTGAGATATTACCTTTAGCAAATGACCCACATTTGGTGAGAAATAATTCCTAGTATAAGATCAATTATAAGAGAAATATATCCCCATCATCTGATCACAAGGGTGAAAAAATACCCGTACTATAGACGAAAATAGTGAAAAGAAACTACCCCAACATTACACCAAAATACTGAAAAGAAACTACCCCTACTTTACACCAAAATACTGAAAAGAAACTACCCCTACCACAAAATACTAATACTAACCCTACCATAGATCAAAATACCCCTTGACTAAGATCACAAGTGAGTTATTAAAAAAAAAAACCTCGCGTAGATGTTCGAAACGAGCGAAAAACGGTCCCAGACGTTAGAAAGCATCCTTAACATAAAGTTGTAATAAGTGGGGTGAGAAAGTACCCTTAACAATAGTTCACATTAACTCGAATGAAAAAATATCTGTAAGATAAGATCAAGTCGAAAGAAATCTAACAGGTAACTCATATGCATACATGTAACTTCTCCTGTATAAAAGATTTAGCTAGTTCTGCAAACGTCACATTAGAAATTATGTGTATGGGTAATAGCCATGTGTGTACAAGTGTGCATGAAATGTGCATGCGTGCACACTTGCAGACCACAACACATACACACAGACTTGCAGACCACAACACATACAGAAAGACGCGAATGCTAGTACTAACAAACAACACACACATATACATTTACAGATATATGCACACACATACAGGCACACCACACATGCACACACGTGTATTTTAAAACATAAAACTAATGTCTCAGTTGTCAGATAATATCATTATTTTTCATCAAGTAAGAACAATAAAATTAGTACAATATTGCAGCAGTAACATTTTAGTTCAGGACACAGAATGAGGAAATGCCATTTTTTTCTCACTGAAAACGTGTACAATTTTTCTATTATTTTTAATTGTTATAACGTATGCCTATACTTATTTTCGCGTTATAATTTGAAAAAATAGAAGTACTATTTAAATATCAATGGCACAGGGGGTTCTTCAATTTGCTGTTGTACACTCGCCAGCTCTCGGTTGTCAGTACGCACGTCACAACTCTCAATCTGGTTTACCCATTGCTGGGTGCGCACCCGAGATGGCATGCGTCGCTTGTTCAGTTTATGGAGAGCAGGAGTCAAAGGTCGCATGGCTGCATATTCTATCATCTCCTGCAAATGAGCCCCCCGTGCCCACGGAGGGAAGAGATCGGACTCCAGCGTGTCGTCAAAATCGTCATCGCTAGAAGAATCGCTGTCATCGTAAAAAGAGCGATCTCTTGTGCTTGTATGATGCAAACTGGCATTCAGTTCATGCACAAGAGAGGATAGGTTGACGTGGCCTGAGGGCTGGGACACTGAAAGAGGTACCAATGACACAGGGCTGACATGGCCCGAGGGCTGGGACACTGAAAGAGGCACCGATGACACAGGGCTGACTCTTTCCTGGTCCGTCGTCTCTTTCATGCTGGCAGTTCTTCGCAGAGGTGTCCCCCAGCCTGGCTCATCCTGGGGCAGCCTGTTCCTCAGACTACCCACGTCCCGCATCTTTTCTTTCAGTCTGTAGTGGCTAGCTACATTAAAACTTTGAGTTTTTCGTAAGGCGGGCAAAAACGTTTTAGTCACTGAAAGCGAATCAGATAATAGACGTCTGGCTTGTTCTCGTCGCCTGGACTTCTGAAATCCACAGTTCTTCAAGTCAAAGTCAGATGACGGCATGACACTGTCAGGTGATGAAAAACCTGTCGTGCCAGTGGATGTTTTGGATGATGAAGTGTGTTTTCTGGTTGACATACTCGTCACACCCGGATATCGTGTTGTGTGCATTAGCACTTCTTTGGGCTGCACCATGGCTGGAAGGGACGATGTCTGCAGAGTTTTGGCTTTGGCCCTTGTGGCCGCTTCAGAATGTGTTAAAGATGCATGCATTGCTGCTAAGTTTGTTGTGGATCCTTGAAAAGCAGGCATCTGCTGGGATTAGCACGTACTGCCAGTAGTTAACCGACAATATTGGCAAGTCATATATCTGTGACAAGCATTAGAAACTGAACAAATGAAAGTAGCACACAGCCATATGCTATTACGACGGAACATCTAAACACGTTTTCATCGTCCTTTCAAAAAAAAAAAAGAACTTCAAGACTTAAAGACTGGAAGAGTGATTAGTTAATTTTGTTTGTCTGAAAGGGTTATCCATCGTCTACATCCAACCAACATCTGTCCAGGGAATAATTTAGAGTGGAATAATTGAAATAATTATTTTTCACCTGACAAGATTTCACAAATTTGCTAATTCTGCAGCATGCGACTCTATTGCTGAAGTAGAAACAATTCTGTCCAAATCCCTCTGTTGGAGGAATAGTGTCAGTATGGAGTAGAGGAGTGCTTGCAAGACTGACAAACAGAGGAATGAACACTGCATAACAAATCGTCGTTTTCTGAAATTTCCTCCAAGACTGTCAAATTGTCACTTTCTGGCGCAACATTAATAACAATAGTTACTCACTGTTCAAGTTCGTGGACGTATACATTAGACAGTTAAGGGATTTACGCTCTTAACAGCATGGACATTCATACTGTGATAGTATCATCAAATATATATCTCTAAATGATTTGTCATCCAACCTTTACCGAAAGCAACTTCTTTAATGAGTTTCCTTGGACTCATCAATGAGTTATTTTACACTACACAAGGATTTAATCTTACTTTCGACGTTAAGCAATACAGTGAATTCTGTCATTAATCAGTCATTCGGTGGCATTCGTGAGATTCGAAATGACGGGTCCCTTTGTTTAGATCTCTACTCGGTATTCATGGCCAACCCAGTAACTGGCAAGCTTCAAGTGTCTCCAGCTGTAGTTATTTTCAGCATGTTTACTTCTCTCAGTGAGTGTGTGACAGGGTCATTGTATGTCCAGTGTGTGCTTCTGCTAGGGAGGTCATGGACAACAGCTCTATGTTGCTTAGAACTAATATTGACCAGTTTTGTAACGGTTTGCCAGACTCTTCTTTTGAATATACAATAGTTGTTTGTGTTACACATGTAACTTTTCTCTCCTTTTGAATATACCATAGTTGTTTGTGTTACACATATAACTGTTCTCTCCTTTTGAATATAACATAGTTTTTTGTGTTATACATGCAACTTTTCTCTTCTTTTTAATATAACATAGTTGTTTGGTGTTACACATTTAACTCTTCTCTTCTGAATATAACATAGTTGTTTGTGTTACATATTTAACTTTCTCTTCTTTTGCATGTTATACACACGTATATTGGATTTTGTTACATTTACTTCCAAGAAAGAATTTGGGACGACATTTCACTAGTCATTTCTCGTTATTTAGCGCTTTAGCACACGTGTTACACATTTACCAGACACTTTTCTCGAGTGATATTCAGCACTGTAA
Source organism: Sinotaia quadrata (assembly GCA_028829895.1). Lineage (NCBI taxonomy): Eukaryota > Metazoa > Mollusca > Gastropoda > Architaenioglossa > Viviparidae > Sinotaia > Sinotaia quadrata. The sequence goes on along the minus strand of CM054180.1, from coordinate 52,225,236 downwards.
GGACATTAGCAGTCCTGTTGTGTTACACATTTACCAGACACTTTTCTCGAGTGATATTCAGCACTGTAAGGACATTAGCAGTCCTGTTGTGTTACACATTTACCAGACACTTTTCTCGAGTGATATTCAGCACTGTAAGGACATTAGCAGTCCTGTTGTGTTACACATTTACCAGACACTTTTCTCGAGTGATATTCAGCACTGTAAGTTAGCAGTCCTGTTGTGTTACACATTTACCAGACACTTTTCTCGAGTGATATTCAGCACTGTAAGTTAGCAGTCCTGTTGTGTTACACATTTACCAGACACTTTTCTCGAGTATTATTTATCTCTAGACAATTTTACTGACACCATCAGATATTTTTCTCAATTAATTCAGCTCTGAAAATTGTCCTGAAATCACAGGTTATATATTACACGTTATTTCGGGCATTTTTCTTGAGTGCTGTTTAGCGCTGAAAGAAAATTAGCAAAATGACAGTGTTACAGATTTCATCAAATGATTCTTTCACCCGTTAAATAAACAGACCATGTTACAATATTCACAAAATAATTATTTCGAAAGTTACTTAACGCTGGGTGGTCCTCTTTGGTGAACAGGCTGCGGTGCACTTGTAGCTAAACACAATTCTCGAGGCTGAGCTACTAGCATTAAATAATCCTTGTAGCAGACAAGATGTGTTACATTTTCCAGCAAACACTTTTCTTTGGAGCCAGCATTCTCGGACCATCCTCACAGCAGACAGGTTGTCTTACACATAGCGGTGATATTACAAGACTTGTTGTGTTGGTCTTTTTGGCAAGCCACATTTCTCGATATAACTAAGCAGTGGTATTTAAACAGGCAAACATGTTGTTTTGCGCTTTTCGTCAAACACTTTTCTCGCGTATCACATCACTGGTTTTATACAGGCAGACGGGTTGCGTTACACTTTTCGTCAAACACTTTTCTCGCGTATCACATCACTGGTTTTATACAGGCAGACGGGTTGCGTTACACTTTTCGTCAAACACTTTTCTCGCGTATCACATCACTGGTTTTATACAGGCAGACGGGTTGCGTTACACTTTTCGTCAAACACTTTTCTCGCGTATCACATCACTGGTTTTATACAGGCAGACGGGTTGCGTTACACTTTTCGTCAAACACTTTTCTCGCGTATCACATCACTGGTTTTACACAGGTAGACAGGTCACGCTTTTGGTAAATAAGTTTCTCGAGAGTTACTTAGTAGCGGATCGTCATTAGCAGACCGGATGTGTTACTCTTTTCGTCAACACTTTTCTCGAGTGTCGAGAGTGTTGGTTGAGTGCGGCATTCGCTCAAACAACATCGTAGCGAGAGCGCTCTCATTTATCGTGAGGTCATCTTGGTGGGTTTCAATTTTTCTTCTCCGACAAGAAAACGTCGCTAACGAAAAGATTGTCATCGCGTCATGAAATTATTCTCTTCAGTACTTTGTCTATGACTATGTTTTGTTCGGTTACTCCAATCTTTTATCTTGCTGTATTATCCTGCAGTTGTTTTTCTTTGCTCTTTACGAACACACAATTCGTATGATTCTATTGATTTTTTTCCCGCTTTTCCTGTCAGACAAAAACAAAACGCTTAAGAATCCTTTTCCACAACCGTTATTCGATCGAAGTCAAAAACGACCTTGAGAGTCACGTGTTTACACTAACCCTTTGGTCAACTGAATATGTTTGTAAAGCAGCGGTAGAGTGCTACAGAAACAAACCGTCAGTGTAGCGGCTAACCTGCTCCCGTCGAGTAGTAAGCCTTTAAGTGTGACGATAAGCCGGGTGACTCGCGCAAAGGTTATCAAGCAGGCCGGTTGTCGCTTTGATTTCTTGCCACCCCGCTATTACGGGTGGGATTGTAGATCATTTTCCCTTTGTCACACGTACCTATGAAGTAAAGAAAGCATTCGTATCTATAGTTTTTGATTAAGAACTGTTCTTGCTCATTAAAAAGTTAATTAGAAATGATGCTCCGCTAATGATTTTGTTGCTAATTGTCATGGGAAAGGGTTGTGGGCGGGCTACTTGGCTTCATTGTGTGTTCAATTGTAGTCAAGTGCCATGTGTTGTCATGCCAAGTGACACAGGAATTCACTGAGCAGCCATATGTTTCGTTATGTTCAGTAACTATGATATTAGTTCAGTGCCACGTGTTGTCATGCCAAGTGACACAGAAATGCACTGAGCTGCCGTGTGTCTCGTTATGTTCAGTGAGTAAAATTGTAACTGAGTGCCAGGTGTTGCCATGTCATGTGACAAAGTAGAACTGAGTTGCCATGTGTCTCGCTATTTTCAGTGAGTAAGATTGTAACTGAGTGCCATGTGTTGTCATGTCATGTGACAAAGTAATGAACTGAGTTGCCATGTGTCTCGCTATTTTCAGTGATTAAGATTGTAGTCGAATGTCATTAGTCATTTAAAGTGGCAAAAAAAAAAAATGCAATGAGCTGCCATGTGTTTAAATATGCTCAGTGATTAAGATTGTAGTTGAATGCCACAACTGTCTGTGAAGACAACATCAACAATAAATACAACAAATTACCATGACTCTCTTTATGTTTAATGAAAAGAGTTTTCAATTGTTGTGTGTCATTGTTAAAATTTCTTAATGATTCAAGTGTTTTTTTAAGCGGTCGTGCATGTTTAGTGAACAGGATTATAGACCATCTAGCTCCTACGTCATTTTTTAATGAAAGGAATTACAAGCTACCTAACTCAAGTATCTTTCTTAAATGGAAAAAGGACTGTAGACTACGTAAATCTTGAATCCTTGTTAGTGTAAAGAGGCTGTAGGTTACGTAAATCTTGTATCTTTGTTAGTTGAAAGAGGCTGAAGGTTTCGTTAAGTCTTGTATCATTTTTACATGATTAGCTAAAGAATTGTAGATTCCTAACTCTAGTTCTAATGTCCTTTGTGTAATATGTTCTTATATTTTAGCTAAAAGATTGCAGGATACATACCTCACTATGTTCTTATATTTTATCTAAAAGAATGCAGGCTTGATACCTCACTATGTTCTTATATTTTCACTTAAAGATTGTAGGCCCCGCTTTATGTCCAGTAAAATATCGATCTTTGTGTTGTAATTTGGTATATTGACAAGGATTGATGGATATTTGATACTTATTTAAACTTTGTTTAGTGAAATGAACTGTAGGTCACCTAGCCCCTGTATGTTATGTGTTAGAAGATTGTAGTCACATAGCCCCTGTATGTTGTGTGTTAGAAGATTGTAGTCAGATAGCCCCTGTATGTTGTGTGTTAGAAGATTGTAGTCACATAGCCCCTGTATGTTATGTGTATGTTGTAAAATGATTGTAGACTATCTTGTATGTTTCTTAATGAAACAGATTGTAGGCCAACTGGTTCATATCCTGTATATAGTGATGATAATATTATTATATTTCGCTTTTATTTTTTTTACTGTTATAATGATTTAATTAACAGGTTTGTTGACCACTGCCCAAAGTGTCATGACTAATGAAAAGGATTCTAAGACCACTATCACACTTATATAATTTAAATTCTATTTTTTATTTATATATAGTTGAAACAGAAGCTGTTTCAATTAAAATATTAAAATTAGGGCAATAAAATGAAGTATCAGAAGTACGAAAATAAAAATAAAGTGTTAAAACTAAGGCAAGAAAGGAAAGAGTTACAGCTATGACACTATATTAAACTACATAGTTATGCTACACATAATAGACCTACTGGAATCAGTTATAATTTTGATACTATTAATCACTTACTGTTAACCATAACATAACATCTCTAGCCTATCTCTGCAGTATATTCGCCAGCCTGGAAAAGATAATATAATGTATTCCTATGAGTATTTAGAGAGAAATATACTGTGTGGATCTAAATGCATATTTAAAATGAAACAAGTATGCCACACACTTCATATTAACGCTTTGCTGGCACAAGCGGGTGCGCAATCCGGGAAACTGCCCGGCCTGTCCTTATCACCATGTACTCGAGTTTGGAGGGGTACGGGGGGGTACCGGTAATAGAGATTACGGTTTCTAACGCGCACGGTGCGAACAAGATGTCAGGCTGGCTTTGGCTTTGAACTGAAACACTGGTTGGAATTACAAGGTGATGGGTGTTAAGTGATAGGATAAAGAGGGAAAGAGAATTGCTGGCTTATTATTTATGTTTGCGTGTGTTCGTGCATATGCATTTGTATATGTGTGTGTGTATTGTGTGGCTGAGTTTGTGAATGCTTGCGTGCCTGTGTTTTCTTGACAGGCAATGACGCGTGTTTTCGGAGTCTTGGAAACGCTTTCTTGAAGGGTCTAATTAAATCTCCCTGCCTAGTTAATTACACATCCATCTACAGTGCAGTTAACGTAACTATCCTTACTTTAGACCACAAAACATATAATTATACTGACCCAAATGCTACCCAAATTACAACCACACCGGCCTAGAAACATAAATATTTGAACGAATATACAATACTAAACTATATAGATATCTGTGAGAGTAAATATACATCTATGCAAGTACTGTAAGTGAATATACATTACGAATATAATTATACTGACCCAAGTGCTCCCAAATTACAACCACACCGGCCTAGAAACATAAATATTTGAACGAATATACAATACTAAACTATATAGATATATGTGAGAGTAAATATAGATCTACTGTAAGTGAATATACATTACTAAACTATATAGATATCTGTGAGACTAAATATATATCTATGCAAGTACTGTAAGTGAATATACATTACTAAACTATATAGATATCTGTGAGACTAAATATATATCTATGCAAGTACTGTAAGTGCATTGACAATGGCATACAACCACCTAAATCAAACTAATACCATCTAAATGATCAACATCTAAAACATGCATACACAAAATATTTTTCAGATATTCACTAAACACATAAATGCATATAAAATTTGTGTATACAGCTATTTGTCTCTCTTCTTCGCTCTCTCTCTCTCTCTCTCTCTCTCTCTCTCTCTCTCTCTCTCTATATATATATATATATATATATATATATATATATATATATATACACACACATATATTAGTACTTGAAAGCCCAAATGTTATTATACAGTTACAGTTGAAAACATTAAACCATTATAAATAATGATACACGCCTAAATACACTTCAAGAATGTGTGTATTAACAGAATAATTTTTATTGCGTGAATATACATATGATATATTCACTACTCTGAATAAATAACTATGAAGATAGGTATTCACCTCTTTAAGACAGTTGAGTAATTAAAATAAAATGGTTAAACAACTTCATCAGTAATGAATAATTTAAATTCGTGAAAAAAATATTGTTTCTCAAAAGAAAACAAAATTAGTGCGTGTCTAGTACACAAAAGAGGAACTTATATTTCCATATTACAATCCAGTCTGAGCGGCATTGCAATGCAGAGTTATCCAGAACGCCGTCATGTTGTACGAAAATGACGTCACACAAAGCATAAAATCTTCTACTCGTACCCGACAGGTACGTTGATAAAGGATTTGCTTTAACTTCTTTGATTTAAGTACTATTTTGGTGTGCGAGCAGCTTTAACTTCCTTGATCTAAGTAGTATTTTGGTGTGTGAGCAGCTTTAAATACACTTGCTTGAGGTTTTATTTGAGTGTGAGCTCAAATTTACTCTGTATTTAATAATACATGCTGGAGTGAGATCAGTTGTACATTTCGATTTAGATAATAGGCTGGAGTGAGATCAGTTGTACATTCGATTTAGATAATAGGCTGGAGTGAGATCAGTTGTACATTCGATTTAGATAATAGGCTGGAGTGAGATCAGTTGTACATTCGATTTAGATAATAGGCTGGAGTGAGATCAGTTGTACATTCGATTTAGATAATAGGCTGGAGTGAGATCAGTATTACAGAAGATTTTAACAATGCACTAGTGTGAGAACAAGTTTACGCATGTTTAATCTTTTGGTGTGCGATCAGTTTTTTGGTAATAGTTTTATGCGAAATCAGCTTTACGCATGATGTAGATATTATTTTGGTGTGCAAAATGTGTTAATAAATGTTGGGGGTGAAATCAGATACACGCAATGATTCAACAAAGTTGAAAGGACGTATTTCCAATGCGTATTCCATATTCTATATACTCTCTCTCTTTCTCTCTGTCTGTCTCTCCTTTTTCTTTTCTTTTGTGTATGAGTGTGTGTTATCAAGCAGAAAGCCGTTAGAATACCGATTAGTGTCACAGCCCACAGTAACGCCTTTAAAGCTGGGTATCTTGTCTTTCACTCAACCTACACTTCTCACATCTTCTCCAGTTCATAATGTAGTAGTGATATAAAACTATTTTCGAAGAAGATTATTATAGGAACTATTTATGCTCCACAGGATAAAGGGTGTCTTTGTTTCCCTGCCCAAAGTCGTCACGCGACAGCTATTAATATTGGTCGCGCCAAGGAGGGAAGCGTCCTGAGCAGTTTGTTACGGTTGCGGGTAGCGTTCACTTTCAGATCCAACCTGTTTACTACCTATGACAGAGCATTCCCGGGGCTGGTGAATAACAGATTTGTCTACCACACGTCAAAAAGGGGTGGCTGACATGTACAAAGGCTAGAATTTTTTTATCGGCAAATCTGGCTTAGCTAGCTATAAGTACTTGTTTTATGTGACATTTCACTCGCTATTTTTTTTTAAACTCGCGTTATCTCTCAATGGTAAATTTACGCTAAATAATTTAACTTTGACGGATTTGTGCTTTGTTATTTTTCTCAGAAATATGGTTGTGAAATAGTCCTACCTATCAAAATCATATCGTGCCAAGAAATTAAGGCAGAAAGACAAAAGTGATTGATTGACTTTGTCAATGATTGTTACTAATATCTAATGAAGAGAAGTTAATAAGTATATGAACAGGTTGCGAGCTAGACAAATATCAAATGGAGAAGAAAAAAGTAGTTTTTTATGACCTTTTGCAAGCCAAAGATCAATCATCAATGAACAGAGAGAGGAGAAGAGAGAGAGAGAGAGAGAGAGAGAGAGAGAGAGAGAGAGAGAGAGAGAGAGAGAGAGAGAGAGAGAGAGAGAGAGAGAGAGAGAGAGAGCTTATACATTTGGTTGCGAACCATATGCTTGCAAGTAAAACGCGATTTTGAGATGGCTGCAGGCCAAAATAGCATTTGCAATTCAAAGAGTTGAGCTATGTTGTTGAACTGTTTGTGCGACAAGTACATTAATTAAAAGTTTGACTATGTTTCTGAAATGTTTGTGATCTGTTACCAGAGACATAAGATGTTACTGGTTTGCTTCAAAACCATAGTGTAGTTACCAAATGAAAGGAGAACATTTTCATAAATAGATTTTTGAAAGAAAATTTGTTGGTCTGAATGCGAGCTAGAAAACATTAATGAAGAGAGAGAGAGAGAAGTTAGTGGACTGGCTCTAAGTCTAACACTAAAAGTGAGAGCTATTAAGAGTTTCTTTCTGCCTCTCAGTATGTTATCAACTTTACCTGTCTGGAACGTTGAAACAAATCGCTTATGTAGAAATAGTTACTTATATCATTCACTTAACAAAAACAAAACGTTAGAGAACTAAAATGTACAACTTCTTCAAGGTAGTGTTTCCCTGGACTATGTTTCTAACCTATCATTAGCATTACAAACAAAGACTGAAGACCAAGAACCTCTCACTAGATGTAAATCATACTGCTAAAAACTAAGAGTGAAGACCAAGAACCACTCACTAGATGTAAATCATACTGCTAAAAACTAAGAGTGAAGACCAAGAACCACTTATTAGATGTGAATCATAATGCTAAAACTAAGACTGTAGCTTTGAAGTACTTTTGTGACTTTAAATAATATAGAAAACCGTCTTTATATTTGTACGCGAGCACACAAACTCTGCACTGTATACTTAATGCTAACAATGCACGGTAGTATACATTACTCTCTCTCTCTCTCTCTCTCTCTCTCTCTCTCTCTCTCTCTCTCTCTCTCTCTCTCTCTCTCTCTCTCTCTCTCTTTCTCACTCTACCTTGTTCAAATCTTCTATCAGAGTGTTTTTGCACTAAGTCATGTCATCAAAACTATAGTTTATGAGTCTTGTGGTTAACATCTGGGTTCTAGACTTTAGTGTTTGCTTTAAAAAAACAAAAACGAACACCCCCCCCCCCCCAACCCTGTAGCGCGGTTAATTATAACTACGGTCTTCTATAACGGGTTTCCACTCCAATTTGACATAATAATACAGGACAACACTATTTCTGGTCTCTTTCATAACCAACAAAAGAGTACACAACTATACTTGAGTAGTTTTAGGGCATAATAAGTTTCAGTATCCCGTATCTGAAACTTTCAATGGAAACGGTTCTGTACATTCGTGCGTATGTACATATGTACAAATATCTATGTGTGCGTGCGTGTATGTGTGCGCACATGTATGAGTTTGAGATTGAGCGTGTAGGGCGTTATATTGTTGTGCAGACTAGATAACCGATCTCATATCTTAACTTTTCTAATATTGGAATATTTTGTTAAATTGATTTCAATAATTCATATTTCCAGAGAAAAAGAGAATGCAGAAGACATTTCTCACAAAGAAAAGGAAAACCAGCTTCTTTTTTTTTTTTTTTTTATCAGATTCACTTAGAACTCATTGCCTTGTAAATTCACAGTAATTATTGCTGTAAATGAATTCACAGTAATTATTGCTGTAAATGAATTCACAGTAATTATTGCTGTAAATGAATTCACAGTAATTATTGCTGTAAATGAATTCACAGTAATTATTGCTGTAAATGAATTCACAGTAATTATTGCTGTAAATGAATTCACAGTAATTATTGCTGTAAATGAATTCACAGTAATTATTGCTGTAAATGAATTCACAGTAATTATTGCTGTAAATGAATTCACAGTAATTATTGCTGTAAATGAATTCACAGTTCAATTTAAGTTACCGCTTACAAGCGAAAATATATTTATTGTAACAACAGTAAAATAAATGTAGTAATAATGAAAGAGTATAACAGTAGTACCAATGTAACAATATAAGTGTAACAGTAACCCAACAGTAACACACTAATCATATTAAAACAATATAAACGTAGCAATAATCAAACAGTCTCAATATAAAGCAATAACAAAATAGAAATGAGTGTTGTAGTAATATTGACCACTAGCCACTCACTAAGGTATTTACGAGCTGTTCCGGCTTTGTCTCAAACACACAATGGCCGTTCTCTGTTCTTCAGTACGTACCTTTAATTGACAAATTTAAATCATGTCGCCGACCACATGAAAAATTAAGTAGCCCTGCTCACAACACAATATAAATGTTGTCTGGTTGCCGTTCAGCACTGTCCTGCTCACAACACAATATAAATGTTGTCTGGTTGCCGCTCAGCACTGTCCTGCTCACAACACAATATAAATGTTGTCTGGTTGCCGTTCAGCACTGTCCTGCTCACAACACAATATGTTGTCTCGTCGCCGCTCAGCTCTGTCCTGAAAACTTCACTATCACACAGAGAAAAAACTATCAGTATCACACAGAGAAAAGCTTTCTAACAGGAAGCTAACTACAGTACTAAAAAAAAAATGCATGCAGTTCTAACAGGGAACTCACTACAGTTCTAACAAAATACATGTAATTCTAACAGGAAACTCACTACAGTTCCAACAAAATACATGTACTTCTAACAGGGAACTAGGGAACTCACTACAGTGCTAATCCTCAGACCGACTGCTCAGTCTGCACCGCCTATCAGACTATTTGAACCCGCCTGGGAGCGCTGAAAACGCCTGGTCAATACAGATAATCAAGCGAACCATCAAATACGACATTCAATACGTGAAAGTTCCGCACCTGGCAGACACTATGAAGTTAAACTGAAAAGCAATGAAGTCAGTGAGGTTACTTCACCAAGGCTGCCGCTTTGAAAGACTTTCGACTCAAATAGACTGCATGCCTTTGTGAGCGACCGCTAGCGTCCTTTCTGTCATGGTTCGGTGCCTGGCTTTCACCTGATCCCACCAAATTTGAGTTTGTCAGTTCGTGGTTTTGAAACTAACAGTGTACCAAAGTAGGAGTCGCGTGGAATGCTTTGTATGCAAGTTTGGAGTGGAGTCTGCAGTTTTGTTTTTGAGCAAACATGACTTGTGAATTTATAACTTATTTTATTTGGGGTTTTTAAAATAAAAAGCGTATTACTGAGCAAATCTGATTTGCGAAATATTTATTTTTAAAAAGAATATTAATGAGCAAGTCTGACCTTTAGTAGACGACTTATTTTTTGCGTAAACTCTGGCTTTTGAAATTTCATTGGCTTTACTAGAGTTCAAGCATGGATTTTGTGTAAACTCTGGCTTTTTTTTAATTTCTTTGATTTTACTAGAGTTCAAAGCATGAATTTTGTATTTAAAAAATAATTTTAAATCGGGGCGGCGCTCTGTTTGATATAATCTGACTATTGAAATTTCATTTTCAGTCAACCTGTCCTATAGAGATTCTTCTGTGCTCGTTTAGATCAGTCTGGAGTTTGGCAATTACATTATTTTGAGTTTCTATTGTTTCCAAATAAATTTATGGCAATTTTAGTTTAACATTAAATCTATCTGCATTCATGAATGTGAGTGTCTTCAAATTAGGTGTGCTTTCGGTTCTTGAAGCTCGAGCTAGTCCACTGGCAGTGTGCATAGTCTCGTCAAGAGATACACTAGGGATTAAAGAACACGGCTATATGCTCACTACAATTATGTCCCGAATGCCTTATGCCTGTTTTGCCGATGTAGGTACATGTTTTAAGGGATCATAATATATACTTTGGAAAAGTGGTACCGAAAGTAACAGTCCTCATGTTGCGATTCCTTTAAGATAAGGGTGGAGGCTAACAGCACAGGTAGAAGCTAACAGAACGGATAGTGACTAATAGTACGGGTAGAGGTCACAGTACGGCGATGGCTAACAGTACGGGTGGCGGCTAAAAGGAGGGGCGGAGACGGGCAAACAGTTATCGCAGTCGAGCTAAGGTCAGGTGTGGAGGGAATAGCTGCGTCTCTTTGTAATCTTCCTACAAGCATTGTTTAACCGCACTAAGTTCATTTTCATCTTACTGTCAGGTTGCTAGGCTCCGGGACAGTCGGTCTTATGTGCTGGCATAGTTCGCATTTTTATTCTGTCCGTTTTACGTTCTAGTACGACTCATATTAATTTTATTCTCAGTTTTCCGTTCTGGCATAGTTCACATTTTTATTCTGTCAGACTTACATGCTGGAACACTTTGTGACGTTTTGCTGAGGGGTGGGGGTGGGCAAGATGTTAATTCTCCACCACCTCCGGTTGCCCGTAATCTTAGGTTAATCCCCCAAACACACTTTCCAAATGGCCATAGGGCATAGGTGTTGGAAAGAGGGAAGACAGATAAGAAGAGTGATAGTTGAAAATAGAGCTCCGAGCCCCCTGATCCATACAGCCAGGTATATTAATTTGTTCCCTGTCGGAGGGATGTATAGGTCCCAGATGCATGCACGCTTATTTTTAGTCTTTCAAAGAGCCAATCATTGTGAAGCTAATATCTGTTTGTTTTAGCAGGCAATGTGTATCACTTCTACTATTGGATAGTTTTATTTAGTCTGCATATGTGATGAAGAACAGCTAGTTTTCAGGGTCACCCATTGTGCTTTACCAGCATGGAAATCTTGCAAGTCATGGGGTTTCGAATGCATTGACAGTCTCTGTTAGCTCTACAGCCAAATTCGGACTTGAAACAGATGATTCTTCTATTTTTTTTAATAGAAATATTCAGCAGTATTATTCATCAGAAATTTTCATTGGAAAATGAATAAGTACCAACTTCTATTGAGAGATGTTGACCCGTATTTGCCCAAACCTGACATGGTTGCTCTCAAAATGGTGGGGATTGGCATGCATGCAGACGGACTAATTTCAACTTGATGAAATAATTTAGAAAATATCTTAGGCCTCGAAAATTATCTGAATAAATAGTACTTTTGCACCTAATCAACAATGGACTTCTAGTATAAATTGTGCAATTTCACGTGTATTTGTTTATTCAAAATATTCTTTTAAAATTGGTCATTTCTTCACTTAGAGTTTCTGAAGACAAAACTGTTTTTATCTAATAATCAACAATGGACTTCAATTTGCAAGTTGGACTTGTATTTGCTTTTTCAAAAAATATATTGTGAACATTTTCTTAAGACAGTGTAGTGATTTTTTTCACTTTGCATTTCTGTATATAAAAAAAAATTCATCATATTCATTGAAAGGTAAGGGAACTTTTTATATTATGTTTATTTTTTAATTTTAAATATTTTAAAAATAATATTTTTTAAATTCATTGATATGTTTAGCACAGGTACCAATTTACATTTTAAAAATCCATCCATAATTACAGTGCTTTTCGTTTTTTAGTAAGCTCACCCATTCAGTTATCGCTGAGTGGCAAATTAACCTGACAGGCAAGAGAGAAATGTTTTATTTATATTTATATTTCAAGTCTCATCAGGATATTTCGACCGACAAATGTTACCTTTTCATTGGAAGATATTTTAGCACTAGGTTATAATGTGTTACTTTAAAAGCAATATATTGCATTATTTTAAAAGCGATATACTCTTTTACTTCAAAAGCGATAGATATCTGGATTCTTTTATTTTTTTATATATTATATTACTTTAAAAGCAGTACATTGTGCTACTTTAAAAGTGTACATAGTGATCTTTAATAGTGTATAAAAGTGATGTATTGTGTTACTTTAAAAGCGATATTTCGCCTTATTTTAAAGGCAACATTTGTATTTTTTATAAACAATAAATAAGTTTCTTTAACTGTTAAATATTATCTTACTTTAAAAGCAATATATTGTATTACTTTAAAGGTCATGCATTGTGCTACTTTAAAAGTGTTGTTCTGTTTTAAAAGTGATATATGTATTTTGTGTTATTTTAAAAGCGATATTTTTTTAACTTTACTAGCGATATTTGTGTATTACTTTAACTGTTAATTATTACATTACTTTTAAAGTAGTATTTGTGTTACATTAAAAGTAGTATTTGTGTTACTTTAAAAGTAGTATTTGTGTTACATTAAAAGTAGTATTTGTGTTACATTAAAAGTAGTATTTGTGTTACTTTAAAAGTAGTATTTGTGTTACATTAAAAGTAGTATTTGTGTTACATTAAAAGTAGTAAATCGTATTATATAAAAAGTACTCTATCGTGTTACTTTAAAAATATTTTATTACTTTGAGAGTAGTATATCGTGTGTCTCTAGAGTGATATTTCGCGTTACTTAAAAAATAATATACCGTGTTACTTAAAGTGATATACTGTGTTATTTAACTTTATATTTCTTTAAAAGATATATATTGGCTACTTTAAAAGTGTTATATTGATTATTTAAAACATAATGTATCCTGCTAGTTTAAAAATTATATGGTATGTTATTTTATGTGAATATATTATGTTGTGTTACTTAAAAAGTGATACATTGTGCTACTTTAAAAGGAAAACGGGAAATCATTTTAAATCGAGACTAAATTTACCGGCCATGCTATGCATGTTTACTTGTAGTCATGGGGATCCGGCCTGGTGGTTGAGTTTAGATTTTGTGTAAATTAAATTTTATTAAATCATTTACAAAGTTCTCGCGACAAGCTTTTGGGGTGTTTCAATCGGTTGTATGTTTACTAAGTTTTCGTCTTGATTGAAATCACGAGAGATAAGCGAAAGACATTTATTACCCAGCGCTTTCAGAGTAATTAGTGATGTTTCTTTATGTTTCTTGATGTTTCTTCTGAATGCGCTATTAGTCCTTACCATTTGTGGAATTATCAGTTTTTATTATTTTTATTTTTCTTGATGCTATTATTATATGGAAGGTGTGTTGGAAGGACATGTTTGTGGAGGAGGAAATCGGGGACGTGAAAGCAAATATTTGGTCTTGCATCTCATACAAGATGTGTTTGCTACAAAATGTATATATTTAAGATATGTCTTTGCTATTGATATCATTTGAATATATGTAAAGTCTTACTTGTGTACAAATTATGTTAACAGAGGGTAGGGATCGTAAGTTTACGCAGGATGTGTTGACAGTGAAGAGAGGTTGTGATTATATGCAGGATATGCTGATAGATAGTGGGTGGGGGGTGATGTGCAAATCTGACGTCTTTCCATTTACTTCTGATCACTTAACTGTGTGACACTCAACAGCGATGTCACAACCTTTATTGCCTTTGAAATGATAACCTTTGTTGGAACTTCTCTTGATTTTCTCATTGGCGACACAAACACAGCGAATTTATTATTCTTTTAGAAGTTATGCCCCCTTTTACTGGCGAAATGATAAAAGTTATTTTTAACAGGACCTCTGATTGGCAACATAATAATACCAGTTTTTTTTAGAGGATAGGCTACCTCTGATTGATAACATAATAATACCAGTTTTTTGTAGAAATTAGGCTACCTCTGATTGATAACATAATAATACCAGTTTTTTTAGATTAGGCTACCTCTGATTGATAACATAATAATACCAGTTTTCTGTAGAGGTTAGGCTACCTCTGATTGATAACATAATAATACCAGTTTTCTGTAGAGGTTAGGCTACCTCTGACTGATAACATAATAATACCAGTTTTCTGTAGAGGTTAGGCTACCTATGATTGATAACATAATAGTACCAATTTTTGTGGAGATTAGGCTACCTCTGATTGATAACATAATAATACCAGTTCTACATTATTATCCATCTTTCCAAAACGTGTGGCCAGCCAGGTGTGTTTTGGGGATTAGCCTAAGGTTACGGGTGGCCCGGGGTAGTAGAGAATTAACATCTTGCTCATCTCCCAGCAATACGTCACAGTAAATAGTAATCGAACTCTTAAGTACAACACTCAAATACAGAGTATCGTAAATAGTGATCGAACTCTTAAGTACAACACTCAAATACAGAGTATCGTAAATAGTAATCGAACTCTTAAGTCAACACTCAAATACAGAGTATCGTAAATAATGATCGAACTCTGAAGACAAATGCAATAGTATAGAGCAGTCATTGGGCTTAACTGCAAAAGAGATTGAACTCTAACGTAAAAATACAAGAATGTAGAGACATTCTGAACTATGCCGAAAGAGCTGGAGTAAAAGAAATGAAAGCAGAGTTGTGTTTTTAAAGAATAAATTAGATTGCCCTAATGAAATAAATTCAGACAAGTATGCTTGATATAGGTCGGACAATTAGACTAAATTAGCTCAGACAAGTATGCCTGAAATAAATAAATTGTAAATTCCTCTGCAGTTTAGTGCACCTGAATTCTTTTACCCCCACTGAATAAACGCGTAATTTTAGCGCATCAACTTTCTTATTTGCGCCTGCTTTGTGTGTCAGGTTTCAGACATACAGGTTACATAAAAGCTCCAGATTCAAATTTTTCATTCAGGCAAAAACAAAAAAAAATACACACCTCATACAACATTGCTGTCGCGTGCAACAATATCCAAACAAAATATCAATTAAAACTAAATTTCATTTTCAATAAAGCGAAGGCATTATATGATTGCCATGGATTTAAAGTTGTAAATAAATGACAGAAAACACCCTGCATTTCGAACCAAACTAATTATCATACACCTCACTTGGAGCAATGTTTTGCAAAATCATAATAAAATTATACCTAGAGTGAGCTTAAACAGATTTGAAAATAAATATTGATCATTCGGTGCTAGAAGACAGTTTAAGATTACCTATACATTAATTCATATTCACGAATAAATAATGTAAAACGATTTTACGAAGATAGCCTCACTTAATATTTAGATGCTTACTGTATGGCTTGTGTTTCTCAGTGACTACCATTCTTCTGAACCCCTAAGCACATTTGTTGCAGGATAAATCCCGCTTGCACAACGGGTGGCTTACACCCAAGAACACAACCATTAAAAGACTTTAACTTTGTTTACTTCTAGATCAAGCAGAAAATCCGGGTGTCTTCTGTTACACATGAAAGACAGAGATAAATCGCCGTTCCAATAACGATCGATTGCGGTTGTGTTCAAACGACAGGAGTTGGGTTTTCATGAGATGCAGTGACAAAGAGCAGGAATAATGAATGGCTATGATAAACACGTTTTAAAAGTAACAAACTGTGCTTAAAAAACGATACTTATTATTGTTGTAAGCAATCCAGGCAGATTACTTAAATGATCAATAAACTATCCACACACACACACATACACATACACGCACGCACGCACGCACGCACGCTCACACACGCACACACACACACACACACACACACACACACACACACACACACACACACACACACACACACACACACACACTCCCACGCCTGCCACATCAGTCTGAAATTACCTTTAACTTTTAGTCAATCACGGTTATACATTACGGATATATATATACACAAATTGACCAGAACATCCTCTCTTTCTCTCATACACATCTCTGGCAGACTACAACGACAGTGAGGCTGACAAAAAAGGCAGTTTTAATTTAAGGCCTGACTGGTTTTCAGGACCAGTTTCTTCTCACAATACGTAACAGTTCTACATTGGAGCATACTTGACTGAGCTGTTGTTTGTCGTCTTGTTTGAACCATGTTAAGCCTACTTGTCTGAAATTTAGTATACTTGCCTGAGCTAGTTTTAGCCTACTTGTCCGATCTATTTCAGGATTACTTATCTGAGGTAGTTTTAATCTACTTGTCCGATCTATTTTAGGCCTAATTGTCTGAACCATTTTAGACCCTCTTGTCAGCCGTGTTTAGCCTACTATCCGAAATATTTTTTTTTAGCCTCCCTTTGCAGACTATTTTTAGGCCTGCATGCGAGCTATTGTAGTCCATTTGTAAGCCATTTTATGTTTGAGCCACATTTAGCTTACTTGTCTGAGACATTTTATATTTACTTATCTGTGCCACTTTATTTTGCTTATCTACTCTTTTAGGTCTCCTTTTCGAAACCACTCTTAGCTTGGTTGTCTGAGTCGGTCTAGTTTACTTATCTTAGGCATTTTAGATCTACTTGTCTGTGCAACTTTACCCTGCTTTCGTCTACGCTATTTTAGGTCTACTTCTCGGAACCACTTTTAGCCTGGTTATCTGAGCCAGTCTAGTCTAATCTGAGCTATTTATCTGGGCTATTTTAGGTCTACTTGTCGGAATCTGTTAAGTCTGTTTGAACCAGTGACTTGCCCCTTCTGCTTTTCAATATCAAATATTGATTTTTATTTGTCAACAATACAGTCATTGTAGTAACATGGAACTTTGGTGTGGGAGTCGGTCAAGTCTTGAAGGGTGTTCATTGATATTGTCAGACCTTCACTAAGAAGTACACCCTTCCATGTACAAAAACGTTTCAACATTCTCAAGAACAAGACCCTCCAATGACAGGAGTTATCTGCTCCGTGTCATGGCGTGTAAAAGTGAAGACTATAGCTTTAATTCGATATTTCTTCAGTTCTGCGTGAAGAGAGCTATCGGCAGCCCTTCAGAATAGCTGCAACGAAGCACTATTTTCGGTGAGCCCCAAACAGCAAAGCACTATATTCAGTGTGAACAATACAACAAAGCACTATTTTCGGTGAGCCCCAAACGTCAGTGTGAACCCTACAACAAAAGCACCAATTTCGGTGTCCTCAAGCTCTCTCTCTGTCACCCCACGCGTTGTTTTTGGTATTGGAGCCGGTTTCGACTTTCACTGAAAAATTCATTCAACAGATTGATTAAAATCCTGAAACTGATCTAAATATAAACAGTTAGCCTGGGGTAAACGGTCTGGTTGCTCGCAAAGCCATTCAATAACACACACACACACTATCTGTTGCTGTTGGGGATGTGGAGTCAATATTATTGATTTTTTTTAAAAAGTTCTTTTTAGTATAATCAGCTAACATACGTTTAGTGTTTGCTGCACAGACAGGTTACATGGCTAGCATTGTGATTTGAAATATATTAGTCATTCATTTAAACGCGCGCTATCTGCACTCAAACTGTGTATGACAGTCCGTTTTAGTGACTATTAATTCTTTACTCTCGGCGTCTCTTAAGGGGAAAGAGGAATGTGCACTTTCTGCAGCCTTGTTTTTTTTTACTCCTCTTAGAGGGGAAACTATGTGCGGTTTCTATAGCAATCCCAGCCACCTTTTAGAGGCAGTTAGGAAGGTCACATTTCTGTAGCCTCAGTTCCACTCACTTCCAGAAATGAGAGAGGTATCATTTTCCGTACCCGTACAGAGGGAATAAGGAGACATTAAAGGTGTTTCGATGGCAAACCCCATTCCATTGATTAGTGAAATTAGAGGTGCTTTCACGACACACCAGAATGATATAGATTAGTGATGCTCGAGGTATTTCGGTAACAAAACCTATGCTATTGGTTAATGGAGGTGATGATAAATCCATTGATTTAATGGTCTTTCAAGGATGATGCCAATACTTTCGATGGTTAAAGTTGCGATTTCTAGTACTGTAGATTCAACCGCCAAGTAGTTCGTTTCTGTGGATTCTGACTGTATGATTTCCAATTGTTTCCATGACATCCAACTAACACTCTGACTGTATGATTTCCAATTGTTTCCATGACATCCAACTAACATTCTGACTGTATGATTTCTAATTGTTTCCGGGACATCCAACTAACACTCTGGGAAGTGACGTCAGCATTTCCACACGAATTTCAGTTGACTGGGAAAAAAGCATTTCTAACATCTTTACCTGCATGTTCTTTTCAAGGACAGTTTGCTTTTCTTGGCTATTCGTTTGACCGAAATTACTACTGTGTCAGGTCAATCTACTTTTCAAAACAAGAAATGGCAAGGCCAGATTGTGCCGATTAGAGCTTGTTGCTTGAACTTCCCTGCAAAATGTGACACAAATTGTAATTGTTCCACGAACTATTTTGGTGAAGATATTTGTATATGGCAGGTATCTTTGCCACTAGAAATGTGTTTAAACAGTGATGTACATATTCTCTCTCATATGATCATTGACATTAACGTCCTCCTTCAATTTTACCACTGTCTTGTCATAAGACTTTTTGTGAGGGTCTTTGTTGCAAGGTGGAGTCTTTTGTGCAGGTGTCCGTAATAAGGTGTATCTATCGTTTAGATCTTCGTAGCAAAGTGAACCTTTCATGCGGGTCTTTGTAGTAAAGTGAAGCCCTTTGTGTGGGTCTTCATAGCACGGTGAACCTTTAGTGTGGGTCTTCGTAGCAAAGTGAACCTTTCATGCGGGTCTTTGTAGCAAAGTGAATCTTTCATAGCAAGGTGAAACTTTAGTGTAGGTCTTTGTAGCAAGGTGAACCTTTAATGTGTCTCTATAGAGGGGTGAAGTCTTTTGTAGGGATCTCTGTAGCAAGGTGAAGTCTTTTGTGGGGGTCTCTGTAGCAAAGTGAAGTTTCTTGTTGGATTCAGGGGGTCTTTGTAGCAAGATGAAGTCTCTTGTAGGGGTCTCCATAACAAAGTGATCCTTTGTAGGGGTATCTGTAGCAAGGTGAAGTCACTGGCTTGAAAGATACAACTGCCAGGACTAAGCAAAGCTGTAATTGCGATCTGCATGTCAAATGTACTAATGTACACGACACTCACATAGGCAAAAAGTCAAAATGCATTAACAACAAAATTGTACGTGCATAAATCAAGGCTAGTGTAACATTAATCTGAATCAGAATCGAAAAATAATTGTTTATCTAGCTAGTCAAAGTCTACTTTAAGGATTAAATTGACTGTAACAGTGTGAATTATCACCTTCAATTAAATTTTGTTGTAAAAAAATGACTAGGGCTGATTGAAAGATTATCCCATAAATAAATGCTTACTGGCCCTCATCCTTCCTTGGGGTACCCATTGTTGTAGGAATAGAAGTGCGTCTAGTCATTTCAGGCTTTAAAAAAACAAAGCAAATCAAGAAACAACAAAGAAAACAACCTGTCCAATTTCATGTTGGAGTCCCAACTTTTAGCTGAGTGCAAGCAACAGATTTATACTTTGGAAGAGAGAAAATAGTGTGTATGGGTGGAAAGAGAAAACGGTCCAGTGAGTGCTTGATAGATTTTCTTCATGCAATTTGCCCAAGCAGCAGCCAGAAACACATTTCCGATTTGAGTGAGGCATGGGTCCTATTTCTCATTGTTTCAAAACAGAGAAAACAAACCTGCAGCAAGCGAAACTAAACAGAAAACCAAGAAAAGATTTTCTAGAGGTGCACTAATAGTAAATACTGTCCATATTTAATTACTACTGACTGCTGTATATAATGTTTTTAAGGACATAAAACAACAAGAAAGGTCAAATTAATTATCAATTTATTGATCTGAAATGGGTGAACTGAAAGTTCTACAAAATAATGAACTGGGTGAAAATGGCTTAATTTACAACTCTAAAAGTGCCCAGCAACTTAGTAGTAAATGAATATCACAATAAAACAGCTGGATACAGTTAACACAATAATTTACATACAATGATATCATTTACAATGGTCCTCCAAAATGGTACTGTTAAAAAATAGTGGTTCACATCACCCCTCCCCTCCAAAAAAATAAAAGAAAGATTAAAATAAACATTCATATATGATTAAATGATATGCAATGCACTCCAAAAGCTATTTCTTGCAATTGCACTGATTTCTCTATTTAAAAACAGATTTATATGTTTGTAATTAATGCATTCATTGAATAATATATGTACAGAAAAAATATACATCACAATATTTAGCCAGAAAGATGGATTCTAGAAAGTAAGTAACTCATATCTGCAAGATTAGATTCTATGTCAAATTTATATAATCTGCCTTATTAATCTCAATGCAAAAGCAAAGGTAAAAGCTTTCAGAATAAATACAAGCAGCTTGAACTTCACAGACAATATACACACAAGATTTCTAGTATTTGCATAATAAGCAAAAAGTAATTAAATAAAAGGAATTAAAAAGGCTATATAGATTAAGTTTTTGTTTAGTCTTCTAGAGTCACTAATAAATGCACACAATAAAAGTCAAATCCATATATACAACAAATTTAATAGCCTTCTGGAGGTTTGAAGATGAAATATAAATTCACAAACATCAAGGCCTACATAAACCAAATAATGCATACTATATATATATAATATACATACATACAACACCAAGACTTATTCAAGCACTTGATAATAAAACATGCACAGTAAATAACATCTTATCTGGAATTCTGAAAGACCATAATCTGAAATCGAAAAATAACACATAATAGTCATTAACACTCAACGTGGACATGTGTTCAGAAAGCTTTAACTGTGAACAGTATACAGATATTTTCTCAATAAAAATAATATTTTATGTATTAATCTCATCCCTTACATTTTTTTTTTTAATTTAAGTACATTTTAGGCTCAGGGAACTAGAAAATATAGGTCCTATGCTTTCTGATAAGATACTAAGTACAGTAATCACTTTGAAGATTGTGGTATGCCTCATAAAAACACAATGCTTAATTATCAAAGTCAATGTAAATAAGTTATTCTTAACATTCAGAGAGTATGAGGCCACTTGAATGGGGAAAAATGTTTCCTCACAACATACTGGGATTCAGATTCTTAAAAATAAGCTGACCAATTGTGAATCAAGTTTCTGATAATTATTATTCAAACACTATTGTAACAGCTTCAGCTTATATTTTATATTTTATGCAATTTATGAATCAATTTACATCTAATTTCAGTATTTACACAAACAATACATACACAACACACATACAAAACCCAACCCCTCTATTTTATTATAGAATTATATCTGTTTACATGTCCACTAATCTATTGAGATATAAAATGTCCATATTTTGAAATGAATCACATTGGGCTAAAAATTTCTGTTATATTTGTGTGACCATTATTATCATATATAATTACCACATAAATAGAAACTGATACAGTACCATAATTACAAAATTAACCATTCATTTATATTAGATTTTAAATATTATTATTAGCAAAGTTTTTAATAATATTTATGTTAAATATTTACTTCAGAAAAATAAAAAATAAATGTTTTCTTATAAAAGATTTAAAAAGGAAATATAATCACAATAAAAATGAATATATCCTGATAAATGATATCTACAAATGGTCATTTTAAATGGTAAGGAGACATCTAGTTTTGTATGTACTCATGGAGTAGGATGGAAGAGGTCTTATGCTTGTACTGTTAAAGTGGAAAAGGGGAAAGGCTAAGCAGTGTGCGTGTGTATATAAGTAAATAAATATATATCAAGTGCTTATACCTATACATAATCAGACTAGATAAAAAGATCTCTTCATGTGACATGGTAATAATCATGGTTTTTAATGAGCATGTACAAAAGAATAGAAGTGATCACAATACATGTGAAAAAGTGCAATTTACAAAATGCAATTTCATCTGCAGCATCCTAGCAAATTATTAGCTCTTAAAATGATCTCGACTTCAATGATTAGTAGCAGTACAGTAATTACTAAAGTGTTTCTTAAGCTTTATACTTTTAAAAATTAACATTTTAAAATTCACTGAAGAAATTATAATAAACACTTTTACTCATTAAAATAGGGAATAAAATGGCAGACATTAAATAATTTAAAGTTTTTAAATAATTAAATTATTAAAGTGAATTCTATAATAAATATAAGAATTCACAGATATGATGAAACTGATCGGGGGTTGGTGGTGTCAAAGACAAATGTACAATTGAATGGGAGGAAGGTAGAAAAGATGATACACTCTGGGGATGTGATGTGAAAACTGACAATTTTATTTTAGTATAAATACTAAATGGATGGCCTCTATGCAGTTTATCTTGTTAGGCATGCAAATAGTTATGACAATGAAACAACAGATAAGCGATATTTATACAAAGTCCTTGTCATTAGTGTTCCGTAAAATGTGATGCCAACAAATTAATGTGCTAATAAAAATAAAAACATAAGGGTAAAATTAAACATTCTAAGTATAAAAAATTAATATAACTTAAATTAAGGATAAAAATTTCAAAAGTTCAAATAAATAAATAAATTGAGGGAGGTAATTCAGTACATATAAAAAAAGATAAAAACCCTTGTCAAGTTCAACACTCATGGTAGGATGTTTGGATCAAAATGTGATGATTTCAAAGCAATTGTATTTGTTTATTAAACTATTTTCTATTACAAATGTTTCCCTCTAAAGTCAACACACTACTAGAAAATTCTTATGTTTTTGAGAGATCGTCAGTGTCTTCTGGTGACTGCTATCAATGACAATGAAAAGTTGTTTGCACATGTATACATACACTTACTTTGAAAAATTGTTGAATTATTTTTTTTAAAAATGAATTAACAAATTTGTGATTTCGGTGCTTATTATACTGGACTTGGTGTCTTGAATCTGGGACACAACACTCATTGAAATGTGTAAGAATTTTGGCATCTTCAATCAGAGATATATCACACACTGATATATGTTTAAATGACTTAGTTTCTTGAATCTTGGACACAACACTCATTGAAATGTTTAAGAATTTTGGTTCTTGAATCAGGGATATATCACTCAATGAAATATGTATGACTTGGTGTCTTGAATTGAGAACATATCAGACACTTATATATGTTTAAGCCATAAATATTATTTCAAGTATTGTCGTAACCAAATATGTGTGAATATTAACATCTACATTCAATTAATAATACATGTAACAACAAAAAATATACAATATAAGAAAAGTTCTGAATATATACATCAATTAACATTCTAAAACCCATTATCAAATGTATTGTTTTTTAAATAGTTAATATGTTCATTATTATATTTTTTAAAATACGACTGAAATTTGAGCATATTTATTTAATTAGAAAGAAAAAACATTTTGAATATGTTTTAATTGATTGAGCTTCTAAAGATATCTGTAAATTGCAAATCAAATTAAAAACTATTCTTTTAAAAATGGTATCAAAAGTAAAATATTAGAAAAAGTTGAAACCAAATAAAAATGAATGCCATCACTAATAAAAAGAGATTATTAATCAAACTAATTCTTTGCTGTTATTTTAGTCAATATTATCTATCAGCAGTCAAAGTGTGTTTATTCAATAATGCATTTATTACACAAAATAATAACAATAACTTATTAACATTTCGTCTCTTTATTCTGAAAAAAAAGTGTTTGACAGTTTTATGAGGCCAAACTTGATAATCCTAAGCTGATACTAGGGTGACTCCAATGATTAGTGTGAAAATAGAACCTTGACTTGTACAAGTGATCCTGCTTAGAACCCAATTCTAGTGATATAAAATAAGGATACTGACCTAACAACTAAATGGAAACTTGACTCATGCATATAATCCTGCTTATTAATCCTGATTCTAGTGATATATGACTAGGGTGACAGATCTATCTCCAACTCCAATGAATAGAGTGGAAATGGAACCTTGACTCATGCAAGTGATCCTGCTTAGATCCTGATTCTAGTGATATAAGACAAAACTCAAACTCAGGACTATTTTTTAAAAAAAGGTGAAGTTTGCCTTTCAGTAAAAACTTTTGGAAGATATGAAAAATCAACTATTTGCATTCGATTATAGCTTTAGCAAATACTTTATACAACAAATAAATATTAAATGCTAACACTAGAAATATGTTTCACAATTACATAATTTTAATATAAATAAACAATCACTAGTTGAGAACATACAAGTATACATATATCCACTTTGTCAAACTTAATACATGCCACACTATGGTAATGGTAATATTTATTATTAAGATGTGATATGATAAAAGTAATGCCACTTACATATGATTTTATGAGTTAAATTTCCAAATAGTCAAATCCCCAAACAAGAAATATTTTATTTAATAATTTTACAAATACTACTCTATTGCTGAGATTACAACTTAATTTTTATTTTTGTGATGTGACAACAAATGGTAAAATCAGAAATTCACAAATGTAAAATAATCAGAAAATGTCCTGAACAAATTTTTACAACTGTCAAATCACAGAAGTATGTTGCTGTACCTATGAACAATCATTTATTATCAATGAAGGAAAAATCTACACTAATCTAAAGAGATCCATTTCCAATATGTTTCCTATCTAGATACAATTATACATGACAAACACAGGAATTAAAGATTAGAATTTGTACATAATGTTTCACACCACAATTGTGGTGCTAGGCAATAAATATATTAATAAAAAAAAATCCCACTCCTCCCACACACACCCAAAAAAAGAAAAAAGAAATCAACTACAAAAAAACAACTACAAAACAGACCTTGCAATCAAATCACAAATAAATAATGAACAACGTCCTCAAAGCACATCCACCTGTTGTACCTTTTAAATGAAGTGTACTTTCTTTGAATAGTGCTAAAAGAAGTATGCTACAAATTACTGTAGTTATACAAGGAAAGATCATATATAAATTCTGATGAGAAAAGTCTACCATAAGTGACCATTCATTATGAATTATGATCTTCCTCTGTCTGCTGATGTCATTATTCTGAAAGGAAGCATGACTGAGAAAAAGAGTAGCTAATGCCAAAAGCAATGATAGAGATGGCAACAGAATGTGACCGTGAGGAGTGTAGTTAATGTTAAATAGAAGGTTAGAAGACAATGATAGTGATGACAGCAGAACATGACCATGAGAAAGTGTAGCTAATACCAAAGAAAGTAATGATAGTGATGACAACAGAACATGACCAAGAGGAAGTGTACCTAATACCAATGAAAGTAATTATAGTGATGACAACAGAACATGACCAAGAGGAAGTGTAACTAATACCAAAGAAGTCAATGAAAGTGATGACAACAGAGCATGACTCTGAGGAAGTGTAGCTAATACCAAAGAAAGTAATGATATTGATGACAAACGAACACGACTGAGAGGAAATGCAGTTAATGCCAAAGAAGGCAACGATAGTGATGACAGAATATTGTTCTTAGTAGCAGATGACAGCAGTAATGTGTTATTTTATTCCCAAATGAAACATGATGAGACACTCTAAGCTGTGAATGAGAAAACACAATAAAACACACAATATTTTCTTAACTCTTAATTTAACTGTGATATCAGGGGTGATGCTGCAAAAGTTCTAAAACTGAAATAGGAAGGCTTGTTGGCAGACTAAGCATTGTAACAGATTGCTGCTTAATTTTCATAAAAAACACAAAATTACTGTTAAAGTATCTACTAAGCAAAAAACTGTGGGACAGCACTATTTACTTGACAGCAACAGTAGAGATAATATCTCACAGCAATAGCACAGTATCTCAAAATGACACTGTCTTAATCTGAAATATATCTTTATATTAGTGATGTAATTATTTCAGATCTAATGCAAAAGGGTCTTCAAAATAAGACTTTATGTAACCAAACTTTAATTAACTATGTCTTACTTACAGAAATGTTTTCAGCAAAGTTTGATCAAACACAGAACACAAGCAAATCAAAGATATTTTACAACTTATACTGAGTACAATAAGAATGAAGGTGCTTGTTTGATGAAAACACACTACTGCTTGAAATAACTTGGTGGTGTCCCATGCATCATCGAGGCAGAGGCTCATTCAGTATACAGATCTCCAGCTTGGACTCTGTCAAGGAAAAACTGGAGTAATCAAAACATACCATCTTTAAAAATAAACTTAATTTTAACTTCTGGAGAATGCAAGCATAAAAAATATACTAACTTGTTCTTTCTTATTATTACTACAAACAGCATGGTTACTTCAAACATAAAACGTGTGTACTTTGGTTTTACTGTCCCACCACAACTACAGATAAAAGGCTCTACTACAAACAAATCATTCAAGGGATGGTGCCTGCCACCCTCCTTCAAGGGAACGTGAAAAATTATACTCAAGTTTCTGTGAAGACAGTTAAATGACATAACAAAGACAAGAAAAATTATACTCAAGTTTTTGTGAAGACAGTTAAATGACATAACAAAGGTAAGAAAAATTATACTCAAGTTTTTGTGAAGACAGTTAAATGACATAACAAAGACAAGAAAAATTATATCAGTGTGCTCTATGTTCACCATCACTGTTTACCAACCTACAGGAATAAACATCTCTGTCTCCCATCCCTTTCTGTTTTACTTCTAGGATTTAGACCTATTTAGTCTGATTATTTAAAATATTTTAAAACTGAATCCTGTGCCTGACATGCAGTACACTTTCTTGTAAAGAAGAATAAACATACAAGACATGACATTCCTCCTTTTGTTAATGGTTCTATACATATTTAAGCATCTGGCACTTGATCAAATTAAGAATAATAAAACAATTATCTTTTATTACATATATACCATAAATATTATTAATAGCAAATATCTAACTTTAAAAACATGTTGCTTAGTTATTATTTCTTTTCAAGAATAGAAAAAGATCGCTGTGAAGGCTACTGTCTTTTGTTCTTTGTATATTAGCAGAATTTTTCTTCCTTTGTTTGCTTAAACATTCTCTGAATATTGCTTCTGAAGAGCATTTAGAAACAAATAAACATTAATTTCATAAGTGACAAGATCATTATAAACATTACAGACTTCATTTTAGATTGTGTTGGAGCATCAGTAATATCTAACAGTCACTGTAACAATGCAGAGCTGACAATAAAGACCATCCTTTATTTATAATACAAAACTCATCTGAAAAAATATTTTCACTCTGAGTCCACTTTTACAATTTTGCATAGTGATTTCTGTAGCACTTTTCTTGAATGAAAATATTGTTTGTAAAGATTTAAAAATATAAATTTGCCTTTCTGTAGCAAAATATAAACTCATAAGCTCAAAGAAAATTGCATATTTTATTAACTATAACCACTTTATTGACTATTAATGAAAAAACACATTTTGTTATAGACATGGCTTTACCCTCTGTTCTAAGAATGGGACCCAACTAAAACTACAAATCATAGGATATTTGTTTGAAAAAATAAAGGGAGATAATTTGGAGCTGGAACTTGCACGATGATCCCAATCAACACTAGATAGTAAGCAAGAGGGATGGTAACTATCCCGTTACTGAAGGTTGTGTGACACTGCTGCACAGTAATCGTTATATATAATAGCTAAAAGCTAAAACTAATTTCTTCCAGCTAAGCAATATAATAATATAATATAATTTTATAATATTTCTTCTCAAAATATAAAAAAAAAAAGGATACAACTCGAAGGCCTCGCTCCACTGGGTCCACAATCATGAGACCGTGAGGAATGTAAACTGTCTTGTTCTGTTCCTCTACATAATGAGCCACTCGTTTTAAGCACTGCATTAAAATAATCAAATAATAATTGAATAATCAAACATAAAATATAACCATATATGGCTGTACAAAATAAAAGAATAAGTTGGCAAGATATTCATGTTTTGTATAAAAAAAAAAATCACATTAGAAAAGGCTGCACTAACCCAAGACTATCAATTTCCAAAGTCCTGAATAAGTAATTTTCATAACATTTTGTAGCTCAGTTGCAAATATTTGCTAAAAGTCTCATCTAAGAGAGAGAGATAGTGTGTGTGCGCGCTCGCGTGCATGTGTTTAAGGAAAATTTGATGACAATGCATGTCTTAGATATTCATAAAATATAATGCACAAATAATTATGTAAATAAATAAGTAAAAAAGAAAAATTAGTTAACATTTTAATAATGGTAGCTATAAACAGACTTTTTTACTTTTGAATATAATTTTTAAAGTTTTATTTCTAAAAACAACATAGCAGTGCAGTCACCCAAACTTAAACTGAAGCAATATTTTAATAAAATATTTCATTGATAAAAGTAAAAAGCAACATTTAATGATTTTTGAAACAGGAAGATAATGGCATTCAGCTGTCAACATTCCGACCTGAATAATCCTTTTACTCCTGAACAGTAGTAGAAATAAATACTTATAATATACAAAATAAATTTCATCACCCTTCCCCTCACCCAAACTCTGCCACACAGAATACTAATTTATTGTTCATAGCAGCTTTCCTTCTCTAGCTTTCATTAAATTTGCCTCTATATTTGTTTTGGTTTGTTTTGCAAGGACTGCATTACAGATATGACTATACATACCTGTTTACTCTTCAAATGTCATACCTCTAGAGATGGTTCCTACTGGGATTGTAAGATATTGAGAAAATCAATTCCAATGCTTTTAACATAATTTTATTTTTATATCTTATTTTTGTGCTTAGCTCAAATGACTGTTACAAATGTCACTAATTATCCTGCACATTAATCTATTTATTTAATTCTTAGTAGCTGTGGGCTAGAGACAAGTTAATTAGTCAGATCATTACAGTCATTAGCAAAAAAATCTTCACTAAGTGATAACCTGGCAGCAACTTTGATTCAAACTAATGCTCATGTAAAGCAGTAATCTTGAGTTGGAGGAAAACTCTTTATAAGTGTTAAGATTTCCCTTAGGTCAGCAGTACCTACAGTACAGTTAAGTAATATTTCTCCCTGATGCCATATGCAATAAGTAACAGTATTTAGAGGAGTAAATAGTCACATTTAACTAATTTTAATTTAATACTCTTATGTTAAATGTGACCTTGTTTTTAATGCAGCAGCAAATGTCAGCTGTTATTCCTTGCATGCTTGAAAATGTATGTGTGAAATGTTCAAATGGCAATGGTGTAAATCTAACCTTTTCATAGTAGGTATCCATGCAAAGATAAGCTATATAAGCTGTAAGACAGGCAAAACAGCTTTCACAGTATGTTCGCCCACTTAGTGTCTCTGCTTCCAAAAAGATCCCATTTATAGTATTGATAGTACTTACTAAAACTGCACGGTCAATCTGAAAAACAAACAAAAATCCTAATCAAAACCTAAAATTGATAATTTTGTTGTGCTAAAATATTTTATTATAATAGTTATCAGTTATACCTACATCATATTTACAATTGTCATTACAAGTCATCTAAATTTACATGAGTAATGCATGACTTTAAATAGTTTAATGAACATTTACACATGTTATTTCAACAAGTAGTAAAACTAGTATGTGATTGCACAACACATTTGCTAAGTTTATATTTATGTTAAATTAATAATATAAATACATACATATTATTACAGAGATAATTTTGGAATACTGCTTCTCGTAGATTCCGTTTGCTTTGACAATTTATATAGTAAAATTAGTATTACACCAATTTATACCATACAAAAGCTATTTACTATACTTTTACTTTTAAATTTAGGTTTTATTGTTTTTGTTTACAAGAGGAGTTTAGCAATCATTGCTACATCATTATCTTTTAAATTGTTAAAAAAGATGTATTTTCTTCTTTTTAACTTCAACTTATAACTAATAAATTCTAGAAGCTTTTTAAGCTTTAAAACCTATCGTTTGACTTATACTGAGTAAACACAAGAGATATCTGACCTCAGGCAACCAAGGGCCTAATCTACATAATCTAACAATCTTGTAAACCTATGGTTTGTCTTTCAAGTCTGTATTCTTGTAAGCAAACAGCCTAATTTATATGGTGGCATATTGTTAAAGTTATAATACAGGTAAACAGTGTATTTGTTTCATAAAATTAAAATTCACGATGGTTAATTTAAACCTGGATATTTATGATGGTCCCTCAAACTTCAAAACAGCATAGTTGTACTTAAATCAACTGTCATAGCAACTTTATAAATATAGTGAAGAATGGAACATACATAAACTGTAAGCAGATGTACCATTCTAAATTACAGTTCTATATATTTTATTACCTTATTTTTAATAGTACAATGCAATAAATATTTAAAAAGTATTAAATATTTAAAAAGTATTAAAAATGCTGCTCCAGAGAGAGCCCTGGAGTAAAAATGCTGCAACTTCAATAAGTTAAAATTGAAAAAGAATGCAACCAAGTATATGTTCACTGTGCTTAATGCTGAAAAATGGTGCATGAGAAGAAAACAAAATATACATCACATATATCAGTTATATATCACTTGCTATTTCATGATTCAAAATAAATTACCTTTCCTTCCAGCTCCTGTGGAAATTTATTCTGGAAACTTACTCCTGTACCTTGTGAAAAATCACGCTGAAGAAATACTTTAGTACACTGTGATGTTGAAAGTCGTGACATATGATCCATTTTATGAGCCTTTCAAGCAGATAAAAGAAAATAGCAGACTACAGCATATTCTTTGATAATACATTAAATTAAACCAGAGTATATAGCAATTAGCACTTGTAAGCTAAAGCATTCCAACTAATTAGAATAATGTAGAAGCCAGGCACTGCACTAAATGCTATAAAACAATGTCAAATCAATAATAACAAATGGGTTCAAAAGAAAAAATATAAGAAATTTCTTATTGTTAATGAACCTCTACATCAGATGATCAGTGCAGCATATGATAACAAGAATAATGGTCAGCAATGTTCTAAGACAAACATGCTGCAGTATTACTTTTTATTAGCAAATCATTTTACACATGATTATCATGGGATCAAGGTTTTTAAAGTAAAAATTGTATTTTTGTACAATCTCAAGCATAGTAATATATTTAATTTATTTAAGTGATAAACATATAGCTAACTCCATACAGAAAGTGCTAATTTTAAAAAAAAAACATTTTTTCGGGTACATTATAAATGTATAAATGTTTGCATGTTTCTTTTAATAAATAAAAATGAAAATATATAATCAACAAATTACTGAAAAAGTATTGCTTACATAGAAACTGTTAAAATAATAAATAAAAACATAAGGCATAAGGCCATAGCAAACAGATATGACAGAACTTAAAGCTCAAATTCATTTAGTATAAATTATTGTTTGTACTAGAGATTGGAGAGGAACAGAAAAAGTGCTTAATATCTACTCAACACCTAAATGATGGCTGATATATCATGGCTAATGTATACTACTGACAAAAATGTAGCGTCACTGCAAAAATGAACACTAAACTTTGTACATGCAGACTGAATTATGGGAGTGCAGATTAGGAGTAGGATATAAATATTTATTTTCATAAACAACAAATTCATACTAGTTCGGTAACAAATTGCTAAGATATTCTTTTATTACAATTTAGATGAGAACTAAAAAAGTACAAATGACTCATTTAATGAGTGAAGTATGAAAAATACTTGTTGGGAAACTGTTCTATTATGAATTTGTTGTTTATGAAAATAAATATAATATATGCACTGGATTTCTGACAATGCCTTTTTGCACAATTTGTTTGTCATTTATTCTAGTATTTCGACACTGTCAATCATATAGAGTCCAATATGTGTATGTGTATATAAATTGACTATTAAAGTAACACAATTTCTTCATGTGATTTACAAACATATATTGTGCATATTCAAAATAAACTTCTGAAATATATAACTTATAAGTTTATGAAATATATAACCATCCCCATTCTCACAGATGGTTCAATGTGTAAATATTATTGAGTATATATATATATATATAATTACAATTTAAAAAATTGAAACAAACTTAAACCTACATTTAAATATGTTCTCTCTCTCTCTCCGCATGATTTTAAAACTGAAAATTATAATTGTTAATGTTATTCAATCAATACCTATAATGATATACAAAAGGTCCTAATTTGTCCTATTGACACTATGCAATGATATAGACATTAGAATTAAATGCTCACCTTTCCCTCGACTCCGTTGAATGTGCTACCAGTAACTGGTAAATAAATAAACTTTGGTCAGTGATGAATGTAGAGTCCAATGTGCCACCAGAAACCAATAAATAATTAAACCTTGGCCAGTGATGAAATCTCAGTCCAAAATGCTACCAGAAACTGGTAAATAATTAAATGTGGGTCAATGGTTAATGTTCCTCTTCTCAAAATCAACATTTTGGTCATCAATTTGTTCAATTACTTTAAAAACAATTTTTTAAAAATATAAAATAAACAGAAACTTCAAAGAAATAGTTTAATACTATCTCCTAAAAGAAAAATCAATTCTTGATAATATTGTTGATAATAATAACTTAATTAATTAAGAAACACATTTTTTTTAAATACTACCACTTTTACACAAAATAAAACATTAAAACTATAAATGCAGCCTACATTCATTGTAAATAAAACTAAAACATGGGAATTCAATGCATATATGAATATGATTAGACAGTTATTTTAAATTTCAATGGATTCATTATTATTTTGAAAAATATATTTTACTAAGTGAGAAGGGAAAAATTAAATTAAATTTACTGGTCAAAAATAGAAAATATTAATTATGAATAAAAAGAGATATTATAATGCCATTATTAAAATTAGAATTATTATTAGAATATTTAAATGTATTGATAAAGAATGTATTATTCAGTCATGATTTTGCTTCTAGTACTATGGTTAAAACCAAAGTTATGATGACCATCAAAACAAAGTATTTGAGGAATATGACTAATGGCATAACATTATCTATGAAATTACTTATTAAATGTATAAAACACTAATAAACTTTGTTTTAGTGAAAGTGAATTTGAATTAATTTTATAAAACAACCACTTTGATTAGAATATTTATTACATTCAAAGTGGTTGTTTTATAAAATTAGAAAAGCCATAGAGATAGACAAGTAACTAACTAACAAAAAAAATCTTCTAAACCTGGGCACAAATGGTTCACTCATCAATATTAATATTATATAACTAAAAAAAATTATAGTTTAAGGCCAAGAAAATAAAAGATTCTATCTCTTACAGTCTTAGTCTTAAGAGACATCTACTAAGACATCTGAAATTTTCTTTACAAATGTTTAAAAAAACACAACAAACAGAATTCATTATAACTGATACTTATAGTGCTAGTGATACTAAATTAGTAAATATATTAATTAATTTAAAATTTAAATATTAAACTTTAAAACCATACATAAAACAGCAACAACCACTGATTAATGTCATAAACACTCTAATATTATGATTTTACTAATAAAAGAAATATTATATGTAACTAGTAGGCTTATAAATTAATAATTGAATGGGGGATGACATCACTAAATGACTATGATTAGTATGAACAAAAATAAAAATGTCTTGTTTTTACAATATCTGAATATGCATTAGTCATAGTGTATTACTTTAGTTTTAAGAATAAGAGAAAGCAAAAATACCTTATCCCATTAAATTAAAAATAATTATAGTTATGTGATCTGTTAGTGTTATATCGTACTGTACTCGTGGAAATTTAACTGTAGTGTTAGTAACAGTTAAATTTCACGGGTACAGTAGTGTATATTAATTATTAGTAATAGTTTTTTAATACAAGTATAACCAAATAAGTCTCTGGGGCGGTTTAAAATATTGTCATAAGGCTTTTATTTTCAATGTGCAGCATAACTTGACATTCTAACTACAAATATTACTTTAAACATCGCGAAAAGAAAACTCACGATACTATTAGTATTATTAATATTACAATAATATTATTATTAAAAACTACGTTATTTGTGGGCATAGGATAACAATACTAGTAATACTGTCTCCTTCATTCTTTCCATTCATAGCAGAGTGTAGAACGAAGAATCGATCACAATAAAATATCCCTGAAACAAAAACTTAATACAGGATTCATTAATAGTTGGTAATGTAAAATAAATTAATGTTACTAATGCAATGTATACACTATATTGCTACTTACTTCGGCTGCCATATTAGTTTCACCGGAAGCTTGTCTACAAGTGTCAAGACGTTTAATTGGACGTTAACGTACTTGAACTTCCAAAATGGCGTGCATGGGCAAGGTGCTTGCAAGGTTGTCAGGTAAGAAATTAATTTAGTTAAGAAAACATACCCTTTTTTAAATAAATAATTTTACAATCGTTTCAATGACTTCATCGATTTCTTAGTAGGAGGTTCATCAGAGTGTGCATACTTTACTGAAAGTGACATAAAATCATGTCATTTGTCATTGGACGTCTGCTAACTTTTCGTTATGTTTCGTGTTTGTTCAGTTCGTACTTTGTACTTTATGTTGAAAACACAGGCATACGTGAAATTAGTGTTCCCACATTTTCGTCCAGTGTTTGCATTAGGACAGAAAAAAGACATTACTCACTCTTTTAATGTAGTTTGTTTGAAAATAATCCCACAAAATATTTTATGTATATTTTACTTTTTTTTAGTTGATTTTATTTAAACTGGTTGACTAAGTTCCTATGTCTTACTATGACAGTATGAGACTGAAGTTTTTGTCTTGATATAAAAAAATAATGTGAATACAATTTACTCCTAACATTGGGAATTTTAAAATATTTCTTAAAAGGACACAGCCTCTGTTTATATTCTTTAAGTGAAATGTGTAATTTAACTACTAAACTAGTATTTTCCAGTCCAAAAGTGACTTTGATATTGATACTGTGCAGTCTCATTATAATTTATATATAATGTCCCAGTTAAGGGACTGTTAATGTTATAAATGGTTCGAAATATTAGAGTTTGAATTATTCAACTAAAAAAATTTAAGCTACCCAACTTTTGAAGCAAACTTAGTAGGTCTAATTTAGAAATAAATTTGTTAGACACTGGCATAAAAAAAAGTATGGTATTCTAGCATAATAATTTTGCATGAAAAATTAAGTCATTTTTATATTTAAAAAAACAACTGTTACTTGAAATGATTGTGTGAGTTGAAAATTCAGAATTTTTTTGTCCTTCACACCAGTGTACCCAGTGAACCATTCTTAGACATATTAATATCTATTTCAAGCTTATATATAAATTTTACTATTTTAATTATAGCACTTTAGCAGTAGATGTTGGTTTCATACTCATACTTCTTACAGTTTAAGTACATATACAACCACAAATGGTCAGTTGCACACCAGGCACATACATAGATACTAAATTTGCCTCCATTCATAATCCCCAATATGTAGAAATGTTTAGACAGTTGATAGACTGAACAGAGAGTTTGATGAATGAACTGGCGATTTTAGCCTGTAACAAAAAGGGTAGAGAATTATTGAAAGAAAAGACTATAAAAATCTACATGTGACACAAAAGACATATGATCTATTTAAATAATGCTAAATTTGTTATAGTCAAATAATAGTTCACACTCTTAAGTAAGCAAAGGTTGATTGGAATGCCTACTAAAGTCTGTACTCTCCAGTATACAAATTAGCTGTAATGCATCTCCACTTTAGAGCAGGGGTGCACAAACTTTTTAGGCCAGAGGGCCACATTTCCAATTGATAGTGCATGGAGGGCCGCAAGTCAGATTGCACATGGATGACAACAGAAATAATGAAATACATTCGTTTTTTCCTTATTAACCTAGATTTAGTCTTTATTAGTGAGAAGGGTGAGCCTGAATGCTGTTAACAACTTTATCAATATTTGGTTCGAGTTTTGTAGTCGCCAGCCTCAAAATCGAACAGAGATTGTTGTCGTCAAATTCGATCTCAGCTTGTTCTTGTTCATGTTCATTACTGAAAACGTTTGTTCACACAAGTATGTGCTGCCGAATTCTGACAACAACTTGCAAGCCAAGTCCTTGACATTTCTGTTTGTGCTCGAGCTGAGACTTCCATAAAATGTTAAAATGTTGTTCTGCTGAAATGATGACTTCAGTTCAGGTGAACATTGAAAATCAATGACCGTCAGTAAAAGGCCCTGATGATTTGGCAACAATATGTGCTACTTTGCAACTTGCACGAGCAAAATACTTGTTTTCTTCAGACTTTTTGTGAAGAAATGTTGCTGTGCTGACAGACCTTTTAAAAGTTGCTCAATTTTGTTGTTTCTCCAGTGCCTTTTAAGTCATCAAAAGTCGCAGCTGCTTTGTTTTGTAATGCCGCTTGCAGTTGAAGTCCTTCATCACAGTAACAGACTCACAACAAATTAAGCACATAGCTGCTCCATTAAAATGCCGCATAAAGTATTTAGCCTCCACTCTTCTTTAAACTGATGATTTTCGTCTTCAATTTTACACTTCTTATGCGCAGGTTTCTGACATATTAACAAAGGGCAGTAGTTTAAAAACAACTTCACTCCGTAATTCATTCATTCCAACCAGACATCCACAGCCACATATTCACACACACTGACTGCACCATCCTTCCCCCCATCCCCAGTGTCACCTCACCCCATCCCCAGACTGAACTTTAGCTGGCTGCCTGCCGACTTGGGTTTAGATATAGACCTCTTTCTAATGCTATTTGATGTCACCATACATCAAAGATGTGCAGATACTACTATTTCAACAGTACACCTTTGATCAGCTGAACTGAACAAGTGCCCAATACACAGCCTCTCACCTCAATACCGCATCCAGCGTTTGTTTTCAACACAGCACAAGATGCTTCCACGGGAAAGCAAACCACTGTTCTACTCCCTTGTTCAGATTAATGTTAAAAGCTCCTTGCCTGTTACAAATAATGGTAACATCCTAAAGTCTTCTGGGGGCCGCACAGGACCCTGTCGGGGGCCGCATGCGGCCCGCGGGCCGCGGTTTGTGCACCCCTGACTTAGAGGATATCAGAACAGCTTTAGTCTTGAACTAGTTGAAGAATATATCTTCTGAGGGTGGTGACTGATAGCTTCTTCTAGGATGAGTAAAGTGGAAGGCAATCTAGTACCACAGGTCAGGGATAGCAATTAAGCATATAACATTTCACTGCTGGTATTTTTGCATTATTGGATGAGTGAAGGGAACTGGTAGGTGCACAGATTCAGGCAAATGCTAAACAAAAGATTGCATGGATGCCTAACTGCTATTGTAAGAAACATTATATCAACTGAAAATGTGACCAAAAAATATTTGGTAACTTTTTTGACTGAATTATTAAAAATTGTACTAAATAGTGCTAAAAACTAAACATTTTTTCATTCATTGTATATTAATAATATACAATGATAATTTTTTTAAGGGATATACATGATTGATAGCTTGGTTCATTGAGCAGTAATTCATTTGGGTGAGGAGAAAAAGCTCTTGTTTAATGCACTATTTTGCTTGTAGTTGC
Source organism: Sinotaia quadrata (assembly GCA_028829895.1). Lineage (NCBI taxonomy): Eukaryota > Metazoa > Mollusca > Gastropoda > Architaenioglossa > Viviparidae > Sinotaia > Sinotaia quadrata. The sequence goes on along the minus strand of CM054180.1, from coordinate 52,187,232 downwards.
AGTATTTAAAAGGCAAATTATATAAGTTCACTGTTAGAATCCAAATAAATATAGCTTGGTTCATTGAGCAGTAGTTCGTTTGGGTGAGGAGAAAAAGTTCTTATTTAAATGCACTATTTTGCTTGTAGTTGCAGTATTTAAAAGACAGATTATATAAGTTCACTGTAGTGTTAGAATCCAAATAAATATAGCTTGGTTCATTGAGCAGTAGTTCGTTTGGGTGAGGAGAAAAAGTTCTTATTTAAATGCACTATTTTGCTTGTAGTTGCAGTATTTAAAAGACAGATTATATAAGTTCACTGTTAGAATCCAAATGTTGTTATTGTTAATTGCAACAATATAAAGCTTGACATCATATTATTATATTTCATTGGTTATAATATGTAAAAAAAATAAAACAACATATCACAAGTTGAATTTACACCTAGTTAGGTCAAACTATAATATTTAATATCTGCAGTGTCACATATCAAGTTTGATATACTTGTTCTATTTTTTTTTTTTAAACTGAAATTTGAACATGGTTTCTGAATTTACGCCTGCTGCATATGACTTAAGATTTCTGGCTATTCTGGCAATGTCACATATCAAGTTTGATATACTTGTTCTATTTTTTTTTAAAACTGAAATTTGAACATGGTTTCTGAATTTACACCTGACTCAAGATTACTGGCTATTGATATTCAATCATTCATCACTTCTAGGTTTAACACTTATGTATTTACATTTAATTCAACTTTAACTGGTCAGCTCAACTCTTCATCTTATTCATAATCATAGGTGTTAAAATATATAAATTTATATTATTGTTCCATTTTTAGTTCCCTATTAAAAACACTTTTAATTGTTGACCTGTCATTCATTGATTCAAAAGAAAGATTTATGTTTTGAGATAATACAGTTGAATCAGATAGTAAAGGGTACATTTCATATAAGTTTAGGCTTTATAAGTGTGCTGAAAAGTTTAAAACCATGCTAAAATATTGCATATAAAGTAAGTTTTGGAGGAAACTGCTTTGAAGTATGGTGACATTTTTAGGAACAGATTGCAAAAGACCTTAGTACACAATTTATAATAACTTTTCAAGAATGTGTAGTAAAATTGTATGTTTGTAGAAGACTAAAGTTGTATAGTCAGTATTTTGTAACTTACTCTTTACTGCATTTTGTTAAAATAATTATTAGTGATGTGTTATGTGACAAACTTTATTAATATAGTTAATCATCATCGTTGTTCATTGTTTTTAGAAATTGGATGAGAGTAGTCAGTACGTTGTAATATTTGTTTTGGATTAATTGAATATATAGTAATATTGGAGTTATAAAATTATTTATAGAGTACAATTGTAGCATAAAGCTGCAAATTATGGATGTTTGGTTGATTAATTGCATTAAGAATATGATATGTATCTATAATATTTGCCATTAAATAATACATACAATTCATTGATCTGCATTGGACAAGGAAATTAAGTCATTATATGACAAATGGGAAAATAATTACACTATTTTGAGTCATTATTTTTATCTAATATAAGTAATAATAATTTGTACTATTGTCTATTATTACAGGGCTGGGTTCATGTCAGGGTGTACGAAAAATTTATACAGCCACTCGCCATAACTTAATGATTGGTTCCAACACCAAAGTCATCTGTCAAGGCTTCACTGGAAAACAGGTAATTGTAAATAAATATATTAACATAAAATAAATTTAAAACATTCTCTTATGGATTTTACTTTTGTGCCTTTAATATATATTTACAATTTCTAAAAAGATATTGATCACACCTGTTGATGGTTGGAAAGAGCAGCTTAACATCTTGATACTACTAGACTGGCAGAATACAAAAAAAGTATCAGATTTTAATTGGATTGGAAGCAGTTGTATTGATTATACAATTGTTTATTGATTACTTTAATGAAATTGCAGATATCTGTTTATTTTCTTTCAGATTGATGTTTTGATTCTGATTATTATTGGTCAGTGATATACTCTCTAATTTTCAATGCTGGTATGCCAGGTCAACCTTCTAAAGTCTTTATTAACAGTTTTAACTCTGAAGAATAATCATTGTTTGTTTATTTATGCAAGAGTAAAACCGTAGATCATTATGTATCTCTAAGAAAATGTCTTTTTGTATGCATTAAATAATGCTGTAAATTTCCATTATCCGTTAGAGACTATAATCAGTTTTGCTGTAATTTTTGATTTATTGATAATGATTCACAATGTACTTTTCACTTGCTTGTCCTGGATGTCTCACATTTTGTGTGTGCTTGCCTTTGTGTGCATGTGTATTCATGTGCGTGCATGCTTGCCTTTGTGTGTGTGTGTGTGTGTGTGTGTGTGTGTGTGTGTGTGTGTGTGTGTGTGTGTGTGTGTGTATCAGTCTCACTCTGTTCATGACACCCTGTATATGTTGTTTATTGTTATTTTCAGAGTGATTTGAGGAAATAAGTTTATTTAATTTATTTACAATAGGGTACATTTCATAGCCAACAAGCCATAGAATATGGCTCAAATCTTGTTGGTGGAGTCTCTCCAGGAAAAGGTGGACAAAAACATCTTGATCGACCTGTATTTAACTCAGTTAAGGAGGTATGTCTTTTGCACTTTTTGTTGTATATAGTAGGAGAAAAACTTGCTTCTAATAATATTCTTTTTGCTGGATAACCAGACATGATAAAATAGAATGTACCTGGTAGGATTAAGGAATACACACAAGTTTCATACAATCCCTAAATACTCATGAAAGTTTGTGAAATCTGAGGTAATTTATATTCTTGAAAATTGACATTTAGAGGACAAGATTTTAAAAATTTGTGGCGTTCTAAGGAAACAACTGTTTCCCTTCTTTTCAATCTTTTTCTATTTCAGTGTGTAAAAATCATAATCTTTATTTGGTTACAAAGGCCAAAGGGATGTAACTCACTAAATTGGATGTTATAAAATTCAACAGACTTGCCATCCTTCACACTTTATCCTGGAAAATCCTGGAATGTGCACCCTGTTTCGGGTTTTTGAAAACATTTGAAAAAATTGAATATACCATTTTTTCTATACTATAAATTTTTGTTTGGTAACAGACTTGCAGGTTGTTAGACTTTGTAAAGACCTCTTTGTAGATAGTCCCACCACCACTGCTTCAAGCCTATCAGATGTAATTATCCTCACCTTGTAAAGAATATATGGATAAAATCATTTGCTTAATAACTTAATATTGTATATTATCATTATGATTAAAGAAATTCCTGCCCCAAAGGGAAAAAAAACTAAACAAAATATTTATCTGCAGATATAGTTTATACCAATATAATTCATGGATTTCTGTATCAACTCTAATGGCAAGTTTGCCTGTGGTTGTTTCTTGTTGAGTTAGTATATCAAGGTTGGTACTCTGAATGGTAGATGTATATGAAAACTGGGATCCAGTTTAACTGACAGATTCTCATATGGTGGTTTTTGTTTTAATAGAGCAATCAAGGTGCAGCATTGTGATCAGGTTTTGCTAATTAGTTTTAGGATACAGCAAATAAATGATGGTGTTTCCTTGGGTATCTCTGTAGTATTCCCTTGTTTAACTTTCCCATGGTTCTGCTCTATAGCAGTTTGCTCTCTTCTTCATAATCATTGACACTGACGATAGCTCTGAAGTGTTTATAGGATTGGAATCTACATCTTTAGCTTCAATGGAAGTCAAATGATTCACCAATTTTTAAGCATTCATTCTTCTTCCATGTGAAAAATTTATTTATGTGAATAAGGTTAGAGCTAACCTGATCTACTGTTCAGTAATATTTTATGCCATCAACACTAACTATTCTTCAGACTGCTTGATATATTTTGTGCCTTTTCTACACTTCAGTTAGAGTCTCCAAATTGCTTGACATATTTCACTCCTTATGGTCAGTTTCTAGCAATAGCTACTCCTATTTCTGTTCTTTCTGTGCAGGTTCATCAGGTGAGCTATCTTGTTTGCATGAGGTTTTTACCTTTCTCACATTGATTTTAATCTGTGGTTTGGCCTTTTCCTAGCCTAGATAGTAAAATTGCCACCAGGTATTAACTAGGGTTGATTTTTTTACATTAGTAAAGCATTGGAGCCTGTCTTTGCTTGCAACTCATACTTTATTCAGAAAGAGAGGTTAATATTTTGGTTTCTTTTTTACAACACATTTACTGATTGAGTAAAAATAAAGTGCAGTAAAAAAATTAATATATTGGGGTACATTCTTTTGCTAGTGGGATTTAATGCCTTTACCTTATTACATACTTATTTACTAAGTGTAGGGAATAAAATCATAGTAAAATAGCATAGCTGCGTTCATATATGTTTTGGGACATAGAAAAAGTTTACCTGTGACAGCTTCTTGTTCAAATTTTATAATAATTAAAAGTGTTTGGAATTGTTCTGAATGTTTGCCATTTAATGATATGCAATGAGGAAAAGTAATTGATTTTTGTATTATTGAAAGGCAGTAATCTGAGAGTTGATGTCCAGTACTAAATGTTGTATTACTGAAAAATGAAAAACGTTGACTTTTTTGGTGGGATGCATGAAATAGTAAAATAACAAACACATTTATACATGACTAGAACATATTTGAATTATTTGCTTTCTGTTTTGAACACTGCATATATCAATTTATCTTTATGTTGGAGCTCTTCGTTTTATTTAGCTTCACAATCATTCTTTTTGACATGAATCTGTTGTCAAGTTTGATAACATTTTGATTTTATTAATTAATTGTAAACAAAAGATTTATTTGTTCATAATTTTCATAGGCTGTTGATGGAACCGGTGCTACAGCAACTGTGATATTTGTTCCTCCACCATTTGCTGCTGCTGCAATAATAGAGGCAATAGATGCAGAAATTAGCTTGGCAGTATGCATCACTGAGGGAATCCCACAGCAAGATATGGTGCGAGTAAAACATAAGCTGGTCAGACAAAACAAAACTCGGCTTATTGGACCAAATTGCCCTGGCATCATTAAGGTAGTTTCAAAAGCATTTGTGAGTTGTTTGATTCTTGTAATTGCTACAGCTGCCTTAATATCATTGTTGAACATCATTAAGGTAGTTTCTAAAGCATTTTTTAGTTGTTTAAGCCTTGTAATTATTACAGCCTGCTTAAATATTATTGCATTTTCTCATATTTTCTAATATTTATATAAACTCATAAAGCTCCTTATTAAGATTATTTCTTAAAGATGACACTCTTTTAAGATTAGATTTGTACATGGCAAAGAGCAAAAAAAGTATTTTCAAGCTACTGTCTTCAAATTTGACATACACATTGGCTTTGATTTAGGTGAAATTAATCAAATTATTAGATTTTAGTTGGTTTACTTTTATAAATAATTTCAGTTGGTGGTTGTTGTTTTTTTATAAATAATTTTATTATCCTTTATATGAGCCGAAAAATGTAAAGGATGCATATTTTTTAAATGAGGAAAAGTTTGGCTTGTTTTTAATAGAATGCCTGTTATAGATCTTAAAAATAAGTTAATTATCAGATATTTTAAAAATTGTTAAAAATAAACTAATTATATTATTAAGCTTTAATCAAGCTATGTTTGGTTTTTTACCTGTTTAACCCGTTCGTCGTCTTCGGGACGATTTTGGCGTCTTAAAAAAAATTCTACACACGTCTTCGGGACGAAATGGGACGCCACGCTCGCAGGCGTGGCTAAAACGATCATGCTATTAAAAGAGATCCAACCGGAGTGAAAGAAATATGTGGTCTGCCTCAGCAACCACTGTGCTCTAAATTCTATCTTTAGATATTATAATTAGGAAGCTCATGTGACTGAATTCCCGCGGTTTGTAACACAACCCTGCAGCTTCCTGGAAAGTTTTTGGCAGACTTTAGGATTACGTAATCTATATAAATATGGCAAGCGCACATTTTCAGTTGGATTATTGTGAATTTGCTTCTACGGCTGGATCAGAGTGTGAGGAGAGTAGTTTTTCTTCAGAAGAAGAGGATATTGAACAAGAGGATATTCCACTTTTAGATGAAAGAGGTGACACCAATGCCACTGAATCTAGTAACGAAACCGGTCGCCCGCATGGCGACATTTTGAATGTATCGAGTGACGCACGCGTCGCCGCGAGCATGGAGATTCAAACATTTGCAGGCTCTAGTGGGGTAAAAATGCAGTTTCCAGAAAATGCTACAGTACTTGACATTTTTCAGGCATTTTTACCAGAGAATTTTGTACAAAAGATTGTCGAGTACACTAATATATATGCTTCTCAGCAACTTTTGCACGATAACCTTTGTGCTACAAGTCGTATCAAGAAATGGCACGATACACAGGTGTCTGAAATATATCAATTTTTGGCACTTATTTTTTTGATGGGAATATGTAGACTACCCACATTGAAACATTATTTTTGTAAAGATGAAGCCTATGGCCAACCTTTATTTCGTAAAGTAATGTCTGGCCGTAGATTTTATTTGTTACTAAATTGCCTACATTTTTGCGATAACGCTGTCTCTGATCCTACTGACCGTATCCACAAAATTCGATTGATTATTGATCATTTCAGACAAGTATTTTCATCCATTTATGTGCCTGGAGAAAATATTTGTGTGGATGAATCCCTGATGTTGTGGAAAGGTCGTTTAGGATTCAGGCAGTATATAAAATCTAAACGGGCTAGATTTGGAATCAAATCATACGAAATTTGTGAGAGTCTTACAGGGTATGTTTACGATTTCATTATGTACACGGGGAAAGACACTGAGTACACTTTTACTGATGGAAATCAGGGTGAGAAAGTTGTTCTAACTCTTTTAGAACCACTTCTAGGGAAATATTACAAGGTGTACACAGATCGCTTTTTCACTAGCCCCACCTTAGCACGCATTCTTTTGGCAAACAACACATACATATGTGGAACTGTCATGGGAAACAGAAAAGACATGCCAAAGAACTTTCCAGGCACTAAGCTCACTCCAGGACAAATTGCAATTGTCCATAATGATGGTGTTTCTTGTTTTGCATGGCAAGACAAGAAACAGATACTCATGCTAAGCACAATGCATCATGACAGTACAATAATAAATACAGGCAAAAATCATTACAAAACAAAAGAACCAATTCTGAAACCAGCTTGCATTTGTGATTACAACAAATATATGGGAGGGGTGGATTTGTGTGACAGTGTAACAACTGCATACCCTAGCATCAGAAAAACAATAAAGTGGTACAAGAAAGTTTTCTTTCACATTCTTGACATTGCACTGTACAATGCCTGTGTTGTTTACAAGAAACACACAGGTAAATCAATGACATTGCTAGATTTCAGAGATGCAGTATTGAAGCAAATACTAGAAAAATATCCTGAAGTCAATGTTTCTAAAGGTGGTCACGCTTCTGCTGACAGTTTGCCACCATCTAGACTGATGGGTAAACATTACATTACACTTTTTCCTCGTATTGATACAAGTAAACCAACACCGAGGAAAAGATGTCGCCTTTGTGCAGACCACAAAGTTGAGAAAAGGACACGTCACCTGTGCCCAACATGTGATGTTGCCCTATGTCTTACCCCCTGCTTTGAAAAATTTCATTCAAAGCAGACATTGTAAATTCTTTTTTTCTAATTCTTCTTTCCTGTTTTTGTCTATTTTCTTCTTTGTATTATAGGAGCATTTTGAACATTTATTTTCATAATTTACAACATATATAAAACATATGTAATTCAGCAACATAATACTTTATATTTATTTTCATAATTTACAACATATATATAATATGTAATTCAGCAACATAATACTTTATATTTATTTTCTTTTCATTATGTACAAAAATTTATTTGTAGCCTATATTTTCTTCTTTTACTCCTGATGAAATCGAATACATACTCAGTATTTTTTTATTTTTTTATTTTTACCTGACAAGTTACCTGTGTATTCATTGTACAATACAGAATAGCAGAGTATACAAAATTTCTAAACTTTACTGATGTTGATTTCCATAATAAAATTTTCTGAATCTGCATCTGCATTTCTGCTTCACTAAGTCTACATCTGCAATTTTATTATATATATATATAAATCAACTTACCTAGCAGTGCTACCTTCTTCATTTTCTGCATTGGAATTTGTGAAAAATTGGACATGTGTGCAACTAGTATTTGGTGTGTTATCTACATGTAGAATTTTCTTATATATAAATCATCTTACCTTTAGTTTACCAAGCAAGTGGCTGGCATTGTTTCCTTCTTCATTTGTGCCTTGGATTTTTGAAAAAAACATATTTGTGCTTTCTTCACTTCACTTCAGTAACCGTGACTGGTGTGTTATCTACATGTACAATTGTATTATATAAATCATCTTACCTTTACCAAGCAAGTGGCTGGCATTGTTTCCTTCTTCATTTGTGTCTTGGATTTTTGAAAAAGAATATTCTTGAAAATATGTGCAACCAGTATTCATGTCACTTCAATTTGTGCTTTACTAACTTTGACTGATATGTGTTATCTACATGTAACATTTTCTTGGGTACGGGAGGACACTATTTTCTTCTTTATTTTTCTGTTCCTGGACTTTGGAAAAAAATTATTGTTCAACTGGAAATGTGCGCAACTAGAATTTCTTCAATTGAACTTGTAAACTGTCATATAAATAAAAATTAGATCTATTTTTCTACATTTGGAAGCTGTCATCAGACACATCTCGGGCGCTGTAGTCACTGAGTAAAAGTACTTGGTGGTTGCATGCTTGATGCTCTGTGTTTTAGGACTGAAAGTGGAACTTTTTATGAATATCGACCCCCACAAAACACTGACTGACGGTGGGATTATGAATGAAACACCCCCACAACGATGATAAAAATCGCAAGTTCAACAAAAAGGTAAGAAAATTTTTTATTATTTACTTATTTTTCAATTTTAAAATAACTTTTAAAGAAAGTTTAATAATTCTATAATATGTCTACAATAGTTTAAACTTAAAATTGTGAAAATCCATTATAAATCACACTCGCTTTTCAGTTTTAAATACGGCTACCGAGAAAATTGTTGTTGGGCGGTAAATATGCGTGACAGAGAGCTGCCATGACGCGTTTTTCGTAGTGACGACGAACGGGTTAAACAATACCCCTGTAACTTTGTGTAGATCTCGAGGTCCAGATCTGCAAGCAAGAGGCATTGGAGTGTGACACAATGCCACCCTAGTTATTGGTTATGATTATTACTATTATAACTAATTACAAGTGATGAGAATCTTAATGTTAATAATAATTCTCCAGAAGAAACCACTCATCTTACTCACTTGATGGATATATGGGTGCTGTAAACATTTTCTCTCTCCCACAACATTAAAGACAAACATTTACTGTCACACAATATTTCTATAGGCAGAAAACTTCTTACCAATGGAGAAGATAAATTCATCTATATTTGGTGAGCCCCCATCCACCCACTATCTCTCCAACATATGGTTATCAATATGTGTAAGAAGGTCAATAAATTTATTAAATCAACAATCAAATATACCTATAACAAATACAATGAAAAGATTATTTGACATCAATATTTCCATAATTTCAATGCTTATACTTATTATATCCTAACACATAATTCAGCGGTCGGATTAGTGTCAATATAAATCACAGGATCATTCTTATTAGAGAACAGAAATGGAGTTATAGAGAGATAAACAATAATACAGTTGAACCCGGTTATGTCGCCAGCCTATGGGTTTGCCTAAAAGTGTCAAGATAACTGATGATCGAGATAACCAAAAACCAATATGGCGGCAATATATTAACATGCTTGAAATTTCTTTATGTACATGCACATGTTTTTGGTGATTTTTTTAACACAACAGCGTTGCTGCGATTTGTTTGATGCAATTGGCATACTATAAAAACGTACGTACATGTTTGCTAACAACAAAAGGCATGTGTGCACCTACTAACAGCAGAAATTTACCAGTATACAATAAAAACCACCATCGATTCTCGATACAAACCTTTCATTATATTCTCCAACATTGCAAACACAAATGTTAACAACCTGCAGCTCGAACTTAAGGGCATTGTTTTCCCCCATCAGGTGCAATCCTGCCACACACAAAAAGCAACAAAACATTTTAGACTTTGTAAAGAAACCATAGTAATCTCATGTACGATACTTTTCAGAGCTGTGTCAGAGCGAAGACTTGCAAATTTAATTTTGACACTTGTTAGCTTTTTTGTAAAAATGAACCACACCCCGCAGGTTTCTTGTGATTTTGTGAGCGATCTTTGTGTTTGCAATGTTGGAGAATAGCCCTTTGGCTGGTCTTATTCTGTTATGTCCTTGTTATTTTTTATGTGATTCTTTTAAATTTTGATAAAGATTTCAAGTCTGCTTAACAATAAACATTCTTGCATTTAGTAATATTCCAAAAATAACAGTTTTGTTAATTTAAAAACACTCACAAAAGATTAAAAAATTTGTATTATACATTTTTATATTAAATTACACAACACCTTTTTATTTCTCCTTATAGCCAGGTGAATGCAAAATTGGAATAATGCCCGGCCACATACACAAAAAAGGAAAAATTGGTAAGTCTCTAAAGTAACTAACTACTGATTTATTTAGTATAATTTTAGTTCAGATACTTTTTAAATGATTTTATCATCAATTATGCTGGTTACAAAGAAATAATTCTCTGATTTCTTTGTTTCCATCATTCAACCAGATGATTATACAAGAAAAGTTCAACTGCTATGCACACTATAAGCTGGAGCCCTTTAAAAGACCTACATATGCTCACATAGAGAGATAATGAAAATAAACCTACCTAAGAGAGTGATGTCCCTCTGTGAAAGTATATTAAAACAAATTATGTATGTTTATAACCTTTTTCGTATTATTAACTGTTTCTTTTATAAATGGGTTTTTCCACAAACTGACCTGTCCATTGAGAAACTTCCATTGAGGATTAAAGCTTAAAAGGCATGGAAAGACGCGTTTGGGGAAAGTAGGTTAGATCACAGGTGAAGGTCACGCCAAAAATCAGATACTAACTATCCGTGTATGGTCATTTGCTTACTGGGTAATGACATAGCACTAAGATATTAGTTGACCTTTATTTCATTGATAAAACCACAAGAATGGGTTGGCCACGTCAGACATGCAGGCAGACTAGTGCCCACACGCCAGGGGTGACAGCTACGTCCATTTATGACCACACCTATACAAAAACATCTAGTAGTAATACCTTGGTTTCTCTAAATCAAAATTCTTTCTTGTAAATGTAATTAATTCTATATATTTTGTATTGTAAATGTATGTAGAATATTCTTGTGAATTTTAATGCTGCTAATGTTAATACATTTTCCTACAGAAGTTAAGTGGCACAACGATACTACATTTGTAAATGTGGTGAGAAATACCACATTCACGTAATTTTATTACCGTTGATTAATTGTTATCATGGGAGAGTCAACACGCGCTGCGTGGTCACTAGCTAAATTGTATTAAGAGCAACTAGGGAGTAATGAAAGAAATATATATTGTAAAGATTTTATACATTTGAATTTTCATGTATTACAAATTGTGAATTAGTCTTCAAGGACAAATTGACAAAGTGAAATATCAAAACTTTTCTGCCATAAAGTGTGCTTTCTCAATAACCCTTCTTCAAATTATGAAGGATACAAACTATTGTGACCAAAGCCAGTAGTATCTCTGTCTGTAATTTTTACCCACAGATATCTCTCTAACTTGTGGCCAACACATTCCTTGCCATGTTTACTGTTTTAATTTGATACAGTGGTACCAAATTGTTTAAGCACTAACTTCTCCTAGAATTTCAACTAGCATTCACAAAACTGCATGTTCTTTCACCCTTGCAATTAAGACAGATAATGCAAATGATGTGGGAGTCAAAATAATTTTTCAATTGGTCAAAAGACAAATATACATAGTCAGCCAAGATGTTATAAGAATAGTCAGCTAACCAAAAGGTAGGGGGGAAAAAACAGCTTTACCTTGCCATTAAGAATCAGTCAACAAAAATTAACCTTACCATATCATTAAGGATCAGTTGCAAAATGATAATTCCTTACCATTAAGAATTTGTCAACAAAATGATCAAGAAAACTCAAAATAACAGTGCTGGCTTGACAACATATTTACCCTTACTGAATTTTAAAAAATGCTATTAACTAGGATATATGAGAAATATTGCTGAGTAAGCTGCTTTTTATTTTTGTTTTTTGGGGGGTGGTGGTGGTGGTGCGCACACACATATACATATGAATGTGTGCTTTGCATGCCCTTGGCTCTGGCTTATATATGTACAACATCTATAATATGCTCATCTGGTTTTATGGAGACAAAATTCCTATTTCTTGGAACTTTACTACAAATGTTTAAGTAAAAATTTTTCACTTTGTGACAATTGCTTTATTATGTTCAAGATTTTACAATAGTAAACTAACTCATTTTAATTGAGCTTTCAGCATAGGTTTTGTTTATGTAAGCAAGATATACATGTGTGTATGGGTTATTAATAAAAACAAAGTTGAAACAGATTATTTTCTTGTGTGCTCCTAATGTGCAGTGTTGATGTGTTTTAAACTTTGTTTAGATTTATGCAATTTACAGGTTCATACTGTCATTTCTATTGCATACACATATTCATTTCCAAACAACTAATTTATGCTTGTGTTCTGATACTGAATACTTTTGCCATATTTTATATTTTTATTCTTATTTCAGGTATTGTGTCTCGCTCTGGAACTCTGACATACGAGGCCGTGCATCAAACAACACAAGCGGGGCTTGGTCAATCCCTTTGTGTTGGTATTGGTGGTGATCCCTTTAATGGAACTAATTTCATTGACTGTTTAGAAGTTTTCTTGGCAGACCCACAGACTGAGGGTAAGATTATTATGTACAGTTTTATGAGAACTTTTTTCTGAGTTCTAACACTTATAAGTTTGGAGCTCCTTTATTGGCATTAGCTTCCTGTGTTTGGAATAGCATTGCACATTTCATGACCATATATGTATGTGATCATTTCTGTAAAACAAAATACTCATAAATAAATGTAGGTCACTCATGGAGTGTATATTCACATATTTTTGCACTTCCTAAACCAAATCCATGTTGAACTCATAAAAAGATTGTATAATAAAACTTTGCATACTCTTAATCTGCATCAGTAACAAAGGTAACTGTAATATTTAAAGTCAGAAATAGGTGTCACTTTATCTTAAGAATGATTCACTCTGCATGGAGATTAAACAGTTTTGAAACATTCACTAATGACAGTTTGGTGTGTTTATAATAGGATTTCTCAACCGGTCGCTAAGGGTTCCTTAAGAGATCATTTTAAAAAATAATAAATGTTGTTTTTGAACTTAATGCATTGATATGGGCAGTGACCAAGCTAGTCTTGTTAGCAATATCATTAGACAGTTTAATTTTTTAAGACCTTTCTCAGTTTATGATGCAAGATAGGGGAGGACATTTGATAATTGGTGAGATATATAGCACCGAGGGGAGGATGGTAGGCTGGTGACATCACCCTCTCCCTTCTGAATTACAATACACATATAATTTGTAATTTCTAGGCTAATCATATCACTCACTAAATGTTATTCTCACATATTCAAATTACATGTATGTAAAATTGTGTCTTAGGCTATATTTTTTATTCATATTGCTATGACTTATTATATAATTTTATTACTCAGCATTTTATACATTTTCATGTTATAAATAGTGTTAGTTCAAATTAATTTACATCCTCTATTTAAAATCTACCAAGACTACCTTTGGAAAAATAAATTCCATTGTGACTTAAGCCAGTTAATTTTTTTTAAAAATATTATTTTGCCTTATGAGTTTTTACAGCCTCTTTGAGATGATCAAACTAACAGTTCTTTGATAAATTGGGGAGTCTGTCAGGATGCTTGGCATCAAATTCTTCAGCAGCATTGTGTTACATCATCCTTTCTGTACATGAGAACAATCTCTATTCTTTCTTCTTTAGTTAATTTATAATCCATAGTATATTAAATAGGAACAACAACAGAAAAGTAGTAAAGATATAATAAATTGTCTATGGGGCCTGACTTTTGGCACACTCTGTATGGTAATTTTTATGTAGGTGTTTCTTCAAGGGTTCCTCCATGGTAAAAGGGTTGAGAATGGCTGGTTTATAATAAAAATACCATTGTAGATGTACAGTAATTATCATAAATGTATGCTCTTTTTTATAACATGCTTGTTTCCTGGTGAAAGTGCCTTTAAAATAAAATGTTGATAATTTTCTTGTTTTTGTTTATGATTGAATTTTGAGCTTGAATTATAAATCATTGTATTATAATCACTAATGTACACAATTAAAATAAAATTTATTAGTCGAATGTCTTTCTCTGATTAATAATACAAATTAAAAATAAAGTAACATACAAGATAACTTAATCATAAGATATATATAATTAGTAAAGATAAACATGAACTGATAAATACATAGAATTGATATAGACATGGTGAATAGTTGGAAGGTCAACAGTCAGACAAATAATTAGACAGATAGATAGTCAGACAAGTGGATGGATGGAAATTATTGGAGGAACCCTTGAAACAATTTTCAGATCTTGGGGAAGTCCTGCATAAAACTATATTTATGATGTTTATATTTTTTTAATCATGATCTTTCAGGGAACCCCTAGTAACATGTCATGGAACCCCAGTTGAGAAACTCTGATTTAGTCATTGGTGCTTTGTATCATTTGTATTGATTTTATAAATTAATCTTTAAGATTAATATTTCTATGCATTTAAAGTTATGTGCTAGCAACATGACAGAGATTACTATTTCCATACATTGCTTCAGTGTTGAGTTTATTATTTAAAATGTTATTTATCTTTTTCACACTTAATCATTTATTTTCATTGTGATTTTCAAAAATATCTTTAAATGCTTGTTAAGGGATTGTTTTGATTGGAGAGATTGGAGGACAAGCTGAAGAGAATGCTGCAGAATACCTCATGACTCATAACAGGGTAAGATTCATCATCATATAATCTTCAGGGTAAGACTCTTCATCTTATAATCTTCAGGGTAAGACTCATCATCTTGTAATCTCCAGGGCAACACATAGCACCTTTCTGGCAATAACACTTCTATTTCAGTTTCACAAAGTCTTGTTTTAATCAGGATGTTAAAACATGTTTTATGTTTTAAATACTTAAGTCTGCTTTATTTAGTTGATATTTTAATAAAATAAATATACTGAAGAGGTAATTTTCCATCATTGTCATTGTATTGTCATTATTATTATTATTGCTTTTATTGGTATTTAAAGCTGGGGAAACTATAACAAAGTAGATAAAATGAGTTGCAACTTCTTATGTTGGAAATGTTGTATTTGAAAAATATATATAGTTAGGTTTCTGGTTTTGGCAGTCTTGACTTGTGGCAACCCACTGATATGAATGAACCCATGAGACACATTAATTTTCAATATTAAATTTCAATTACACATATATGTAATTATATCAACATCTGTTCACTACTACTTATGATACAGATGAATAGCAGATGTACACCAGTCACAACTAATGCTGAAGCATAGGAATGTTATTTTTGTATATGATTCATTAACAATAACATACAAACATTTACATAAAAATTGGATCATTCATAATCCAAGACCCAACTATGTGTATCAAAACTTGAAACAATAGAATTTAAGATATTTACCTCTTATGACTGACATTTAAGTATGACTTTTCTTATTTAGTAAAAGAAAATATTTTGTGCCGAGCATGGATTTCCAGTTCTCTGAATTTTAAAGCTGTATACATTCTGTTAGTTGAAAAATGGAAGTGATTTTGTTTTAAAACCTAAACAAGTGACAATTTTTTTAAAATTTACTTCTTATAATTAAGAATTAAAAATTAAATTAAAATTACATTTTTGTATTTGGGTCATTTTTGTAATTCCATTAAAACTTTTGTTAGTTCTTACTGATTATATATTTTGTTGTTATTATCAGGAAGTACTTCTACCATGCTTTACATTCAGGATTAACAGTGACCTAATTATGTTGTATTTGGGTACCTGCGTTTTCATTATTACCTTATATTTCTTTCATATCATGCATCATATGTTTGAGTAATGAATACCTTCAATTTGTACTTAGGGTCCTAATGCCAAGCCTGTTGTTTCGTTCATTGCCGGATTGACTGCTCCTCCTGGTCGCCGTATGGGCCATGCAGGTGCCATAATAGCTGGTGGCAAGGGAGGAGCAACAGAGAAAATTGAATCTTTAAAGGCAGCTGGTGTTGAGGTCTCCTTGTCACCAGCACAGCTTGGCTCAACTATGATCAAGGTTTGTAAATGGAATTTGTTTGCAGCTCCTCAGCACTTCAGCAGTAGTTAAAGATTTACTTGTGGTGTGCTCTACTAAGTAAAGCCAGAAATTTGAAAGAGTTTTAGTAACCTTTGATAAGTGTAGTTAATGCTGTAAGTCTCTACTAAATTAATTTATCTAACTCTATATGTAAAGATCTTTAAAAAGTGTGCTCTTAGTAAAGTCATTAGCTGTGTCTATATATAATAGAAATGGAAATAGCTGGTAATAATCTATGCATATATGCTGACTATGAAGATTGGTTAGTGTGTTCTCTGATTAATTAATTTATCAAACCCTCTCTATAAAGGTCTTTATGTGCAGACAAAAAATCTCAGTAAAGTCTCAGGTTAACTTTAATTATCACCTCATACCAAGTGTTACTTTATTCAAACAATTGTTATTTTATATTCTAAGTTTCTACATTCTACAGAATTACCCACAGAGATATGGTCTTCAAACATTTCTTAATATATGTCTGCACTTAACAACCCTTTTCCCTAGCTGCCAATTGAAACAATAAATTTTCTCATGAATTTAAAATATCCATTAAAATAACAATTTATTAAAATAAATAAATTTAACAAATATTAGATAAATCAAGCAAGCTTATGCATACTGAGACAATTTATTTGTATACAAAATGTTGTGCAATTAGCAAATTAACAGATTTTCCAAATACAGTCAACACAGTTAATAACTAACCTTACATTTGATTCAGTGCATACAATTCACCGACATTAATTATACAGCACTAAATGTTGTACACTGTTTTTTTTCAGAGTTAAATGTATGGTCTTAAGTGTATAAGACTATATTGGATAAAGTTTGGCCTTAGTATTTCTACTTAATAATCCATTTGTTAAAACTAATGTAGTTAGAAAAGTGAAAAATTATAGCAGAAATTATTGAGGCTATAGCACCAAGTTGACCTTGATACTTTATTTTAAGCTTTCCCTATTCCTTTCAGAGTTTTCATTGCTCTTCCACTAAAGACCAAATCTGATAAATGGTAGACTTTCTTAGCATTTGTCTTTCACAAATCAGTAGTACACAGAACTGTCACATAACATGGTAGACTTTCCTAGAATTTGTCTTTCACAAATCAGTAGTACACTGGACTGTCACATAACATGGTAGACTTTCTTAGAATTTGTCTTTCACAAATCAGTAGTACACAGAACTGTCACCATAACATGGTAGACTTTACCAGCATTACTAGTAGTATCAATATCGGTTATTGCTTCATAATCATATGCTGAAGTGTATGATGCTAATGTATCGTCAGATGGAGGTGGTAGGGTTGTTTATATTCATTCATAATATATTGAAAGGTTTTACTCCTGGTAATAAAGTTGTGAAATATTAAAACATTCTCAGCAAATAATAACTAGGAATTGTCATTCATATGAATTTGCAACTATTGAGTTATATAAAAGAAAAAGTTCGAATTGTTATTAAATTGTTAAATATGGTAGTTATAAACATAAAAACATCCTCTTGATAGCTGACAACTACAGATGATATAATCAAAAAATTGCATTTGCACTTACTGTCAGTTTTATGAATGTAGCTATCTTAAAGTCATGATATATGAAATAATTCTGTTATGATGATAAATTTGTTAAATATGGTTAGTTTTAAAATAGAAATATCCCTTCTATAAAAATACCTATCGTGACATTTAACTTTCTGTCATGTAAATGAATATAAGCATCACAAGAGTAAGGCATGCATTTTGCTTATATTAAATTGATTGTTACTAGTTGTTTAGGATTCCAATGAGCCACTGGTATATTACCATATTATTGATTTCTTGATTACTGATACTTGACATTTTACATTGTAGGTTTAAATATCCTTGAACATTTAAGAACCTCTCATTATTTTCTTTGTACCTTAATTTTACTTGGAAT
Organism: Sinotaia quadrata; assembly: GCA_028829895.1. Taxonomy (NCBI): domain Eukaryota; kingdom Metazoa; phylum Mollusca; class Gastropoda; order Architaenioglossa; family Viviparidae; genus Sinotaia; species Sinotaia quadrata. The sequence goes on along the minus strand of CM054180.1, from coordinate 52,168,927 downwards.
ACAGGTGGTACTATGAAAGTGTTTTTAGCATTTCTACTTTTAGATTTGGTTAGTTTTGACTTGATACAATATGTATTATTGTCTATACCACATAGATGCTTCCTGTACAGTACTTTTACATTTATAGTTTATGTCTTTGTTTATGATAAGATTTTGACTGATTGTTATTGGGTGCTATCATAAATAAAAATGTTAGGCACATTTTTTTAAAAACTTAACTATAATCAGGTCTTAAATTTTGAAAGCTATTTAAGTTCTTTTATAGGGTTTGACTTGTGCTAGGATCAGCTTATACTGAAGTATAAATGATATTCATCTGAATCTAAGACTAATGTCCCATTTAGATGCTAGAATGCTTGTCTGAACACATGACATAAAAGTTTCACATTACTGTTTTCTCTTTAAAGTAAGCCTACTAATCTGAATCAGATCAATTTAAGTTTCCATTTATGCCACTTTATAACATTTCATTCTGGTTCAAGCAGGAGTGTATGAGAGGAAAATTGTTCTCTTCATCTATTTTTTCAAAATAGAAATCTATCTGTAGAGCATTCAAAATTTTAATTTATAAGTGCACATTTATTTACCTTACTAATTTTTTTCAATTAATATTTCAGGCAATGGAAAAGCATCGACGATTATAGGTTCATTTGCATCACTACCTTTTGAATATCATTAGACGCTGCAAAAGAGAAAGGTTATTTTTCCAGACAAATTCATGCTGGAATACTGCTTTATATATGTTGAGCATACAATTTACTAATTATTTCTTTAAAACTTTTCTCTTTATTGAACCTATCTTGAATAAAACTACCAAATCCTTGCCTTCTCTACATTTATTTTCAAATAAATGATGTAAGTTTAAATGCCAAAACTGTATGAATGAAATAGTAGTGTCAGTATATGGTAATTAAAACTAAATTATATTGTAGTTTGTTATTAGAGTTATTCTGTGCCATTCATTTGTAAATGTGGGATTTCTATGGCCAGTATTCATTCTTTGATCTGTGTGACCTTGCTCTATAGTCTCTATGTGCATTTTTAGTGCAAGTTATATCTTTAAGTAATGTTATTGAAACAAGCTCTCTCATATGATGTATTATCAGAGTAATACAAAATATACATATATAATTCCTGGGGCAGTTAGCTGTCAGTTTTGTTCTGACTATAGAGATCCAAATTAGTTGGATTACATGGCTGCTTCTATCAATTAATCTAAATGCTAACATTATACTGCTAATGCAGTTGTGTTAGTGATCATTGCTTTGTTGTATTATGGATATTACAGTTTTTATGTTGGTTTATAAGTTCATGTCAAAAGTGTGTCATTCACATATTTGCTGTTTTGAATTGTTAACTGTATTACATTACCTCTCAGATTTATGTGTATTATTTGTTATTGGGAGAATGAATATTTTGAGGGTATTGAAAATCAAGTAGCATGGAAAGCGATAAAAACTAATATAAAAAAAATATGCATTACTGAAATATACCCCTGAGCACAAAATCCAACCATATCAGTCAGTTGGCATTCAGTTTACTGAGCATTATTTTTGGCATATCAGTCTATAAGTATAATAGTCTTTACTTTAGCAAAGATTTGTGTATAATTTTTTGTTTTCTTCTCAGCTCTCGCAAACCAAGTACGACAGGTTTACTTGACAAGGCTTGTAGTATTTATTTAGTATTACTTTTTAAGACAGTCCTCTAACAAGTCTTCTAAATAATAGTTCTCATTTTCATATTTTTTATTTATTTGTATTTTATTGTCTAAATCCTTGTTTATTTAAACTTAAAATGTGATTGAAAAGTTATTTCCACAATAAACTGCTCATGTTTGTACAGTCTCCCCATTTATATTTTAGCTTACTGGTTCAAGCATGATTGTTTTATTCAAATGATTGAATTGTCAATAAATGCATTTTGACCTAGTATTATCTTCAATAATAGTGATTGTTTTTAGCATGCATGTAATGTTGTGGGCAAACCTTTCTCATCATTGAGTGTTATTTATATATATTAAATGCTGAGATGGGCAAATTTTTCACATTAGTTAATATAAATGCATGTAATGCTGTGATGGGCAAATTAAATTCTTTCACTTTGTGGTTAAATGAAGTAATGCACACAGGTTGCAGTGTGTTGCAATATCCATGACTCATTAGTTCTTCACAGCTTAACATAAATCACTTGTCTGAATTCATCAGAGAATTTTTATTTCTGTACTGACTCATGAATATTTCCTGTTTATTTTATTCAGCAGTGTGTTCCAAATTCATTAAAAATAGATGGCATTAATGTTGTTTCATTCAAAATTTATTTTTACAAATTGATCTGTAACTAAATAATACAGTTCCTAAAGTTGTCATAACATTTTAAATAACATCTAAGTTATATGATGACAGAATTTGAAAAAGCATTTGAAGCACTCATACTAAAATAAGTAAAAGTTCCATGATTTTGGAATTGTACAAAGAAAGGACATTTTTTGATTCTTGGGAAAAAACAGCAAATAACAAAATTTTAATAAATTCTGTTATTACAATTAAAATTATACTTTAATGGACATTTTGATTTGTGTAAAATAAAAATTATCTAATAAACATTATATCAAAGTGCTCTTTATTTATTTGTATGCATTTCATGTATTTAATGTTTGCCAAGGCTTTTTAAAAAAAATAGATATATGTTTGCCAACTTGTGTGAATCTATCATTTATTTAAAACAAGAAAAGCACTGTTTGATTTTTACCTTCAGCCATCTCTACAACATTTTAGTAATCCTTAGTTTACTTAAGTCATTACTTTTTTGGACACAGAGAGTTCTAGGACCACTTTGGATTATATGGCCATTGCTTTGTTGTATTTTAGATATTACAGATTTCCTATTGTTTATAAGTTCATGTCAAAGGTATGCGATTCAGGTAATTTGCTGTTTCCGGTTATAAATTACTGTATTACATTAACTCTCAGATTTATGTGTATTGTTTGTTGTTTAAGTTTAATCCATCATTTGTTTGTGGGGAACAAGATGAATGGGAGAATGAATATTTTGAAGGTTTTGAAAATCAAGAACCATAAAAAGCAACCAAAAAAAATGGATTACTGAAATATATCCGGAGCACAAAAATATAAAATATAGTCTGTACTTCAACAAAGAACTATGAATGAGTGACTTAAATGTACAGAGTTAATTTTGGTGAATCAAGAAATAGGTAGGTTCATTTGGGTGATTGAATTTCTTTTGGTGAGAAGACATACAAAATACAGAGATTTAATAAATTCCATCAATCAATTTTCTTCAGTCTATACATATAATTTTTTAAATAGTTGATTTATCCATCACAAGCATATGAATCTCAGCCACTGGTTAAGTCCAGCACTTTGACACAATATATTTCATTCATTTTATTTACTTTTACAATCCACATTTAAAACTATTTTTTATAAACTGCATTTCAGTCTTAAAGAAGAAGCATTTTGTAATAAAAAACATCACCTTTTGTAATCAACTTTGTCCTCATTTCTTCTTTCTTAAATGTGATTTTTATTAAAACAATAATAATACATTTAAAACATTAAATAAAACACAAATATAAATAATAAATTAATTTAGAGACTCAACTAGTCATTTCACAAAAACAAAAGATTCAAACCTATCAATAAAGACTACACAAAACCTTGCCTTGTATAAACACGGGGAGTAAAATGTGTACTTTCTACATTTTAGTACCTATCAATTTATATTACACTCAAGATAAACAAAAAAGCTGGAACAGACATTAAACACAAAATGCCCCATAACTAAATAATGACATTTATATTAAGCATGTCAAATGTTATCTGCATTGCGAAATCAACAATTCAATTGACATAAAGTGAACAGATCTGCTATAGTAGTGATAGTTTATTCTTCTTGTAAACAGCTGATTCAAAAAATTCACACACTTGGACTGTGTAGAGTTTGCAGTATAAACATGAGATTAGAAAGTAGTCATTCTCACTGTCTGAAATTATTACTAAATTATATATACATGTACTTATATCCAAAATATTACTAAATAAAGATTTGTAAAATATATTATTAAAAATGTGTGTTAGTTAATATTTTAATGTATAATTTGCTGAAAGAGATTTAAATAATATAGCACTTATAAATTAACATATTCTAGTTTTATCTAATATTGTAATAATGAAGATGTACCACTCTATTCCAGAGTAGCTTTCAAATTTAATAATATTTTCAAATCATCTATCCAGTCACTCTGCAATAATCTCACACCTGATTCACCTGAAATTTAAAAAAAAATTTTTTTACTCCTAAATATGTCTATTTTTTCGTTGTTGGTAATATGATTGTTATCACAAAAATAAATAAATTAAAACGCATATTTTTCAGTTTATATTTAATGTACAGCATAGTTTGATAAAAGAGTTTTAACTGACTTATTTATTAGTGTATGCAACCATTTTTTTAAAAAATCTGTATAATTGGGTAAATTTTACTTTTACTTTTAGCAGACATAAATAGAAAAATAGCATAAAACAACAATTTAATTTAAAATTGTATACATTATATATACTTAAAGTGCAATGATAGATATATATACAAAAAGTCTACATCTTGATCTTTCAACTGAGATACTAAGTAACTAATACTTTTGACAGACCAGTGCTTCAATCCATAGAATATACTTATTAACACAAAAACCTGAGAAGCAGAAAGTAATATGGCATTTTAGTAATGTTTATAATACTAATTTAAACAACCATTATTTGTTTTCTTATAAAATAATTGTTTGAGAAAGTTATTATTCATGTTCTCCATTATACATACAGTTCAGTTAACAATTAATTTATTTTTGTTCCATAATCAAAACCCCAGTTACAGCTGTAACATTTTATTGAATCAGTTACATATGATGCATTTATTGGGCAAAGTAATTATGTAGCTGCATTTAACACATATATATTGCCTATATTCAGATAGATATTTCCATTTAATATAAAACAGTAAAAACAAGAATGATAATGTAAATTTTTATTAACTGGAAATAAACAGCTACGAGAATTTATGGAATTCTATTACAATCATTGTTTCATTAATTTAAATGTATCTGTATATTAGCACAAATACATATATTTTAGGTCTATAGGATAAAACATATGTTTAAACATATATTTATAAAATAAGAGAGTAATTAGGCCTAGAGCATATATTTTAATTCATTCAAGTGAACCTGAAGAAAATATAAATGATATTCAGAGAAGACATAACATATAAAGTTTTGACTGAGTTTTAAAATTATATAAATATGACTCTCAGGAAAGCATACATTGATATACGCTGATCTAAATTTAAAAAAATAATAACTAGTAATTATGGTTTTGTGATGATAAATTATTGTAAACGAATGATTAAGCATATACAACTTTTTAAAATGATTTATTTTTTCATGTGCATTCTGCTGACAGTCTAACAACATTCCTGTTACCAGTGCCAACACTTGTTAATGCAATCAAATAAAAAAATAAAAAAAAACGTGGCCGCCATTATTCTTTAATAGATGCGTACATCTGTCCAGATTCGACTCAAACGATAGAAGAAGAAAAAATAAGCATTCTGGTACAGTTGCGCAGTTTTGGTTTTCTAGTGAAACTGTAGGCGAGTTTTCAAAGGCTTTCACTCAATCCTCCTAAACAAAATTCCAGATACACGAGACCAGTTTCGTTGGCAAAAACGCAATCGATTAATTTTACTTTCGTAATTCTTTGCTATGAGGCCCTCTTACATTTAAGAATGACTGCTGCTCAAAGACGTAGACCTATTTATTTTGGACGAAAATGTAACTGATCATTATTCTAATAACTAGTAGTAAAAGTAGTACGGAACATAAGCTACACCTTGACAGTTTCGCAGATATTTTATGCGTAACCGTGTTTGTTTTGATATTCGAATGTCATCTGTTACAACGTCCACCAGCCCTTATAGTGTTCCTTAAACAAACCACTGAGGTGTCAAGATTAATTTTGCCTATTTTATCTAGGGAGGTAATTGTTCTGCTGCCAGATTGGACTACATAAGAAGGTCGGGATGATAAGGGAGATCATTATAAAGCAAGCTTTCCTGTTTTGAAATCGTGTTTGGTCCTCGATACATGTTTTCATCTTGCACGCTCATCTGTACATTGAAATTCATTTATCATGATCATTTGCATTCATAAGTATTTTTTAAAATATCACTTGCACATTATCACATGAAGGTAATTTCTGGTAAAAATTTAACTGATAAATTTCGTGAAACTTATTTTTTAAAAGTTCCTTAGTTTTACTGGTTTGTAGATATCTTTCGGTTGTCAATGTTAAAACAATATTATTTAATATAAGCTCTCTCCCTCTCTCTGTATATTAATGTAAACAGTAGCATGTGTCTTCTTTAAGTTTTGTATACAGACATGCAATTTGTAAGGAAAGTCAACGTGAACCCTGTTGAAATATGTCAAAAGTGCTCTGTGAATCAAAACAAATTAAACTACTAAATAACTAAGTACTATAGTGTAACTTTTATGTTTTAATGTAGGCCTATAGGCCTAAGTTCAAAGGTCGCCTTTCACAATTTCAGGTATAAGATGTATGCGGAATGACTGTTATGCAAAAATAAATGAATACATCTAACTTAATATTTACTTACCACATATTTTATCGTAATGTTGATATTTTAGTTACATGACGTTAAAACATTAATTATTTACTTACTGTTACAGATGAAGTTTATTCAGATTTTTTATGCCTGCTGATATTTAGTTTATTGGTTTTCGACAAATATTCAAGTATTTATCTTATACAGTTTAAAAACAGTTGGTATTGGTTCAGTTTTCAGTTTTCTGTCCGTTCTTTGGAGGGTAATTACTTTCTCCTGAAAAACTGCTTAGCCTGTAAAACTAAAAGTGTAAGTCTGTAACTCAACTGTTGAATATCATTGATACAAATTGTATGCATGAGCAAGTCTAAAAATCTTAGTTTTGTTAGTCGATGCCTTTGACAGAAGTTGTTTTAAGTTTATTTATGTTATTTATATTATTATTTAGGTTTAATTCATGATTAGCCATTTGAAAAAATAATTAACCCTCTATCTTTTGATGATTTGTGTGTGTGCACTTGAAAATGTGAAAATGTATATGTAACATTTATAATAAATACAGATATTAATTACAGTCAGTAAAAGTGGTGGATAAATTTTAAACAGCTTGGAAATTAAAACAATGTGATTATTACTCTTATGACAATGTAAAATTTATCAAAATTTGTTTACTTGAATGGCTTTGCTTTTATTTTTACAGCCTTCAATCTTAAATGTGGTTGCAGTGTATGAATTTTCACATTCAGTTATTGAAGTCTTTCACTCTTTGTAATTACTAATTTGCATATTAATATTTGTATTATGTTGTCAGACTGGTTTCAATAGAAATCTAGGAAGGCAGGACCTATTGCTATATATATTTTATATTTATTTTTGATAATATAAAATATTAAAAAAAATATAATTATAAAATTAAATAAAGCATATTAAAATAGGGTTGTCAGTAGAGGTTTCCATTAAAAAAATATGCTTTTGTTACAGATTTTTGAATGTGAAATTTATTGCATAATTAATTATAAATAGAAAAAAGATAAATGTTTAAAATATAAAGATGCTCTAATAGTCTGATTGACAGATTGCATAAATATCAAAAATAAAGAATATATACTTTCTTAAAATATACAGATGTTCTAAAAAGTTTGATTTGAAATGTAGTAGAAACTAGTACATTAATAAGAAAAATAAAGAATGTACATATACACATTGTTCTAAACAATGATTCACAATAAGTTAAATACATAAGATGTGACAATACTGTAAATAAATTTATCTTTAGTGATCAGACTTTGATATAAAAGTAGAAAAATAACTTTATTTAAAATTTGCATAAATATCACCATTGAAAATATAGAACTTACTGATTTATTTCTCTGCTATTTTGGAACTATAAAATGTGACAACCAAAATGTCAAAAACTTTCACATCCAACATAAATATTTATATCATGTGTATACTGGTTTACAGGTTTTTATAATTTTTTGTTTGAAAGAAAAAATGTAATAAAAGTAAAAAAAAATAACAATACTAAAATTTAGCTTGAACATCATGAAGCTAATTAGATCATAAATAATTATTTTATTTTTAAATTATGTCTTTCTGTATAGAAATGGTTTATGAATTTGCTGATATGATTACTGATTATTTTATTTGAAAATATAGACATTTTATGTGTTTGAGGTTTTATGTGTGTTTATTTAAATCATGATATATTCTTTTTGTGAAGATTGCTTGTAATTTCTTGGCTCCCCAAAAGTCATAATCTGCCAAAGTGCCCCAAATAATACAATGGTTAGTAGATGACAGTTATATATATTCAGAGAGAAATAACTTAGTCAAGCTGGAGTAGCCATAATTTTGTGTTGGTCTTCTAGTTCTGCCATTTCATTGTGAGTTTGAACCGATTCTGCTATTTGATTTACAAAAAACAAAAAAAACAAAACATACCTACAGACATAAATATATATTTCATTTGAATTTGTATCTCAGCAGGTGTAATGTAATTTTCATTTGATTTTGTATTGTGTATACACTTTAATAATCAGTTGTTATTGTTGCTACAAAGTACTTATGTATGGCTGCAAAATGTTATAATTTTATAAATGCTTTTTTAAAAAAAATACTGTATAGTTCAGTTAAAGATTTTTTTTTTTATAGTTTTCAGTATTTATTGTATATTTTAAATTTCAATTAGAATTAAATAATATTTTCACCCAGTTTATGACATTAACTGTGACTTGCATGAAAGATATTATATAAAAGACTTTTCCTTTGCTTCGGTACAATTTTAGCACATATTTCTAATGTGTTAAGTACTTTGACCCTATCACTGTCACTTTCTCAGAGGAGTATTTTAAAACTATAATTTTTAGTCCATGCCTGTTAAAACATGTATTAAAACTGAGTATATATAAACATTAATACTTAGATAAGTTTTATCTTTGGTAAAATGAAATATAGCCTGCCTGGATTTTAACTGTTTGCCTAATCCACTTTAAAAAAAAAAAATACGTATAGCATATTTTGACTCTATTTTCATTGGTTCTGTTAGTGTAGGAAAGTGATTATGTTCATTTGAGATTTGTTGCTTCTAATATTCTGATAACTCCAGTCTTTTCATTAAAAAAATATATATATTCACTTTGTAGAACAAAATATACAGTAAGTTTTCTATAAATATGACATGTCTAGATGGTTTGGTATTTTGTTTGCATATAAACTATATTAAAGTTAGTGTTACAATTTTCTCATTCAGTTTGCTTATTATAAATACAACTGATGTAAACAGCTTTGTTAAAAGTTTAATGTCCGTGTGTCAGATTTACCACTTCTTCAGACATTTGCAGTTGTATTAATACTTAAAGTTGCAGTTGGCTGTGCTGTGGTATTTGTGTGTCTTGTCTGTGGAATGAATCATACTATCAGTAGTTGAAGTTGCATGCAGCTGCTATGTCTGTCTTTTGTTTGAAATAGATCATAATGTTAGTAACCATTGAAATTGCAGTAGGCTATAGAATGTATCATTCAGTTGTATTTCATGCAGCTTACTTATATTTTGTTTCTGATTGCCCTTGTTTTATTTTGTTTTACAAAGATAACTGGACATGACTGTTACAACACATGTATGAAAGAACCATAACTGATTTCTGATCAGACAATTCCAGAAAGCTGACTTGCTGCAATTGTATTTCGTCACCATGACAACACCTATTACTGCAAGTGCACAGGGCAGTTCTATTAGCAACAACAGTGATTCTGACATCGACTCTGATTCACTTCCATGTAATTTAAATAAGTAAAATATGCATGTCAGCTTGTATGGATGCAAAAATATGTGTGATATTTGTTTCTCTTTGAAAACCAGGAAATAGAGCACTTTGTTTAATTTTTTAATTTACTTTTTTATCTGCAAGAATAATCTGTTATAAATATGTTTAATAATCATATTCATAGTCAATAATATCACTTAGAAATATTGTAGCATGTATAATATAATTGAGGAATGGCTGTACACAGCTAAATCACATTAGCTGTACACAGTTAAATCACATTTTCATTTACTTTTGAAAACAATTATTTATTAGTAATTGCAATCAGTCATTTCTTAGTGGCAAGATGCATTGTGAAAATGACATTTTCTGGTCCTAAATTCCAAATGTAAACATTTTTGTTTTCAAATGGAACTTTAGTTTGTTATTGGCCAAGAGAAATTGAAGATATTTTCAGTTAATTGTTTCATAAAGAGTAATTAATTCTTGTCTTAAATACCTATGTATATGTTTACTTTTTTATGTTTAAAAAATTTTGTACTTTCTTTTACGAGACTTTGTTGGATGATATTTTTTTCCTGCTGTTTGATGGTAAATCATGGTTTGTGTGTTTTTTAATTTTTCTTGATGTTAAGCAATGCCATGGTTTGGCATGGACATAGGGGGCACTCTGACAAAGCTGGTTTACTTTGAGCCTCAGGATGTTTCAGAGGTTGAAGGAGCTCAGGAACAAGAAACACTAAGAACTATTCGCAAATACCTGACTGGAAACATAGCTTATGGCAAAACAGGTTCAATCATTTTGTAATTTCAAAAAAAAAAAAGGTTTTAAAAGAAAATTGAGTGCAATATTATAAATAGCTTTTATATATCATAAACTTTAAAAAGAATAAATCCTCCAAGTGTTGTGTATGTGTGCATGTGGTTGCAGGGAGAAAGAGAAAGCACTCTTGCAGTAACACAGGAGTAGTCACTCTAAATACTACTTATGAAATACAATAAAGCATTTATTGTATTCTTTAAAGCAAACTGCACTTTGCATCATTACAATCAGTACCATGCTAAAACTGATAACAGAAACCTGTTATTTTTATTGGTATTTTTTTTAATTGCAAAGATCAGAAACTTCATGAATATAATTTATTTATTGATGATATCCACATTTGATAGTCATGCATGTACTGATGTAGTAACTTTGGTATATTTATTCACTCTGTATTTTATTCACATCAGAAACTTTACCTGCTGTTAAGTAGTCTGTAGATATAATCAGTAGGTATTTTATTACTACCAGAAACTGTATCTCCTATGAAGAAATGTGTATATGCCTTATCATCAGGTTAGTTGTTGACATGGTCATGTCCTGAGAACACTTTTTAAAATCATTGTACTATTAAGTTACTGACAAGCTCTTTGTAATAAATAAATAATATGTTTGTTAGAGTCTTTACCTTCAATTTTTTTCAGGTATATAGATCAAAGTAAATCATACTTTAGTTATCCAGCTTTAGCTCAACTTTTGCAGAGTTCTAATTGATTTACTATTAACATATCTTTGTCTGTTTTCATTTCTGACATATGTCTAAATACTAGACTGGATCAGAAAAAGGACAAAATGCCTCTTAAAAAGAAATCTCTTTTTTAGTTTTATATTTTTGAAAGTAATTAATCTTGATTTTATTCATTTAATTGACTAGTTTTACTTTGTAATGATTTATTTACAAACTTTCACCTTCAGATATTAGAGCTGTGCACTTAGAAATGCCTGACCCAGTTTAAAAGTCAACATGATTCTTTGTAATGATTTATTTACAAACTTTCTACTTCAGGTATTAGAGATGTGCACTTAGAAATGCCTAACCAGGTTTTAGGAAGTCGTCATGGCTCTTTGCACTTCATCCGTTTTCCAACAAGTGAGATGACTGCTTTTATTGAACTTGCTCGGGTCAAAAACTTTTCTAGTCTGGCAGCTGCCATCTGTGCTACAGGAGGTGGGGCTTTTAAATTTGAGAAAGATTTCCAGCAGGTAAGCTTTTGTTTTCAAAATTGATTCATTGGATACTCAGTTATAAGCCTTCACACTTTATATTTAAAGTAGCAAGTGGGAATGACGAAACACTTTACAGAAAAATATTTTTTATTAGTGATAGACCACAGAATATTTGATGTCATGAAAGCCTTACTAAGTACAAGCCATACATCTTTAATTTTAACTTTTGTAGGGTACGACAAATATGGCTATCAGGGTAGGTTAATTGTTAAACAATTAGAAATGATGAATAATCTGTCTGATGGGTCAAGACGGGGTTTTTGATAGTACGATGTTGGTAACATTAAAATAGAATAATATGTTTATAAAATGACTGGGGTTTTGTCAAATGCATAGGATATATGGTTACTACCAATATGATATTTACTTTCAATTTTGCCTACTGATAGGTTCATAACAAGAGAATCATTTTTTATTTTGTGCTCATATATATTTAAGTCTGCAAGAAGGAGGAAAACATGGGATTTCATGGCTTGCTTTTTTAGGTCCGACAGGGAGAGCTCATGAGATGATGTTTGGACTAGTTGTTTTTAGCCACTTAATACCAAATTCTTTGGACAGACATTGCCAGATATTTATCTGTCCAGCAGGCAAGATATTAAAAAAATGAATTTGTTGTACCCTGATTTATATTTATTACTACAATGCTAATTAATCATGAGATATAATAGTCGAAACATAAACCAAGTTCAGTACTATAGGCAGAAAAGAGATAAAACTACATCAGTGTGCATGCATAAAGAAAGATTAGTGAAGAAATCATTAGAATGAGGCTATAATATAGCATCATTTTGAATTCACAGATGATAATTTAGTGTTACTATGAATTAATTTATAATAATAGCTGTACTATGAATTAACAGATGATAATGTAGTATCACTATTAATTACAGACAATAATAGTTTCACTATGAAATAGCAGATGACAAATTAGTTTCTCTGTGAATTTACAGATGATAATATAGTGTCGCTGTAAATTAATAGATGATAATACAGTGTCACTATGAATTAATTTATATTAATAGTTTCATTATGAATTAACAGATGATAATATAGTGTTACTGTGAATTAAAAGATCATAATACAGTGTCACTATGAATTAATTTATAATAATAGTTTCAGTATGAATTAACATGATAATATAGTGTCATTATTAAGTTAATTTTGTAATAATAGTTTCACTGTGAATTAACAGATAATAATATAGTGTGACTGTGAATTAACAGCTGATAATACAGTGTGCAACTGGTGGGGTTAGAGTAGCTACTAATTATTAAAGCAACATAGTCCTCGGTTGCAACTTACTGTAGTCCAATAGGACCATCTTCCCATTCAAAACACCTACTTTACCTTATTCTATTGCTCTAAATTCCCAGCCCTGACAGGCTGCTGTTCATCACACTTGGCAGGCCTTGACATGAGAAGACAAAACATCACAACACCAAACCCATGTCACAATAAAACAGTGACACTTACAAATACTCACCCACAGAATCAGACAGAGGGCAACCAACCTTTAAAATAGAAGTAATCATTTAATAAAATTTAAGAGTGTAAAATAATATTGGTAAAATACAGTGAGTAAACAAAAGAGCCAAGGAAAGTACAAGACTAATAATATTATCAAACAAATCAGTAGAGACAAATTCTAGGAAGAAATTGTCCAAAACAGATATATTCAGAACATCAGTACATTCATTTGACACATCAGTGCAGAAATGTTCATTGACAAATTAATCTCCATTCTGTAATGAAGTAAATTGGCTGCTGCAACAGAACAGTACATAAAGGACATTTACAGGCAAAAACAGGAAACTGCTGTCCTCAGTATGCCACAAAACTAACTTCCCGATACAGAAATTGGATTACCCAATCACTATGCCAACTCCTGATACACAAAAGATCAGGACTACAACACGTACTACTTCTTCAACCACACTATCACCTGATATAGAAGTCAGGAATTTTCACAACTACACCAACTATTTGAGTCTCACTCTAATTAATAGGTACTAGACTACTACCACGCTACATAGACAGGGTCTGTCAAATCATGCAGTGGATCTGCTTGGTTTTCAACACGTCACAAGCCAGACAAATTGTGATTGCTGGGGTAATCATATGCATCGGGCAAATTTAATCTCCCAAGTTGAATTTGTTATTTTCATTTCTTTTTGGTAAAAGTTTATACAGTTGTAGGTTTGATGCAACTTGAATGTAGCAAATATGAAACAATTCTGGCATAAACTAACTGCAGTTATGCCAGTCACAGAATTTTTCAAAAGAATATAAACACCATGGTTAGTGAGGTAATATTGTTGTATCATCACATACACCAATAGGAACCATCTTTCCATTGTATATGCTTTGTTTTTTGCAGCAAGATAATGGAATGTGTTATGTTTGTTCTAGCAAGAGAATGACGTGTTTTGTTGTTTGCAGCAAGATAATGGCTTGTGCTTTGTTTTGTTGCAATAAAATAATGGCTTGTGCTTTGTTTTGTTTGAGCAAGATAATGATTTTTGCTTTGTTTTGTTACAGCAAGTAAATCTTCAGCTTCACAAGTATGATGAACTGGACTGTTTGATCCGAGGGATACACTATATTGATAGGCACAACCATATGTCAGAGTGTTATTACTGGGCAGAATCACCAGATTTTAATGAATTTCAACACAATGGCCACCCTGCTTTTAATTTTGCAGGGACTTCAGGTTCCACTCTCACCTCCTCTCATGAAAACCATTTTGTGAATGGAATTCCACAGACCAACCAATTAGGGAATCCCAGAGAAGAACGCAACCAATATAAACCTGAAACTGCTGAACGGAGAGAGAGAGAGACACCTAGAAGCAGTTTTAGTGGACTTGATTGGATTAAAGTGCCCTTTGACTTTAGAAATCCATATCCATACTTAGTAGTGAACATTGGTTCTGGTGTCAGCATCCTTGCTGTCTACTCACCGTCAGACTATAAGCGTGTTTGTGGCACCAGGTACTTGTTTCTTGAATCATATGTCAAATTTTACAGTGAAACTTATGTAAAGTTTTGTACTGAAATATAATCATGTATTAGTGAATAAAACTTTTTGTACGACTTTAATAACTTTGTTTATGCATATTGTTTAAGAAGACACTTTATATTCCATGGGTATAGGTTGTTATGGTTAGAGAGCCATGGTTCCAGATGGTATTATCTAAAGATATTTATTCTGGGTTTCTGTTCTAATTGTTTGCAATCATTATGTAGCCTGGCATTGCTTTGGAAACAACTCAGTTTGAATCTAACATAGCTGTCTACTCTTGTTAGTGTATTCACCTGATCTATTGAAGGAAACTCTTAGTTTTCTGCATTACTAAATACCATATGCACTGTACATTTTGAATCATTATTTTAATATTTATTTTCTGAATATCTTGAAGCTGTGCAAATAAATCAGAAAGAAATACTTTGGTTCTTAAGATATGTCTCTGCTAAGAAAAGTCTTGTTTAAATTAATTAACATTCTGATGTACTGTTGATTTTTTTTCAATTCATATAAAATTACTTTTCATTCATAAAGTTGGTTTACTTTATATATTTCTTTAATAATATCATTTTAAACTAAAGTTATCAAGTTTCTGACAGCTGAAATAGAAGTGAATAATGCCCTTTATGCAATAGTGACTTTTAGAAGTGTAAATATTTGAAAAATTATTTATAAGGTATATTTTAGAATTTTTCTGATATACAGACCTGTCTAGGCCTCAGAGTTTTGTCGTTAATAATACCTTCTCTCCCATCAGTTACTTTTAGGATGTTTCTCAGTAGCACATACCTATTAACCTCTATTAGATTAACAGGAAATTTTTTTTGTCATTGTTTGATCTTGTACATCACACACAGAGAGCTGTTCTGCACTTCCATTTTGTTGACGAGTTTTCACATGTACTCGACAAAGCCATTTATGTAATGAGTGATAAAATTGAAACAGTGAGAGTGGGAACATGTAAAAATGTTCTTTAACTATTGCTTTCAGGGGAAACAATTTGATGTGATGCATAGAACAAAAAATATGAAAACACATTCATGATCTTACAATGCAGATGTGTGTATTTATATACCATACTTACACTGCATTTACCAAAATCCACAAGACATCTTTAACTGAATCAGTTTCTTTTAAATGGATATTGACATCAGTGTTATTTATTTTGTTTTATCAAGATGGACTTTACCATAGTTTTGAGTATCTTGCCATGGCAACTATGGCGCATCCATTACTCTAGGCAGGTCTGATGTTAGTGAACAGACAAGATTATAAGTGGACACTACAATTTTGGGAAAAGTTTTATTTTCTTTACTTGATTTGTAAACGCTTGTATTATAAATAAGGTAGGGTCAAATTTAAAACTGTAAATTCATTATAAACCACTTTTTGTTGTTTATAAAATGTTATATGTATTTAATAATTTTTTTAAGTAAAAGTAGATACAACAGAATTATTTTTTAATTGTTCATGACTGTTAATAATAGAATGATTTTAAATAATTATATTTATGCAAGTTTTATTAAAATAGTATTATAAACTTTATTCACACATCTAATGAACCAAAACCTACTATTAATCAAATATGTGTATCTGAAAAGAATAATTACTTTTGTAAAGCTCCACAATTTATTTTTTGTTATTAATATAATCTATTTACAGAAAATGTAAATTAAATAAATATTCATTTTTGAACAGTAGACACAGATAGTTATAGGATTATGTTTGTCAATCAAGTCAGATTTTGATTCTGTTAAACAGCAATTTAAATAAATATAAATTTAATGATATGGAAATAGTTGCTAATTCCTGTTTGGATTGAAGGAGAATTGAAAAATATATTTATATTTAAAGCATATTTTATGTGATCATAAAAACAATTTTAAGAAAAATTGAAAGAGTGGGTTTAGTTCACTATATTCATCTAAAAAATAATCTGTATTGTGGATTTGTCTTGATGTGGAAATAGTTGTTTCCAAGAATAAAAAAAATATTCCATTATGAAAAAAAAAATTGATGAGATGATTTGAATCCATTCTCTGATATTTAATTCTACAAGGCATCTGATTCTAAAAGTAATTGATAATAAGATTAAATGACACCTACTTTATTTCAAAAGAAGTAAGAAAATATTTTTAAGCAATAAAAGTTATAAGCTCAAAATAAATCACATTAAAAGTTAAACTTTTGACATAAATTTATTGAAGTTAATATATTATTGCAGTGTGCATTTGGTACATTTAAGACAGCAAGAAATTAATTATATATTATAGCATTGTGCATGTGATACATTTAAGACAGCACTAAATTAATTATATATTATAGCATTGTGCATGTGGTACATTTAAGACAGGAAGAAATTAAAAATAGCATTATGCATTTGATACATTTAAGACAGCAAGAAATTAATTATATATTATAGCAGTTTGCATGTGGTACATTTAAGACATCATGAAATTAATATATTATTGCTGTTTGCATTGGTACTTTAAGAGAACATATTTAAATATAGCAGTTATAAATTAAATAGGAAAAATATGACAAATTATGAATTAACTGAGCATAATTACTTTCTTCACATTAATTTTACAGACAACAGTCATCTATATGTTGTTGACGTGCTATGTATACTGGCCTTCGGAGAATGATCACAGTCTTGAAAATAAAGAAAATAATATGTTTACAATAATTTTTTAGTTCATATGCAAATATAAGTCAAGATTGAAAGTATGTGATTTACATGTATACCAACTGATTGGCACAACATTGGATCTTATATAAGTATTTCTCTTGGTTTTTTTTAGCACACAGTGTTTCAAAATAATAATCTATTGGTTTTTTTAAAATTTTGTATTGTAAGTATAAAATAGTTTGATTTTTCTTGTTGCATTTTCTTTTTAAGCTAACCAGTCACACTGCATTGTCTTATGCTAGAAAAAACATTTACTTTAGACTGAGATGTTGCACAGTTAAACATAGGTGATATTTCTAATTTTAAATGTTTGAAAAGTGCAAGATTGATGTTATTTTGTATATGATATTTTAATTTTTATACAACAAGAAATTAGATTTTAAATCAATTATTGAGATTCAGAACTTAGTTTATTTTAAACTTGAAATATATTGTTTGGTTCATTTAAGTTTCTTTTAAACTTGCAATATTTTGTTTGCTTTGTTTCATAACTCTTTCATTTACTTTTATCTCAGTCTTGGAGGAGGCACTTTTCTTGGATTGTGTTGCCTGTTGACAGGCTGTGAGACTTTTGAAGAGGCAGTAGAGCTAGCTTCAAAGGGAGATCACCATAAGGTGGATCGTCTGGTACAAGACATTTATGGTGGTGACTACAGCAGGTTCAATCTTAGGGGAGACATAATTGCTAGCAGGTATTTTTTAAAGACCTAATAGAAGTAAAAAAATATTTTTGTAATTGCACATTTTTAGAGCATAATCCATGCTGTAACTTTTATAGATATGTATGCATGAAAGCAAATGGGTTCTGATTATGTTAGGATTCACTTTACCTTGGTCTTGTAATCCTTACTCAGTATGGAGTAATGTCCTTTGACAAATTGTTTTGATTTGTTGTAGAGGTAATGTTACTTTAAAATTACTTGTTTTGACTTTGTTAACTTCTCTTAAAGCATGGTCTGGGGACTCTTCAGAAGTTTGCCAAATCTTCTTTTATTCACTCTTTGTTAAAGTATTTGATTTGGTTACTGTTATTGCATTTTAAGGATTAAACATAGTGCACAGTTTATAAAAAAAAATGTGTGCATAATTAACAGTATCTTGTTACTAGAAATACTAAACAACAGAAATACTCTTGCTTTTGTATTAATTTATATTAATTTCTAACAATATAGTTTTTAATCCTTTCAAAAATGTTTGTGTGTGGCTAACCATGACATTGGTACAAAGCATGCAACAAAGAATAACTGCTAGGAAGAAACTGTTTTAATGCCTTAATGGTAATATAATGTATCAGCTGTTCAATATATTTTTATAGGATCAGTAATAAGTTCTAAAACAAAAATAAACTATATATGTATGTAATTGTTTAAAACTACCTTTCATACTAGCTGTTACTTTTTTTTTTACATTACCTGAACCTAATATCACATTCTGTACAAAAAAAATCTCATCCTTGCTATACAGGTCAGATATTCATCAGTCCCCAAAAATTATATAACTGCAATAAATATGCTTTCAACATACTTCAGAATTTCCCCCCCAAAATAATACATTATATAGAAACTATTATTCATTGTGGTTATTGAATTGAGCAACACTCACTGATATGAACTAAGGCAGGTTTTTCTGTGTCCATGCATGTGTGAAGGCAGCTTTTTCTGTGGCCAGTGCAAAGGTGGCTTTTTTGTATGTATTCATGTCAGTGCGAATGCAGCTTTTTTGTATGTGTTCATGTCAGTGTGAATGCAGTGTGAGACAGCTTTTTCTATGTCTACATCCAGTGCAAAAGTAGCTTTTTTTCTGTGTTCATGACAACCTAAAGCATTAATTCTGTATTCAAAACTTATTTCAGTATTATTTAAATTACTCCATTGCATTAAACTGTTCATACACATTACACATTTTCCTTTGTTATTTTAAATTAAATGAATGACTGAATAAAAACACACATCCCAAAAATCTTTATAAATCTTATCCTTGTTATGACTGTTTCAAAATACTGAATTAATAGTGTCAGAGGGCTAATTTACATAGGCATATTCTTAACTCTATTTCTAAAACCATAACTCTTAATTTAAACCTGCATTTTAGTATATTTTTTTAATGGTATGTTTATTCCCAAAGCCATTTGTGTATAGGCCCTAAAATTTTAAACCATAGCACAAACATTCTGGAACAGACATTTTCATTAGCACATGTATTTCCACCATTGCAAGGCATAAATTTACATGTTACAGTGCATAAATATATTTTATAGATCTGCATAGCTCTTGCTAATATTTGATCCACACTGATGTTTCTTTTTATGCTGAGATGCATGTTGTTTAAGGATGGGCTTTGGACAGATCTTCCCTATTATCTTACTTAGCACTAATCTGAGCTTCTTTCATGTCACTGCTTGGAGTGTAATTGGCACATAGCAAGGAAGGATAACATATGGCACACTTTATAACACTGGCACTAAAGTGGCAGCAAACAATTTCTATTTAATTTTTTAAGATATCATTTAAAAAGTACTACTAACTATAAATAATGGATTTAAAAACTACTTAGATCATAAATAATAACAAAAGAAGATTGCAGTTTGACACTGGCAGGCATTATCGGAGAGGGGTGTGTGTGTGTGATTTCAAAATATTAACATTTCTCATATAACAAAATTGCATAAAGTAGAAGAGATAAGCTGTCACTTATATTTACTTGCCTTAGTTTTATTGACTATGGACAAGAATATTGACACTGATTTGAAATAATTACTTATCTTCCTTCAAATAACTTAAAAGATTATTTAAAAATTATTTGCTTTTGTGAGCTTAAAGAACATCACAAAAGGATATGAATTGTTTAATGCAGTGTGTGCAATGACAGCAGAAAATGGCTTGAATTTATGTTATAATGTGGTGTTATAACATAGACAGGAGCAAACTCAAGTTTTGTTGCTCTTTTGGAGAGAGAGATGCATGACTTGAGTAGGTTATGTGATTCATTATAATTTTCAGAAGTGATCTGTGTTCTCAGATTTAATAATACACTGGTGCCTTGATATAACATGGTCCTTGGGGGCAAAAAATTCAACTGCCTTATACATGAGGCCACGTTATAACCCATGTCACATGTTTATCAACTTAAACATAGTACTGTTGGACTAAATTAGAAAATCATGTATATAAAGATTTTTAGCATTAATAAAACATACAGTCTCTTTGACTGAGGACATGAAAGTTTACTCACTCATTTCTTGAAAAATGATGTAATGAGACATTTGTTTCATTCCTTCTGTTTTCTTCTCTTTAGCTAAGTCGATTACGGACTGCAACCATAAAAATTTTAGGCAATCTACCCTCTAGCCACCTCAACCCCAAAATGTTAACTCTGTTTATACAGTGGTAGGATATGTTTGAAGTGTTTCAGAACAACAGTGGTCATTGTTAAACTGTATTTACTAAGTGGCAAGTACATGTTGTACAATGAATTGAATACTTATAAACTGTATCTAGTCAGCAGAACATTTGCAAATTAAGCCAGTTGATTTGATATAGTGCTGTTAACTCTATGCATATAATTTGAAGAGGCTGGATGATTAAAAAAATGGGGTCCACAGGCCGTCTGCATTTTATATGGGTCCGTGATATATCGAGGCATTTAATATTGAGGCACCAGTGTATTATGACTTTGACTTGTGTAATCAAATGCATAAACTTCAATAATTTGAAGGGTTTGCCAGTTGAAGATATTCTCTGATGAGTGAACCTAAACAGGATAATGTAGTTTATTGGCAGCAGTTTAGTGATAACTTTAAAGCACATTTTATCATTCTTCAGGATGGAATTTAGAAGGGCCAGACTTACTGAATAATATGATCCTGGATTTGTAAGTGACATCATGAGATATTTTAATTAATTAAATTTGAAATTTTATAGAGTTAAAGAAAGATCTTGACTAAACTGACCATGTGAAAGGTTTGAATGGGAAATTACTACTGCTTTAGAAACATTTGAGTGAAGGCAGTATTCGCTTTCTAGCTCATGTAAATTTCTGTAACAATCAGGCTGGTATACAGTACTTTGGCATAAGATGGGTTTGTTTGTTTTTTGGAAATATGACATTAATATCTTCTGCTTCTTTTCTTATTGAATGTCATTTAGTTTGGATTATCATACTGTTCTTTGAAAGAGATTCTTGTTTGCGTATATATTTAATTTTAAATTAATGATGTTTTTGTAGTTTTGGACACATGATGAGTAAGCAGAGGCGAGAAGAAGCTACAAAAGAAGATCTGGCTAAAGCTACGCTTGTCACTATTACCAACAATATTGGTTCCATTGCCCGCATGTGTGCTGTTACAGAAGTAATGGATGAATCTTTTCTTTATTATCACATAATCTCATGGATGGATGGATGGATGGGTGGGTGGGTGGGTGGGTTTATGGATGGATGGGTTGGTGAGCAGGCTTTGGACTCTTTAATAACAGATATATATTGGCATATCATCTTGGAACCATAGTGTAATGTAATCTAGGAAATGAGACCTTTGGACTCTTTAATAACAGATATATATTGGCATATTCATCTTGGAACCATAGTGTAATGTAATCTAGGAAATGAGACCTTTGGACTCTTTAATAACAGATATATATTGGCATATCATCTTGGAACCATAGTGTAATGTAATCTAGGAAATAAGACCTTTCACTAAACAAATGGTATTAGTTGCATAAATAGCAATATTGCACATTACATTGTGGACACTGCATTGAATTTACTAAATATATTTTTTTGTGTTGGATATTGTGATGGAAGATAACATTTCTGACATATTTTGCCAGATATTATATATGAAAATAAATATAATTAGAACACACATGTAAATGTTTAATATAAAAGTAAAGTCAGATGATAGGTAAAAACAATAAATAATTTTGTCTCATTATATAAATTTATTTTATTAAAATAATTTTCAAAAAGACTTTGCCATTATAATTATGTTCTGCATCCGTCCTTATGTATAATATTGTTTTATATAACAACAGATGTTGTTTTTGTTTTGTGTTATTATTAACTAACTTTTAACATTTTTCTTCTATTTTCAGAAAATTGAACGAGTAGTATTTGTGGGTAATTTTTTACGTGTAAATACTCTCTCCATGAAACTATTGGCATTTGCTATGGACTTTTGGTCCCGTGGCTCAATGAAGGCTCTATTTTTAGAACATGAGGTCAGTATATGATTGAGTGTGTGTGATCTGGGAATGCTGACAGACAGTTGTTAGAACATTTCATGAATTATTTATGTTGTCACTTTTTTTTTTAAAACTTTCAAAGCAAGTTTTGATATTAAAAAATAATGTAAAAAATGTTAGACTAACAAATTACCTGTTCAGAGTAGTTGACAAATATTTAGTACAATTAGTCTTATAAACACTTAAAATATACATGTCAGATGAAACACATTCTCAGTAATGTAAATAGTATTCCATAAACGAATTTATTGACTAATCCATAAGCAAGCTGTCTTGGGCATATGGTCTCTGTCAAGACATCATAGATGACAGGACATAATTTTGTTTTTCTAGCATGTTTGCTGTCTCATGGTTAACACAAGTGCACATGAGGTCCTTATAAGAATCAGGAGTGGCAATTTAATCTCACAGGTTGGGTGAGAACTCATTAGTGGGAAAGGGTCAGCAACATCTGCCTCTGTTACCTCTCCTTGAGGTAGCTTATTTAACCAAGTTTCTTCCACCCTTGAGGACTTAAATGCATGTGAGAATACACAAATTATCATTTTCTAAATCACCTACATCTTTTATTGTATCAGTAGGCGGCACAAAACGTAGAAATTTGGATAGATTGCTTTCTCACATATGTTGCAGTACAAAAATTACAGTTAGAATGGGCAGCACTAGAACTATCCTTACTTAATAAGTCAATTCTTACAGCCTTAGGAAGGCTGCACTTTCATACACCTAACTCAAGATAGATGGAGGGAGTGAGGGACGGACAAATAAACAAATGAACGAAGTCTGACCAGATTCGTACTGTCTTAGCATTGTTTTGTTTTTGCCTGTTTGCTATGTCACTTGTTCTGGTTATGCTTGTGCAGAGTCTGTTTAATTTTCTTTTAGCCATTGATTCTATTTGTTGGTACTAGACATTGTGCTTGTTAGCTGTCGATACATATAGTCTGTCACTCTAACCACCAAAACATGCTCTTATACAAGAGGAGTGGACATCATAAGATCAACCATTATATGTCAAAGATAGTCAGCAATGATGTATCAAGGGATATAAATATAGCTCAAGTGTCGGCTAATGAAAAGTACACTTTGCCTTAACTTGGAGACAAAGGACAACAGAAACAAACAGAGCCTTCAGTAATAAAACATCAGAGGTTTTGATGCTTTCACAATAATTGCAAATTATACAGCTCTGACATGAAAAACTTCTGTACTGTGCAAAAAGATACTAAAAGGGATATTAGTCTAATTAATGGATATTATCAGGTGAGTACTTTTGTTCAAATCTCCTTTCCAAACATATTTGAGCATCATTACTTTCTGTATGCTCATCTGGTTTCTGATGGAAACAGCCTGTAATATATGTCTTGCTTACATACTGCTTGCTTGTGAATTTAGCAGTCTAAAGGTTTTTGATGGCTCACCACCATTGGAGATACTGTTGATTTGTAATGTGTTCTGTCTTCTAGTATATACATTTAAAAGATGTCTGACATTATATGCATTTTGCATAGTTAAATCTTATTTTGAATTGTGTCTTGGTGTTGAGTATTGATTGACAGTTGTCAGTCACAAACCTAAACGAGGAGAATAGGTCTACATTATATACCATCCATTTTCCTAGTCCCCTTTGAAATACCAGTATTCAAGAGTTGAAGAGTAAAGTTGAAGGGTAAAATATATTTGCCATTATACAGTGAATTTTTTTTTTTTGCATGATATTTGCATGCTTTTGAGACCTTGATGTAACTGGAATGAGATTTTCAGATTGAAATACATTGTATATACCTATACACTATTACAATGTTTTAAGGTAAAATATTTTTTTCCTGCATGAAATCCCCAGTATATAAATCATGGCAGTTAGTACTGAACAAAGACAAGAGAGGTAATGATGATTTTCCCATCATCATAAATCATGGCAGTTAGTGCTAACAAAGGCAAGTTTCTAGAGCTTGATAATTGGCATTTCACACAGTATTTGAAACAAAAATGTGAAGCACTTTTATTAGATAAAAACAACATTTTTATGTCAAAATGACAAATGATTCTGAAAATAGACATATTAAACTGATTAAAAATGCAAATTACCCAAATGACCCCAAATCATGATTTTTTTACTGCCACATGTTGCCATAAAAGACCAGGCACACTTAGTTAAGTGTGTGTACTGCATGACTAACAAAAACTAAGAGACTGAAAATATGGGATTATGCATTTTGCCATCAGGTTGACATATTGAGTTGCTTAACTTCAAGCCTGGCATAGAAATAGAAAGAAAATACCTAAATATTAGGTTGCATACATTTGAATTAACAAAACAAAACTCTTGACCAAAAACAGAGTTCTCACTTAATCAGGATCATTTATAGTTTTTCAGAGCTGTAGAACCCTACCCAGAACTATCTCAGAGAGCTGGTCTAACAGGAGTGTAAGTCTTGGGATTATTCTTGCTTGCATTAAGCCCTGTTGTTGATCATTGGCTTATGACACACCCTTTTAAGTCAGAGGAAAATGAGTATTCATCCATCCTCCAGAACGTGGTCTAGGCAAAATTCCTAATGTATGATTATCTATTTGGCCAATTCTGATGTAAAATCAGATGTCGCACTTGACATCTCAGAGTGAGCAAGCTGTGTTATCTTACTTACATTGTTTGTAATATCAAAATTGTTCTAACTTGTCACCCATCCTGGCTGACTTGTACTGGGCTGTTGAGTTTCATTGATCACAGTGCTTTACATGTTTCTGATAAACCTACTTTTCTCTCATAAGCTTGAATGATTTCTCATTTGTTAGTTTATTTAACTCTCTGATCTACCCAGTATAAGGTTGGCTATGGAGTAAGGATGTCTGCTTCAGAATTTCATTTGTCATGATGGAGTCATTGTCTCTGAAAGAGAGCCATCTTTATATGAATAAGCTGAAACTTTTGGCCATTGTTGCATAGGTAGACACAATTTAGCAATGGTGCTGATGGATAGCATTACAATTTTTACATATATTCAGTATCAGGAAGGCATTCAGGTTTGTGCCTGCAAGCCATGTATCTTCCACTTTGATGCCTAGAGTCAGAGATTGTGAGGATCTATCATATTGTGATCCATGTTAATTTGATGCAAGACAGGTCAAGCAAGTATACTTAGTTCTATCAGTGACTGAATAACTACAACAAAGTACACTTGCTGACTGAATAACTACAACAGTTTGCCGCTCTTTGCCTTCAGTCGGAGAGCCACTGAAAGAACTCTGCCATCAGTCAGAGAATCACTGAACTCTTTGCCTTCAGTCAGAGCCACCTATAAAACTTTCAGTTGGATAGCCATTGAAAGAGCAGTATGCCTTCATTCAGAGAGCCACTGATAACACTGTTTGCTTTCAGTAGAAAGCCATTGATAGAACTATTTGCCTTCAGTCAGAGAGCCAGATAGAACTATTTGCCTTCAGTCAGAGAGTCACTGATAACACTGCCTTCAATTGAGAGCCATTGATAGAACTGTTTGCCTTCAGTAGCTGTTTACCTTTACTCAGACAGCCACTGATAGAATTATTTGCCTACAGTCAGTCACTGATAGAACCATTTGTCTTCAGTAGCTGCCTTCATTCAGATAGCCACTCAGAGAAGTGTTCACTATTATAGTTTTAGTGGAATGCTTGACTTTATCTATCTTCATAGACTTGTTTGATGTTACTATTAGGTGGAGTTCATGGTTTTGTCTATCTTCTTAGAATTGTTTGCTGTTACTCTTAGGATGAGTGCACAGTTTTGTCTGTATTTTCACAGAACTGACTCTGATAGTATATGCAGTGGATACATTTTCCATAAAGTGAAATGATTTGTTTGTATTTTCCCTATAAATTCAGAATTTCTGTTTTTTTAAAAATATATTTAGTGTCTGGGGCTCCCTCAAGCAGGAAAAGATGTGGATGAAGAAGTTTTATATCTTTCACTAGATATCCAAATAAATGTTCAGTCAAGAAAGCCTTGCTCAATAGCTGTGAAAAAATACCATCCTGTAGTCATTGGAGTTTGCATAGTGGCTGTTAGGAGTCTTTGGAAGAAAGTGGTTGGCAGACTTAGAATGAATTATATAGATCTTTGCATGTAGGTCATACTTTTTGTAAGACTTCTAGCTACATTTTAAAGTTATAAAATACTGTAGAATTTTTTGTTTGTGTGAATCAACCATAGTTGAAGCATTAATGAAAGTAATCTAGACACAAGTGAAAACAAACAACAGTTGCAAAAAATTAAAATGATCTCCATTTGCATTTTTTTAACATGAAAATTAAAGTTCATTTTATTTTTTATTTTAAAATTCATTTCATTTTAATAAGTGTTAAAAGAATAAAATAAAAAGTATTTCATATTTCAGAAACTTTCATTTAAACTTAAAACTTTTACAATATATTCTTTATTTGGCATTCTAATATTATTGACATGTTACAATGCAAGTGATTCTTTCAACTAGATGTGATTTTGTGAGCTTATGTTTCACTATGGTAAAACACTATCTGCCTTCAAAATGTTAGAATTTTTACTACTTAGAAGTGGCAAGGTTTAGCAGATTTACTCATTTCTAATGTTATATAAGTTTTTGTTGTCCTTTGTTAAGTATTTGACAAAACTCTGCTAGTTTATTTGTCTGTTTATGTGTCCATCCAAACTTTTTGATTTCTAATGTTCAACCACTGTAGCCTCTCTCTCAGATTTCCTCTTGTATTTTTGTTCATTATGTATAGTTTGTTTGTCTGATGTGGTAATTTTTCACTGTTAATTTTGCACATGCAATGGGAAAAAATAATAAAGTGATAGAAGTTGTGTGTTTCTTTCTCACCATTTGGTCAGCACATTAACTTTCCTAGCTGCCTTGTGTGTTCACTATAACCACTTTTATGTGTTTCTTTCTCACCATTTGGACAGCACATTAACTTTCTTACCTGACTTGTGTGTTCACTATAACCACTTTTGTGGCTTTTTTCTTCATTCCTTGTCAAACAGGCACACACTCTTCCTGTGGTTTGAATAGTTCTTTCAACTTTGATTTTATTTTTAAATCTCATGAAATGTGTTGAATAAGGTAAATCAGATTTTGAATGCTTTTGATTGCAGGGGTACTTTGGTGCAATGGGTTGTCTAATGGAATACTTGAAACTTGGACATTCCAGTTAACAATAAAGAAACATTCCATACTGGTCACTGCTGCTCATCTGGGGATGTGTTTTTACATCATAACAATGGCCACTCAGATGGATTTCACACAGAATTCTTAAATCAATCACAAAACTATAATAAATCTCAGCTGGTTTTAAATTATATTTATGTATATAGCCATTGAATGAATGTATGTGAAAAATATATAATTTCAACATTTTTCTGGCTGCTCTGTACCTGATTGTGATGCAGTAAACACAAATTGCCACTGAACATTTAGTTGCTAAGTTTTTCACATTGTTTATTGTAAATCATGAGGTTTTAATACGTCCTTCCAAAGTGGCTATTTTAAAAAATTAATAATTCTTTATTGTAGATCATGGAGTTTTATTGCATCCTTTCAAACTGGCTGTTTATAAAGAAGTATAATTCTTTATAAAAATTATAAAATAATTTTGCTAAAATAAAATTTATTGAATTATGCACATTTGATTAGTAAAGGAAAGTGTAAATTGTGTTGATTTAAAAAATAATAATTTATTATCCTTTTGTACTTTTCAAGAAAATGTTTGATAATATTAAGTAAGAATACTTTATTGTCAACCTTAATACTTGTTGTTTCATAGTAGTCTAATGTCTGAAGGACAAATTAAAGGCAAAATATTTGTTTTTAGCATGGCAGGTTAATGAGTAATTATTAGGAAAGAATATACTTGTATTACTGTTGTATCATATGGTTCATATGATTTGTGGCTATTATTTACAGGGCACAGATGCAAGAGTTACTTCACTCAGGTTATTTATTAATTTTTGATGTTTTGTATTATATGAATTTACTTTATATTGGAGATTCAGAGCAGACCATTGTAATACTATCACTTAGATTTGACTTGCTTTGTGGTATCAGACATTTCCTAATGTTTCCTGTACATATCATATGAGTACAACTTAAATGAATATTATTGATTTTTAACAAAATTATCTTCTGTGTCCTTTATACAAATTGTCTATAGCCATTAAGCATGCAAGTATAGAGTGTTATTATTTCAGTGATTGTCGAATGGACTCATTGACTAATCAAAGCATCATCTGTACAGATGTCTGTTGATTCAGATTATATAGTTTGAGGGGAAAGGGATAGCACTTTAATATTTTTATATTTCTTTATCTCTTCATTTTGTCAGTGCCTCTATGAATAATGAAATCTCTGGGGTTTTTTGTGTCAGTTTAAAATTTGTATATTTCTTTACCACTTTGATTTTAGTCACATTAGACCAATGTTCTGATAACAGTCTTCTATGAGAGGAGTTAGTATAGACTAGTTTTTATAGGTATTTGTACACGTTAAACTGTCTGTACTTACTACTACAAACCATCATTTATGAACATACTATAAATAGTCTCCACTATGTGAAATATAAAATTAAAATATTATTGCCAGCACAGTTTAAAAGGAATGCTCATTTTTCAGATTGTACCACTTGTTTAACAGTTATTTGTTGCTGGATTTAAACTGACAAAAAATACTATACAATTTGATATTTGCCCAAACTCATTACAATGTGTAGTGCAACACAAAATATTACATATATCATATTTTTATGGACGTCGTTTTTTTGTGTATGTATATGGAAAAATGTCTATTATGGGCTTAAAGATGTCATGAAAAAATATATTTAGCTCAGTATTGGTGACAGATTAAAAATAACCATGAAACAGAAGCTGGTACATAGATGATGAATTTCATACTGCTAGTCTGACTTTTGCTTAATTTGAATAACCCTCCCCCACATGTCTGCAAATTAAACTTTTACTATATTGTGACATTTATAATACAGAGACTTCAAGCATAATTATTTTCACACATGAGGGTATGTAAATTCAGTTTATTTTTTTAACTCCAGCTTGTGTCTGTATTTCAATATTGTTTCTTAATGATGCATTATGTCTGTTGTATTGAAAGACTAAAAAACTGCTTTGAATAATTGTTGATTTATTTTGAATTCTTGTTCTTTTCTGTTTTCTGTTCATTATGTCTGTTGTATTGAAAAACTAAAAACTGCTTTGAATAATTGTTGATTTATTTTGAATTCTTTTTTCTATTTCACACTGTCAAAAATTAGAATACAGTAATATTTTACCAAACCTAGTTGATTGCTATACACATATATACATTATACATTTTATATACATATGTTTGCATACAGTTACACACACTATATATATATATATATATGTTTCTCAAACAGTGTACACACACATCAGTTCCTTTTGTAATTGAAATTGATGGAGTCAGTATATTAAGTATGGAGCTAAAGAAGTGAATACAGTGCAACCATGGTAATTCAAATTCATGCAAGGGAGTTTTTTTCAAAGGTTATCAGATTAATTATCAGAGCAATCAAAATACTGGATTTTAATATTAAGAAAGTAAAATGTATTTTGACACAATTTTAATATTTTGTATGCAGTGGACCATGGCATAAGAATATTTCACATAACATAAACCTTCCAAAGATGTTTGTATATTCATATAATGCTAAAATCCACATTTACACAAAACTTGTCAGCAGATGAGTTGACAGTCAATCAGAAAGTCTGTTGTAGAGTGCTTTGTTCATGTTTACATAGTTGGCTGTATTTGTTTTGTGATAAGAACTCCCATAACTTTCTCATATTTTATTGATTCAAATCCTGTCAATAATTAACAATGGCATCTAAAGCAAGTGTAAATAAAGGAAAACAGATAAGGAACAAACAAGAAATTATAACATGACAATGTTGTAATCACAAGCATGCTTGTGACTGTGTTTTGATTGAACCAATATTTAAAATTTTCTTAGTCTAAGGTAATAATTAAATCCATATTTATTAATTAATCAACAATTTTTTTTTAATTATTAAGATTACATTTATTTATCTATTTATCTTAATTTTCAGCCTTGCATAACAGTTATTTACATCTTGTAAAAATTCCCTAAGTAAATTATGTTAAGACAAATATACACCTAACCTCCTAACAGGTAATACCATGCCATTGATTGTTTCAAGCAGGTATATTTATTTTAATCATTTTACCAATGATAGTGCCACAAAAAATATACATGATATCAACACATTATTTTTTTTTAAATTAATCAAATCTTTTTTTTTTTAAACATAAGTATTGCATTAATAAATTAATATAAACACTTGGTCTTGACCTAAACATGGCTATTTATTAACAATACCTACATCTTTTACAGAGAATTACAATTATTATTTGCTACTGATAGTTGTTTTTCAGATATATTACTGTACATTAGATACAAAATCTAATTGAAAAAGTCATGTAAAATTTAAGTAACATACACACACAACCTCATATTATACAAATAGCATAGTATTGACAACACTCATACAAACTGCAACAAAAGTTGAAACTATACACATATTGAACTGTTTGGATTACTGGAAGTTCACATTAATGTGGGTTCATATTTTCAAGGTTACATTGTATTCAAAATGTTTATTGGCAGTGACCTTAAAGTGTTAATTAATATGTCACTGACAATGAACATGTCTCTAATGAGTCATTTTCATAAATGTTTTTATTTTTATTTGTTTTAATATTAATCCACAATGCAGTATTATGACACAAAATTGTAAAAAAGCCTGTTTCTGCCTAATTTTGTGCATATCACCTCAACAGTTATTGTTGTGAGAAATGCATTCACTGTTTGATTAAAACTTGTCCTCATTATGCAAGATAATGGGGACTGGAAAAATAATATCTAAAGCAAAAACTTTTATTTCTGGGAATTCTCTCTCTCCCCAGATCAAGTTATTTGTATTAAAAAAATAGGAATGAAACAGTATTTACAAAGGAATAAATGTTCCAAATGCTTTTGAAAAATATGTTGATGTAAGTAACACTCATTAGTTAATTGTTTATGAAATATTGTGCACTTATTCAGTATCTCAGGAGCAAAACCTGCAATCTGATCTCTATAGGTAAAGAGTCAACCAGCTTTTAAAATTTATTTTATTCATTAGTTTATATTTGTAGACGTCATTTATTTTTAAAGTACAAAGCATTCCAGGAACATGAATTAATTTTTTTTTAAAATGAATTGGCATAAATGTGCAATATTTATTACAAACCACAAATTGCATCTAAATGTATGTCCCTGATATGCTTAAATTGCATCTAAATTTATGTCATCATTGTAACTGATATGCTTCCTCTAAGGCATATTTAATGCAATCACTAAACTGCAACTAACTCCACTTAACTTATGAGCATTTCCTATAAATGGCATGAATCACTGCTGCAACAAAATAACAGATCAGAATTCAAGTAAGGAACATTTAATGCCAAATAAAAATTAAATAATTAAAATAAAAATGAATTCATCAAAGCATAGACATAGTTTTCTGATCCTCACAAAACTATGTGTGTGTGTGTGCGCGCCGTGCATGTATGTTGCTCAAAGTACATTGAAACTTACTTGACTGAATAAACATTGTGAGACTTTGTAAGTAGCAGTGCAATTTTTTAAAGCAGGTTGTGCCAATCTTCAGGCTTGAAATATTCCTTTGAGAAGTGAAATTGCCTTGGGTATTTCTATAACATTTCATGAAGAAGAGTGTTTGCTGTCAATTTTACTTTTGTTGTGCTTTTGCTTTGAAATAATGGATTACTGGGAGTTTAACTAACATCTCTCTGTTATGATTGTCACAGCTAACAGGTTCTGTAAATATTACTCTCACCCTGTTGTATTTAATTAAATCTCCATGTAAATTTTAGTAATAGCATTTTATTGAAAATCAAAATGTCATAAGAAATTTTTAATTATTTGACACTTACTAAAAGAAGAGATGCATTTGAAAAGAAAAACCATCAGGTTGCACCAACTTCAGTTGCTGGTTGTTATATTTTTTTTTAATTCCAGTGTTTTGTTTTCTTCTTCTATACAGCAAGGAAAGTTTTAACATCATATTTTTTTAACGCAGACAAATTTATGTGAACTGACTTAAGAGAATGACTGCCCATATAAGCATTTGATAACTATATGCTACTCTCTTTAAAATGAATATATAAATGGTGTACAGGTGGTTTGAAAGATTCCACATTGCAGATATGATGGAATGAAGCCCTTTCTCCTCATTCATTTTAAGTAAAGGCTCATTTTGATGAGTTGAGAAATAATAACCAAATGTAAAGCTTACATGCATTTGTTTTGAAGTTTATTCTTGTAATCTCTCCTAGGTAATACTTAGTGTGTTTACATATCTGTGTGTTTTATAAGACTGTAATTGCTTTCCATCCATGAAACCAATGAATGCCAAACAAATTAGTGAATGCATTTCACTGAGATGACATGAATGTTAATATAAGACACGATTGACACATGTTAAGAGTAGTTTTGATTGTATTTAATTTTTAATAATTAAAATATCATACTTATTTTCTTTAAAGTAAAAGTGTATATTGTTAAAAACCATGAGATTTTGGTAAATTATTTTGTTTACAGCATTTTAATAATAATAATAATACATTCTTTAAATGAATGAAAGATTTCCAAATTTATTTCTAGGATTATTTACCTCCATTACATGAACATTTATTAGAAAATGTTTAATTTAATAATCTCTTTTTTAATGTGCGACTACCTAGTATGGAGTAGTATATAGTAGTTAATCAAATATTTCATTGTTTATAAACATTGTGATTTATTATTATTATTATTATTATTAAAAGAGATACATTACATGTATTGACATTTTTCTTTTAATACTGACTTGACCAATGATCTCAACATCACTGTATTAAATAGAATGGAAACATTTCTTAATGTTTCTTTTCTTTTTATTAATATGATACAACATTTAGATTTAGATTATACAAACTGTTTTAAATTTGTATAGATTTTCTCAAAGTAGTTTGAATCTAATCCATGTTTGTAACCAAATCATTCTTAAAGAAATGGATTTTATGACAACAGACTGTACATGTTGGACAGGATAGTCCATAATTGTTATTTGTTGATAAATATAAAATCATTGTGCATAAAGATAAAATTTGTGTGTATGAAGAGGAATGATTTATACATGAGAAATTAACATTTTTTTTTTAGAAATAGCCTTTACCTACATTGAATTTATGTAAAAGTCTAATTAACATTTCTTTGATGTCTTAATAATCTTTAATTAATTTGAACCTAAGATTAAATTATAAAATTGTTCTCATTTATTATTATTATAGTTGTGGCTAGGTTATGATAAAAGCCAATCATTGTGGAGATTTACCATGAACTAGTTTTTCATCTTAATGTCTGTAGTGAGTGGTTTGGATGGTAAAGGTGACAGAATGTGCAAACAATTTTAAATTATTCAAGTGTATACAATGTTATTTAACTCTGTTTTTATTGTGTGCTGTTTTTGTTTTTTTAAAGTGAAGGTTACTTTAGATAGGAAATATGCAAACTGCTTTGTTTGATGTTCTCCAAGCAGAAGAAATCTATTACTGCTAGCATCTTAACTGATGATGAACCTATTGCTTAGCACTCATGATCAGGTGGTTTTAAATCAGTTAAAATCACTAACCAAGGCTAATTTAAACAGTGATTTGCTTCACATTAAAAAGTTATACTTTTAGGGTAGTAAATATGTCTTACTGAACCAAGTTTAAACTCCAAACTTTAGGAAAGTGAAGGTTTTAAAGAATTTTAAAAAATATATAGGGTAGAAAATAATGGTTTGCATAGACTTGCTACCTACTTAAAATAATAAATGGGGATTACTTAAGTTAAAGACAGGATAAAAAAGAATGTTTTTTTTTTGTTTTTTGTTTTTTTGAGGATAATAGTTTCTTTCCTCCCCAAGCTTACTTACTTTAGCTAAAAATATGGTAATAAATAGACTTTCCCAAACAGATTAAAAACAAATAGGGTAGCAAGAAGTGACTTGGATCAAATAAATTAGGTGATAAAAAGTTATTTGGTTTAAGTGAGTTAGAGACACTTAGTCTTTTTAAAGTGTATATTTTTACAAGTGAAAAATATATTAAGATACTCACAAAGTATCTTTAAGATGATATAATTTTTAAAATACTACAAACAACATTTCCTAGAAGAAAAACACTCTTCTAAGCAGTGTATACATTTTACAAGTGGACAAAAAGTGCACAGGTATTAGGTGAATTTGTAAAGCTTCACTTTCTCTTGACTTTGAAACACTTGTTGATTTCATGCTCTAGTGCGTTTCATGACTTAAAAATGAGCTTTGTCATCTGCTGTATATAGCTACAATGATTGTCTCATAAATCAAAGAAATGCACTGATTGCCTGTGTGAAAATAGAAAACTGAAATATGTTATATTTATAATAATCTCATCAGTCAAAGTCATATTTCACATGTTTCTAATGTTTTTTTCAGGAATGATGTTTATTGAATATGAAACAGTTTGTTTATCTGCAACTTAAAAGATAGCTCAATCTTCTATTTTCCAGCAACTCACTAGCTAGATCAATCTTGTTTTTCTGCAATTTAGGTTCAGTCTTCTAATTTCTGCAACTCAAGGGATAGTTCAGCTTCAGTTTTTCTGCATCTCAATAGATAGCTAGTTCAATCTTCTGTTTTTTCTGCAACCCAGTAAATAGTTCAATCTTCTGTTTTTCTGCAACCCAGTAAATAGTTCAATCTTCTGGGTTTTTTTTTTTTAGCAAATTAGTAGATAGCTCAATCTTCAATTTTTCTCCAAGTCATTAGATAACTCAGTCTTTTCTATCCATGATAAAAATAAAGCAATAATAAAGTAGCATACTTAAACTATATGGAATATTTTACATGTATTGATATTAATATATTATTGGTATCTAGAATGAGTTTTAATTTCCTGGTTATCTCTTACCATATAAATAGTCAGACAGTCAATATGCTGATTAATGTGTATTATATCTCACTGTAAGAATATTGTGCAGAGATATTAATATATTCTTGGTACCTGAAATCAGTTCTAATTTCCTGATTATCTCTTAACATGTAATATAGTCAGACAGTTAGTATGCTGATAAATTTGTATTATATCTCACAGTAAGAATATTGTGCAGAGATATTAATATATTTTTGGTATCTAGAATGAGTTTTAATTTCCTGGTTATCTCTTAACATGTAATATAAATAGTCAGACAATCAGTATGCTGATAAGTTTGTATTATATCTCACATTAAGAATATTGTGCAGATAAAAGACAAAAATAAGTTATTCTTGTTACATTTTTACTTTTTGTCAGTTTTATGGTAATTTAAGCATGTTGTTCATATTATTATCACTAATAGTCTGCGTTTCTGTTTAAAAATTATAAGATGACAAGAAAATTATTTTATCAGAAACATTTTTGGTTATATCCCTTTAATTATTGTTAGAGATCATTGCTAATCTGGGGTGTATATATCCATTCTTTAACTGCCATGATTTAGGTTCTCTGTGTGGCCAAATGAATTTTCTATATATTACAGCAGTTAATCATACATCTGCTGAAAACAGTTTATTTTTTTTAAAAAAGAAAAGAAAAATAATAAACAACTAATCTTTTGGATCATAATATGTATGTCTTATTTGTTCATAATATCACACATTAACAACTTTCAACAAATGCAATTATAAGAGATGTCACATTCAAAACTGTTGATTTTTGAGCAACTTTACTGTTCATTACAACAGTCCTAATCTGAAAGTCACCAAGTCTTTTGAAGCTAAATCATGCTAAACAGTTTCAACCAACTAACTACATTGTTGATAATCTGGTAAGTCAGGAAGACTGATTTAGTTCAGTGTTAACCAGTTCTGCAATGTCAGTCTTGGAACTATGGCACATGATAAAAATTTAGTCACACTCATTCTCCTCCCCCACCCACACCCACCCCCTGCTTCACTCAACAGTTCTGAATTGGTTAACATTTTTATTTTAATAGAAAACTTCTGTTGGGGTAATAAAATATTGTATGATAACAGATATTTTTTAATTAATTTAATTTTCAGCAAACTGTATTAAACAAAAATAAGCACATACAACTAAATACATTATATAGCATTAGCTCTGATATGGTTTAGAAAATCATTGTGGTTATTTTGTTTTATCAATTTTGTTTTTAGTGAACTCAGCAATATTTATTTTTCTCAAAAGAAATGGTTTAAATATCATTGTGGTTAATGATGTTATATCAATTTTGTTTTTAGTGAACTCAACAATATTTATTTATCTCAAATTTGTCTTTTAACATAGTACAATATAATGGCTCCTGAAACAATTGTTTGAATAGGGTTTTAGTTAAAACTAGCTTTAGAAAATGAAAAGGCCACCCAACAAAAATAGTTTTATTGCATGTGTGCCATGTTGCACATTTATACTACTAATGTATATATAGTAGTAATGTATATATGTATTTACAAAGGAACCAAATACTTAAGGTCATTAAAATAACCTGTCATTCAACACTAATATTAGTTACTAATTTTAAATATTGTGTTGCTATAGATTGTGTAAAACAATATGCATTGTTGCAAATACAACTGATAGGCACAATATGCATTATATAGCAGGCACTACACACACACACACACACACACACACACATATTGTTGAAGCATTATTATCAAGTTGGGGTTCTCTCCCCACCCCTATTCATAAGATGTTCTCTCCTCCCTTTGTACATCAGTTTCTTGCACGTTAGTTAGAGAATGCACAAAAATTATTTCTAGGTTCTACACATGGTAAAACAATTTGAATACTACAGTCTGTCATTTCATAAACCTCTTTTGTAACATCCTTGTTGAGTTCACAGCACTGTCATTTGGATAATAGATTATGCTGAGTTACATGATGAATAGTACTGCCCAAGGTTGTTGCTGAGTCATACTGACTCACAGTAGAATATTGTTGAAAGGGATGTATATGGCTTGTGATGATGCTTATGGGTAAAACTCAAGACTGTTGCTGAGTCATGTAACTACTAAACATCAATAATAATATCATCTGGATAATGTCACACAGTAAATGAAAAAGGTTGCTATTGAGTCATGTAGCTAAAATTTTTACATTTTTAGAAATTCATTATAAGGAATTTGATGTTGCTCATAGGCTCAAAAGCAGTCAGTATTCATAATGGTGTATTTATGCCATAGTGAAGTTATAAGTTTGTTTTAAAATACTTTTAAAAAATAGGATCAAGTATTTGACCATCTTGCTGTAATATTTACCCACAGCTTTGTGTTTTACTAAATATTTTGTGGTGATTTATATAGTTTTTTTTTTGTTTTATTACTATTTGAAATAGATTACACACACACACACACACACGCTGTTGATAAGACACTCACAGTAGTTTGTTACTTGAGCACATTTTTATTTAAGTGTTATGTACAAGTATGGAATTTCTCTTTGCCTTGGTAGACTATTCTTTTGTCTATATATGAAGCATTTTGTGGCTGATTAGTATAAATGTGTCAACCTCTTTTAAATTAACCCATAGCTGATTAGTATAAATGTGTTAATTTCTTTAGTAGATGATACTCTTTTGTCTTTTATATGATTCATTATATGATTGATTGGTATAAATGTGTTAATTTCTTTAGTAGACGATACTCTTTTGTTTTTATATGATTCATTATTATATGATTGATTGGTATAAATGTGTTCATTTCTTTTAAATTAAGAAAATGAATATATTCTTCAAACAGGAACATATGTTTATATATAGTTTCATCATAAAAATTATTAAAGTGTGCTTTGAATTGTAAACAGATTACATTATTTAGTGTGTGTATTTATTGAAAAATTGGGATCAATTAAAATTTACAAATGGGATAATTATTAATTTGAGCCCTCTGGGTCCACTAGTCACTGATATGAATCTAAAGCATTTTATAAAACTTATTTTTTAAGATTAATATATATTTTACACACACACACACACACATACATACACACACAAACACAAACACACACACACACACATTATTGTCAATGCTATAAGTTTAAATTCTCTGCTTAGATCTACATAAATTCTTTGCTTTGATATGTTTTACTTTTGTATTAAACTAAAGCAATATTTAATATCTGCTTCTCTGGTTGACCTCCAGTATATATAAGTGCTGCATCATTATCATCTTTTCTTAGTAAAAGATATTGACTTATCATTTACATATAGAGCCCAATGAAACTGTATTACATTGACTTTAACATATTTTTTATTAGCATTATTCATATTAGACTAACTTGTCTAAATAATGTCAGTACGTGGGTTTACAGTAAATAAAATAAGTATTTATGCTATTTTTTATTTTAATGTAATTTTTGTACTAATTGCTTTAATAAGAAATCTGTCACCACAGTTTATATTTCTTTTTTGTGCAGACTGTTACATTAAAGGTTGGAAAAGAGTTCACCATGAGATAGTATTGTTGTATTTTAGTACTGAAATATTTGTCATTTGTTCAAGAGTATTTTATATATTTCAGTTATTTCTGGTTCTTGGGGTTTTTCTAGGTTAATATTGTAAATGTACATTAGATAACAATAATATTACCTGTATGTTTAACTTTTTCTAAGAATGTTTTGTTTTCCATGTTTATTTTTGTATTGCCATATTGTATTATGGGACTTGATATGATTTCTTACATTTATTTTCTCTTTTGGTGGTGGATTAATTGACATAGTCAAAGTGAAATCAAACATAATTTTACATTTTATTTTTGTTCTGAATGTTTGATTAAATAGGAACTACAATAAACTTTTGTAAAACAGAGACATATTCATTGGTGTATATTTTGTTATGGGTTTGCTCTTGTTGCTGAATGAATGTATTGTAGAAAAATTAAGATTTGTTACTGTCTATAATTTTTTTAATTTTTAATTCTTTGCAGCATTTCATCTAGTAAAAATAAGAAAGAACACTATTTGGTCCCACATCCATTTATTATGAAGGGATTGTTCTATTCGCAATAGGAAAAAAATATCTGCAATTTTGAGAAAAGTTTAATTTGGAACAGTTTTGAAATAATAAAAAGTTCATTGTATGACCTCTGCTTGTAGTGTTCCCCTTTCTCTGTATAATTATACAATGCATTACTCTGCAAATTAGTATCTAATTTGTTCAGCAAATACATTATATTTGACCTTTTACTTTATAACTATACAATGCATTACTCTGCAAATCAGTATGTAATTCATTCAGCAAATACATTATATTTGACCTTTTACTTTATAACTATACAATGTATTACTATGCAAATCAGTATCTAATTCATTCAGCAAATACATTATATTTGACCTTTTACTTTATAATGATACCATACATTACTATGCAAAATCAGTATCTAATTCATTCGATACATTTTATTTGATCGTTTATAATGATGCCATACATTATATCTGACCTTTTACTTTATAATGATGCCGTATATTACTCTGCAAATCATTATTATCATGCAGCAAATATTATATTTGAACTTTTACATTATAAGAATAAACTCCATTACTGATCAAAGTTACGCTGCTAACATTATATTAATTTTATAAAGATACAATGCAATACTGTGTAAGTCAGTACCAAAGTTGTGCAGTAAACACTGTACCTTTGGTCTTTTTACTTTTTAATGCTACAATGCTTTACTGCACAAATCATTGTCAAAGACACACTGAATATTTGGCCTTTTTAACACTACACGGATATGGATTACTCTGTGCACTACAGTGGCATACATTACCTCATGTATCATTATAATTGTCATGTCATGTAGCAAACTGCTTTATCTTTCCCATTCTAAGTAAAATTATATGCAGTACTATGTATGTCAGAGTGCCTTTTCTTATCAGTATGTACTGCTGTGATTAGCTACTATCATATTAGTACCAAAATTGTGTTTTAGATTCTATAACCTAAAATCGATGCTCTCATAATAATCATGTTAATTATTATTATTATTAGTGTTGTACATTTTAAACTCTAACTCCACATTAAAATGGTTGTAATGATAATCCCAAATTTGGGAGACCAAATTTGGGATTATCAAACTCTACAACCCATGTGTCAGAAAAATCCCATCTAATTGGGGTGGGTCTCATCCATGACCCTACGTCATCTGCAAAGAATCCTGTGCATAAAACTCTAAATCATGCAGCATTACTGCACTATATGCATTTACAAATAAAACAATTTGGGTTGGGTGTTTTTTTTGTATAAGAGGCAAGCTAAACATTCTGCTGCAAGCATTAATTGTTAGTTTTTCTTTTATTGTTATTTAGTTAAAGAAAAAATATCACAGTTCTAGAGCTATCATCTGTGTTTTTCAGTTTTATTATATATCACATTCTTTTATATTAATATTTTATTATTAAAATAGATTATACTGAAGATTTCTTTTTAAAGCTAGTTTGTTCATTTTAGTTTATACAATTGAAGTATGCAAACATCCATTTTAATGAAATTCTGTGTTTCTCAAGTGTCAGGTTTTAATTTAATTTACCTAATACTTGTAATAGTTAGAAACATCATTTGATGTTTGTCAGTAGATATTTTTGAAAGGGAAAACGAAATGGAAAGAATCTTCTCTCCTGCAGATCTCCAAGACTAAGGATAATGGAAAAACTAGAGCTTCAGCCCACACCACTCCCATGCCTTGACAGGGCAGGCAGAGAAAGAATAAGTGCAAGATATCCCACTAGACCCATATAAGAGGGAATATACACAGACAACCGATGGCATTGCAGAGACAAGAGCAACAACACCTCTCGACTACCTAATATATTGTGAAAACACTTAAACACCTCACAAGTTACAGTCAGCCAATGTCAGCAACAG
The DNA here is from genome assembly GCA_028829895.1 of Sinotaia quadrata. Lineage (NCBI taxonomy): Eukaryota > Metazoa > Mollusca > Gastropoda > Architaenioglossa > Viviparidae > Sinotaia > Sinotaia quadrata. The sequence continues at coordinate 52,127,017 of CM054180.1, read as the reverse complement.
GGATACAAATAATTCCCACCAATATCTGCAACAAGGAAACAAATATAAACATTATTTGGAAAATACTGCCCAAAATGAAAGCCTACTCCTCTCAGACACAACAACCAAGCAAGGAGGCTTTCTCATAGAACCAATAACCGAAAAAAACCAAAATCCAAACTACAACGATAAAGGGGGGGGGGGGGATGCAAAAGGCAACCAACACACAGACGAGTTAAACAGACCAAAGACAAAATCAACCAGACTGATCCGGAGCTCAACAAGAAAATACACACACCAGAAAAATCAGACACACTGACGGAAATCGAGGCTGCCCTCAAAGACTACACAAGGATGCTTGAGGCTCTTCTTCTCTCACCCTTACCAGAGCAAACAACACCAACAAAGCCACCAACACCGGAACAAACAACAGAAACAAGGTCAACACAACAAAAAGAAATAGGAACAGACCGCCACCCAATATTCGGCATACCCAGAAAAAAACCCACTAAAACAACACCTCCCACTTCCACAACGGCAAGACAACGGCAGGGGTACAGAGAACAGTATCCGAAGTGGGAATTTTTAAAATCATCCATTGTAGACAAGATGCAATTGATTCCTGAGCACTGGTACTAGGTACCAGATGTGATACTAGCCTGGACTCTGTAAGACACCCACTCTCCCCCTCTCCCCTCCAACACTAGAGGCAGCGACAACAACCAAGAAGACAGCAACCCCAACCACCGCAACAGTAACCAAAGGAAAACCGGGCTCCTGCATGCCTCTACCAGCCAGACGCGAGCGTTGCATACCCACTTGCCACCATTCATCACCACTACCTAAATAATATTATTTTATCCTATTTTCTGTAGTCTCATTAACTTCTGTTTCGGTTTAGTGATGAGTATTTCCGTTATGAGATTGTGTGACTTTGTTTACATTGCTTTTTAAAACATGTATTTAGTCTATCGAATAAATAATAATTTGGGGCTTTATTCTGAACTTGTTAACTGTCTTAGGTGATAAGCTGACCAAGGGAGGTATACATAAATACACAAACATCAAATCATTATATATAAGATTAAACAATAATAACAAACAATGAACTGATTATATAAGGGAAAATTTTAATATAAATTATAATTTCAAAACAAGTATACAAATACATGTACTCATATTGGGATGCTGCGCTACTGATTTGTCTCCCTTATATACGGGTTCCTATTTGCATCTCTTTTTTTCTTAGTAATTGGGCAGCAGACGTATTTTTTTTGTCTGTTGTTCAGTCTGCAATGTTTCTACAGCATTTGCATCATTATTATATATATCTCAAAATTTCACACTGATGGGGGTGTAATGGTAAGCGTGTATATCCATTACATTTGTCTTTGTTTTTCTTTATCTGGAAATTGAAGCCGCAATTAGCACACATAGACAGACACTATTGCTGTATTGTATACTATTACTAATGTTGTAATATTACCTCAATAGACAATTACGGTAGAGTTGTTATCAAATATTACTGTCGGGCATCACATAAATGTTTAAATCTATGTCTTTATGGTGTCATTTGTTTTTTTTTTTTTTATAAATTAAGCTGTTTACTCACTCCTAAGTATCGTTTATTCTAGCAGTATCATTAATCTATTTTATCAGTAGAAACCTTGTTTTTAAAAAGAAAAAAAATAATAATATAAAACGATGGTTAGTGACAGTACTTTGCGTCTTTTAATTACATCTTACTAGTTACGACACGAAATGCTCATATATAGTCTTGGACAGTTTATTTACGTGATGTATCCGTCATTCTGCACAAAAAATTACATGTACTGATGTAGATGTACATATTTCTGGCATTATACTTATACTTTGTTATAGTATCAAAACAAACTACATGTACATTCTGACCTTGTACACATCGAATCTAGACGGAAGATTCTTTTATATATCTATCTGTCGGTTGGTCAGCCTAGAATTTGAACAATTCTTATTAAAATTAATCTGTTCCAAACATTTGAAACTTACAGTTACATGATACTTTTGATATTTTCAAAGCCACTGACGTAAGCAAACTTGTTATAATTAAATTTTGCCTTTGGAATACTTTATAAACATTTTATATATTAGTAAAATTATTAGTCTTACATATTTCTTGCAATTATGAATTAATACTCTAGTCTAAATTTTAAATACTTGTAAAAGTCAGTTTAGGTAAATGATATCCTCCCTCTATTTAAAAAAAAAATAGATGCATACAATTGCAAAGAAAAACATATTTTTTTTTATACTTTAGTATAAATAAATTTCAATATTCACAAGTATCTAGAAATAATATCTATATATTTTAGATATTCATATATATTTTAGATATTCATAATTCTAAGTATAATACACATAAATATATTTATTATTTTACAGATTTCATGAGTAATGTTTGATAATAACACTCTTCTTTACTAACCACATTAAAACTAAGGTGGAACCTCATTTAAGTGCCTCTGATGCTATTTTAAAATAAAATAATACAAAAGCATGTTGTTTTCTTGTTTTTCATATTCAGTACCATATTGAATCAATGGTTACAGAACAGTTGAGGTGTTCACAGCAGCAACTGCCAATTGACAACTGTTGCAGAAATTAATTTCTATAGTATCAAAAAGCTAATCATTGTTCAGCGTTACATCTCATTGCTCTTATTGACAGTTCACTTGTATCACCCTGAAAAAAAACAATGAGTGTTTTGGTCAAAAACATCTTAGAGCAATGAATTATTTTTTACACTTGGAGGAATGTGTACTCAGACTGTATTTTGATAAACTTGCCACTGTTGATTTAAACATTTAAATCATGAGCGAGACCATAATAAAGTTTCCATCTGCTAAGGAATAAATGTGTGTGTGTGTGTGTGTGCGCTTGTATTTGCTATATAAATAAGTAATATCACATTAATAATTTTTAAAATTACTGTTTTCTTATCCATTGGTACAAATAATTCTTTTGCATATTTATTTATTTATTCATTTCCAATAACAGTGCCCTTACAAATTGCAAGATGGGCAACTCAAGATCAAGTCGCTGTGAGGTGGTGTCCCTTGGGATGCCTCAACGAGAACGTGAGCTTCATTTGGCTGTGATGGGCAATGACAAAACTTCTGTTCAACACATTGTAGCCCAAGGAGCAGATCTAAACTATCCCTGGAGCAATCCTGCCATTCCAAGCATCAAGGACAGTACCACTCCTCTCTTAGCTGCTGTCTCACTTAATCATGTTGATATTACACTTGTGAGTAGTTCTCTCTCTGTAACATGTTGGCAGTTCTATTATACATCTGTTAATATTTATAGATGTAGATGGATAATAAGCAGTAAATAGTTATAATAATTTAGTATAAAATATCAACATTAGTTTTTGATGATACATGTAATTGGTTCAGAACATTTTTTTCTTTTTAAAATCTTAAATAGCTTGTAAATTAAGTTTTACTGTATAAAGTTCACTAACATTGGACCCCTATATATATAAGAATATATTTAAATAAATTATTTGTTAAAATAAGCTAGAAATGTTCCTTTTTTCAGAATTAATGCCATTTGATGATTAAACTTTTGTTTTAAATTTTCACATCTTTTTTTTTTTAAATCAAAATTTTTTTTCATTTTATTTATGTGGGTCAATCTCAACTTAAGTGTATTGAAGGGAAAGAAGATATATATTACTGGTCAGCATTTTAACTTTTTAAAAATTGTGTGGCTCAACCAGAGTTACAATCCATCAGTTTATATTGAGATCTTTGATGGCAAAGTCATTTATATGTATGTCCGAGTTAAGTCTATTTATTTTAAACTAGCTTACACATTTCCAGTAGTATTATGTAATGATCTGCAGAACAGAATGTGAGGAAAGCTTAGTGAGTGAATTATTTTATTATTATTTATTTAAAAGAAAAAATATTTTCATGTGTCATGGGTGCATTAACATAGTATTATTTAGAAACAGTTAATGTTGATTTTGAAAGAAATAGATGTTGTTCATATACCTCTAATTTAGGTTACAACACTTTGAAAGGCAGATAATTTTAACATTTTGGATATTGAGATTGGCATAAATTAATAAAATAACAAAATAAATAGGCAGAAATTATCATAAATGAATATTATTCTTTAGATTTTCTGCTACTGCAAAGGTACTCTCTCCACTAAATGAACTGTTAGAATAACACATAAACTGATGAGTATTTGATTTTGATAATTACTACTTTTTTATTTTAAGCCTAATATGCCAATGTATCACTTTCCAAAAGGTGGAAATAATGTGATGATGTACCCAAATGACACAACTTTTCTTCTCAACTGATGCATGATATTTTTAAGAAATTATATTTCTGTTTTGTACATGAGTCACAACCTAATAAATGTTGCACACAACATTAATGCATATACATTTACCATAGTATTCGCATATCTGTTTACCATAGTATGTACATATCTGTTTACCATAGTATGTGCATATCTGTTTACCATAGTATCCGCATATCTGTTTACCATAGTATTCGCATATCTGTTTACCATAGTATGTGCATATCTGTTTACCATAGTATGTACATATCTGTTTACCATAGTATGTGCATATCTGTTTACCATAGTATGTGCATATCTACAAGACAACAGTATTCCATATTAATTAAGTTTATAGGTTAATGTTTAATAATAATTTATGTTTTAAAAGCATGAAAGATATGGATTAAGTTTAATATATTAGATCATTATATAATTATAGAGTTTAAATGGTACTTTTATTATAAATGAAGGCAGACCTGTTGACCCTTGCCTTGCAAAAATTAAAGAAACTTCTGAATTGCTAATCAGTACTCAGATAAATAGCAAGGTTTGGCTTACTGAATAGAAATTTAAAAAAATGACAATCCAAATCTATTATGTTCATAAAAATATGTAATTACTGTAGTACTTAAACACAAATATTGACATCTTTTATTACTCATAAGCTAAAAATTAGTTGAATAAATAAGTAGAATTATAGAGTCAGGCTGTGATTTGACAGCTAATTCTAACATCCCCAAATTTTCAGTTGGTAGTGATGAAAATAAATGAATGACTCAATAAGTAAGAATGGGGTTTTCCTTGTTCCTAATTTCTAGAATTTTTTACAACTTGCTAGCCTTAAAAAATATTTATCTGTTTGTTACAATTACTAACCAGTAATTGCTAAACACTAGAAGCATTGAGAAGGAAGAAAAGTTTGTTGTAATTACACAACAGTGGCAACTAACACTAGAAACATTAAGAAGCAAGAAATGTTTGTTATAATTACACAACAGTGGCAACTAACACTAGAAACATTAAGAAGCAAGAAATGTTTGTTATATTTATATCACAGTAAAACACTAGAAACATTGAGAAGGAAGAATTTGTTATAATTACTAAATAGTAGCACATACACACTAGAAACCCCATTAAGGAAGAATTTGTTATAATTACTAAACAGTAGCACATAAATACTAGAAACCCCATTAAGAAGGAAGAATTTGTTATAATTACTAAACAGTAGCACATAAACACTAGAAACCCCATTAAGAAGGAAGAATTTATTATTATAAGTACTAAACAGTAGCATTTAAACACTAGAAATATTGAGAAGCAAGAAAAAATTGTTATAATTACTAAACAGTAGCATCTAAAATCTCTAAACATTGAGAAGCAAGAAAAATTTATTATAATTACATAGCAATAATACCTAACACTCAAAACATTGACAAGGAAGATAAGTTTGTTATAATTACATAACAGTAGCATCTAATCACTAGAAACATTGAGAAGGAATAATTTGTTATAATTACTAACCACTAGCATCTAAACACTAGAAACATTGAGAATCAAGAAAAGATTTTATAATTACATAATACATGTAGTAGTATTTAAACACTAGAGACATTAAGAAGGAAGAAAAGTGTGGTAATGAGTGGCATATCCATATAGATCAGTCTGTATCATAATGCTGTAATACTGTGAAACATATAGAAGCTATGTTGAATTACAACTAGCATAACCTTTCTTATATTCCTGATGAGATGCAACAATAATACATTCCAGGATAAACATTGAAAGATTTTTGTTTATTCAACTTGCCATCAAAACACTTCTATTCAAGAGGTCAGACTGCAAAACACTATAGATGAACTTTTACCTATCTTAGCATTTATCGTCAGGTTTACTACTCATTCTAAATCTGTCATTTTTAATGCTCTTTACACATGTTATTAAATCTTCATTTATTGGAAACTGTTGCCATCATAGACCTCTTAGACAATTTTTATGTTATGATGGCATCATATCTTGCAGATATCTTCAGTTTGCATTCATGTAAAAGATGTTTCAATTCATCACTACAGCTTATCTGTACACCAATGGGTTTTTGCATCTTTGTGGACATTGCAAACACAATCTTCAAACACCTAGCTTAGACAGTATATTTACTTTTGGCTGATGATCCTTCGCAATCACCCAGAAACCCAATCATCTGTCAATTGATTTGATTCTTCTGAACAAGTTTGTATTGGGGTTCAGACATATCACTTCAAATTTTTTCTCATTGTTTTTCAGTCAAATTTTTATTCAAGAATGGACTTAGACACAGCAGAGAACTGGAGCCTATGTCTGTGCAATGTTTAGACAAGACTCACGGCTTTTGACTCAATGAGGGATGTAATAAATCATGAAGCTGCAGTTTCCTCTCACATACATCTTTGCTATTTCTTACATGCCCTTTGAATTCCATTGTCATCCTGACTCATATACTTGTTTGTTTCTGATAAGCTTTTTAATTTGGTTGTGGTCCTGACTCGGATACAACCACTCCTTTGGAAAAGCCTTTGGAAATCAGTTATGGTTTTATTGTAGTCAGACTTAAACCTGAATCACGTTCAGTTTGATCTTATGGTTCATTGGAAGTGAAATCACTGCCTCTGCTGATGATATTTTCTTGGAGTTTATTTCAAGCCCTGACATTCCAGCAAGACAGAACTGGCTGATGGCAGGCATTTTTCTCCAGTAGTCCCACCCCTCTTTGTCAGTAGGCAAATTGTAGTGAGAAGGCAACACTCTCCTAGGCCTACTGTTTGTGGACATATTTTGATTATTTAAAAACGACATGATAAAACTTTCTTTGCACATAATGTTTTTCATCCATTTCACTCACTTTATTCATTTTTTTGCATTTAAATCCTTTTTGGATATATTAATTCTTTTAGTTATTATTATAGACACATTGTGTTTTTACATTATTATAGACACACTGTTTCTATTTGCAAAGAACTGAGGATTTAATAGTTCAGTTTGTTTTCTATTTTGCAGATTTTGCTTCGCTATGGTGCTGCCGTTAACCAGACTGATCGAAATGGCTGCACACCACTATACAAGGCTGCTTACCATGGAAGGCCTGTGTTGGTAGACATTCTTGTTAAAGCTGGTCAGTAATATTATTAAAAGAATAAATGTTCACTTACTTAAATCCTGTAAACTGGTTCCCACACTAGTCTAGAATTCTGTAAAAGTCTGGAATTTGATTTCACCTTTTCCAGGTATGGAAAATGTCTTGAAAATAATTAAAATGTCAGAGAAGTCTGGAAAAAATTTGAGTTGTTTTTTTAAAGTTTGGTTGCCCACAGACTTTGGAAGCTGGAAACCCCCAGTTTAATATTTTGGTCAGAACAACAGACTTGCCTTTTTACATTCAGATAATCGTCCATTTATAGTATTAAAAGAACAACTGAGAAAGTGCAGTGAATGAATCTTGATTTTTGACTAAATGTAATTGTATTAGCAATAAATATACTTGATGTGGATTTGAACTTTCTTGAGCTGAAATTCCTGGTCACTATGTGTACAAGCCACTTTTAGAGAAGGAAATCTTTAAAGACTAGATTGTCTTTCAAGTTAAAAAATATACTGATCACTATGTGTACAAGCCACTTTTAGAGAAGGAAATCTTTAAAAACTAGATTGTCTCTTTCAAGTTAAAAAAATATACTGGTCACTATGTGTACAAGCCACTTTTAGAGGAGAAAGAAGAATTTAAAGACTGGATTGTCACTTAAGTTAAAGAGTATGCTGATGGATATACTGAGTCATTCCACTAATAAACCTCAGCCATACATCAATGCCCTTGACATAGTACCTAATAATGGCATCAGCATCATGTGATAAACATTAGTTTACTTGTGAGACAAGATCAATGAATGAGGCTGCACACGCTGAGTTCTTAATGAGTGTGATGTGTCCCCAAAACTCTAAGGTCAAGTTTGTTAGGCTGTATTTTATTGGATATTTATTTAATTATTTTAAAGAATGGCATTATTTGTCCAAGTAATGGGTTCCCGGCATTAGACAAGTAAATGGAAATGGAAATGGAAAGTTGGCAGTTTGTCCAATGAAAAACAGAATGAAAAACTTGAGTTTTGTCCCTGGGAATCTGGGAACTGTACAGAATTAACATTATGCTTGCATTTATTACATTGGCAATAATGCATGACACAGTGGAAAAATCATAATCATATATATATATTGTTTTCCAGCTTTGAGCTTGGTCTCTAGAATTCATGAAGATTATTTTGAACATTCCTCGTTGTGTGCTTGAGTAGCGCACACAAAGATTCTAGAACATTATGTGCTTTGTTAGTGCATGCAAAGTTCTGGATGGTTCTCCACTGTGTGCTTTGTGAGTGCATTGAAGATTCTGGGACAGTTGTGTAATGTACCTAGAAGGGGTACATTGGACAGTCTCCAAATAAGAAAGACAGTGACTTATTGAAAACCGTATGATATTGTGAACATGTGCCAGTGACATCTGCCATCTTTGAAAAGGTTATGCACATTGATTATAATGAACTACCATATATGGTATTTTATTTCAGGATTTAAATTGCATTTTACAGATTTAAGATATGAGTAAAGTAAAAAGGTGAATGTATAAATTTCGGTTTTGAGGCTACTTTGCTTATTATTAATATGACTTTTAAAAAAATAATTTCAAAGTTTTTTCACTAATTATAACTCTATATTTATCTTGCACTTCTTTCAATATAGTATCAAATGCTGAAACAAAAGATATTTTTTCAATTTGATATTTCACTGCAAACCAACTGTTGTAAAAAAATGTTTCATTGCTGAGTCTAATGGGCCTTGAAAGGCTATCTTTTATGTTATTAATTAAACTTAGGTAACTGCTCTTTTTCTTTCATGTATTGTCTGATTTTATATTACAATTAGCTTATAAAAAAAAGTATTTTAATGTTTTGTTTACTAACGTAATGTCAGTTAGGATTATTTTTTAAATGGTACTAAGCATCCTTTTAATTTATTTTCACAAACTAAATTAGATTTTGAGTAGAAAATGTAATTTCTTGTTCAATACTATAATAATTACTCTGTGTAATGGTAGAGATAGAATAATGTAAAGAAATGTATAGTTTTATCTTTTATTGCAGTAAATTATCAACATACAAATTATGGATTTATAAAATAAAAACTGTGTTTGCTTAGATAATTTCTACTACATATAAAACAATAAATGCTATAATTTAGTCTTAAGTCTTTGTGGTTTTTCATTTGCTTGCAAAAATAAACATATTTATAACATCACAGGTAAACTTATTTCAGTACATTCCAACTGTTTTGCTCTCATAGACAAACAGATTCATTGCTTTTCATGTTCGATTTTGTTATTATATCACGTTAATTATTTACTTTATTCACTGGTATGTTTTATTATAAGTCTTAATATAGTTAACTTAGCCCATTGAGCACTGCTGACTTCCTCTAATTTTCCTCACTTTTATTCCAAGAAATTGGCACATCTTCATATTATATAGGGCCTATAATCCATCTGTTGTTTCTTTTTTCATTTTTATTTAAATATACTATAATGCAGTAAATGTCTTTCACTATTTCATGAATATTATAATGTGATGGTTAAATGGTGAAGAAATGGTTAATTATTTTAATGTAAATTAATTTTCCCTTAATCAAACCAGTATTCATCCATAAACATCACCCACCCACCCCATCTTCTCTACTTAGTTTGTTTTCATTGTGCACTAGATAATAAAATGAGATATCTAGTCCAATTTGGCAAAGGGGAATAACTTTTCCAGGAACTATTGACTTGTTTGCTCCCTTTAAATCTTAGAAGTTGTTTTCTGAATTCCCTAAGGGTTAGTTGTAAGTTTGAATACTGAAGATAGGCAAGATTTTTCAATAAGTTGGGTATCTGGTAAGATTTTAAGAGTGAAAGTGTATAATATTTAAGTGTAAAATAACACTGTAAGTTTCTTAATATAAAAAATAAAGCAGTTTTTAAAGATTGTAATTTATTAATGTGTCTTACACTTATTCAGTTATTGTCAAGTGGCATTATCTTTTGCTGTTTTTATCTTTTCCTAGGAGCTGAAGTTGACAAGGCTGACAAAGAGAACCAGACTGCTTTGCACATTTGTGTGCAGAATGCCATAGTGCATTCTAGTTATGCTGCTGTAGAGAGACTGCTTGCTGCAGGGGCATCAGTCCATGTGCAAGTATCGTACTGTTAATATTCACTTCTTTTCTTATGTTAAAAGCATTATATTCCAAATGCTGTACATTTTTTCTTTAACTCCTTTTCTACCCAAAACTTGCATATTCCACCAAAATGAAATGATAGTATGAGCAGATGATGATAATTATTACTATTACTATCAGTACTACTATTATTATTATTATTTTTATATTAAAATCTTTCTTTTTTCTTTCTTTTTTTTTAATCATGGTTTTGAGCAAATGTTCTATTAGTATACAGTAAATGAAAAACTCTGAAAAATGAACTTAGAATTGTTTTTGAATCAGCAGAGAAGTGTTTTAATTAAAATAAATAAATAAATAAATAAATGCTAACTATCTATTTTTTCAAAGTATAAATAAATGCTTTTTCTTACTTGCAGTACACTATAATGCAGCATAACCGAGAAAAAAAAATATTTTTATGCAATAATTTAAGAAGTAAATTTCAGTCATTTCAAGAAATAAAACTTTTCAATGAAGAAATCCAAATGGTAGGCAGATGAAATACTAGCAAGTCTTGCTTTCTCACAAATGCTTGCTTACCAATGATAACTTTTTAAAAACTTGTTTTTAAAAAAAAATGAATCATTGATATATAGTCAGTTTATTTTTTAATCTAAAAAGTGACCAGTCTGATTGCTCTTGCTTGAAAATATTTTTATGTACAGAATTATATATACTTTATTATGTTATTCAAATATGTAGATTGTGCTTTCAAATCAATTTGATTGTTTTTGCTGACTTCTGCCATGACAAAACTTTGGTCATATTATTCAAAGTTTTCTTTTCATTTTGTTTGTACTGAATATATCCTCAACTCTTTCTGTTTATAAATTTAATCCTCATTACCTGTGAAAGGATGGAGTTAAGTGTGATTTAGTCAAGAATTTCCTGAAATGATCCATCTTTTAAATGTTTTCACTTACTCCAACAGTGTTTGCTCTTTTTCTTTCAAGAATGCTATTACATGTACAAGCAAAGGATATATAAATTATAATCCTCAGCTTGTAATAGTCAAATTTATCGTTACAAAATATTCCAAATTTCAAAATTGTTGAACAAATTGATAATTTGATTAACTTTTAAAACTTATTTCTGTAAGCCATTCATTATAATTATTAATTTGGTATTTGCAGAAGAGATCTTTATGGACGGGCTCCAATTCACATTGCAGCTCACTGGAAAATCAAGGAAATGCTTCGTTTGTTGATTGCTGCTGGAAGTGAAGTAAACATGGTTGATGGACGAGGCAGATCACCACTGTACCTTGTTGTTAGCTCTTTGTCTACAGGGCTTTATAAAGAAGACCTTCGTTATCAAGTGGGTTACCTTTTTCAAAAGTTTATTTTTCAAGATAGAATACAGTATAAATAAGTAATTCAATTCAGCATGTTGGGTAATAAAATTCAGCATAATAAGGTCATAAAATACAATATATATCAATAAAAGAAATTCAGCATAATAAGGTAATAAAATTCAGATAGTGAGGTAATAAGGTAGTAAAATTCAGCATAATGTCATAAAATACAGTGTGTATATATACATATATATATATCTAAGTCAATAAAAGAAATTCAGCATAATAAGGTAGTAAAATTCAGCATAGTGAGGTAATAAAATTCATCATAAAAATATAATAAAATTCAGTTTAATAAGATGGTAAAATTCAGCATAATAAAGTAGTAAAATTCAGCATAAGTTAGTAAATTCAGCATAATTCCGTGAAATCATTCTGTGTATTTTCATTTAATGGATTATGATATCCCTTGTTAACTACTTATTTAGGTTTTATGTTAAAGATGTTCAGTATCATACATACACAGTAATGGTTAATAATGATTTGATCAGTAAAGCCATATTTAGAATTATGTTAAGCACATTTTATGTTAAAGAACATTTTATTTAAAACTAAACTGTTGGCATTTTAAATGAAATATTATCTTGAATATAAATAATAACAAAAGAATAGGTAAATAAAAAAAAATATAAACATTACCTTAAGATAATCTGAAAAACAGCCCTGAGTAACTATTGAAATATCGTGTTTGAAATAAATTCCATGAAACTTTGTAAGATAATTTTTTTGCCATTGTTTGGTTGGAGTTAGTTGATTTGTATGTGTGTGTTGTGATGATATTTTGTTTTGCTTTGCTTTTATTGTTATGGAAATTCTCATAGTTCTTCATGTTTTAAGAAGTTATAACTTGATAAAGTATGAATATGTGGTATATTTCAATTGCCCTTTATAAAGTTGTACTGCATTAAGTTTAGTAGTTCTAAGTTTACATTGTGAATGCATAATATATTTTTAGTTGCCCTGTATAAAGTTGTACTGTGTTAAGTTTTAGTAGTTCTGAGTTTACATTGTGAATGCACAATATATTTCAGTTGTTCTTTATAATGTTGTTGTACTGCATTAAATTTTAGCAGTGATAATTGATAGAGTAAGAATATATGATATATTTCAGTTGCCCTTTATAATGTTGTTGTACTGCATTAAGTTTTAGCAGTGATAACTTGACTGAATTTTTTATATATTTCAGGTGCCAGAAATAAAGTTGTACTGCTTTAAGTTTTAGCATGATAACTTGAGAGAGTCTGAATTTGTTTATATATTTCAGGTGCCACGTATAAAGTTGTACTGCTTTAAGTTTTAGCAGTTCTAATTTGATAGAGCATAATTTCTTGATATATTTCAGGTGCCATGTATAAAGTTGTTGTACTCTCATGGCTGTGACATGCTTAATCTAGTAGACTGGCTAAAATGGAAAGGTCCTGGTATTCCTGAAGAGCTGTTGGCTGATGATGAATCATTTTTTCGATGGTAATTCTAATTCATTCATGTTTCATATTTGTATTTTTGGTTTAACATTTTTTTAACATCTTACATGTAGATTTTTACAGGCTGATGTTTGTATAACTTTGGTTATATCTCAAATAAAAATGCTTAAAATATTAAATATGCACAATTAAATTAATGATTATGTGAACAAATATCAATATATCAATATACAGACAAAAGCTTGTAATAACTGGACTTGGCAGCACTTGTGTAGACATATCAAATATTGGATTGGTCTTTCTATTTCCTGTTTCTTAATGATTGTTGTATCAATATGTTTTATGCACATTTGGCCTATTTAATCATGGCTTGAGAATTTCTATGTGTGTGCTTGTGCTTGTGCACAACAAACCCATGAACATCTCAGGGGTTACATTCCTGGAAAGTTCCACAAGCGCAAAAACCACAATATTTAATAATTGACTTAGATAATTGAATCAAAAATAGACACTTTGCTGGGCTTTTAGATTCTGTATTTTGGTCTGCTGATGCTGATTCTCCTATTAACTTTACATTATGAAGATTACAGCAGTTTTTGAAATTTTTCAAACCAGCCTTTACTGACTTGGAATTGAATGAATTGCATGAATTATTTGCTTTGTCTCCAAAATTCTTGCTCCTGTGATTGTAGATCTTTAGTGCATTAGCCCATTTTAAAGGTTTACTCTAAAGATACAATCTTCTGTGTTTGGTCTTCAGTCTAGATATTGAAAGCTTTGTCCATTCTTTGTAATCATCATGCCATTTTTGTAATCTGAGAAGCATTTCCTTGAACACTTGCACAAATGTTCATCTTACTCTTTCAAATGTATCACAAATCTCATTGATGCCATTATAGCCTTACACAGATGTTAAAGCACAATCTCTTCTTGTTAACTTATCCAGTAGATCAACTTTCTTACTTAAGGTCATAACCTGAGGGTTCCTCTTGCTAAGTTATCAAGTAGCTCAACTTTCTTACTTAACCCGTTGCACGACGGTCATGTTTGACGCTTAACGATAACTGAATGGGTCAGTGTGCTAAAAAATTTAAAGCGACTGTAATTATCAATGGATTTTAAAAATTTAAATTACTACCTATTATAGACATACTAAGGAATCTTAAAAGTATTTTTTAAATTTTTTTCGAATTCAAAAACAAAGAAATAATACAAAGATTTCTTATCTTTTTGTTGAACTTGGGAACATTTTCACCGTTTTTTTTTTTTTACTAGTCTACTAAATAATTAAAAGCAAGCATAATTCGTACAATTCTAAAATGATTTTCAAAATAAATATTATGGGGGGCATTTTAAAAATATTTATTTAATTTTTTAACGTTTGCTTATTATTATTTTAAATTCAAAAATAAATAAATAAATAAAAAAATTTCTTACCTTTTTCTTGTGTTGACCTTCGTCAATTTGTTAGATGTTTCCTTGAATAAAATCCGAAAGAAAACGATTTTTGTTGATTGCCATTTGAATATATGGTATAAATAATAATTTATCTTGTGTAAATAAATATTATTCCTGGGGAAATTGGTTGATTTTGAACAAAACGAAAGAGTCATATGAAAACCACGAGGGTTCGGTTTGAGACTGATCGGTTTTTTTTTTTTATTATCAAATGGTCACATCCAAAAATTCAGTAGGCCTGTCGAATTTCATCTACAATATCTTAAATTAATTTACACAATAAAGTTCTTTAGGTAGGATCAGGCAATCAACTAAAAATCGTGTTTGAAACGTGCAATGTATAATTCCAAACCGGTTCAAAATGGCGGCTCAGCTTCTTTACAAGCGAGGGGTGACTCGGGATTTCCGAACTTTGTAATGATATATCAGTTCTAAAATTAGTTAGCCAATGATAAAATTAGAGCAGATTGGCTGCTGAACACAAACATATCTTTCTCCTTGACCTTGATTGGTATTTTTTTAAAAGTGGCTATCGATAAAAAAAAGTGTCATAACAACGTCCACGAGGTTTCGGGTGGAGACGGACCGGTTTTTATTTTTTATTATCAAATGGTCACATCCAAAAATTCAGTAGGCCTGTCGAATTTCATCTACAATATATTAAATTTATTTACACAATAAAGTTCGTTAGGTAGGATCAAGCAAACAACTGAAAATGGACCTTGAAACGAGCCATGTGTAGTACAAACTTCGGTTCAAAATGGCGGCTCAGCTTCGATAAACGTGAGGTGTCTGGGGATTTCCAAACTTTGTAATGGAAAATACCTTTCTAAAAATAGTTAGCCAATGATAAAATTAGAGCAGATTGGCTGCTGAACCCAAACATATCGTCTGCTTGACTTGATTGTTATTTTTTTAAAGTGGCTATCGATGTAAAAAAGTGACCTGGCGCAGAGACCTTCTAAAGGTTAAACGTCGTGGAACGGGTTAAGATCATACCTTTTGGGTTCCTCTTGCTAATTTATCTAATAGCTCAACTTTCTTACTTAAGGTCATAAAATTAGGCTACATCTTGCTAACTTATTCAATAGCTCAGCTGTCTTACTTAAGATCATAGCTTTGGGACTCCTATGCTAACTTATCAAGTAGCTAAACTTTCTTACTTAAGATCATAACTTTAGGGCTCCTCTTAATAACTGATCAAGTAGCTCAATTTTCTTACTTAAGATTATAACTTTTGGGCTCCTCTTAATAACTCATCAAGTAGCTCAACTTTCTTATTAAGATCATAAGTTTTGGGTTCCTCTTAATAAATTACCAAGTAGCTCAACTTTCTTAAGATCATAACTTAGGGCTCCTTTTGCTAACTTATGAAGTAGCTCAACTTATATTTCTATGTGAATTAAGTCCCACTTTTAATTAATTGTTATATTTTTCTTTGTGATTTTTTCTTTTTCAGAGTACTTTATACCTTAATGTTTAATTGAAAACATGAAACTTATATGGACATCTATACTCATGAGAGTAATCTTGTCACAACATGAGGTTCACTGTTGCGATTTATTAACACTCAATGCAAAAATGGCTCTGGTGCAAATATTTTAGGAACAAATATTATTTGATTATCTTTTATTGCAATTAATTATCTTTAAATATAATTGCTATAATATTAATGACATTTCATTTGTTTTAACCATAAATTATGAAATTAACAGAATTCTTGTAGGTTCCTATGATAACTTATCATGAAGTGTTAGGAAGTAGATTGTAAAATAGTTGTGCACCATTGCAATGACTTCTTTTGCATGGTTATGTTTAATAGATGTCAAATTAGATTTCTGAATCACAGATATATATTTTCAACAGGTACTTCTTGTTATATAAAATTTTAAGTTGATAACTTTGATTACAATTTTCCCAAGCCATTTGATGAACTGTTTACTCACTTGATTTAAAATTGATTATTGGCATAAATTTAAACTTGACTATTTTGATTGGCAGTTTTGAACCTTAGTGAAATTACAATATTCATTTTTGTCTTTTAAATCCCCCTTTTTCTAATGACCTTAGCATCATCATACAGGTTTATGTCTTAGGATCTTTCATATACTACTACCCTTACTTATGGTTCACTTATGCTAGTGACAGATCCTTTCTTTCTGGCAAGGACCAGACTTCCTCATACAATTAGTCAGCCATTCATTATCTTTCCTTTGCTGTGCAAGGGTCAGTTAGACATTAAAAATTACTAATATAAATCACAAATTTTAACATTTAGTAAGTCTAGACTTGGGAGGACCATGTCTCTCCAAGTTTGGGGTACTTATAGCCAGACATTGTTATCCTGATTGTAAAGAAAATCAATACCTATGTTGTCAGAGAGGGATATAAATATGCTTTTGATGAGGAGTTTCAAACATTTCACACACACACATGCATGCACACCCAGTTTTAAGATGGTAATTTACACCTCCTATTTGTTATGCTTTAGCATGCTCATCTGATTATGTAATGTAAAAATAATTTTTTTTAAGTAAAGAAGTATCTTGGATACTTATTAGATGAGCATATGCAAAAGCCTTAGGACTTTGTCTTTCCTTGGACCATAACTTACTTTCACCTACTAAGCATAGCACTCGCAGTGAGGAATTTGCTACCCAATGAGTTTTTTTATCATTTTTCTCCCTAGAGTGTTATGTGTGAGACCCATTTGGACTCTTGCTTGTAGGTCTGTGAACAGTATGATAATTTTCTAATATACTTTTCTGATTCAAGATTCTGTATTAAGTATTCAGGAAAAAAACTTTTGTTTATTTCTTTTTAATTCTAAGTAATATTATGTCTGAATATTTAATTAGATAAAAGTGCAATTTTTACTATGTTCTTTTAGTCATTTTTGTTTGTTTCTTGATATTGTTCAGTGTTCAAACACTGGTAGAACTAGAAATTCTTAAATCAGTGTTTTTATTTATATTTTTATTTGCATAGGTATAAAGACAATATGTCTTCACCACTGTCCTTGCGTAACCTCTGTCGGAAGATCATCCAACACCAATTGTGTCGTCATGACAACACTCGTCTGCTGGAACATATTCCAAGACTCCCTCTGCCACCATCCCTCCATCTTTTTCTCTCTAGAAAAATGTTCCACCACGATATTTCTTAGTTGTTTTGTAATTTTCTTCTACGTTACTTGTTTATGTGCTTTAGCCTGTTGTTTTTATTTGATTTTATTTTTATCAGTGGACTGACTTTAAGACAGCTTTTGATTTCAGATTTTTATTTTTATCCCATTTTTGTGTCAAGCTTAGTGTAAATGAGATTCATCTAACACAAAAAAAATATTTATAAAGAAAGAAATTAATTTTAATATTTTGTGGATTAAATTTTGATAATAGTTATGTGTTTTAATATAAATTAAAACCTAAAAAACAAGAAACTCCTTAATTTTTTAATTTTAGGAATATATTTTTTGAATCAATGAAATAAATAGTTATAAATGAAATACATAGGTGGTTTTATATTGACATATTATATTATTAAACATTACATTTGTTTGAAATACTTAAAAAAGAATATTCATGATTCACAGCTATATACAAATATACCAGTGCACTTGCAAACTCAAATAAGAGATATTCTTATTAAATTGTTTCATGTTACAGTGAAATAGTATTCTAATCTATAAGTATATTAAATAAATATGTAGAATATTAACTAAATCATCTATATGACTGTTATTTAAACTTTTTCTACTCTGCTAAAGACAAAATAAATTAGGCTTCCTAATAAGAGAACTATTTTCTTTATTCCACATCCAGAAAGACATATATAGATGTCTCAAGGACTGCACTTGCCATTTATAAAGAAAGTTTATAGCAATTTTACTTCTGCTGATATTGTTGGGCTGCTTATGATTACCAAAATTAGAGTATGTGATATTCTGTCTTACAGCAATTTGCATTTTGGAAATCCAATTTTGCACATATCTTGAAAGAGTAAATAATGTTTTTCAGTATTTTCTTAAGTGTTTTCTGCTTGTAAATTTAATATTTTAACTATTATTTAACACAAAGTCAATCAACTTGTGGACAATAATTTTGTCCATGAATTTTTTTAAATTTCAATTAAAGGATGAATTTATTGAATATTAAAAAAAGAAACTTTAGTGCCAAGAATGCTGCACAATGTGGTTGATATTGTTCTGATTTGAGTAGAAGTTTCAGTAAAATATAATGAACCAACAAACAATGCACATAATGCATGTGAATATGATTTCTTAATTGTGGGAGAACCAGAGAAATGGTTGTGGAAAAGAGAACACATTTACAGCACCTGCATATCTGTTGGAGGATCATTAATAAAATAAATTCTCATCACTTAGTTAATGAAACGATTATTATTTTTAATTAAACTTTCATAACTAATTACAAGTGATGCAAATCTTAATTTATTTTATTAATGATCCTCCAACAGACATCAGTTCTACCACTTGGCGGATATTTCATAACCTGTTGATAATTAAATTTTCAGCAGTTTCTGATTGGTGAAATATTCAATCACATATCTTTTATTGTGGAAATTAAAAGAAATGCCCACATATTCTATATATGAAATTAAAGGTAATCATTGAAGTCACTTATCCATAATTTAAAATAAAAATGGCATGATACATTGATAGAAGAAATGATGGTTTTTATTACTGTTCTTAAAGCTTTCTGGCCTTACATCATATCAAGATCTGAACTTTAGTATATTACTGGTATTATGCACAGCCAATTTCAGTGTTATTTTCATTCCAAATTTACATCAATTGTAAACTAAACCAAAATCTATTCTGCCACAAGTTAAAAAAAAATTACTGCTTGGAAAACATTATTTTCAGTTATTTAAAAAATAGTTTTTTATTTAACACAACCATAAACAATAAAACACAACTGCTGTTATTGTTTTTAACAGATACAGTGGAAATTTTCCTGGCCCTTGAGCTATGAGTATTTCAGGTTGGTCATTGGGCGTCTTGACTGAGGGCAAATGAAAGTAATTGGCAGGGGAAGGGAAAGGCTAATTATGCAGTCCATTAATTAAAGAACAGTACTTCATTAAAATTATTACTGCTGTAAACTGTTTTAGATTACTGAAAGATCTTTTACAAGACAAATAAATTACATTGCTTCAGGTTCATTGGAGTATCATTACAGGCATCAGTATATTTAAGAGGTGCTGATAAGATTTCAAGAGCTGGTTTGTTTATTCTCTAATATGCTGCAATAATTAATTCTGTTTGCTTTTACTAGTCCCTGTGACTTATTTTATGACTTAGAAAATAATGGAAATTTAACTCTCCACTTTTGAGGTTTCATGTTTCCCTGAAAGAGCTGGTTTGTTTATGCTCTGATATGCAGTAATAATTAATTGTGTATGATATTATTAGTCCTTGGAAGCACATTATTAGATTTTACTTGGAAAGTAATGGGAATTTAATTCACTACTGGAGATTCTGCTTAAGAACACATTTTTCCCAAAAACATGAACTTATAAATTGACGATGACTCTCCATACAGACAGAGACTCGTTTCTAAGATAAGATTCATGAAGAATTATAAGAAATGAAAAGGATAAAATCTTCTTTTAATCAATTGTTATACTTTTGATAACTGTAACAGAAAAGGAGAACACTTGGTTTTACACATGTTATTGGTAAGGATCAATTCATTATTTCATAAACACCAGATTAATTCATTATTTCTAAGATGTGCCGGAAATTCATACCAAACACAGTTCAATAAAGCTGGACTGACATTGATTCATTGAACACTATTTGATTCTATTTGCAAAGTTGTGTGAGATTGTTTTCTCACTGGGAATTGAAATTAAATGAGAATTGTTTTCTCACTGGGAATTGAAATTAAATGAGAATTGTTGTCTGATTGGGGAAATAATTTAAATGAGACTTCTCATCTGACTGAGGAAGGAAATTAGATGAGACTTGTTTTCTAAATGGAGAAGAGAGTTTATTATACACATGCAACTGTTATCTAAACTTTAGATCTCAGATCTCATTCATTTTTTGTTGCACTTTGCCTTACTCATATTGCTATTTCAGATCTTTTCATTCATGTTGTGTTATGTCTCACTCATACTGTCTCACATCTCATTCATATTGTGCTTTGTCTTATCTAAACTTTAGATCTCAGATCTTGTCATTCTTGTTTTCTTGTGCTTTGTCTCATATTACCTCAGATCTTCTCATTCATATTGTGTTGTGCTTTGTCTTACTTATACTGCTATCTCAGATCTTTTCATTCATGTTGTTTGTGTTTTGTTGTACTCGTATTGCTATCTCACATCTCATTCTTGTTGTGTTGTGCTTTGTCTCACTCATAGTGCTGCTATCTCTATTTTCAATCAATTTCAGTTTGTCCCACTTTTACTGCTATCTCAAATCTCAGTCATGTTTTGTTATGTTTTGTCTCACTTTTACTGCTATCTCAAATCTCAGTCATGTTTTGTTATGTTTTGTCTCACTTCTACTGCTATCTCAAATCTCAGTCATGTTTTGTTATGCTTTCTCTCATTCATACTGCTACTCAGTACAGTGAGATGTAGTTGTTTTTAATTATTTTTTCTGAACTTTGTGGTCCCAGAGCAATTCTAGCAGTATATCATCCAAAGTGAGACATCATGAAGAGAATAAGCCATACGACATTTTCTGTAAAAATATACACCCTAGATAAGTATGTGTAATTGGCCACCAGGGAATGAATAAAATATGTTATTAACTGGGGGAAAAAGAAAAATAGCAGTCACTGTTAAACTTCTGCACAAATAAATTGTCTTAAGGCTTCTCATATACTTAGAAGAAATTCTAAAATTGAAAAGTTGGAACAAATTACCAGTGTGAATGTAAACTAAAACTTGGTTTGGTTGTTGCCTCCATCACTTTGCCAGAGAAAGCATGTGTCTTTTTGTATGAACACATGATCATTAGTGGAGGTAGTGGTAATGCAAGTAAGCTCATACAAGTAAAGGCTGCTTGGTCAAATTCTTGAAAAATCATTCATCAACAGATGTCTTCAATTTCATCAATGCTACAAGATAAGCTGTGTAATAAATAAATAAATATATATATATATACTAAAGAGAGGCTTAGATGTGGTCATGTATACACTTGCACTGTTAAACCATGAGGTACTATGTTGTTTGTCTAATGCATAATTATTAAACTACCAACATTCTGCACACCACAACTCACATATTGGATAATGTTTTAGTATATTAATAATTTTCTGTTGATTATTTCCCACATTCTGTTTTTCCCATTTTAATGTAATTTGATTTTTTTCCCCCCAGCTACAATTTTTTTTTTACTGACTAAAATTTTAACTTGTTTAACACCAGATTTTATTGCTATTAGGTATCATTTAACTTTATCTATGTATGTATATAAATATATGTATAGTTAATTATAATTAGGATGATTGTGATAGAATAATATCTCACATGTTTCTTTCTACTTTTGCCTGATATTTGAAATAGCAACCATTCTACCATCTCTTGTAGTGTATACTTTACTCATGTCAAATGGAAAGTTCATATTTTGTGTGTGGGGGGGGAATTAAATAAAATTTATTTTTGTTTAGACTTCTGTTAAACTATATATTATATTAATCACAATGAGAATTAAATCTCACACAAATTTGGGATTTTCTTATATCAATGATTTGTTAGCAATTAATCACATTGGCATTTTATGGGAAATAATTTTTAATTATCTATTTTAATTTTGGGAATTGTATGTATAGTGATCTGTTCTAGAGAATGTAGATGGGCAAAAAGAATTTTTTAATTTTTGTTGGTTGTATTTTATTGAACTTTAATGTTTTAAAGAATTTTGTGCATATGTTTTGGTTTCCTTAAAATCTCTGAATCTGTGGATAACTATCTTTCAAATGGATTGAAAAAGAGGGAGATCACTTACGCTATCTTTTTCAAAACAGAGAACTGTGATTTGCCATGTACACTTTCAAAATAAGTTCTATGTTGAACAAGAAATAACTTTGTGCTGTAATGTGTGTGTGTTTGAATTTAGCCAATTGTGTATACTTTCAAAAGAAGTTTATGTCAATTTTATGCTGTTGTGTTTGAAGTTATCAAATACACGTACTCTTCAAATAGACAATCCATTTAACTTTTGTATATCTAATTCAAAAATTAATAATTTGTTAAGCAAATTCACAAATGAACAGATAAATAGTAGTCCTAATATACATGTAAAATCACACAACAGAATTTTATTATGCAACTTTTAAGTCGTACCAAAGAGTGAATCTTTGAATTTTTTTTTTTTTGCCCCATTATTAGTCTTATAAAGAATTTTTAGAAGTATTGATCTAAATCAGTTCCTATAGTTTTCTTACTGTTAAGGAAATTTTATCATCAAGTAATATACTGTGTTAGCGCTTATTTATTTTTATTAAAGTACATACACAAAATTATTTGAATTGTCATGAAAGTGTATGCAGCTTTTCTTTCATAGTAAATGTTTAATATATTTAAGTCATTCCAGATGATGTACTTCACGCTTATGTGCCTATTATAAATAGCATTATGGTTGAGTGTATAAAAAATCTTGGAACATGGACATTGGTAAGAAAGAGAAGAATAAAAGAATGTGATTAAACATAAATGTTCAAAATTTTACAGACTGTTTCCTTTCATATTTAAAGGTGAATTGCAAAAATTTAACCCAAGTCACAAGTAGCAGTTTTCATTAATTTGAAAAATGGTTGTGTGTATGTGACTTTTAAATTTAATATATATTTTTTTGGTATCTTATTGAATGATAATAACTTTATGCATGTTATTTATTTTGAACTTTGAAAAACAGATGTGTTAAGTATACAAAGTTTATTTTTTATTTTGTGGGAGTAAAAATGCTAATAATGGCTATGCATAATTTAATTTATGAGTACATTATACAAGTGTAGGCAGAATAGGTTTTAAATAAAACTTATCTAAAGTTTGAATAATCTCATTTTATAATAATTAATATCACACTTATTCTTTTAAAGAAGAATCTAATAATTTTATAGCATAAATTCTATTGTTATGCAAATGTGAAATATTAAAAAAATTATAAACACCCCTTCGGTTAAAGTTCACAATGTAAAATAATAATTGAGCTAACCAATTCTGCATTAAAACCACATTAAGTATTTTAAAATAAGTGCTGAAATTTTATTTTGACAATTTTTAAAAATTGTTTTCTGAACAGTGATGGCACATATTGTCACAAATGCAACAAATATTCACATACATACACATAATTATTTGATGGGAGCTGGTCTCACATTAAATAAACCCAGAAGTATGTCTTAGATAATCTACTGTTATGTGGAAATTTTGAAGAAAAAAAAAAGATTTTTGGCAAGTTTCTAAATGTATCTATTTGTCTATTTATTCATCTAAATTGTAAGCATACATTCATGATTTGAAAATTGTTTTTACTGATTAACAGCACATGTACAATTCTGATAAGAGTAATGTAAGCTTAATTTGTTAAAATGTCATCTTGTATATTACAATTTATCAAGAAGCTGATGTATGTGAAAGTGACTCATTATATTTACAAGTAGTTGGCTGATGTATATGAAAGTGACTCATTATATTTACAAGTAGTTGGCTGATGTATATGAAAGTGACTCATTATATTTACAAGTAGTTGGCTGATGTATGTGAAAGTGACTCATTATATTTACAAGTAGTTGGCTGATGTATGTGAAAGTGACTCATTATATCTATCTAGTTGAACTACAGATGTCACATAAAATATCTTATAAACCATTACAGTTGACAGAATTTGAAGTGTTTTTCTCACAGGTAACTGTAGTGATGTCATACATTTTAATACCAACAGATTTTAATTTTAACATGGTTTAAGAAAGAGTCATGACCAATGCAATGCAAGGTTTAGTAGTTATTTTTAAGTAAATAAATGATCCCACAGTTAATAATATTTATTGGCATCATGAAAACCATCGTTGTAATTGAAATTATAATTAGTCACAAATAGGAAATATATGTTAAAACATAAAATGTTTCCCAAGAATCAAGAACATTGACATTTTTGACCCTAAAAACCTGATTTATAAAATGAAAACCTGCAGTTAGAATAAATAAACTTTATTAAAACTATTGAAGCATTAATAAAGCACACAGACATAAAGCATCAAATACTTTTGGCTGGGAATATAGATGACTTAGAGGGTTGATAAAGAAGTTGGAATGGGAGAAAAGTTGACTTTTGTTCCCCTCCGTGAGTCTCTTGATAAAAACTTAGCTTGCCATCTTCATCTTATTATTATAGTCCTCCCATGTAGTGATAATACTAATGATAATGATATGTCCTTCTACAAGAATAGAACAATGGAGTAAATGTGGATAATGAGAGTTATGTAAGTAAAAAATTAGATTAAAAAATATAATTTATAATGGGATTGTTATTTCATTTAAAATATTTATGGATATTATTTTTACATACTTGGCTGGCATCTGTAGGATAGTTTGGCACAGACAGTGCTGGTATTGTAATCTGTGGAATAGTATAAGAATCATTTAGCTATTTTTTATTTAAAAAATTGTAACTGATAAAATGTTATTACATATTCGTCTTATGGGATTGACTCTTGCATATGTATAGTATCTGTGCTCTTTGATCTACTTTATTCTAGTTACTTACATCATTCATTATTAACTTCTGATATTCTTAAATTTTTGTAAGAATTTTGTCCTAAATTCTTTTACGAATGAAGAAAATTTATACAATTACTGTCTAATATTATAAAACTGGGAACGACACTGAGTGAAGATAATATTTTAAAATCTAAACTAACCATTTAAAGCAAGGGTCACCAACCTTTTTGATACTGAGAGCTACTTCATGGGTACTGAGTCATACGAGGGGCTACCAGTTTGATACACTCTTCTAGTTTGCCTTTATACATTATTAATAATGTGAAGACTTAGAAAAGGCCTGCGGGCGACTCGTTGTCTTTGCGGGAGACCTGGTGCCCTCGGGCACCGTGTTGGTGACCCCTGATTTAGAGACTCAAACATAATTTGTATAAAATGAAATAGTTTTACCAAATATGCAGCCATATATTGAGTCTGCTCAAAACATTTTGACTAAATTTATTCATACAGAAGTGAAGATCAGCTCTACATAGTGCATCCCTTTTAGTCACCGTCATTAAAAACAATCATTCCTGCCATCCTGCTTGTATTATCTTGTACTTTTCTTTCTGCTCTCCTTCATGTTCCAGAGTTACTTTATCCATAATGGCTGCTGTGTACTTGTACTTTTCTTGCAGCTCTCCTTCGTGTTCCAGAGTTACTTTATTCATAATGGCTATCACGTACTTGTACTTTTTTTCCTGCTACCCTTCATGTCCATGGGATCACATTTTTTGTTGTTCATATTCCTGGAGTCACATTATTCAAGATGGCTAAGTAGTACTTGTAGTTTCTTTCTGCTGTTCTTCATGTTCCTGGGGACATATTCATGATTGCTATTGTGCAAAGGAATATTTTTTCCTGCTTGGGAACAGTTCATTTTTGGGAAAAGAGAGTCATTTGGTTCCCAGTTTGGTTAGTATTCAGTGTGAGAAGGTAGTAAATTGCAAGAAATGCTTATCTGGAAAGTACTGTAGATTGTGAAGTGGTTTCTTTATTTCTGAAAGGAGGACCTGCCAGGTTGTCTCATTTCTAAATCTTTAAATCACTTGCTTTGTGTTGTAGAAAATTCCATTTTATCCAGGAATCAATCCAAGTCAGAATAATAACCAAATGCTTCCTTGCTTTGCAAGGTTAATGGACTTACTGGTGCATAGATTGGCTGAGAACTAAAGATTCGTTGACATATCTTAATTACATTTACTGATTGGTGCATGCACATTTATTCCTTCACATCTTTACAGTGAGATATGAATAGAAAAAATACTTTAAAAAATCATGCAAAATTGTGGTTGGTCCCCTATTAAATTTTTGCTTTTGGTAGATGCTGCAATCATGACTTCTTTTAACATCCCTGTATCTCATTTTACTACAATAAATCTAGCCCCAGATTTTAATCAAACTTCAAGCCATATTTACAGAAAAAAAACTATATTTTTATAAATGTAAAATATTCTTTATTCTTTTTTGCTCTCTGAATTAAGAGAGATGAAGTTTGATTATTGTTTATTCATATTTCTGGCAACCTAGGAGAAATGAAGTTTGATTATTATTTAATCATGGTTTTGGCAACATATAACTAAGGGTTATTGTTTTTGTTTTTTTGTCAGTGGACATCTTACAAATTTTTCTGCTGTTTTGAAATCGAAAGAATACTTTATGTTCAATTGCAATAAAGTGTCTTCAAGAAAATTTTTAGTTTAATAAGAAATTGTTGGCATCTTGAAACATCATTGATAAACCCAGTTTTGGGGAGAAAGGTTCATGTGACCTTCAATTGACTGCATGCAAGTGTTTAAATAGCTAATCTTAGCAAAGACATTGCTAGCCTTTAGTCAAACCAGTTACACTATTAGCACTAAAGTAGCCAGTATTAGCAATGAGGTTGCTAATTCTGATTAAACCAGCTTCTCTAATAGCATTTAAATAACCACTCATAGTAAAGAGGACTGCTCCAGGTCAGGCCAGTTAAACCTATAGTATTTAAGTCACCAGAATTAGCAAAGAGGCTGCAACTTTTTTCATGATAATAGCTTTAAATAAACTGAACAAGGAAATCAGAATTTGACTTCTCTGTAATTTAAATTTTTTATAAAGGCATCGTTGAGATTTTTTTCCTTTTCCTTTAATCAGGGGTGGGGTGGGGGTGTTGCTGGTTTACCTTCATTTTTTCAAATTTATTGCTGTAGTTCTATTGTTAATCTAAATCTAGTGTGAGCTATGCTGCACCATGTGTGACCACAGTGTATAGAGTCAAGCTGTTAGACTATTTTAGGTAATACAGTTGAGATGTCCATATGAACCAAGCAATGCTGATAAACTCTTTTATGGAATAAATTTGAGATGTCTGCATGAATCAAGCAGGAACTGTGACACTTTGAAGAAATCATTTTTACAGAAAAATACTTAAATGCCTTTTCTTTCCCATTAACTACCCTTGAGAGATGAAATGTAAATTCATTTATTGATAGTTTTCAA
This sequence comes from Sinotaia quadrata, assembly GCA_028829895.1. Lineage (NCBI taxonomy): Eukaryota > Metazoa > Mollusca > Gastropoda > Architaenioglossa > Viviparidae > Sinotaia > Sinotaia quadrata. The sequence continues at coordinate 52,098,976 of CM054180.1, read as the reverse complement.
ATAAGTAAGTTGAATTTGGCATATAGGTACTGAGTGAGTTTTGACTGTATGGTAATTTGTTACAAATATTTATTTACCAACATACACAAACGTATTTTCCTAAAAATATATAGCAGTTATAATTTGTTTGCTGTTATGAACCTGACCTGTATAAATATAGTTAAAACTGGAGAGTTTCAATTGATGCATTTTAATTGGCATGTATGTATTATTTTTATTCACAATTGTGTAGTTTATATTTATATATCATTTCACTTGGACAAAATACACACACAATATATATATATATGATAATGTCACTAACAGTTTTACGGCACTTTCATTTGTAAATTAACTAAAGGGTTTTGCTTTTATTTGAATTTTAAAATGTATTTATCAGACAAATATTCTAATAGACTGCTGTAATATGGGTTGGCTGTTGTACATAAATAGAAAGGCACAGATATGTTGTGAGTGTTACTATATATATATATATATATATCAAAGGAAATGCATATTAAAAGGATGACATGCAAATTTGTCTGTATCTACAATGTAGAAAAGGCTTATAAGATACCAACACTGCTAACTTTAGTTGTTGCCAGTTACTATACTAACTAGTCCTTTTACTCAAAATAAAAATCATTTGAAAGTTGAACTGTGGTTATTTGAAGTGTTGTCTTTATTGCTGTCATGTATTTGTTTTCATTAGACATCCAGTGAGAGTTGACTGGCAAGCTGTTTAATATTTTATCATTTGAACCAGACAAATATAAAACAAAATTAATACATAATAAAGTTATATGACTGATAATATTATGTATATACTAATTACTCCTTTAAAATTAATCAAGATCTAAACAGTACTTAACATAAAATATTATTGGATAGACAAGACACAAGGAAAGTTATCTCTTTAAATAGAAATTTAAGATGCTTTATTTATTTATCTAAAAAGACTCTTTAAAGGTGTATGCATAAAGTCTTTTTAAAGTTGTGTGTATAACATCTCTTTAAAGTTGCATGTACACAAAGACTCTTTAAAGGTGTATGCATAAAGTTGTGTATATAAAATCTCTTTAAAGTTGCATTTGCTTAAAGCCTCCTGCATCACAGGATAGCTCCCTAAATATTCTGTCATTGTATTTTTTGCATTGTTTGTATTATATTGCTTATGTTCAGCAATGTCTATATCATATTAGTTTTATTAGCTGGAGAACAATTAATATCATTGATCTAATGCTGAAATCTATCTTAAGCTCTTGCACACTGAGACTATATGTTTGTTATGATATTTAATTACCTGGAGGCCTTTTGATCATTAAATTTAAATAATTCCAAAACTTTTTTTTTCTTCTTCATTTTTAAAATTATATTTAGTTTGATTTTTTCATCAATTTCATAACTAATATGCAATACATTCTTTAACTGCACCCATTTACACAATGGTATTCATTTCACACATTATAATTTCAATTGTAATTTCTCATAGTTTCTATCTTGGTAACTTGATTATCTGGACTGAACTCTCCTATACATATAGAATATCTGATCAGATGACTTGACACAGGTACACACAAGTGACTTTAAAATGAATTCTGTGAAATGTCATGAACTGGAATGTTGAGTGAACGGTTAAAGGGAGATTATTGTTTATTACTGTACATACCAATTGTTCTTTAGTGACCTTACACTAATTCAGAGCCAGTCACATGGAAGAGGTCTTGGTGGAATGTCTGTTAATGTTTATTGTACTGATTTAAACTTAGATCACAGACACTGATCTAGGACAACATGAAAGTAGATGGTATTTGTTTGTCAAAAATCATTTTATAACTGTTTCAACAAATTTCATATATGTGATAAATTAAATTAAGAAAAGTTGCTTCAATATATTTCTTCCATTTAATTATAAAATTTATTAACAACATTGATTTTATTGTGATACTTTCCCTTTCCATCAAGTGTTCAATATTTCAATGCTATGGCCATTAATGTCTGTTACAGATTACAAGTCTAATTAATATATGATTGTTTTAGTCCACAAAAGAAATTAAATAAATTGTATATAACAAGTATTTTATTTTTATAAATCTATCTTCTTTACCTTTAAATGACATGGGAGGGGTGAAAGAATGAAATGGAGTTTAATGAAAAATGCATTATTAATAAAATGTTAATAGGACTGTTTAAATCAACATGACATTTTGCTTAATATGACTTCAGCCTTCATACAAGAACTAGAAAAGACATTAATTTCTCAACTATTAAACATCATAGTAGATCTGATGAATATCATCCAATAGACCTGTTAATTATCACTTACTTTCATTCCAGTCAAGACCCAATTCCAGCACTTGTAAAGTTTCAAGTTGAGAACTACTAAATGTTCGGTGGCCTGAATGTAAATGGAACAGAAACTCTTCTCTCGACAGGCAACAGTCATATAGGATACATATAACAACATTTTTCTCATTAAAAATATGAGAACGAAACACATTTTATTTTCTTATTTATTCCACATAAAAAGGAGAGGTGCTACATTTAATCCAATCCAAGATAACCATGTAAAAATGACAATGAATTTGAATATGCTATATTCACAATAAATCCATTACTCCAGCACTTTCTCTTAAAGATGTTAATTTTGTGCTTTTTTTCATTACTACCCAACAGTACTTGCATTTACCCATGTGTAATATAATATATATATATATATATAACACAACTTACCACGGACAGCAATTAACTCTGAAAAATTCCCAAAAAATTCCCAAGTCACTGAAGGACACATTTCTCTCTGAATTAATGACTTACAGTAATATAAACAATGTCATGGTAAGAAACATTTTACTAATGAACCTTATACAATGAAGGTCACATGGTGGAAAATGGAAGAGAAAGGAATTACTAGAACAAATATACTGATAGCTATTGTCTACATAACTATTCTAAACTTGGCACATCAAGGATTGTGAAATGGTTAATTCTGCTGAAATCAAATATTCCATAACTTTGGCAAGAGTAAATATTCCTAACCATACCATATATTAACAAAAAATGTTTGAAATAATTTTATATTTTAAAAAATATTAGATTTTATTCACTAATCTTCTGTAGTTCAACAATAAATCAATTTTATGTCAATCCCCCCAAAAAAACTTGAATATTTATATCTACATATTTTAACATCTAAAGACTGAAACTTTTCTTTATTAGAAAATAATGCTTATTCTTGGTCAAAATGGAATATAAATATTTATAAACAATCTTCATAAATTTATAAGCTATTAGTATTATACATAGAATCTATAATATTTAAAAGACCTAAAAATGAAGAATGTCACAATGAAATATGAAAATCTGGCTGACAACCCCCAGACTAGACCAGCCCACTTTGTGTATACACTATCACACTATATGATAAGCAGGGGAAATGTTGTGTCATTAATTTTCATCTATAATACTATAATACATCTATTGTATTTGTACAATTATATGAGAACAACTGATATTCTCCCTGTGCATTCATTAGCTGTCAAAGCAGCTTCCTTGCATCTCATTCACTGTAAATGCTGATCCATTTAATACATTATAATTAAATCACAGAATCTTCATGTTTCATGCTACTAATAAATTTCTATACTTTACATTTTTACATATAAAAGAAAATATATGTACATTTGACTGCAAAAAAGAAACATTAAAAGAGAAAATTTGAACAAATAAATTATTTGATAGCTGATTTGGTGTGTACACTGCTTCAATTATTTTGAACCTAGTGCCAAAAATAAAACGCTGGTGGTCAAATGACTGAAAGAAAATTATTTTTAAAACCTGAAAGGTATATTAATGATCAGGTCATAAAATAAAACCCCACTAATCAGATGCAGTCTCTCAATACACACATCAAACATTCTTATTTATTAAAATCTTTCAACTACAAACACACAGGAATGTAGCTCATGATAACTGGAAAAAAAGCAAAGGGGCTTAGCAATCATGACTAATTGTATGAACACAAAATATATATACATCAAACTTTGTTTCTATTGGCTTCTAACAAACTGCTTTTTCAGTAATTACACCTTCCTTTAAAATAAGTAAAGCCCTTCTAGTATAGACTAGCAATTTGTTCAAAAAAGACAATTATAAAAAGGAAATACCTCTGGGATTGAATAAATATCATAGAGAACCCATAAAGAAAATTATCTGTACAATGATATCATGAATATGTATTAACTCTTTAAATCTTTTCATAATTTTGAGATGTTAATAGCCATAACTACTTACAAATCCCCATTCCTTTATTTGCATCTTGTTTACATTTAGTCAAGTTTCTATAAATAAGTCCATTCTTGTGTCAAAAGACAATGACCTGAAGTCTGAAACCAACTGTTAAATGTTTTCTTGCCTTACCAAGCATACAAGTAGCTTGTCACATAGTAAAGACAACAGTGAGGCTGAGTTTTTAATATTCTGCAGTTCACATCCTAAATGTTTAGTTTCAAGATGGTTGCATAACTCCAGATCTCAATGGACTATTAAGAAAAAAATATGTAGAATTTTTACAAGGCAGTGACTTCCTTTGATGTGCCTACTTGGGCACGCTGGGTATCTCGGGGGTAATATTTGGAAAGTGTTGCAGCGGGGATGCGCTTAAGCATCTCTTTAGGGAAAATACGCAACAACTGCCAACCAATATCCAAGGACTCAAAGATGGTTCGGTTCTCATAGTGGCCTGAAAAATTGAAAATCAAAATAAAGAAAATGCAGAAATTTTTAAAGAAAGAATTTTAAATTTTAAAGAATTGTTTAAAAATTCTATTAAAATACCAACTAGTGCAACAGTGTACCATGTGCTATTTTATTCTGATATAAATCACTTGACATCCTCTACTGAAATCCAGCAAGTATTCATTACTCATGCCCCAAATGATGTCATGAAATTTATGAAAAAATCATTTATTGCTTTATTGCTGGCAAAATGTAGATAAATTTTAAGATAAAATATAATAAACATATATTTCTCTGATAGTGCTATGCATGTACTGAATGTGGCTATTTTGTGTACACTATTGAATTGCTGTGCAATTTTAGTTTGATTAATTTTAGTTCACTCATGTGCTTGTGTGCAATTTTAATTTGCTTGAATGCTCATGTTTAATTTTAGTTTGCTTCTATGTTCACATAAAATTTTAGTTTGCCTGAATGCTCATGTGCAATTTTAGTTTGCTGTATGTTCATAGGCAATTTTAGTTTGCTTGTGCACTGATGTGTAAATTTAGTTCATTCATGTGCCTCATATGCAATGCATTTGGTTTTACTTCAGCTATAACTTCAATCTTTAGCTATTTCCAGGACAATCATTAAAACTATTAAATCTACAAATTATTTTAAGATCACAAACATAATTTACGCTATTTTTCTATTTTTACAATGTAACTCAACAAATCCAGGACATATGAAAGCATGATAGTGAAAAATATTCTTATATCCTGGATTTGGATATCAAAATACTCACCCTGGAAAATGAAGCTTTAAAAAGAAATTTAGTAAAGGAAATAAAACACCCACCTTGGGAAATAAAGTTCTTTTCAAATTTAGTGAGGAACTCCAAATACAAAAGATCTTCAGGGGTTAGAGCTTCCTCACCAACCACAGCTTTCATGGCTTGCACATCCTTGCCAATGGCATAGCAAGCATACTGAATGCAAAATAACAAAATTTGCAACTGAATATGGCACAAGATCATTAACCAATGTGCATCTAACAATGAAAGAGACAAAATAATGAGAGCTTTTTTGTTGGTGAATGCACTTTTAATTAGTAATTTTTATGGTAAATGCACAACTTTTAATATGTGATTATGGCGAATGCACAACTTTTAATTTGTGACCATGGTGAATACACAACTGATGAATCAACTGAATGTATAACTTTTAATTTGTAAACAGGGTGAATGTGAAACTTTTAATGTTTTTTAATGCACAATTTTTAATTTGAATGTAATGAATGCACAACTTTTAATGTAAAAATGGTGAATGTACAACTTTTGGTGTGAAAATGGTGAATGCACAAGTTTTAGTGAAAATGGTGAATGCACAGCTTTTAATGAGAATTGCACCTTTTTATAACATAAAAATGGTGATCACACAAGTTTTAATGTAAAAATGTTGAATGCAAAATTTGAAGCAAATATAGGGAAAGGTAAAAAATGTAAAAACAAAATCACAAAATGGGAAAGCAGACATAGTCGGAGAAAATGACTAGATGAAAAACTCTTCACTCATATATATATATATAACATAACAGGCATAATCAAAAATGTTACCTGCTTTTATTAAGTGCAGTGAAATGTGTATAAGTTAAAAATCTTGTTTTAAAATCTATTTCATATATTTCACTTTTTAGTCTTAAGTAAGTTTATGAGCATGCATATTCTGAGAGAACCAGCTAACATTCGAGATAAGCAGTTATAGAGAGATTTTTCTACTACTGTGTACATAGATTAAAATAGTGATTATTTCTGTTTGTTTTTTGTGGGGGTTAACCCTAGAATACAAACATCTCTGTGTCCAGAGAGATTCCTGTATGCCAAATTTCATCTCTGTATTTTAAGTAGAACGGAGATATAAGAAAATGTAAAGAATGTGTTTGTATACATGTGTAGTGTTAAAAAAAAAAAATTGCAAAAATTGGTGAAAGGACTGTCTAAAAGGAAAAAAATATTATGATTCATTCAAACTAGAAAGCAACAAAATCCTTACATGACTATTCTTATCTCATTCTAGTCTAGTCTACAGAGTAAAAAAAGATTAAATAACAGAATTAATTTTAAAATGAATAAAAAAAATTCATTCATAATCATATGCAAGACTGCTATTATGAATGTATAAAGCTATATATTCCTGACTGCTATTTTGACTGTACAAAAGATGTGTATTCCAGATTGCTATTCTGACTGTATAAAAGATGTGTATTCAAAATAAATAAAGAAAAGGAAGGAGTAGAAAAAGTAGATGCTTAACTCAGTGACAATTAGAAAGGGTTTTCAAATTCTTACAAAATAATGCAAACACTATCTTATACATACACACAATTTACAAAAACAATGAAAGAGCTGGGGATTGGCAGTATACAAGTGATTTATGGGATAAGATTAATAGTATGCAGTGATTTATGGATAATAAGATTAACAGCAAGCAATGATTTATGGATAAGATTAACAGCAAGCAGTGATTTATGAAAAAACTGGTGGCAGATCACAGTGATTTTTATGAATGAACTGGGAACTGGCATCATCATAATTTATAAATAGCTGATTGACAGCATGCACTCATTTATGAATGAGTTGGAGATTGATGCAAAAACAGTGATTCATGAATGGGGATTGGCTTCAAACAGTGATTTATGAAAGAGCTGGGAATTAATGACAAAAAGTGATTTATGAATGGAGATTGACTGCAAGCAGTGATTTATGAAGGAGCTGGGGATTGATAACAATGATTAATGAATGGGGTTTAACTGCAAGCAGTGATTTATGAATGAGCTGGGGACTGATAGCAAACTGATTTATGAAAAGAGATTGTCAGATTGGTTCACAAATTAAACCAACAATTAAAAATGTTTAATTCCTGAAATATGAAATAAAAAGTTTCTGACTGGATAGTGAAAGGCAAAAACTGACCAATTGATTGGAGACATCAGAGTGATCTTCTCTTGTCATACCCTCACCAATGGCAGATTTCATGAGACGCGACAGCGAAGGCAGCACATTGATTGGTGGGTAAATCTGATAAAAAAAAAAAAAAGAGAGAAAAAGATTTATATTACCAATAATTTTATTTATATTTATGTTTTAAAATTCAAATAATCCTCATTTAAATGTCACCAAAAGAAAACATAGTTAATGTTTATAATAATTCAAAATGCAAGGAAAAAATGTAAGATGCAAGCACAATAAATTTATAATAATGTTTCCTTATTTAAGTTTATTGTTTGAAAAGGTAACAAATTTTGTAAGACAAGAGTAAAATATTTTTCCAAGTCCAAAATTAAAGCGGTACCAGCAATAAATACACGGTGCATATATGTGTAACTGACTTCACTGTTTCTCATGAAACAGTATAATTTTATGCAAACATTAAATAATGTCTATTGTTAATTTATCTGTATTTCAAAGAAATAATATAATCTGACTCTGGACTAACAATGGCATATTGGAAGTGAGCACCATTTTATTTGCTTTACGTGTACATGGTCTAATTTAGTTGTTTCATTTTATTTTTCAAATACAGCATTTTTCTTAGTTTGCGTTAATGGCATTGCTTAACTACCCATGCTCTATAAGATATGCAATACTGAGTACAAAATAAATCATATTTCATTGCTCTGGATAAAAATAATTACTCAGGGTAACATGGTTGGTTTAGTGGAGACAATGCCTTTAAAAATCAGACAATGCTTTTAAAATTACCTGTCTGTTGTGAAGCTGTCTGTCCACATATATCTGGCCTTCAGTAATGTAGCCAGTCAAGTCAGGAATGGGGTGAGTGATATCTGAAAGAGACAAGATTTTTAATATCAGTAATGTAGCCAGTCAACTTTATTTCAAGTATAATTTTGAGAATAAGCAGTTTAAATTTTGTTCCTCTGTGTATCATTATCAATAAATCCACAAAGGCAAATTTACCTTATAGCTACATCGGCACTGATAAAAGTCATAATTTTATTTAAGCTTTTCCTTTTCTTTATATTGATGAAATAAAAAAATAGACTCCCCCCACCAATCTTCTGAATGCTTCAACTATTTCTATTTCATTATGTTACTGTTAATTTATTTATATTCTTCATAATTTTAAAATCAAAATACACATAGCTAAGTCATTTATTTAAATAAAATGACGAAAAAGATTAAAACTATTATCTAATTAAAATATGTCTTACCCACAAAAGAACGTAATCATTTAATCCAGAATTATATCTTTTCATATCCCCACCCCAATTTTTTGCTCGTGTCAATTTTTAACCACCAGCAGCAGGCAGAGGAAATATTTCTTCTATTCTGCGGTGTATGTGAGTTCTTAGTTCTGGTTTGTATGATGCAAGTAACTTACTTTACTACTGCATATTCATGTGGTTTGTATGATGCAAGTAACTTACTTTACTATTGCATGTTCATGTGGTTTGTATGATGCAAATAACTTACTTTACTATTGCATGTTCATGTGTTTTGTATGATGCAAGTAACTTACTTTACTATTGCATGTTCATGTGTTTTGTATGATGCAAGTAACTTACTTTACTATTGCATGTTCATGTGGTTTGTATGATGCAAGTAACTTACTTTACTATTGCATGTTCATGTGGTTTTTATGGTGGAGAAGACCACTTTACCACCAAAGCCCCCTCCCCATCAAAAATCTGAGAACCATTAAATCACAATACTTCAACAAATAGCTTCTAAAAATGCTTTTGAAATGATTATTGTACTTTCATATAGAGTTCTGGCACTATAATAAAATATTCTGAACTACCGATCTGAAGCGTTAAAGTAAAATGCTAATTCCCCACACACAAACATCAGCTGTACAACCAACTTAGTTAAGTGCTAAAAATATGAAAATCAAAAGTCCTTGAACATAAATTTATTTAAAATGTTACATTAATTTATAATTGGCTAGATATTTTTGTACAATTTATGTAAACATCTGACTACAATTGATTTATGAGCTAAATAAAAGATCAAATATATAATAATTAGAGAAAGCAAAACCAGACCATCATTAGGCATGGTAAGAATAGGGATCTGTGTGATGGAACCATTACGACCCTCAACTCGTCCAGCACGTTCATAGATTGTTGCCAAGTCAGTATACATGTAACCAGGGAAACCACGGCGACCTGGGACCTCCTCTCTGGCAGCTGACACCTGCACATTAAAGCATTTCAATAGGTTGTATTAAGGCTTACATTTCAGTGACTCAAAGATTACTTTACTTAACAGTGAATCCATTATTAAGTCATTGTACTGACTCCCCTTACACCACCATCATTAGGTCACTCTTGTGCCCTCCTTTACATCAAACCCATCATCATGTTAATGCACTGTCTCCCCTTTCACCACCAGGATTAAGTCACTCTTGTGTCTTCCTTTACATCAAACCCATCATTAAGGTACTCTTGTGTCTCCCCTCTCACCACCAGGATTAAGTTCCTTTACATCAAACCCATCATTAAGTCACTCTTGTGTCTCCCCTCTCACCACCAGGATTAAGTTTCTTTACATCAAACCCATCATTAAGTCACTCTTGTGTCTCCCCTCTCACCACCAGGATTAAGTCACTCTTGTCTTCCTTTACATCATACCCATCATTAAGTTAATGTAGTGTCTCCCCATATACCACAACCATCATTAAGTGATTCTTGTGTCTTCCTTTACACTATAACCATCATTAAGTTGTTGTACTGACTCCCTTTACACCAAAACCATCATTATGTCTCTTAAGACAAAGAACAAGAGAAAAAATTTAGTTCATTACAAAATAAAAATGCAATAAATTTGGTCCAGATAAAGGTTAACATGCTAAAAATATGTTTTTTAAACTGTTCAAGTTTCTACAGGGAAAATTTTTCTTTTGAAAGTTGTACTCTATTCAGCTGGAGAATTCTCTGAGCTATGCTGAACTCTGGATAATATGGAATAGCTTGTCAGCCAAATGATGAAAACTATAACCAACAAAAGAAAGTTATTAGGTGCAGCACTTTAAACAGAATGAATGTTAACCCCAAAATGACAACTACTATACTAACAAAACAAAGCAGAATATGTAGTACTTTGAAAGAGATGATTGTCAGCCTTACAATGGAAACAACTATACTAACAAAGAGATATGTATAGTATTTTAGAGATGACTGTTAGCCCCACTACGGGAAAACCTATACTAACAAAACAAAGTGGAATGTATAGTACTTGAAATGAGAAGGCATGCATGACAACATCTCAACAAGAATAAATATAAAGTAGAGTTCAAGTAAATTCTTAATTTAGAAAAAAACACCTCTTTAGTAGTAGTAGTAGTAGTAACGATAACTTCTTTGCCCCACAGGAATTGCATTAAAACTTTTCATCTGTAGATGTTCTCAGTTTTTTGGTTGATTTCTGTGGGGCCTTCCTCTGGAATTTAAGGAGGGTAGTGCTGTTCCTTATGGTGCGTTTGGTGGTTTTTTTCCCTTTGTCTGGTCTGGTTGCGACTGTGTGGTCCTCTTATTTTTTTTTATAATTTTTTTTAATTTGTGCAATAGGAACCATATATTCTCTCAAGTTTATATCTTTTTTAAAAAATACATCAAATGAAATCAGGTGAAATCAACTACATCAAACAGTTACAGGAGATATCTATTTCATTAAATACAGCATCAGAAGAAATCGCCTTACATCATGTACTAAGAGAAATCTCCTATTGAAATATAACCTAAACTTAGCAATGGGAAGAAACCATGAAATATTAAGTTTAAACTCACACTTCACATAAACAATTAATTATTATTTAAATTTCCAATACAAGAGTCTATTGAACAGATTTAATACCTCACGCAGAGCTTCTGCATATGAACTCATGTCAGTTAAGATAACCAGAACGTGTTTCTCGCACTGGTAAGCCATGAATTCTGCTGTAGTCAATGCAATACGAGGTGTGATGATACGCTCAATTCTGAAAAATAAAAACATACAACTAGAATTTATATTTGTGTTTTGCTTTTTTCTCTCTTAATTACTTATTAATTATACCAATACATGAGGCAGACTAAGAATAAAATTCATAAGATTGTAAGCAAATAAGATGATACCAAGCTTTGGTAGGCCTTAAAATATTAATTTTTATGTTTAAATGAAAAAAATTAATTTTTTCCACAAAAATATATATGCAAAAAGGCCTACTGAAAATTTGATGAAATGGGGAGGGAGTTTAATACAAATTATATATAAACATAGGAGAGGGAATTGTAGGGGAAAAAATACCCATGAAAGTGGGAAGGGTGTGAATGAAAACTGTAATTTTTTTTCCCCTGGGCTAAATGATGGCCTCTCTGTCTGTGTTTTAGTGTAAATGCTATTTATATTCAGATGAATTTTGCAAATGCAGTGGTAGTCATAACAGGACTACTTTTAACAGGAGATATCTGAGCTTTGGACATTTTTTATGTAAAGAAATATTATTAATATAGGCACAATAGAATTCTAATTTGCAATGATGCATCCATCATGTGCTAAAATTTGCTAAATTTAACTGGAATGATTTTTAAAAATTGTTGTATTCATCTATTAATATTTTTTGTGATTATTATAGTGAAGAAATTTTACTGTTTATTTGCAATCACCACTTCTTGTGCATGTTATGTAATTTGCATGTCTGCATAATGCATGGGTAGGTGGAAACTAGATAAATACATTAAAGAGGGATCAAGTTACCTTGCAAGAGTCCTATCTATGGAATGTTAAGTATGTGACAGATGAACGATATTTACGTAAGTATACTTGAAACAGAGTTCTAAAAATGCCAGTTAAATCCTCCAGGCACAAAAGGGTCGTCCATTGGAATTTTAATAATATATAAATTAAGATTGCTATCTACCTGCAGTTAATTTAGTTATGAATTATTAATTAACAGAAATTAATATTAATAATCATAACCAACATAGGTGGCATGACACAATGCATTCAAATCAATTGGCTTTTTAAAAAAAAAGAAAGGTAGTATTTCAATGTGTGGGGAAATAAGCATGTTTAAAGGCACACTTCCTTTAATTTAATGAGTCCACTGAAACAATGTTTGCTTCTAAACCTCTACAGCAATATTTTGTTGCATTAGTGATTTTCATATTTACATAGAATACTTGAAGAATATGACTATATAATGAAATTAATAATAAGGTAAATATATTACTTCAGTACTCCCTATATTAAACATCCCAACATTTTCATTTTAAGAGCAACGGTTCAGAAAGTAATGAGAATAAAAGATGGAAAAATCAGGAATGACAACTCTGTAAATCTATAGGCTAAAATAATTTGAAAATATATTTACGTTGGATCATTAGCCAAGTTTAGGAAGAGACACACATTCTCCATAGATCCATTCTCTTCAAAGTCCTGTTTGAAGAATCTTGCAATTTCCATGTTAACCTGGCGAAATATGTAAAAGATAAAAATTCTCTTTTACTCCACAACTCAACCACACCACCATAACAAAATTAGAAAACAAGAAAAAGTATAACAACCAAAACAAATACATATATAATGATAAACTTACACCCATGGCAGCAAAGACAATGGCAAAGTTGTCACTATGATCATCCATTACACTTTTGCCAGGAAGTTTCACTAGGCCACCTTGTCGGCAAATCTGAGCAGCAATCTGTGGGCAAGAATTAATTATTCACAATAAATCTGAGCCGCAATACATGGCAAAAATGAATAAAATCAAATATAGGGAACAGTATTTTTAAGGGGACAGGAATTTTTAAGAGCAAATCTAAACTGCATTGGTGGTTATAGAGGATACAAAAAAAATGAAAAATTCTTAATAACAAAATCTGAACTGCATGAGAGTTAAACAGTAGCTGCAGAGAAAAAAGTCTTAATAACAAATCTTAAATACAAGGGATCTGGGGTGGTTACAGAAGAGGTCTTAATAACAAATCTTAAATACATAGGATTTGGGGTGGTTACAGAAGAAAAGAAGACTTAATAACAAATCTTAAATATACAGGATTTGAGGGTGCTTACATACATATTACATATTAACTCTCAATTTTCAGGACTGTGATTTGGAAAGACATTTTAAAAAGAAGGAAAAAATGCTAAAATTGTTATAGAGAAAATCTGATTGATTAGAATGGGCACTTTCTCTACAGGAAAGCAAGCTACAGTAATTTTTGCCCTTAAATAACTAGATGGCTATGAGACTTAAGAGATTAGCTCTTTGTCTTCCCTGATCATTTTCATGTAAGAAAAAGAAGCTGGCTGACTATTTGAAAAATGTGATTGAAAGGAAATGTACATTTCTTAATTCTTTTTTTTGGGAATAACTTCTTCATGGTGTGTTTGTTTTTCTGTTTGGTGTAGAATGCCAATTGTTCAGCTGTCATGTGGAATGCATGGTCAAAGGTATGACTTTTATAGTCTAGAACATCTAGAAAGTATTTAGAAAATTCAAGAAAAATTTACTCTGCATTGAAAAATAATACATACTTTATCACTGGAGGAAAGATGAATTTTCAATATGAAGGCAAGTTTTCTTTTCAATATGCTAATGTTTTAGCACTTTTCTGCCAAGGTTGGATTCAATATCAGCATCAGAGGAAAAAAAAAACAAACCTCATTGTGTGGGAGACCAGCAGCAGAGAAGATTGGAATTTTCTGACCTCGAGCAATGCTGTTCATTGTGTCTATGGCAGAGATACCTGTCTGAATCATTTCTTCTGGGTAGATACGTGACCATGGGTTGATGGGTTGACCTATATTAAAAAGAAATTTGTTTCTTAAAGAATTTGTTATTCTTAAATGCTCAAATTACAAATAATAACTTAAAAATTATCAGATATATTCTTATAACAAAACAAAAGACCACTTCTTAAATACAAACTTTGAGATACATACACATGTAAAATTTGTGTTTTGATATGCATAAAATAAATGGGCATCCTCAAAGTTAACATCAGGAAGAAAAGACAACAAACAATAACTACATTTCTAATATTTTAAACATGAAACCCTTTAGATCCAATACTATGTGTAAACATTTATATGTTTTCAATATTAACAATAATAGTCATATAACACTAAAATCAAACAATTTTTTTTTTAATGTGAGTAACTTGGATATAATAATCCCTTACTACAAAAAAGAATCAAATTATAACTTTTACATTAAGTACATCCATCTGTAGGTGTATTAAAAAAAATCACAAACACATAGGAAGATACCAAACTGGTAAAAATATCATTTACACCATTTCTTAATTTAAAGTTAATAAAGCTAAAAACAAATATTTAGGTATTAATAATGTAACAATAAAATTTACCTTGAATATCTAAGTAATCTTCAGCCAAAACTGGTGGCCCCTTATCAATGGCTTTACCAGAACCATTAAAAACCCGACCTATAATAAATATGAACAGTATGAGTACTAATATATAATAATATAAAGACTTGAAGCACCTAATCTTATAAAAGCTCTAAGTGCTTTATATAATTAAATATAAAATGCACTTTAACAAAAACTAAAAGTAATATAGCAAAAACAAAATTTATCTACATACAAAATGACATTATGAAACCAATAACTTTAGATACTTAAGAGAGGGATTATTGAAAATCAATGTGATACATACACACACACACACACACACACAAAATCAAGTCTATAATGAGATATAATATTTAAAAAATAAAAATCACAAAATTTGTTTCAAATAATAAACAAACCCCTCCCCATACATATACAAAAAAATCAATATATAAAACAAGACAAGAATTAGCACAATAATGTTCAAAAAGATCATGTGCAAACATATTCCTGTGTAGATATACTCTTGAGCTGAATAGCAGTGATTATTAAGACTGTACATTGAACATCCCTTAGTCAAAATGTTTCACACTGAAAGTGTACCAGATTCCTGAATTTTTAAATTTTGGGATGTCTGGAACAATGTCTTACTTTATTCTTTACTGTACATCAGTCTTCATTCAAGATGCCCTAAACTGATTTCTAGAAAGAAATCTCTCATTTGAAAAGAACAATTTGTGGTGTTTTTATTTTATTTTTTTATTTGCTGGATTTCTTTAAATCCCAATCATATTAGCTTTCTCATGTTCTTACATGGAAAATATTTCTTTTTGTAAACCACATTTTGGTGAACATTAAATCATCACCATTCACCAGTTTTCCCTGTTCAGATCCATCAATAATTTTAATTTTGACATCAAAAGACCATGAAACCTTTCGTAAGGCAACATAAGACTATAAACAGGTTCAGGGAGATATATTCCAACCTTGAATGGACTGTGCAGTAAACATATTTGGAAATGTCAAACTGACATAAGAATGCATGAGTAGTGGGTAAATCTGGTTGAACAATGATGTATTCAGAGTGGTGCCCCTTGAGTCAATATTAGACTTGAGGTAAACGTGGTTGAAAAGTGATGTTGAACAATGATATCTGCACATGTTGACTTCCTAGCGAATTTGCCACTGTCATATCATGAATTCATTTGATGTACTTGCTGAAAGATACAAATGTAATATCATGATTGGTACATTAAACCAAGATCAGATGGTCACTTTTGAGACAGTAATTTCAGCATTTTAGACCTTTTCAAATTTTGGAATTCTGAGAAAGGGATGCTCAGCCTGTACAAGCAATGAGCAAATCACTTTAATAAGTATAGTGCTTGGATCAAAAACATAACTCAAAATTTCAGTTAGCAAAACAGCATAAGGTAAGGTATTACCATAACATGAAACTGTCACAGTGATTACTCCCTTGCCAACTCTCTGACCACAAAGAGGAGTGGACAAGGTTTCACTGTTCATAATACTCTGATGACTTTTCTTTATTAAATGGTGACTGATAATTGTTCTGATTTCTTTAAAAAGTGATTGAAATTTAGTTGTTCTGATAATTGTTCTGATTTCTTTAAAAAGTGATTGAAATTTAGTACTTGGTTAGCTGAAACAAGTCTGAAGCGTAGACATTAATTACTCCTTAGTAACCCACCCTGTTGCAGGTGATGATTATTATTTTTAAAATTCTGAGAATTTCAGTCCTTATAAAAAAGACAACACAATCTGGTAACAACTTTCAAGTAAAAGTACAGTGAGTTTTTGAGCAACTTTTTCTCACCTGCCCCCCCCCCCCCCAATAAATATGAGCTTAACTCCCCACCATAAACTTGCACCTCTCTTACATTTCAACAAGAATACATGATTTTTTTTCCCCTTTAGTACCCTATTATAAGTGACTTCATAAATAAACTTTTCATCCTGTCATTTAATATAAACTGGAACCATATCTGAACATACTGCAAGACATTTGCAGCAATGTAAATCAGCTAGGTGAAAAATAGGGGAGGACAAAACACATGTACATCAATAAATAAATGCTCAACCCTGGCACTGAAATACATTCCAAACATACCTAACATATCTTCAGATACTGGCATACGTAAAATATCGCCAGTGAATTCACAAGTCGTGTGCTTGGCATCAATGCCAGATGTGCCTTCAAACACCTGAAATAATAAGCACAGAGATTTTAAACAAAGAAATGCACAAGTCAACATTTTTTTAACTTGGAGAAAACATTATTCTTCCAAACTTAGATGAGTGATAGTGATATGATAGTCAAAAGTGAATACTGTACAGAAATTAAACTCACTCCTGGAAGACATGTGCTAAGTCATTCAAAATTAACACAACACACACACACTAAAGTCAAAAGTGAATACTGTAAACATACAGAAATTAAACTCACTCCTGGAAGACGTGCTAAGTCATTCAAAATTAACACAACACACACTAATTATTGATAATATAGATCTACATTTCACTGTTATTAATATTTGTATGGTCCTGGTGAAGACCATTTAACCAAAATGTTGTCCTCTATAGCAGTTTTTTGTTTGGATACATATACAGCATTTTGAATGTTCATGCTGCAATAGTGCCGTACTCATTTTACTGTTAATATTGATAATGCTTTGTTTATAAAGTGATTCTAAACAGAGACATTATACTGTTCTATTAACACTACAGTGAATATTACTGCTGCACAGATTATATGCAAACTGTTGTTATTTTGTTCTATCAAAACTGTCTATAACTTGGCCATTGTAGCTAAAAGGCAGAATCCAAATATTACAAAATAGTTGTAACATTTGAGTTGACAAGGTCAATGTAGAATGTATAAATGCAGGTTTCTCTGCTCTGTATTATGTCTGTATATTGAATATTTATTTCTTCTCAAACCTCCCAATGTTATATTCCTCTTTAAGATATCATCAGCCACATATATTTCTATATTAAACTTAAAAATGCAAGTACCTTCTTTTCCTGTCATTCTTTCCAGCTACTGAGTGAGTCTAAAGTTGTATATGATTACCAGGATTATTTTTGCTTCAAAAAACTCTTTGCTTTTAGTTTAATTGTTATTTAATAATACTGATATTAGTATTTTAAAAATATTTAACAACAGTATGACTTTACAATTATAAAACAACTGCAATTTGTTTTGGTTGAAATATTACTTTTTAAATATGATTTATCTTGCTTGTACAGTTGCCTCCATCATAAAAGTAACACTAAAACGGTATTCTGAAAAATTAATTTGTAATTAGAGAATGGACTAGTGAGAAAAACACGTATAAATATGTAATATTTCACACTGAGCTGAAAACATACAATGAAAAAAGTATAATGTCCTTTCCATTTAATTAAACAAGCTGATAATTATTTTGGAAATGTTTAAATAAAAAATATGAAGATCAAGGCACAAAACAGTATAGCAATGCACATTTCATTTATCACATACTGACCTGGACTACAGCCTTGGAACCGCTGACTTCCAGTACCTGTCCACTGCGCTGTGTGCCATCAGCAAGAGTCAAGTTGACAATTTCAGCAAACTTGGGGAACTGAATGACATTTCAAATTACTATAGTTGTATTTACCCTTGTGACAAAGTAATTTTCATAATAATTTGGACCATTTATATTTTTTAAAATCTTTTAATATATAAAATGGAGGCCATATCATTATTTTTCTTTTAACTTTTAAAATACAATAATTGTATAGTATTTGAAACTGAACACGAGTTTCTAGAGAGGTCTGTATGTATAATGAATACAAACTTAAAAGACTGTGTGGCAGAGTAAATTTGCCTATCTCTATTTCTACACTTAATTGTTGTATAAAATGTTAAATGTCAAAGTGACCCGACTTTGGGCACTAATTATGCTGATATTTTTAAGTGTCAAAATTGGAAGTAAACGACTCAGGTGAAGAATATGCTAGAGAGTGCTGATGCAATCCAAACGAGTTCCAACTGGATGAGTAGTTTTTCTGACTAATAGTCTCATAATTGTTCATAACAAATTCATCCAATGGGGATGGACTGAAAGTTACTTTGTTGTTCTAATCACTTTGAATCTGAACTCGAGTTGGGCCATAAAGGCCATCATTAGCTTATGAGAGAAGCATGCTTTTTTTGTTTGGTGCATTTGATCCGCTTCAGACCACAGTGACTACTGTACTCTGCTGGATCATTTTGGGGTATGTGCAATATTATTGTCGAACTTATCAGTAAATATGTTGCTGTAAGTTGATTCCAGTGAATTCAGTTTGAGAGCCAATATGGCAAAAAACTGGGGCTTTAGTTTGGTCTTGAGAATTCATGACAGTTCCTTGGACATTCCTTGTGGTGCACTGAGTAGTGCACACAAAGATTTTAGAACACTCTGCATGATGTGCTTTGATAGCATTTGTGAAGTTCTGGGTGATTCTCCATGGTGTGCTTTGTGAGCGCATCAAAGATTCTGAAACAGTAGTGTAACATACCTAGAAGGGGTATGTGGATACCGTCATTTAAATAAGAAAGACTGACTTGTAGCAAACTGCATGACTGTGAGCAAGTGCTAGCGACATCAGCCATCATTGAAAAGGTTATGTACATTTACAATAATTATTTCTGTAAAACTCCGCTCTCATGTCTATGATTAATTATGTCATTGAACTTGATTATAAATATATATGTATGTTAGTGTGACTGTTGAGTGAATGTCTATGCTAGGATAAACTGAACAACTGTCTAGTGTTAATCGAACTTGTGAAGTGATGTAAATGTCAATGCTCTTTTGATTATATTCATATGTTGATTGTTGATTTAATAAATTTATTGCTAAATTTATTGACCTTACACATATTGATAGCCATATGTTAGAGAGATAGTGGATGGATGGGGGCTTGCTAAATATAGATTAAAAGACAGATTTATCTTCTTCTTTGGTAAGTAGTTTTCCACCTACAGAAATATTGTGATGGTAAATGTTTGTATAATGGAAGAGAGAAAAATGTTGACAGAACTTCATATCCACCAAGTGAGAGAGACGAGTGGTGTCTTCTGGAGAATTATTAATAACATAAATTAAGATACTCATCACTTGTAATTAATTATGGATGAATAATTAATATTAATAATCATAACCAATAACTAGGTTGACATTGTTTCATAGACTGTATCACCACTTCTTATTCAGTGATTCTATGACCATGAAGTTTAAAGGTTTAGCATATAAAGATTGTTACGTTTCCAGTATTTATTTATAGACCCTGCCTAGAATAATTAAGGACTTTAAATATAATTAATTCCTTCTCTCATATCCTATGCAGACTGGTTGCTCAACTTATCATTTGACTAATTTAAAAGTGTGTCTTGTAGTGCAGACGACAAATTTACAAACTGATAAATTGCGAACGTTAGCTAGATTGAAATCGTTAAGTTCCTCTAAATTAATATGCATTCGTTATTATCATTCAGCTCATCCGCCCCCATTCAATCTAAGAAGAATCTATAGGTCTATTATGCATAAAAATTAACTACTAAGAGGTTTAACAATGAAAATAAGATTTAATAAGGTTTTAACAATTTAACAATAAGCAAATACGAGCGCGAAAAGTCTATTTCTCAATTCTTTGCACGTTACGTGCGTTATCGTTCTTAAGCCAAGAGATACTTAGCCAATTGTTTCCATGTGATTATTGAATTCGACTGAGGAATACTCAGCTGTATTGTCTGTATTCACCTGGTCTCTTTTATCCAGTCCGTCGGAGTCACCCTAGCGGCGATGCACGTGGCATACAGGAAAAGGTGTCCCTTTTATGTCGCTAGTGAACTTGAGTTTTCAGTGGCGTGGACTCTCGGAATAATAGAACTCACACTTAGAGCTCAACCAGTTCATACCGGTCTTCGGTTGAAGACAAAGACAACTTGTCCAATTCAAAGATGCGGACAACAAGCAAGGCAAGGTAAAGCAAAACCAAGCCCAAAGACAGAACCGACCTTATGAGAAGTCGAAGTGTATGATTCTCATCTGACTCGCCGGCTGTGCATGACCCGAGTAGCTTAACGTGGTGACGTGTAGCTAATTGTATCTCGCAGTGAAGGGACGGAAGCGGTTACCGATATTTATAGAAAAGCATAAAGCATATCACGTGACTGATCGCGTGGTATGTAGTTGGTTCTAGAACCTAGACAATGGGCCTAAAGTTACATAACGTCTTGACCTGTTCTGGAAGCTTCTCGATAGGGGAGAGCTTTGAACAAAGGGTTTTCAAATCTCAATATTTGAAGTAAATAAACAAGTAGGTCACCAAGTCGGACATTTTTATCAGACTGTGACAAAGATAAATAAAATTAAGAAAAAATGTTATTTATTCTGTAAACTGTGCACCTTAGCCCCTATAATTTATTGAAAAATTGTACCTTGACATCATCCAAAATGACCAGGGGTCCATTCACACCAGAAACTGTCTTATATGCTGAAAACAGACACAGGCAGAATTTGACAATAGTGTTAGGAGCAAATATATAATGAAAACTAGTTTAAACCTTATCAGTTTAAAAAGAACAGTTAATTTTAAAGTTATAAAAATATACAGTAATGCTGATTATTGGTAAACTTTTAAAAATTAATGTTTTTGTTATATAAAGTATTGTCATTGTTAACATCTCAGAATGTGCTCCACATTCATTCTTGAAAAAAGTTGAATAGGATAGTTTTATAAAAATCAAATTTCAAAAACATAATTTATATTGTAAATAATTATGTTATATGAAGTATAGCACATTTATAATTATTTAATACCATTACTCCTACTATAATACTTTAGTTTTAATAGTATTTTTTAAATTAAAATCATGAGTACTGAGGGCTTCTCTAAAACTAATGCCTTCAAACTGTATTTGAGTGTTGTAATTTCTATTCTCAGATGAAAATTTAAACTTTACAAATTCTGGTAAGTGGCTTTGTGACACTGACAACTGACATTAAACAATGGTGCGCTATGCATTGTGCCTGATGATATACACCATGAAATGTTGGTAGGGACAAGTCAGTTACTGCGTATATGTGATGCAGCAGATTAGAGATGTTAGTGACTGTGGTAACAACTTGAAGAGACATCAAGATCTGGTCATCCCTGCATTGTTGCTACTACACAAAATGAGAAAGGGATAAACTGATTCATACTGACTGACTTGATTTAAAAAAAGAAATGTATGCATCAATGGTCTAGGTTTTAATGCACTGGATAAAATTTAGGAAAATCTATAATATAGGAAAATGAGTGCCAGTGGGATCTATAAATGATGGTGCCAATCACAAGGAACAGAAAGTGCAGACTTGTGTTGATTTTCTGCATCTTTATGTGACCATAGGTAATGGTTTCCTTGATGGCACTGTCATCAAAGCTGATACCTGGGTACAACACTATGATTGTATGAACCAGAGCCAAAGCAACAGTTTGTGGAATAGTGACAAGGAACACAAATAAAAATTTCAAGACCCGGCCATCAGCTGGAAAAATAATGTTTTCTTTTTGGGGGAACAAAAGGTGTTATACTTGTACTGGTTGCTAGGTTGAAACACTGAAGAGTCTGAGAAAAAAAGCAAGAATGAGGCCAGAGAAGGAAGGAAAATTGCTCCTTCAGCATGATACTGCCAAGCCCCATACTATCTTGCACCTTCAAATATGTATTAAAATTCTGCACGATGAAAGCTGATTTTCCTGGGAAACACTTCAGTGAAGTCACTACTGTCATTATGACTGTCTAGAAGTGGCTGTCCAGTGACTTTTACTGGGAGTGTGGGCTTTGGTTCAATTACGAAAAAGAATAAAAAGTAGTGGTGAATAAGTCCCAAAATAAATCTAAGTACTTAATGACTTGAAACACTTAAGAATATAAGTCAAATTACCTAAATGAAGTGTTACACACAAAACCCCCCCAAAAAAACCCAACTTGAAGGCATTAGTTGCAGAGCAGCCCTCATACTGTAATAAGTAGTGATATAAAATAAAAACTGGCTTAATTTAACTAGTGTTAACTGTTATAAATTTTGTGATAAAGACAATGGATAAAGAGCTACTTCATTTAATTCTGATTGTAAAAGTGAGAGATGATGGCTTAATTTGGTTACTGGTGCAAAGAGATAATGGATAAAAGTGTCACTCCATACTTATGATTGTAAAAGTGAGTCATGATGGCTTAATAATTATGGTTTTTGCAATACTTGCCAAACAGAATAATGATAAAATGTAATTTCTTAATCTTACTTAAACTGTATACATATAGTTTAATTTAACAGAAAAGAATAATATAGAGTCCAGCATGGAAACATGTACATTATTTTATTATAATTTATTTTGTAATCTTAATAGTAATAATACTCATACAAACTTAACTCTTTGTTTTTTTATTTAAAAAAAAATTATTTAATAAATCTGTTGGAGTAAATAAATGTTAGAGAAATTCATCTATCATTAACAATAAAAACTAGTGAATATCAGTATCAATTTTAAAGAGTGATCCTATAATGGCCTGCTCATTAGGTTTAATTTTTCATATACATTTAGCATACAATCTATAAAGCACCATCAACTCCATTTTTAATTTTATAAAAAATCAGCTGATCACTTCCAATCCACTTAACCCCAACTATAAACTTACAATATGCACTTAGTTATAATGTCAATAATAACAGAAATAATAAATATCTGATTAAACTTCCAATAAAGTAATTTTTCTAAGCAGAATAAGGTGTTTGTTGAAAAAATTCAAATGTCTCCTGAACATAAATACAGTACTATTTTCATCACTAACACACACACACACACACACACACACACACACACACACACACACTTGATTATACTATGTAATAATGTGCTTGAATCATATATACTAATATGCATTATTGCTAAAAGAAATATAATGAAATCTGAAACTATTGTAGTAATTAAATTAGTATTGCTATTAGTAAGTATTAGTATTACTAGTAAAGTAGTATGTGTATGAATTTTTTAAAAGAATATATGTATTGTAATGTAATTATTAAATATATATTATTTTTAAATTTAAAATTAAAGAAACCAAATTATTGTTCTTTGAATTGCTTTCAATCCAGCCCTCAATCAAAATGACAGTGAAAATTATATACTAATAATAGTAATAATGTAATATTCAGATTCATTAGACTTAGAGAGTTAGCATTAGGAAAAAAATGATAAGTATAATGAATTATAGAATCCTACAGAAGATAGTCATTCAAAACAAATACATTAATATTTAAATTATTTATGCCAATAAATAATGAACAGGTTTCAAACATTCACTTATGTGTGCACATTTTGAAAATAAAAACCAAGCAAAAACTTTTAAAAGACATTGATTTTAGCACTACAGACCATTTAGTATCACTTATAGTCCAGCTGATATACCTCTTAAGTAATACACACGTACCAGCAGTGTAAAAACTCCCACCAATTACTATCTGTGTAAGTTTTGTAACACACCTTTAAGCAGGTGTCATAAACAGTAGGCCTACACAAGGGTGAATGCTTAGTTAATTTATCAGCACGTATATAATTAAATGCAAAAAATCCTGCAGCATAAATTTTATCTAGTTATTTAATAAATAATAATTTTAATAACAAACGATTGGCAATTACTAAATTAGGTCATAAGACTGAAATGTTCTTTCTTGAACTGTGAACCGGTAAACATGTTAGTGGGACCTTATCAATCAATAACAATTGGTAACCTATAAACATATTAAAAACTTATCACGCCTATAATATATTAATTAGAAACGTGAGTCTAAGGCTATTTTAAAATATTTTCATTTATATTATTCTAATGTTCTGGGAAAAAACAGTCACCTGCTGCTCCGCAATATATGCACTTATGACAGTGAATTTCGCTAGTGCATATCTCTAAAATAGCCTTATTTTTAGAGTTTACATTTTTTCTGTAATTATAAATTAAATTACAAGTGATTAAATAAAAACAAGAAATAACTGTAAGTATTTTCATTTCAGTAAATCGTTAAAATGTTTTTAAATACATGTATACTGTGCATCTGTCAAGATCCGCGATGAGGTATGAAGATTGATAGTAGCTTCTCTACAAATTTTCTTTAAATAGTTGAATTATTTTTTAAAAATAAAATACTTACTTATTCTAGGCTGTGAAATGTAATTTCTTGTAACAGCCAATTTATGAGTTTGTCTGGCTGAAGCTTCACTGAGTGGTCCGTTCAACGAACTCATATTGAGGTGGCCACCTTTACTCGCCATTTTTGATTATGCTGTGAAATCATGTGACTGTCACAAGAAATGCTCGCCTGTGAAGCTTCCGGTAACTTTTAGTCTATTTATATCTGCATTCTAATAGGCTACTTTACAAGAATAATGACTTTTTGTTAGGTACCATTTCCATATCCTACCTCCTTTTTCTTTTATCTTTTAACATATCTACAAATAAGGGGATTGCTGAAAAATAAAAGGATTCTTTAAAACCAGTGAGCTAAATATGGTTTTGAAGTTGCAGTTTTTTTTTTTTTTATATGCAGCAATCCTTTTACATGTTTATATTGCAAATAGGCCCTATATAGATAATTTTGATTACATGTGTATTGCCATTTGGTAACGAATATATACATTCTGTTTGGGAAATCTTGTAATATTAAAGATATCGAGCACTAGTATTTTTAAAGCTGATTTGTAAATTTTATTTCACAACTATACATAATTTTCTGTTACGCTAACAAAGTAAAATGCAGAATGTGGGGAAAGTTTTTGAAAAGCCAGAAGTAACAGTTTCTTAATTACAGGAAATAAAAATGCAATCTGCAGTAACTGCGGTGCCACTTCACTTTGAGAATGAGAAATTATACATGAAGTGCTGCATAGATCGTTCTAGTAGCAGACGACAGTTAATTTTATCGCCTTCTCTTTTCATCACATAACGCCATAAGCTCTGCAGTAAATGCTGCACATGCGCCTCTGTTTGAGCTTCATCTCAAACAGAATAATAAGCATTTTTAGAAGATGACTTACTGATCACATTTTACCACTGATCTAGTCTATAGGCCTAATAAGGTTATTGGATGAACTTTATCTTAAGATTTAAGGAGGAATCTTTGGAATTCTTAAGAGAAATATAGTGATCTCCCAACCCCAATCTTTTCATTGGTTATTAATATTAAGGGACTATGGCCCTATTATTTATGGTTGAAACTGAAAGGCACCAGTACTCTTGGCAAATGAAAACAGCAAAGAACAGTCTAGGCTAATATTTTTAAGTTATGAACTCTTAACATTACTATGGAGACACTTATTTTAAAGTCATTAGAGTCCTGTGCAGTTGCCCTTGAAACACTTGTTTCGTAGGTGTTACAGTCTCAGATTGCCACAAAGACATGATAATTTGATTTTGATATCATTCAGTATATTCAACATACAACATGGAGTAATTGGCCATTTTATATATGTTATTGTTAAGCAAAAAATATTAACTAATTATTTTGTTTGTTTTGTGTCGTTCACAGGTATAGCAAGTTTAGAGCTACTAGAAAGGTAAATCACTCATTTGTGGATCTTGCTGTTCAAGTAAGCTATTGAATGTAATTTTTGTCTTTTAAATGTTTTAGAATTTTTTAATAAATATTTTTTAGCTGTTATTTGGCACAACAATTAATTGTTTAATCCCATTGTTAAGATATTTTTCTGATTAAATTAAAAATAGCTCAGTAAATTTTAACACATTTAGAAGTTATCACTATCAGTAAGAAAAAAATACATATTTTTCTTTTTGTTCATGAAATTAATTACAGACTAATAAGAATATAATTATAATAAAATTCACACCCTTCATCTTTTTTCTTTCATTAGTTCATTAGAGATAATGCATTTATACACAAAATTAAATTTAGTGATTTAAAAAAAATTGTTTAACAAATATAATAATCTATTTTGATGTGTGTTGAGCTGTTTGTGTGTGTGTGTGTGCAATATAAATTTATGTGATTAATCTGTAAATTGTGATATGTTATGCACTAACAAAATTGTTCTAACTTGCTGGAGAGGAAGTGAGATAATACTGAAAAACTAAAATGGTGTTTGGTTTTAAAATATGAACACTTTTATTTGTGTTTTAAGGGGAATATGCCCCGAGGAAAAGATGCTGTTGCACTTAAGACTGCATGCCTTACAACCATTGCTCACAATTTTGAGAGGCTTTGGGCATATACTTTTGAGCAGCACCTTTCAGATATTCCTCGTCTTCTGTTTGTGATTGGACCATTTGATAATTTACGTATGTATTGCAGATATTTTCCAACATAATGCACTTATGCAGTATTTTCTTGTTGCAAAAGCTGTTTAGGGCAAAAGGCCCATCTGTCTACTGTTTACAAAAACAATTATCCATTTGTAACAAAAGCATGTAAAATATTATTATTAAGCAGTGTACATCATTTGACATCATAGTTATTCACCAACACAATTTGATATCAACTGGAAGTCCTCTGCAAACTTTGGCCTTAAATTAACTCTCTCATTACCTCTGTAAAAATACTGAAACATTTTTTTAAAAATTACTGCTATAGTCACAATGTTTTATCCTGTCGGATAATATGGTTAGGTGAGAATTTGTATATATTGGAGCATGCTTCATGAACACCCTAGCTACTATTATTGGAAGCTGTATTTATCAGTAAATCATAGATTTTTAGTTTGTAATTTGTAAATATATATCATATATATTTGGCTAGGAATAGTCCTGAAAGCTCTAGTGTTTAAACATCTGTGGTTATTTCTTATTAACTAAGCAATATATTCATTTGGATTACTAATTTTGATTTTGTTTGTAATTCTAATATTTCAGCTGGTGGATTGTGTCAGGATGTGCTACAGACTTTGATGCATCAACGTATCTTACGCAGATCACATCTTCAACTACTGCTTCTTCCTCAGTTAGAACAGATTGACTTCAGCTCTGGTGCTACGACAGCTATATCAGCACAGGCTCTTGAAATTCTCTCACTGCGCTGCCAAGTGAGTGTATTTCATTATACATTGGCACTGATTTGTGTTTCAGTTCAGTATCAGTGATACTATCACTCATCTGAGCTAAAAAAAAAACCCATTGTCAATGCAAATTCATTTCTGTTTTGGAAAACTATTATATTGTATGTAGAAATTCATAGAGTTGACATACTTGTAAGAATGAGATTCATTTTATCATTTTACAGATGATGTTCTTACTAAACATATGACTGCATACACTGGGAAATCACATTTACTAAGACTAAGAGATAACTATTTATTGAAGAGGTGCACATTAAGTCTAACCTGGAGATTAGTTTCAGAAACAAAATAAATGTATTATTGAAATTAAAGTAAGATAGCTTTGATATATTTACTAGATATAAAAGTTATAATGTACAAATGTAAATGGATTTTTAAAAATACTCTTCCTGATTAATTTTCTCTTGCAAAAGAAATAACAAAAAAGTTGTTCATTATGGTTTACTTACAATGATTTTTCTAAATGTTTTTTTTTTATTATTTAACTTTATATTTGGGAAATATTTTAACCATTTTGTTCACTTAAATAATTTTTGTTTGATTTATTATCAGAATTTTAAACAACTTTTATATTCTTATTTATAGCTATATTTTTTATTTTGCATATTTATTATATATATATATATATATATTCACATATATATTTTAGAAGAGTTTATTCTTTTACTCATGTTATATAATATAATATTAATAATGGATACCAAAATTAATTAAGTAACCTATTTATAAAGACATTTAATTTCTTCTTTTATTTGCAGAGACTCACTTCTCTAAATTTGACAAATTGCTCATCCCTATCACCAGGGTCCATCACCCAATGTTTAAACTCTCTACCTTTGTTGCGTAAACTCATCCTTAAGCATACAAAAATAAATGATAATGTCTTGAAGGTCATAGCCATCTCTCATCCCAGTTTGATTCATCTTAATATATCTGGCTGTCCTGTCACTGATATAGGAGCAAGCTTGCTTTGTGGAGATAATGGAGACTTTGTACCAGTTTGTATTAACCTTGGCAAGCTGGACATCACTGCCACCAAAATAGGTCTCTCTGGATGCAGCTTAATTATTCACACATTTTGTAAATTGAAATACATCAATTTTGCAGATACTTTTGAAGCAGTGGCACTCTTATATCAAAGCAAGGAGACTCCTGGACATAAGCCTGCAAGTAAGGAAGAACAGTCAGTGACTTTGCAACAAGTTCATCAAAGTGACTTGAAGACAGTGAAGGAAATAGAACAGCTTCAGCTGCAGACTTTGCATGCTACAGCACTAAAGTGTGCATCAGTAAGGCCTGAAAGTGTGCAGGTGGCCTGTGCTCATTGCTCTAATGTCAGGGAAATTTTTTTCTACCAAAATGCTTCAGACAGAGCTTTGCAACATTTGATCAATCTTATCCATTTGACAGTTCTGGAAGTCACAAGTGACCACCCAGGCGAGGTCACATTTCATGAAGGATTGTTACCCTTACTGCAGTCACGGGGTGATGGAATAATCTCCCTTGGATTGTATGATGTACAAGATGTTGATGCATGCATGATTGGAATATTGTGTCCTCACTTGCAGCAACTAAAATTTGTGTCCATGTATGAAGATGCTGACTTTGCACATTCCTATATCCCAGACAAACAGCTAGCTACCATTTTCACCACACTTCAGCGTCTGACTGTTGTTATTGGTCCAGACACTACTAATCTTCAAAAAGATGATTTTTTGTGTATTTTGCGTAATGCTCAAAAGATTGAAGAAATCCATTTGATCAATGTGAAGCATTTTACAGATGATGTTCTTACTGAAGTATTAACAGCCCATGGATTCCTTTTACTGAAAAGTTTAAAGATTGAATCGTGTAATAATGTGGGATTAAGCAGTTTGATACAGCTTATCAGTCACTTCAATCCTTTGAATCTGCTGATCTTGAAACAGTGTTCTAATGTGTCTTTCCAAGACTTACAAGAATTACAAAGAAAAGTGAAGATTGATCACCTAGATCTTACCATACAGTGGGAATGACTTCTGACTTCTTTAAAGATTGTAAATAAAGCAATGCAAAATAAAAATAGACTTAATTATTAATGGTCTTAGTTGGTTTGTCTTTTATTTCTGGTAAAAAAGGTTTAATTTGTACTTGTTCAGGTGTTGTTAACATTAAATGTTTTGTATCATTTAGTGAGAACAAAGTATTACAAATGTATTTACTGTATTTATTTGCAGTATGTTACTGCAAAAGATTGCTTCAGCAATAATCTTTTGAGAAATCAAGAGCATATAATGTTTCCTTCATCATATAATTTTTTTTTAAATTGTGAGTATATAATACATTTTCTGCAATGTCCTGAAGAAAAATTAATTTATATTTTGTTCACTGTCATGATCAGAGTTTAAAACAATTCTTTTCTGGATCTTTTCTGTTTTATTGGAGTTGTAGGTCAGTCAGAACTATAATAATCATTTTAATTTTCATAAAGAAGAAATTGTTTCAGTATCTCACTTAATGAGTTATTGTCCCAACAATATTCTAAACTGCAAAAAAATAAAAATATTAAAAATTATTATTATTATTGACTTTTCTCAAAACTTGTGTAGTTGGTTGTGAACCTTTGTCTCACACCAGGAAATATGGAAGGTCCAAGGTTTTCAGAGGATGTGGGCACTTCTGATGGTGCTATGAAGAGTAGAGCAGTTTAATCAGGTGACCTTTCACTTAAATGTTCCTGTTATTACTCATAATTTCTGCTCACAGTCCATTTACTCTAGATTTCTAATCTGGTTCCTGGTAATTTCCCTTCACTTTGCATGGCAACACTTTTATGTTACTGACCTGTTGAACTTGTTGACGACTACAATGACAGGTCTTTGTGTGGAGATTATGCAATCTGTTTTTAATTCAAAGTCCCATATTATATTGTTTTTTTTTCATTTTTAGTGACTGTGTTATGATTCTATACATCTTACAACAATTCCTGAGTAGGAATACTGCTACTTTATTTTGGTATGCACAGTTTCTCCTGAAGATAGATAATCGAGCTGACGTTTTGAGAGGGCCAAATTTTTAATGAGATAGAAGAGCTGATGTTTTGAGAGGGCTGTAGGCCAAGTTCTCAATGAGATAATGGAGCAAACATTTTAAAAGCGATGTAGGCCAAGTTGTTAATGAGATCATCCAGTCGATATAGGCCAAGTTCTCAATGAGATAATGGACTGATGTGTTGAAATGGATGTAGCCCAAGTTCTCAATGAGATAATGGAGCTGACCATTTGAGATAGTTGTAGGCCAATTTCTCAATGAGATAATGGAGCAGACGTTTTGAGAAGGATGTAGGCCAAGTTGTTAATGAGACAACCAAGCTGATGCTTTGAGAAGGATATAGGCCACGTTCTCAATAAGATAAGCTGACATTGTGAGAGGAATGTATGACAAGTTCTCAAGATAATGGAGCTGATCATGTGAGAGAGATGTAGGCCTTGTTCTCAATAAGATAATGGAGCTAATGTTTTGAGAGGGCTGTAGGCTAAGTTCTCAATAAGATAATGGAGCTGATGTTTTGAGAGGGCTGCATGCCAAGTTTTCAAATGATAATGATGTTTTGAGAGGGCTGCATGCCAAGTTCTCAATAAGATAATGGAGCTGGTGTTTTGAGAGGGCTCTAGGCCAAGTTTTCAAATGATAATTAATGATGTTTTGAGAGAGCTGCATGCCAAGTTCTCAATAAGATAATGGAGCTGGTGTTTTGAGAGGGCTCTAGGCCAAGTTTTCAAATGATAATGGAGCTGATGTTTTGAGAGGGCTGCAGGCCAAGTTCTCAATAAGATAATGGAGCTGACGTTTTGAGAGGGCTGCAGGCCAAGTTCTCAATAAGATAATTGAGCTGACATTTTGAGAGGGCTGCATGCCAAGTTCTCAATAAGATAATGGAGCTGACGTTTTGATAGGGCTGCATGCCAAGTTCTCAATAAGATAATTGAGCTGACGTTACGAGAGGGCTGCAGTCCAATTTCTCAATGAGATATTGGAGCTGACGTTTAGATAAGGATATAGGCCACGTTCTCAATAAGATAACGAGCTGAGGTTTTGAGAGGGATGTAGGCCAAGTTGTGTGATCCATCTTGTCTTAATGAATGCCTTGCACCAGTCTATGTGTTGAATAATGATTGTACTGACGAGAAATGTTCACATGCTCACAATCTGATTTATCACTTTCAATAAAATTGTCCATTTATAAGACCTGAATCTGGAGTTATTGTACTATCGATCACAGAGATAACTTCCACTGCAGAAGAGTGCAGCT
This sequence comes from Sinotaia quadrata, assembly GCA_028829895.1. Taxonomy (NCBI): domain Eukaryota; kingdom Metazoa; phylum Mollusca; class Gastropoda; order Architaenioglossa; family Viviparidae; genus Sinotaia; species Sinotaia quadrata. The sequence goes on along the minus strand of CM054180.1, from coordinate 52,066,494 downwards.
CAAGTAATACAACCCGTGGTGCCTGTGAATTTGCTTAATATATTTCAACTCTTAGTTGCCAGTCAATCATATTAATTATATTTCATGTCATGGTTACCAGTGAATTAACTATATTTCAACTCATGGTTGCCAGTGCGTTAGCTTAACTATATTTCAATTCATGGTTTGTCAGCGAATCAATTTAACTATATTTCAACTTATTGTTGCCAGTAAATCATAATTACTATATTTCACCTCGAGGTTGCCAGTGAATTAGCTTATCTTTATCTCAACTCATGGTTGCCAGTGAATTAGCATAATTATATCTTAGTTCATGGTCGCCAGTGATTTAGCTTAACTATATTTCAGCTCGTGGTTGCCATGGAATCAACTATTCTGTGCGTGATATGTCTAAAATTATTTATGACTCATTCTGTTATTCTACAGTGTGAATGCTGGTTGGCAGGTAGATTGCGTTTTGCCTGATGTTTTATTGCTTGTTTTTCTTTTCATTCTTGATGTATCAGTTGTCCTGTGCATTTTATATTTGTGTTGTTTTTGGTTCCAGGCAATGTTCCTAGAGCTATGCGTAATGTCTTGTTTTGCTTGATTTGCAGGTTTTGAATTTCTAGAGTCACTGTGTGTATTACGTTCTTATTCTTAGTCTCGTACTGTCAGTATTTGTAGTGATCGCTTTGTCTTCATTTTTGTCCTCTACTAATTTTTAGTGCGTTTAATGTGTTGTTTGATTATTTGTTAGATATGTTTTGGGAATAATAATGTTTTTATGTATTGTTATTCATAAGAATTGTATTGTATAAATATATTGTATTAGGGATTTTGAGTGGAAGTGTAAGGTGTTTGTTGTGTATGGTGCCATTCTTCATTTTTGTGCCCATCACTTGCTAGATTGTTTCTTATAGTTGTGATTGTTTATTTTAGCGTCCAACACTTGCTGGGTTGCTTCTTATAGTTGTGATTGCTGTTAATTTTAGTCAGCATGATTCAGGGATGGGTCATCTGCAACTTATAATTGTTAAGCCTGTGTCTTTTTCTGATTTGATCTATGTAGGTTGTAATGTTGAATAGTGTCGGACTTTGAACTAAGCATTTGTGTGTATGTGTTATTTTGTGTTGTTTAGTTTGGTGAGAAAGTTGATTTTTTAATTATGTATTTGTACACTTGCTTTCCTGATTCCTAGAGAGAATATCAAGGACTGTTCAAGAAAATTGCAGTTGGGTGTTTGTTAGTCTTTCTCATGACTAAGTCAAGCAATCTCTCTGATCTGTGCAAGAGCATTTTTTGTTTGCAAATGGGTTATTTGAGGTAGAATTATATATGTTTGTTTATTATTGTTTGTAGTGTTTTACTTGGGGAAGGTAGGAGGGATATAGGTTTATATATCAATTAGGATGGATGAGTCTTGTCCTTCTTTGTGTATTTGTATGATTTGTTTCCATGTGCTAGTGCTAGGTATGTTTCATGCGTTCTGATAACGAAGAAAAGATGAGAGAAGATTTTTAGTATGTTGTGTGTGGGCCTATGATAATTTGGTATGGTATTGTGTCTGATCTTCAGGCTGTTTTATATTTGTTTAATCTTTGATGGTATGGTTGTGATTGATATCTTTAGTTTGTAGGTGGGTTATTGTCTAATTCTGTTAATTCTATGGAGAGTTTGTGTACATTTCTATTCAAGTGAGATATGAATGTGTTGTGCTAGCAAATGGTTGCGCTAGTGTTTCTGATTTCATAAGTTATGCAATTGCTAATGCAATTTTGTCATCAGTTCGTGTTAGTTTTATTCTGCTTCCACAATATTATATTGTTTTTCTTTCCAGAGCACCTGACAAGCTCTGTGATGTTGCTGAGTATTGTGCCTGTTTTTCCAGTATGTGTGTGTTTATTATTTTTTTTGTTTGTCCTTGTATGATTTGTTTTTCTATGTGTTGTCTAATGATTTTTATTTTTAATGTTTTAAAAAGGTGTCTGCAGCGTTGTTCATGTATTTCCTTAGTACTCATTTGCATTGTGTTTTCAAGTTTTGTTCCACCATGGGAGTATGTTTTGGTTTTATGGTATTGTCCTTACTGAGAATGTTTTTGTTTGTTGCTGTTGTGATTGTTGTTAGGTTTTCCGCCCATCTTTCTGTGACCGTGTTTGTGTATGTGTTTTTGTTAAAATGTTCTGAATGTGTCCTAGGAGCCTCTAGGTAGGTGCTAGATATGGGGTAGTTTGACATGAAATTATGTAGGATGTGTATGTGCACTGCCATGGGACGTTGGTACTTGTGTAGTTGTCTTCACTAGCGGTGAGTGGTGTGTAGTTCTCATGTATACTTGTCTTCACTAGCGGTGAGTGGTGTTAGCTCTCCTGTATACTTGTCTTCACTAGCGGTGAGTGGTGTTAGCTCTCATGTATACTTGTATTCACTAGCGGTGAGTGGTGTTAGCTCTCCTGTATACTTGTCTTCACTAGCGGTGAGTGGTGTTAGCTCTCATGTATACTTGTCTTCATTAGCGGTGAGTGGGGTGTAGCTCTCATGTATACTTGTCTTCACTAGTGGTGTGTAGCTCTCATGTATACTTGTCATCACTAGCGGTGAGTGTGTGTGTGTGTGTGGGGGTTGATCTCCCGTATACTTGTCTTCACTAGCGGTGAGTGGAGGGGGGTGATATCCCATATACTTGTTTCACTAGTTGTGAGTGTGGCTGTGTGTGTGGCCACCTGTGCAGTTGTCTTCACTAGCTGTGAGTTAAGTGTTGAGTGCTTTACTTAGTGTTGCCATTGTTAGGTGAATACATAACTCTGTTGGGGTTTGAGTTCTTTTTATTTTACACATTTGTGTCGGTGTGTGTCCTGCGAGGTTGTTGGGTACTTTAGTTTAAATTATGGGCATTGAATTTCCCTATCTTTATTTGATTTTTGTTAAGTGTGAATCTTGTAAACTAGGTGTGAGGGTGCTGGGTGTAAAATATATAATTTTATGTATAGTTGAGAAGATCTTTGTTTTCTATGGCTACTCTTTGAAGTGTTTTTGTGCATTCTGTTAATGTGTAGTTTACTTTTTCCTCGGTTGTTATTCTTGTCTTTATGTGCTATTTTCCCTGTTTTTATTGCTCTCTCTCTCGCTCGCTCGCTGACTCACCCCAGAAGCCGCATTAGACATTTTATCTTCATGATATTCTCAGTTATGGTTTGTTTCTGGGGGAACCCCACAGCTGTGAACCCTGTATTTTTATTTGTAAGGTCTTTGGTTGCACAACATCTGTACATGAGTATGTTATTTATTATTTTCCTAGCTTGTTTACTTTTCATGCTATTATTGTCAGCTTGAGTTGGGTTATGTCTGTCAGTGTTGAATTATTGCTTATCTCCATGATCCGTACCTTAAGAAATTGTCAGCATGAGTTGGTTTGTGCCCTATAATTGTGTTAAATTATTGTTTGTCACCATGACCTGTATCTTTATTATGTAATGTCAACGGGGAGGATAGTTCGTGTGCGGGGTGGAGTAAGTGGATAAATTATTTCTAGTGTTACTCGATCTTCTCTTTCGCTGCAGATAGGAACACATGGGCATACTTGAGGATTAAGGCCTGTTTTGTTTAAGGTCAGGTGGATGGGTAGGTGCGATTTATGTGGAAATCGAGTACTATGGTGAATATGGGTGTTTTTCTATGTCGCTGCCTTGTATAATCTGATAAAATCGTATTATTTTCATACGATGAGTGAAATTTCTTTGCAACCATCTGGGTGTTCTGATAAAGTTGTATTATTTCACAATATGGATGTAGGACTGTAGGTTCTATGTCATTGTCTGTGTTCTGATAAAATTGTATTATTGCATAATATGGGTGTAATTTCTATGTCGCTGTCTGTGTGTTCTGATAAAGTCATATTATTGCACACTATGGGTGTGGGTTCTATATCGCTGTGTTACGATAAAGTCATGTAATTGCATAATATGTTCGTTGTCTGTGTTAGTATGTTCTAATAAAATTGTATTTCTGCATCTGCGTGGGCGACTATTGGTATGGCACCGGGTTTTTGTTTGTGTGGTTTTGTGTTGGTCTAGCCGCCCTAGCGTGTTCTGTGTTCGTGTCTGCTAGAATGTCTACAAGAGCTTGTATATTTGTATTTCGTTTTGTTTTTGGTAGGAAACAAAGAGATTTGTATTTCGTGTTTATTTGGTAGGGGAAAAGAGCTTTGTATATTTGTATTTCGTGTTTATTTGGTAGGAAACAAAGAGCTTTGTATATTTGTATTTCGTGTTTATTTGGTAGGAAAAAAAGAGCTTTGAATATTTGTATTTTGTTTTGCTTTTGGTAGAAAAAAAAGAGTTTTGTATATTTGTATTTCATGTTTATTTGGTAGGAACATAAAGAGCTTTGTTTATTTGTATTTCGTGTTGCTTTTGGTAGAAAAACCAAGAGTTTTGTATAGTTGTATTTCGTGTTGTTTTTGGTAGGTAAAACAAGAGCTTTGTATAGTTGTATTTCGTGTTGCTTTTGGTAGGAAAAACAAGAGCTTTGTATAGTTGTATTTCGTGTTGCTTTTGGTAGGAAAAACAAGAGCTTTGTATAGTTGTATTTCGTGTTGCTTTTGGTAGGAAAAACAAGAGCTTTGTATAGTTGTATTTCATGTTGCTTTTGGTAGGAAAAACAAGAGCTTTGTATAGTTGTATTTCGTGTTGCTTTTGGTAGGAAAAGTTGTGTTTCAGTTGAGAATGACATTTCTGGTGTGCTACTTTTGATTTGTGTTGTTCAGCGTTTCAGAGTGGGCATTGTATTAGAAAGTATATAGTGTATTGTAGCACGAAATCGGCCTGGGCCGGAAGAGCTCCCCATAAGTAGTGTATACTGTATAGGATCTGGCATTTGTAAGGTATAACCCGTTCAGGGTCTTTGGTACATAGGCTATACCATAAAAACGGGTCACTTTTTTTAGTTGACCTATTTATATAAAACAACCAATCAGTTACTTTTTAAATTCCTTAACACATTTCTAAACTACAGAGTATCTTGGATTTTTAAAAATCACTTTATAAATAAGTTTATTTTTAATATTTTAGTACACTGACCCATTCCATTGTCACTAGCGAAAACTGACGGCGAGGTTGTCCGATTATGAAGGCGTGTGGTCTTGCGGTTGTCGCTGGAAATGGAGTTGGGATGGGGTTCTGCTGTTTGTGTAAGTAGCTTTGCTGTCACTTCGATTGTGTATAAGGGGCATATTGTGTGCTGCGCTATGCGTGGTGATGTACTGTGCTCCCTTGTCTGCTTTGTCGTTTCCCAAAATGTGTGTGTGGTTTAGAACCCATAGAAATATTGTCTGTGAATTTTTGTCTTGTAGTGTTTGTAGTTTATTTCTAATGATTGTGGTTGTGAGTTGACTGTATTGGTTGAATAGATTTAGGAGTATTTTGATGACAGAGTGGATTATTTATTAGTAGGCCTAGTAGTTTGGGAGAGGGTGGGGGTTGTAATTGTTTAATGCGTCTTTTGTTCCTACGAGATGGAATGTTGAGGGGATGGAGTGCTAGTGGCTTGCTGTTCACTTCCTATTTGTCTTTGGACCGTCTGTGTGCATGTGGTGGCGATTTAGGCAGTGTATGTCTTGGACGATATGTTGTGTTTTGTGGCTAGTTGTAATGTTTGTATTGGGGTTGGGAGGACGAGTGTCCATGGGGGCAGAGGGTGGGGTTTCTCTGCTTAAGTCTGCACACACACACACACACACACACACTTAAAAAAAATATAATGATACTGTTGGGCAAACAATACTAGTTTTGAACCTTTCACATGCAGATGATTAAATGCGACAATATCCACTACACGTACGTACAAGTAATTTCGTTACTTGAACTAAGTAGTCATTTATATGTAGACCGCCAATTATTGACCTGTGCAGACTGTTTACGTAACTGATTTGATAGCACGAGACTTCACATCTGGTGCCTTGATTTACTCTGCATGTTGTTATAATATGTGAACCGTAATTGTTCTCCTTTAATGTGTTTAGCGAATTCTGTTGAATGAATTAAAAAAAATTTTTGTATCTTTGAAAGAACCTTTTCGCTCCTGTTCATGGTGTCTTTCTTTTGAACTGTTTGTCTCTTTGAGCTAGGGTGTGCAGGGTCCTCTCCTTGTATTCAATATGACAGTACAACACTTCTTAACCCTTATAAGCCGTGGATCCTTTATATGTATTCAATATGACAGTACAACACTTCTTAACCCTTATAAGTCGTGGATCCTTGTATTCAATATGACAGTACAACACTTCTTAACCCTTATAAGTCGTGGATCCTTGTATTCAATATGACAGTACAACACTTCTTAACCCTTATAAGTCGTGGATCCTTGTATTCAATATGACAGTACAACACTTCTTAACCCATTTAAGTCGTGGATCCTTGTATTCAATATGACAGTACAGCACTTCTTAACCCATATAAGTCGTGGATCCTTTTTATGTATTCAATATGACAGTACAACACTTCTTAACCCTTATAAGTCGTGGATCCTTGTATTCAATATGACAGTACAACACTTCTTAATCCTGGATCCTTTATATGGGACGCTTATATCAAACTGCTAGCATGTTAACGTTTGTTTGGTTTTAAAAAATCTTTTGCAATGCTCAAGGGAAGCTAATGAAAGTTGAAAATGAAGAATTTGAATGATCACCATTGTTTATTTTTACAGTAGAATGACCATTTTGCTAGACGGTATGCTTTCTGCCATGGCTGCATCAAAAAAGGTAAGATTATATATTTCCATTAGTTCAACATTTTAATAGGTAAGAAATGAAATTAATGATCAGAACTAAAACATTGTCATTCAGGTTTTCCAGTAAATGAATAGTTGTTTGCTATGAGTGAGCATATATGGGTTAACTCTATGTCTAATCTCAGACAAAGAGGACTTAATGATCAGAAACAAAAAAAAGCACAAACTACCATTACCACAAACACCCTCCTTTACCCTATAAAAACCAACGAAACATCACACAAAAATACAATATAATAACTAGCAGACACAGATACATTAGAAAATGTATAAAACATCATATTTGATTCACCAAAGGTAGTGTCTAAGTAATTTATACATAATAATTCGACCCCTCAATCATGGTCATCTTAACAACATTATAGGCCCACGGGCAAAGCAGTGTGCTGGGGCCCCTACCTACACAACCACTCACTGGAATAAACATGTAAATGGTGAATAAAATGCCCCGCTCCCTCGTGAGGCCCCGGGCAGCTGCTCTCAACCCAACTGCCGAGAACTACTAATAAAAAGAGTGAGACCACCAGAAAGAAAGGCAGATAACTGTTTGTAATTTATTTAAAATAATAATAACTTGGCCCCTCAACCAAACAATCGAAAATTACTACTAAGAAAGAGTGAGACCACTAACATGAAAAGAAAGGAAATCAGATAACGGTGTAATTTATTAAAAATAATAATAATTTGACCAGTCCAGAACTATTAATAATAAGAAAGAGCGAGACTACCAACATGAACAGAAAGGAAACTAGATAACTGTGTCGCATAGCTCCACTTAGGTAGTGGACACTGGAAAATTAATTGAAGTATAAATATTATTTTCTTCATTGATTAGATCAGGCTTACGTATTCTACAAACGTCATTTTGTCATCATAGATTAGATCAGTGATTTCTTTCCAGGCTTACGTATTCTACAAACGTCATTTTGTCATCATAGAGACAAAATGACGTTTCTTCTTTGATGGGTCAATAGCTATAGATAGCTTACCCACAGTGAAAATAAATTTGAAGTACATAATCATTGAATATATTGCAATGTTCTGAGAATATGATTCAGAAATTTAATCATCCGATTTACATGTTAATGCCGATACAAGGACAATTTACAATAAAACTTGGATTGCTTAGCAAATACTTTATATACTTTATTTGAATATATATTGGTATCCTAGGATGACAGATTAAATTGAATGTGATTTCGTACTTCAAGAGATCTACTTTTCCCCTCTGTTTGCTAGGATAGACTTGAGAGTCCTTTTGATGCTAGTTGCTCGAGGCAAATGTCTAATAGCCAGTCAAACCATTAGTGTGAATGCCAGTATATATGTCATCAGGCCAGCATAGCTTGTCAGTGTGAGAAATTGGAAAGCGATTCGATATGCATGGATGGGCGCGTTTCGCCTGCACATTATGCTGTTCACTGCCTGCGTTAAATCAAAACTTCTTATTTTAATAGGTAGTGACTCGATATGCATGGTTGAAATAATTTCTCGTGCAGGTCTTTGATTGACTATGATGTCAACTGTGGAATTTCGAGTACCATTATATATCTAAAACAATGAACTAATGAAGAGCTAATGAACTGTTTTTAAGTTTGTAGCACAGACATCGTAGCATTACGTTGTGCCACGTTAAACCATAATGTAGCATAACTTAGGCCATGTCGTACCACGGACAATGTAGCTTGACTCTGGGTCATGTTGTGCGTGATTCCTTATGATCAGTGTTTTTAAATAAGGGAACAATCATGATACGACCTGTGTATGCCTATAAATAGTGAGGAACGCTGCAGCATGTCACTGTCCAGCATTTCCTGTTTAAAGGAAGCTAAGACTCCATTCATCATCACCACTCTACAACTTTTCTTTCAACAACACTCTACTCGGTCTTTCATCATCTTCAACCCTCTCAACAGCGGCACACTCGCGCCAGGCAGCGAAATCGGCTGATAGCCGGAAGCTGCTGTCAATCACAAAAAAATAAAATAAAGGAGGTTAATGAGACTATAGTTCCAACTTTCTATACGACTAGTAATTTATCAGCATTTCGGTTGTAAAGGAGTCTGAGGGCAGTCCATCTTTCTATACAACTAGTCATTTACCAGCATTTCATGTTTAAAGAATGCTTTGGTACAGTGCCATCCTTGTACAAGACAATGAGACAGATAATGTGAGAAAGGCGTGTTTGGAACAGTCAAGTCTGAGAGAGAAATTCACGTTTAGAGAATTAGTTATGTTCTAATGTGTTTAGTCGTGCTTAAATCGATTTATTATATATTAGTATTTTCACACGTATAATATGTATATATCAGAGAGATGGGGAAAAGATGGAATCAATTAAAATGTTACTCCTAGAGAACTATTCACATAATCATTCTATTTTTTATGAAAGCAAATACAAATCTTGTTGATGTCTGCTTGGGTTTTCTTCTGAGTGTTTTGTCATCGTTCACAGGATACGATATCGGCAAGGGGAGGATACGTTATCGGCAAGGGGAGGAAAGCGCATCGTTGTGCCATTGTCTGTCAGGAGAACGTTTCTCTGAACGTTTGAACTGTAGATGAGATATGAGTAAACTGGGGGGGGGGGGGGTTTGTCTTCTGGAAGCCAACACCGATAGGGACAAATCTAAATGACGTGTGCCAGACTGGAGACTTTAAGCGTTTAAGCGTTTTTGGAATTTGGAGCAACCATAATGCCTGTCATAACACAAGGATTCAACTCATGGAGTTGAGTACAAAATTAAAAGATTTTACAAAAGTAAATCCTTCCAACGTAAAACTGATCATAAAACTTTGTCTCTATGATAAACTACCTTTTACCTACTCCATTTATTGTCAATCTCTTGTGCCTGTGTATATCTGAACAAGGAATATTAGAATATTAGAAATACAAACTAAAGTGTGAAAAAAACAATTAGTCGTGTTTGATATTCTATGTGCCAATTGTCAGATGTGCACTAAATTTTGAACTGAACTGATTTGAAAACTTTTCGTATTTAATAAACAATGAGAATTATGGTTAGTAGTGTGTTACACATGAGTACCTATGCAAATTTTCCTTCTGTGGCTACTTAGTTAGAAAATCCATTTTTATATGTTAAATCTCAATTTGTTTATTTTATTGTATTAAAATAAACTCTTTACATTTATTAACGTATATACTTTCAATTAATAAGAGAAGTTTGTTGACTGGAGGATGGGGGCAAATGTTTGTGTATTTGCAAAGCATAGTCTTGCACGAGATGTGTGAAGGCCACACCATTGTAGTGGGGGGGGGGGGAAGGGCGAATGTTTGTGTATTTGTAGTCGGACATCTTGCATAACATTAGTAAATGCTCGGCCAAGCCACGAGATGTGTGAAGGCCACACCATTATGGAAAGGGGGGGGGGGAGGGGAGCGAATGTTTGTGTATTTGTAAAGTCGGACATCTTGCATAACTTTAGTAAATGCCCTGCCGAATAATTAATCTATGAACACCGTTCATCACACCTAGTTTGGTAAGCATTGAACTTTACATTTTAATTCATTCTATTATGACGCACGACTTGGACTCCCGAGTCCTCGATTTACTTCCCTTGAAGTCTAAACTTGTTAATAGAATGAATTAAGTTTAGTAGTTTAATCAATGTCCTTCCATAGAGGCAATTTTCAGCTAAAGCTTACGAGTCCTCGATTTGCTTCCCTTGAAGTCTAAACTTGTTAATAGAATGAATTATCAGCGCGAAAGCGGCGGAAGCCGAATGCGCCCCCCCCTACATTAGCAAGCAAGGGAATGAATTAATTTTAGTAATTTAATCAATGTCCTTCCATAGTGGCAATTTTCAGCTAAAGCTTACGAGTATGAGATTTTCCCCCCGCTTTCTTCATTATATAAATCTCTCCCCATTTACATAAACACACATATAGGCTTACTCATACACATTACATATAGGCTTACTCATACACATTACTACATTCAAATACAACCACCGTTTCTTTGACAAAGTTTACTCTTGTTCCAAGTGTAAGCGCGAGTATTCTTTCAGTAAGCTTTTGTTGTCACTTGTATTATAATTAATCAATGTCTAGTTTGGATGGCACTTCTGGTGAAGCGCTGTCATTTCTGATGAATCTGTATGATATGCTTATGTACTGAACAGATGTCAATGAATATCGAGTGACAAAGGATACAAAGAATGTACTCGCGCAGAACTCGAGAGAGTAAGCGGTTACATGAAGCTGATCGAAGCGTTCGAAAGAGAGGCTTGGCGTGTGACCACCAGCTGGGACGTCAAGTGTCTGCTATGCTAATCACTCCTATCAGACACTCGTTTTTCTTTTAAAGCAACAAAAAAAGTGTATTAATTTACCCCACCACTGAGACTATATCGAACACGTAGAATCGTAATCTTACTTAATGTGATATATGGAAATAATTTATTCTTTGTTTTTGACGGATTTTTGTGGTGGGGTGATTTGTGTGTGTGTGTGTGTGTGTGTGTGTGTGTGTGTGTGTGTGTGTGCGTGCGTGCGCGCGCATGCATGTGAATACTTGAAAAATCGGAATAATTTTAGTTTTGAAAATTGTTGTTTAAAGATAAGGTTATTGGATTTAATATTTCAGTGTAAATAGTCTCTTATCTTTTCAGGTTGTGGGCAGGTCATACAGTACATAAGAAACACTTATTTAGAGTGGTACTCATTTCTCTTCGGGTGACATTTTATTTGGTGATGCAGGTCATACAGTCCATAAGAAACACTTATTTAGAGTGGTACTCATTTTTCTTCGGGTGACATTTTATTTGGTGATGAAGGTCATACAGTACATAGAAACACTTAGAGTGGTACTCACTTCTCCTAGGGTGACATTTTATTTGGTGATGCTGGTTTTCCATCGTATTCATAAAGATCTACAATTTTCACTTAAAGTACTCACCCACTACCAACTACTTTGCGTTCATTCATATAAATTCTTTATTTCATTTAATATCATTTGTACATAACCTTCGTTATAAATTCTAATCACTATTCAAGTTCATATAAAACCATACCACTGCGCACATTCATTTAAATTCTTAAACCTGCTCATGATCTTATTTGAAACCGTTAAATTTATTTACATAATTCTCTACCCATATGTACATTCAAATAAAGACCCGTACACAAAAATCTGCTACTACTCTCATACATATACACTCTGCCTCTTCTCACAAAACCATTATCCCTACCCACACATATATACACTGCCTCTTCTCACAAAACCATTATCCCTACCCACACATATATACTGCCTCTTCTCACAAAACCATTATCCCTACCCACACATATACACTCTGCCTCTTCTCACAAAACCATTATCCCTACCCACACATATACACACTGCCTCTTCTCACAAAACCATTATCCCTACCCACACCTATACACTCTGTCTCTTCTCACAAAATCATTTCTCTAGAGCAAATCAACCTCAACTAAGAGTGGTTGATAGTGTATATCTTGGTCAGCGGAAAAGAAATAAGAAAGAAAAAAAAGACACGTGTTTGTTACAAATGATGATTCACAGTACAATTGTAATAATATGTTCTATACATAGCCACAGTTTAAATGGACGTACGTATTAGCAGACTGGTGTACAGAAAGATTCACCGTTTCTCTTTTCAGTCGTATTCGTATGCCTTAGCATACTAAAAAAGAAAATATTCGTTAAGATGAGTCATAAAACAAAAAAAATAAATATATTTATCTTTGATTATTAGGTTTAAAATCTCATGTTTTCATTTGACTTAGTCATGAATCAATAATCGTCATGTTTTATTAGTGATAATGTAATAACGTATTATTAGTGATAACGTAATAACGTATTATTAGTGATAACGTAATAACGTATTATTAGTGATAACGTAATAACGTTTTATTAGTGATAACGTAACGTGTTGCTATGTCTGTATCGAGTTCTGGGATTCGCAAGTCCCATCTGTAGTATTAAAATTAGTGTATAAAGTTATATTTTACAAAATATCTTTAAACAAAATTTGTCTTATAAGATAATAACTTTTGTGTATAATACATTTTATACAATTTGTTTACGATTGAATATACAGTGCATAATTTTGAGTGCTTCTATGCGTGTGTTGGTATGTCATTAGTCGACACCTTTGTGCAGCTATATAGTTGTGTTCCAACACTAAGAGTTCAGTCGATATCGAAAGATATTAATGGAGCTTTATAGTTTATAGTTTTGTTCCAACAACGGTTACCTCCCAGTGAATTTCAGCTTTCAGAGAATGTCATTTGGACAAGATTTCTGATAAAACTGCTTGATTGTGTAGTTATCATGTAGAAAGCCAGTAGTGGTCACAGTGTACTTGTGTAGTTATCATATAGTCATCCAGTAGTCGTCACAGTGTACTGGTGCTGTTACCATGCAGTCAACCAGTATGACAGCTAGTAGTGGTCACAGCTTACTACTGGTGTAATTATCATGCAGTCTTCCAGTAGTGGTCACAGTGTACTGGTGAGGTGTCATGCAGTCATCCAGTAGTGATCACAGTGTCTGGTGTGGTTGTCGTGCAGTCGTCCAGTAGTGGTCACAGTGTACTGGTGTAGTTATCATGCAGTCGTCCAGTAGTGGTCACAGTGTACTGGTGTAGTTGTCAGCAGTCATCCAGTATGACAGCCTGTATCGGTAACAGTGCAATGGTACGGTTGTCAGTCAGCGAGCATGACAGTAGATAGAGGTCACAGTTTTTAGGCAGACCTTCTGTAATGGCCACAGTTTACTGGTGTTGTCTTCATGCAGACAACCGGCAGAGGTCGCAGTTTACTTGTATTTTTGATAGGCAGACAGTCGTTAATGCCCAAAGTTTACTAGTTTGATCGTCAGGCAGACAGCAGGTAGAGGCCACAGTTTACTCGTGTGGTTGCTAGGCAAACAGCGGGTAGTGGCCAGTTTACTACTGTGGTTGTCAGATAAAAAACCGTAGTGGTCACAGTGTAAAGTGGAAAAAAAGTTTACCACCGTGTGCCGAATCGCTTTACCGAATAATATTAAATTAAAATAATAAACTGGAGATAATCGTGTTTGGTCTGTGAAATTCCTGGGAGAATGTAGTTGTTTGTTTTAACATCTTATTTGCATGACAGGGTTGATCAGTTTTCCAGACAGCAGGAATGGACTATATTCCCCTGAACTTTGCAGTCATATTTCATTCAATTTGCAACCCTATTGCCCAATAATTGACATGTAAAGCGTCCACAGATTAACCTTACAACTTACTTAAGACCACGATCTAATTTAGTTTGACATTTTAGGCATACTGTAAACCCTCTATTCATATATGTTGCATACGTTGTATGTTTTAAATTATACATTAACATAGTATTCACGTTGTAGTACATTAAATACAGATGATGACTGTTTTAAAGTTTTCATTGATATAGAATTCGCATATTACCTGAATAGTATATTTGAAAAATAGACTAAATGTGTTCTTTAATAGCAATGTATATACCTATATATCATGATGGGTTTTTTTTCTGTTTCTGTGTAAAAATATATTTGGGAAGGAAGCATACACATTTTATCTAAGACAAAAAATTAAGTCTGCTACTTCTGCTGAATTCTTCCAAACAAGAGACGTGAGAAACGTATTCTACATCTGTCAAATTATGTACTTTCCATACGTACTTGTCTAGTAAAACGTATTCTACATCTGTCAAATGATGTACTTTCCATACGTACTTGTCTAGTAAAACGTATTCTACATCTGTCAAATTATGTACTTTCCATACGTACTTGTCTAGTAAAACGTATTCTACATCTGTCAAATGATGTACTTTCCATACGTACTTGTCTAGTAAAACGTATTCTACATCTGTCAAATTATATACTTTCCATACGTACTTGTCTAGTAACAGTACTATGTCTTCGTCATATGCAATCACACTTGAGTATTATAGATTAGTCATCGAAAATCAAAACAGCTAGTGAATATTCACTGGGTGTGTGTGAAAACACGACGTGAAAGCTATACCACGTAATCTTTTTTTTAAATTCGCACTAGACTATACATGAAACTGATCACTTCGTTACTTTCACTCTTGCGTCACCAGTGAGAAAGACGGAAGGAATCAATGACTTCCTTTCACCTTGGTGCAGATGATGTAACGGTTTCTTCAAATCTCTCTCTCTCTCTCTCTCCATCCATCCATCCATCCATCTATCTATCTATCTATCTATCTATCTATCTATCTATCTATCTATCTATCTATCTATCTATCTATCTATCTATATATCTATCTATCTATCTATCTATCTATCTATCACCATAGCCGCTTCAACTCCTCCCACCTCCTCAGTGCTTTGGGAAAGGGCTCAATATTTATTTCTAAAAGAATGTACTTGAAATTTGAAAAATATGTAAAACAAACAAATAACATTATACGCAACTACATGAGACAGATCGAACATCCCGCTCCAAGCTCCCAAACACCCCTCATAACCCGTCCCAACCCCCAATCCCCAGCGTGAAATCGGCCTAGGTCGGAAGCGCTCCCCATAAATTAAGGTTTCGCGTCAGCCATTTTGTTATACGATGGCTTAAAGTATTCGCACTATAATGTATATTAACTGATCACCTTTCTACATTTTGTGTGTGTTGCAATAAACTGCAAGAGAAATGGTAAAATAAATAACATAACAAAGCATTAACTGGACTTTCATTCAACAGGTAAGAAAAAATTCTAGTGTCTATTATAAAATATTCTTTGTGACGTCTGCTAGATTTCGACATCGATATCAAATAAAAATGGTCTCAAGAACTTTTAATTCTTAATTTATAGGTCAAATAATTGTTTTTGAAAACCATATTCGAAATTATATATTTTGCTACTAATTTGCTCAATCTGATAATGCATTAACCCTAAAAATGTGTGAAAATAAACCTAGTCAACTTTTAATTTTTATTTTGTTATGTAAAAATAATTAGTAAATAGGATGGTAGCTTTATGTAACATTTTGGATCGTATGCTAAAATAAATGGAGAAATGAGAGTAAATTTGATGCTTCTATCATTTCAGTGCCGAAACATAGTTTAGTAATAGGCTCCTGGAGAGTCCAGCTGTCGTGATAGAGAGTGAATATTGTAATACATATACATAAAAATATACATAAACATTAAGTGTAGCTCGTATATAACTACAATTAACCATTACATTAAAATAGATGTCAGTTTAATTATTATCAAGACGTTTGACTGACTGTCTTGGGGTGGGGTGGGGTGGGGTGCATCTAACCGGGGCTTATTTCACTCTGGGGTTGAGGGGATACGGAAGGGATATGTGGGCTGGTGTTGGGAAAGGATCTATAACAAACGTCTCTAATTTACTGCATCTGTTGCATGCACCGTCCAACTCATCTGACTCGTAAACCAGGCCTAGTCCTGATATCCAGTTCACTGTCTCCCTCACCCCCTTTGTTTCAATTGCTGTCTAGATCTTGCCCTGGTTTTCAGACACTGCCCTCTCCCTCCCCATGTAATGATCCTGTCTTGAGCTAGCCCTGATAAGTACATCTCTCTCTCTCTCTCTCTCTCTCTCTCTCTCTCTCTCTCTCTCTCTCTCTCTCTCTCTCTCTCTCACACACACACACACACACACACACACACACACACACACACAGACTAGAGGTATGTGCGTGCACACCACATACACTAAAATATTTGTGGTTAAAATCTGATATTGGTTAGTTTGTTTAGCTTCTTTTCTTTTTAAAGTTATTGTATTTTGATGAAATGTTCAATGATAATGCTGATACACACCAACATGATCTGGTAGAAAACGTGTTGCTGTAAGTTGATTCCTGTGAATTCCAAATTCGAGAAGCAATATAGCAAAAATTGAGGCTTGAGTTTGGTCTTGAGAATTAATGAAGATTATTTTGAACATTCCTCATGGTGTGCATGAGTAGCACACACGAAAGTTCTGGAACACTCCTCTTGATGTATTTTGATAGTGTATACAGAGTTCTGGGCGATTCTCTAGGGTGTGCTTTGTAACCACATCAAAGATTCTGGACACCAGTTGTGTGACGGTGTTTAGAAAGGGTACATTGGACTGTCATCAAATGAGAAAGTGATTTGTTGCAAACCCGCGTGATTGTGAACACATGCTAGTTACAGCTGTCATCATTGAAAGGATATGTACATTTACTATAATTATCTAATACTCCACATTCAGTTCTAAGATGAATTATATTTATGAAATTAATTATATATATGTGTGTGTGTGTGTGTGTGTGTGTGTGTGTGTGTGTGTGTTTATGCGTGTGTATGTGTATGTATGTGTGTGTGTATGTTTATGCGTGTGTATGTGTTTGTATGTGTATGTATGTGTATATGTGTGTGTGTATGTATGTATGTGTGTGTGTATGTTTATGCGTGTGTATGTGTATGTATGTGTATATGTATGTGTGTGTAAGTGTGTGTGTGTGTGTGTGTGTGTGTGTGTGTGTGTGTGTGTGTGTGTGTGTGTGTGTGTGTGTGTGTGTGTGAATTTGACTGCTGATGTCTATGTTAGGAAAAGCTGAACGAGTGTCTAGCAAATCAAACATTGTTGTGAAGTGATGCAAATGTCAACTCCACACCATTCGAAAGACAGAAGACTGTCAACTTTTGGCCGAAAAAATCAAAATGTTTCTAGTTTTATTATTTAATTTCTTTCTATTTATTTTGATTGTAGGACTGCTTCACCTTGTTTTTTGTCATGATTGGCGTACGTGTAAAGCGTTAGACCCATACCTTCATTCCAACTGGAACATAGGGAAAGGAATATATTTGTTTTGTACAGATTCGACAATCTATGGCCTATGCTGAACCATAGTTTCCTTATGCAGTATTCAATGCCACATTAGTTTCTCTACTATGTTCCGTAAAATATAAAACTATAACTTTATTCTGAGTGAATGTATCTAATCGCACTAATTTTAAACTATCCAATCTCATAAATTTTAAACTATCCAATCTATTAAATTTTAAACTATCCAATCGCACAAATTTTAAACTATCCATTCTCACTGATTTTAAATTATCCAATCACCCTATTTGTAAACTATCCAATCACCCTATTTGTATACTATCCAATCACCCTATTTGTAAACTATCCAATCACCCTATTTGTATACTATCCAATCACCCTATTTGTAAACTATCCAATCGCCCTATTTGTAAACTATCCAATCGCCCTATTTGTAAACTATCCAATATCATTACTACCCACCACTAGCAAAACAAAAAGCGCTCGAACACATCAATAAAAACTACCCCAACCGCCACCACATATATACAGATGGTTCAAAAAATGAAGTAGGAACAGGAGCAGCAGCACCCACACCCACAAGCACGCATACATACAAACTAGACCAAAAACACTCAATACTAACAGCAGAGCTCATAGCGATCAAACAAGCATTAATATTAGCAAACAACTCCACAAACACGCTGACACAATTACTCATACTAACAGACTCACTTACATCGTTACAAAACTTAGCAAACCCCTTCCAAACAACAAGAACAAAAATCACAAATCAAATAACAAAACAAATAAAAACACTAGAGAAAAAGATGTAAAAACAACACTACTCTGGATCCCTTGTCACACCAACATTATTGGGAATGAAACAGCAGACAAGGGAGCTAAATACGGAAGCAAGTTGCAAGTGGTAAATTAGCGAAGTGCTCGATCCAAGATACGCAATAGACTTATGACAATGCACACAGCAAACATTTTCCGCAATAGAAACAGTACCATCAGAATTTTAACTTAAAACCAAAGCGTTCAGTTAAATGGCCTTAAATTTCACAATACAATCGCTTGGAGTTCCTGCAGTCGCCATCTTGAGTTTATTATTTATTGCTAAAAAAAAAAAAATTTATGACGTCAAGTATGCAACGTTTTAATCGTTAAAAATAATTTTAGTCGTTAATTTTTTTTAACGATTAACCGATTAATTAATCGTTGCAGTCCTACTGCCAACACTATCGGTCGAAGTTAAGAAACCAAGACAGAAGAATCTTCACAAGCAGTGATTAATTATATTAATGAGTAAGAACACAATCTTCACAAGAAGTCGGCTGATTAATTATAATTAATAATTATTAATGAGTAAGAACACAATCTTCACAAGAAGTCGGCTGATTAATTATAATTAATAATTATTAGTGAGTAAGAACGCAATCTTCACAAGCAGTGGGCTGAATATTAATAATAACACAATCGAAATGCAATAAGCCATAAAGATATACTGACAGATTTTTAATTAAATACATCATAGCGATAATGAAAATGACGTTTTCACTCACTCACTCACTCACACACACACACACACACACACACACACACACATTTATAGATCGGAACCGATATTGTAACGGAAAGAATCTCTGACCCATATTTCTTCAGGTCAAAAATGGCATCCAAATCGAAGACCACAGGGGTAAAAACAGCAGTGTCACAGTTTAGTACTTCAGAGATAATCGATTTTTAAAGTTTGAAACCATGTGAGCTTGTAATATGTATATAAAATCACATTTTTTTAAAATATAACACAAACATGTCCAATTTACAAGGAAATCAAGCAGAAAGAGTAGCTATTACATCAACGTTTTTGTTTTCATTGCTTGTTAATCAAAGGTATAATTTGACTGCCATTTTCCCCTTTTTCGTGGACTCTGCTTGTTTTTTTTCCAAGGATTGTTATTATTTTGCATTGTGATTAATGCTAATGCATTTCAAATCTTGTATTCAGGTGTCATATTTTAGATTATTTTTGCATCAATGTTGTGTGGTCTGTTTTGAAAAATAAAATAATACTTTTTTTTGGGCTGATATAATGTTGTACGATTTGACAGACAGAACAAAATATGCTGTTATTCTCATGATGATAGTCACACACACACACACACACACACACACACACACACACACACACACACACACACACATACACACAAGCATCAATTGACAGTCTATTTAATTTTGGAGTGCCTTGCCACGTTACAATGAGACAGGTAAAATCCAACTACTTAGGTATCAGTGTACTATAAAGCGGTGCCTGCTATACTGTTTATATGTCATCAATGTCTTCATGCAATGGCTCATCAGCCGGTTGGTTATATGGCAAAGCATCAAAATAGTCAGGATTAGAAGTGAACATTTTAAGTACTTGCAAATCATTATATTTAGCCCTTGAGATGCATAGTTTCTCCTTGTTTAAGTTTAACGGCTCTTTGTTTACAGTGATTATACTCTTGTGTCTCACTGTAGCGCTGATTGTTTTTTAACTGACCATTCCATGAGTCCCTATGAGTAATTGTGTCGGGAAAGTCTACAGAAAATGAAATGTCCCTTAGAGTCCTAGTTGGAACTGGACAAACATTCTTGTAAAGCGGTCATGTTTTTAACCATGTTTTGTTTCAATTCAACAATATTGTAAGATTGAAGGATTTTTACGAGCACTTCGGAAAATCTCGAACCAGTCTGATGGAACACTTGCAGGTGCTTTACAATTAATGAGTCCCATGTCTCTATCACACTCCAATAAGGAGTGTCCACGTTCAGAGATGTTATTTTTATAGAATCAAATCTCTTTTTATGAAGCACAAGAAAGTTCATGAAGCGAATCACTGTATAGTTCTTGTTTTGCCCAGCACATGAATCACAGAATAATTCCACATGCCTATTTTTTTTTTTTTTACTTAAATGATTCATGAATAAATCAAATAACATTGATGTCCCCTCATCAGCAATCTTTTTTAGCTATGGTTTCTTCATATCCATAAATGAAAACAGTATTTGTAGAAAGTACATGGATATTAAATGAATTAAATGTTAATTTCCTTTGGTAGGAAAAGTCGTTCGATGACTGGTTGGGTACATTTAAATTTTTTTGGAAATCAAAAGCAATCGCCTCAAAATAATTTTCCTTGTGGGCTAAAGCTTTTCATCTGGGTGCTGAATTTTGCACATATCATGCATCTTTTTGATGTTTAAATCTTCTGGCAGTTAAATTCGCCGAGTTTTCACAAGTAGTGTGATTGGTGGATCTTTTGCTGCAATAAACTGTGAGAAATTACACACGAGGTTGCGGATAGATGATGAAAAGTAATTTTAAAAGTACTGTTTTTAAATTGCTTTTTCATTACACCTTGATGTCTAGTGGGAGAATTATTGTTCCGTTAACTGACAGTCCATATTGATCCGATTTCATAGTCATATATTATAGAATAGTTTTGACCTAAGCCACTTCTGATCGACCGAAAGGGGCACAACTCAGGCAGTTGTCAAATCAGTTTCAGGGATCGTTGTCATTTTATCAGATTCCTACTGTAATAGTGTTTTAGAAAATTAAACTAGAACAAAACAACAACAGCAAATATGCCCACCCCAATTTCTTTCCACTTTCTTCATTGGATATCTAGTCTTGTACTTTTCAAGAAGAGTGATGGTAAAATCCTTTATTGAAAATTATTCTGTATTTCACTGACTGAATTCATCACTAGGTATACCACATTTTATGAACTATGATGCTCTTTATACTGGTAGCTCTACTTAAAGGATACAGCTTATATAAACTGATATTTTTTTCCCTTACCACTAAGAATACAATGAACACTTTAACTGATACAGCACGTTTAGCTTTAATCGCTCTTGATTAGAGTGTATTTTTCGACACCTCACAATAATGCTGGAGAAGTTAGAAATGCAGAGTTCATTTCAAAATGCACAATTTTGTATTTCATTACTGGTCGTTAAGGATAGTCCTTGTACCTGACGTCACTTTAGTCAAATGAAAATAAGTCAACCTCGTGAAGGTCATTTCAGTGTCAAATAAAAATGTTATCTTCGTGCGCATTTTCCCTGTCCTGTATCGACTATGTAAACGTGAAGCAATAAAAAACAACACCCGGAGCCAGTTTGAACGTTTATCACTATACGCAAATTTCGCATTCCCCCACCCCCCACCCCAGCACCTGGCGTTTTAGCAAAGTCATCATTGGCTAGGGTGTAAATGACGCTATTTCCAGAGTAACATTCTTTTGGGATATCACTCCCCTCATTTAAATGCAGTGTACAGGGCAGTAAATGGCCATTTAAATTATTTTTCCTTGTTGGTCACGGATTTGAATGAAGAATACTAATAAGATTTCACATCTGAAATGCGTATGTATTGTAATTTATCTAACTATGCCATAGATTTTTCTTACTTAAACAAAATGTGCAATAGAGTCTCACCCATTGCTGACTAAAACCTCCCCTGTTTATTTCTTAAAGGGTAGTGAGTTCGAATCTTTTCTTTATAAGTTGAGGTGTATAGAATTATGGGAAATGGCATATTGTCTACTATCCAATTTCTGTCTTTTCAAGTACTGTAATGAAGTATGTAAATTTTGTTTATTATCTACATTTTGACTATTCTATTTTGCAGTTAAATATTTTTTGAAGTGTGTCTATTAATCTGTGTGTCGACCAATCTACTTCTACTCGTATTACTCTTACTCCCACTTCAACTTCTACTCGATTTCTCACACTTCTACGTCTGTTTATACTGCTTTTACTCCCACTTCTATTCATATTTCTTTCACTTTATCTATTACTTTTGTAACTGCTACTTCCACTTCTACTCGTATTACATTTATTCTCATTTCAATTTCTCTTACTCTGACCATGTGTACTTGTATTACCCCCCCCCCATTATTCTTACTCGCATATCTACTCGTATTCCTCTTTATTATACACTTGTATTATTCTTACTCCGACCCTTTCTACTAGTATTCCTCTTTATTATACACTTGTATTATTCTTATTCCGACCATTTCTACTAGTACTCCTCTTTATTATACACTTGTATTATTCGTACTCCGACCATTTCTACTCGTATTCCGCTCACCCTGACTTCTACGTATTATTATTGATCCATGTTTACTTGTAATTGCGTTTAATTCCACTTGTACTCGCATTCCTCTCACTCCCACTTCTACCTGTATTCCTCTCACTCAGTACTCACATTCCTCTCATTTCTAGTCGTATTCCAGCAATACAAGTGAGAGTTAGAAGAATGCAAGTAGAGATTATTCTTACCTCAATTTCTATTTGTATTTTTTATTTTACTCCCACTTCTACTATAGAATTATCAGAACTGGATGATAACTCTTTTATTTCAGAACTTTCTCACGATCCACAAACACTGTCACGATGTGTGAAATGAAACGTAATGAAATGAGTTTGAAAACTAAAGCATACCATATACTTTCGTATCTGTTATGATGGCTACAAAAACAGGAATTGAAATTTTTATTTAGCTTACAGTTGGTTTTGACATTTGTCGCTTTCTTTCGAATAAAGATTAAATAAAACCTTTCAATTAGTCTGTAGCCGTAGGTTCATTTGAATCAAGACTAATGTACAGCCTAGATCTAGTTTCAAACTCCCCCTTTCAAGCTCAGCTTTATCGTGATAGTTGCTGTCACGAGTGGTTGTTGGACATCTGCTATCTCGACGAGGACTGAATACATAGTATCTACTTCTAATAATAGAGCATACATCTGTAACCAGTCAAGTGTTTTTACAACTGGTCTGCCAAATGAGGCAGGTGGAACGATTTTTAAAATAAAACAAACCAAACATCAAAGAAAAAGAAACGCTCTGCAAGACCTATCTGTGCCTGGCTTGTTTTTGACAAAATGAAAATATTTCTATTTGAAATATGTGACATGACGTGGTCAGTCGCACCGCGGGCAACTCACTGCATTAATATCCTGACGCTTTAAACCCAAGCAAGGGAAGAATGGCAACAAAACCACAAACAAACGCAATAACAGACTGTTAAAAACAAATTAGTCAAACACTGCAAAGAACACAGTAAGTAGGAAACATCACTTGCAGTGCGGATTTTGTATTCATTTTTATATACAAACGTTAACAGTAATCAATACACACCCTGGCAAACTCACATGAAGATTGATAGATATGGACGGACGGACAGATTAATAGATGACCACAGTCCGAATGACCGATAGATAGATCAATGTGTCAAGTTTTGAGAACCTCTTCATACTTTAAACTTGAAACAAACTGTGTGCATGCTACCCTGTGGCCATACATTAAATTGGAGAGTGTAGAGACCTCATGATACCCTGTGGCCATACATTAGATTGGAGAGTGTAGAGACCTCATGATACCCTGTGGCCATAAATTAGATTGGAGAGTGTAGAGACTTATGATTTCCTGTGGCCATACATTAGATTGGAGAGTGTAGAGACATTATGATATCATGTGGCCATACATTAGATTGGAGAGTGTAGAGGCCTTATGATATCATGTGGCCATACATTAGATTGGAGAGTGTAGAGACCTTATGATATCATGTGGCCATACATTAGATTGGAGAGTGTAGAGACATTATGATATCATGTGGCCATACATTAGTTTGGAGAGTGTAGAGGCCTTATGATATCATGTGGCCATACATTAGATTGGAGAGTGTAGAGACCTTATGATATCATGTGGCCATACATTAGATTGGAGAGTGTAGAGACCTTATGATGCTACCCTGTGACTATATGTCGTGATCTGTCTGTCCCTAATGTCCAAATATTCCTATGTCACAACAATCTGTCTGTCCCTAATGTTCTATCATTCGTATGAAACCATGATCTATCTGTCCCTCATGTTCTACCATTTCTATGTCACCATGATCTGTCTGCCCCTAATGTCCTACCGTTCCTGTGTCACCATTATCTGTCTGTCTCTAATATTCTACCATTTCTATGTCACCATGATCTGTCTGTCTCTAATGTACTATCATTCCTATGTCACCATGATCTGTCTGTCTCTAATGTACTATCATCCCTATGTCACATGATCTGTCTGTCCCTAAATATCCTACATTCCTATTTCACCATGATTGTCTGTCCCTAATGTCCTAATGTCACCATGATCTGTCTGTCCCTAAATATCCTACCATTCCTATTTTACTATGATTGTATGTCCCTAATGTCCTATCATTCCTATGTTACCTTCATTTGTCCGTCCCTGATCCCCTAGCATTCCTTGGACAGTATCATACTCTGAAAGTTACAGTTGTAAACATTTGTTCCGCATCACGGATAAGTTAATGACAAGGAATAGATTGTTATTACTTACTTCTTATAGTTTCTGCAGACTTTCTATAGGATCAATTTTGAATGTTTTCTGTGACTAGGCGACATCTATTGTAGATCAGCAGCATTATGTTTTCAATGCTTATAGAGCATCATATCTGAAAATGAGACGACTCAGCACGATTTGCAAGTTTCTCCCTGTTGATGTTAGAAAATCTTTGTTAGTTCAGTAGTATTCTCTCGACTTGATTGTTGTCATTATGTTCTCTCTGATCAACCTCTGTTTCTAAAAATTCCAAACATTTGAGCTAGGATTAATTTAAGAGAATCAAGAACCTCCCGTCACTCCACTTCTCCACGGTCTTCACTGGCTACCTGTTCACAGTTTTTACTGGGTTATCTGTTCACAGACCTCACTGGCTACCTGTTCACAGTTTTTTTACTGGGCTATCTGTTCACAGAATTCACTGGCTACTTGTTCGCAAGCTTCACTTGTAATCTGTTCATAGTCATCAGTGGTGAGCTGTTCACAGCCGCCAATGGATGTCTATTCACTAGCTACTTGTTCACAGCTGTCACTAACTACCTGTTCGCAATCTCCACTGACTATCTGTTCAAAGTCTGTACTGGTTATCTGTTCACAGTCGTTACTATCAGTTCACAGTCGTCACCTGATGATTGTTCACAGCATACAGTACATGATCTCTTCTTCTCTGTTATGCTTCACTCTCTGGTTATTTTCTTTAAAAATTGCTTGATCGCACACATATTTACGGTTCCTTCCCTAAATAATTGCCTTATATCACACATATTTATGCTTCCCTAAATAATTGCCTTATATCACACATATTTATGGTTCCTTCCCTAAATAATTGCCTGATCTCACACATATTTATGGTTCCTTCCCTAAATAATTGCCTGATCTCACACATATTTATGGTTCCTTCCCTAAATAATTGCCTGATCTCACACATATTTATGGTTCCTTCCCTAAATAATTGCCTGATCTCACACATATTTATGGTTCCCTAAATAATTGCCTGATCTCACACATATTTATGGTTCCTTCCCCAAATAATTGCCTGATATCACAGATATTTACGTTTCCTTCCCTAAATAATTGCCTGATCTCACACATATTTACGGTTCTGCTAGAAGCTTGCTCTCATTTGACAGGCGTATATTGAACTTTCCAAAAGCAAAGTTGTACGGTCAAAGTTCAATTTAGTTTCAAGGTACATTTACCTGAAATAGGTTGTGCCTTTTGAAATAAGACACAAAGAGACCATAGTCATTTTGAAGAGAGCTCGCTAAAACTTTCATCAACAGGAATATAACACTCTTTCTTCTTTGACAACGATTAATTTAAATGTATATATTTGTAAATTCATTTTATTTATATTTTATTTTGAATGTGTGGAAAACATGCCCTGACAATAAATTCTCACCTATCAGTCTTAACCTGTCCTGACTGTAAACTCTCACTTTTAAGTCTTGACATGCCTTGACATAAATTCTCACCTATCAGTCTTAACCTGTCCTGACTGTAAACTCTCCCTTTAAGTCTTGACATAAATTCTCACCTATCAGTCTTAACCTGTCCTGACTGTAAACTCTCACTTTTAAGTCTTGACATGCATTGACACAAATTCTCACCTATCAGTCTTAACTTGTCCTGACTGTAAACTCTCACTTTTAAGTCTTGACATGCCTTGACATAAATTCTCACCTATCAGTCTTAATCTGTCCTGACTGTAAACTCTCACTTTAAGTCTTGACATAAATTCTCACCTATCAGTCTTAACCTGTCCTGACTGTAAACTCTCACTTTTAAGTCTTGACATGCCTTGACATAAATTCTCACTTGTCACTTCCTAAATGCCTTGACGTAAACTCTCATTTTCAGTCTGTGCATACTGTGACAGTAAAATAGAAAACGACGTCCAATTAATCGTGTCTGGGGCACTATGACTGATAATATGATGTTTTTAAATAACTCGGGTGTATTAAAGCACATTTCATATTTCCCTTTACAGTTAAAGTACTCGGCAACTAGCGAAAGCTGTCTCGTGTTTTAATACAAACTTCTTTTATTTTCCTTGACAGTTAAAGTACTTGGCAACTAATGTTATGCTCTCATACGAATTTGTTTTTATAAACTGAAATGTTTTGCTACAGTTTAATATCAAATGCAATTTTCTTGATTTACTGCTTCATTACCTTAGAAATTGAAAAGTTTTTATGTGTGCGTGCACCGACCTACAATTGGATATTCGCCATACTTATTGCGCTTTGATTCTGAAAAGTGGTGAAAAGTTCATCTAAACACTGAAGTCTTGCCCACAGTGAGATAACTTCAATTCTGAAAACACACGTTAAAAATGGCGAGTTTGGTAGCATCTGGTTTTCATGACGGAGTACACACGAAAAAGTATTACCAGGTATATGGCTGCAGAGACAGTTGTTGCAAAGATCATTCGGACTTTCAAATCGATCACTTCACAAATTCACAAATTTAACATTTTTAGTTTTGACTAACTTTTGTGCAAATTTCAATGTCCCATTGTGAATCTGAAACATTTATATTTTCACACGAAACGAATCATTACAGTCTATTTAAAATAGCTCTATTGGTCTCCGGTTGAAAACTAATTCGAAATTTCTTGAAACTCATCTCAGTACCAACGTCTTTCTGAATACGTCACTAAGCACTCGTAATGACTATGAAAGTAAGAATGGGTGGGTATGGGTTCTGGTGTAGTGTTGTGGTGTAGATATGATGAAAGTTACAAGGCGTGTATTTCTTTTATGACGACGTTGACGTGTCAATCAAGTTTTAGTTTGTCAACTAGAAAATAAATTGTGTGAGTGTGTGTTTGCGCATGTGTTTATGAAAATGGCGCATTATTTGTGCAACTATAATCTAAATGACACTTAAATGACAGGTTTTTAGGGCTGTTAACGATTAATTTAAATTTAATAGTCAACTTTTGAAAAAATTAACGCTTAATTAATAGTTAATTTTGATTAAAGCAAAAATTTATAGACACATAACTCACATTATAGTCGTATTTGTCGAAAATCGAAATAACACTGGATTGTCTTGTTCCTATGTTATCTAATAACCAACTATGCAAACAGACGAGTATGTTGACAGTATTTGTCGAAAATGGAAATAGCACTGGATTGTCTTGTTCATTTGTCATCAAAAAACCAACTATGCAGACAGACGAGTGTTGACAGTATTTGTCGAAAATGGAAATAGCACTGGATTGTCTTGTTCATTTGTCATCTAAGAACCAACTATGCAGACAGACGAGTATGTTAACAGTATTAGGTTCAAGTGGCGAGCACGTCTTGTTAACAATATAACCAGCAGAGCTGAACAACCGTTCACGTGGAACTGATGCAGCCGGTATGCACAGAATGGTCTGTCTTGACAAGGAAAGCCAATTTTGGATATCGATATTCATTAAGTTTCCACCATTGTAGAGGGTCCACCGATTCAGCAACTTTCTTCTCCATTTTATAACGCAGTAATTCATCAGACGAGCTGTCGACATGATCTTCCGAGTCTGAGTCAGACTCCATTATCTTAATACGCTTTTCAATTTGGTTCTCATAGAGTTTCTTTGTCAATGTCTGAGTCAGACTCCATTAGCTTAATACGCTTTTCAATTTGGTTCACATAGAGTTTCTTTGTCAATGTCTAAGTCAGACTCCATTAGCTTAATACGCTTTTCAATTTGGTTCACATAGAGTTTCTTTGTCAATGTCTGAGTCAGACTCCATTAGCTTAATACGCTTTTCAATTTGGTTCAAATAGAGTTTCATTGTCAATGTCTAAGTCAGACTCCATTAGCTTAATACGCTTTTCATTTGGTTCACATAGAGTTTCATTGTCAATGTCTGAGTCAGACTCCATTAGCTTAATACGCTTTACATTTGGTTCACATAGAGTTTCATTGTCAATGTCAGTATCATTCGTTGCAACAGTCTCCATCTGCTCATCATGAACATCAACTGCTATTTTTTGTTCAGTAGGTGACCAAGTTCGTTCTTTTGCATCTTTTGACAAACATTTCAGATATTTGTAGTGTGGATCAAGTGCTGTAGTATTTAAATACTTGTCATATTAGCCACACGTTCACTGAAGTCATTAATCGATGCTGCCTTAAATTTAGCTATGTAGCCCGGGTCATCATCGTGTACAGTCATGTGCTTTATCCACGATGATAGCAGTGGCAATACACAGCTACATGAAACATAATCTTGACCGCCAAGCAGGACTGTGGTCTGACAGAATAAGTTCAAAACTTTGACATATTTCGAAATCTTCTCCCAATCCGAATCTAACAGTTTTGGACCTTTGTATTATTTCTTTTCATCTGACATGTAGACAGTTAATGCTTCTCTGGCCTGTAGAAGACTCTGCAACATAATACAAATACTGTTCCATCTTGTTGGTACATCTTGCTGCAGCTTACACAATGGTGACTCAGTACAATTTTGCAACTCACTTGTGTTTGCAGCACTAAGTTTAAAATGTCCGACAATTTTTCGACATTTGCCAAACAATGTTTCGGTATCAGCGGCTTTAAATCCATGCAATATGCTCAGTTGTTGGCTATGAGCCAAACAAGGAATATGTGCAAAACCGGTTTTATCAACGGCTGAAACCATATTTCTTGCATTGTCAGTAACTAGAGCCTGAATTCCGTTCGTTATATCCCAGTCTATTGCAAACTGTTTATATAACTCGGCAACACAGTCAGAATAATGACGTTCAACAACAGTCACGCATTCAAGAAGAACATTTTTCAATTTCCAGTCAGCGGCAATCCAATGGCCAGTAATTCCACAATAGCTTTCGTTGTCCAAGATGTCCAAAAATCAGATGTCAGCGCAATTCCCTTTGCGTTTTTTTACAGATTCCTTAACATTTTGAATCTTGCTGTTATACTTAGCAGTCAACAGTTTGTCAATAGTGCGGCGGGAAGGTAGCTTATATTCAGCATTTTGCAATGCTGTCCTAATACTTGTTGAAGGTCATCGTCATCTACTATTGATATTGGTCTGCCACTACTAGCAATCCAGTTTGCAAGTGATACTTGAATATCATGTTGTAATGCAGTACTCACTGGACGACCAGACGGACGACAAATGTGACTCAAAGTAGCCTGCTTCGAAATAGGTGACGATGCTGAAGTTTCTGATATTGTAGTGTAGTTTTTTTTGGAGGTGGTAATTAAGCTGAAGTTTCTGATATTGTAGTGTAGTTTGTTTTGGAGGTGGTAATTAAACTGAAGTTTCTGATATTGTAGTGCAGTTTGTTTTGGAGGTGGTAAGCTGAAGTTTCTGATACTGTAGTGGATGTTTGTTTTGGAGGTGGTAAGTAAGTGAGGTGTTAGAGCCATGGTAGGCAAACGATTTATCACAATGAACGCAATAAACCTTTTCAGCATTTTCAATATTTCCACCAGTCACTACTTTAAAATCAAAATGTTCATATAATCGACAGGAAATTTGTTTATATTTCTCCGTTGCCATGTTGTTACTTTTAGACTTCCGATTCATTTGTATAAGTGATGGGAGAACAGTTTTCGATTAATCGTTTAAAAAAATTTAATCATTAATAAACAACCCTAGTTTAAATGATTCTTTATTCATAGTCACGTGCGCCCGGCCCGCGAAAGTATGCGTCGGTATAAATTTATATTAGTAGCATTTGCAAGTGCAAATATATATGAGGTGTTTGTGTGTGTGTGTGTGTGTGTGTGTGTGTGTGTGTGTGTGTGTGTGTGTGTGTGTGTGTGTGTGTGTGTGTGTGTGTGACTTCCTCAAGCAGAACACAATGATTACAGTAATTCTGGTAACTTCAGTGCACAACAATTCTCCCAGTGTATCCAGAATATATATCCAAGTGTATTCCATACTCCTTACACTTATACACTGCAATAGATGTTCCCATGCTTTCCAGGTCATACAAGTTTCTAACTGGTGAACACGTGAAGGGCAACTGGAAATTTGAAACTTGAAAGTGAAAGGCAACTTGTTCACTGCAAAATATAATTAAGGAGCAAACCTAAGTTTCCCGTTTATCACAATATAACGCCATTCTCAGCTTACAGCTTCCTGCAATTATATTAGCCCGATATACACACATGGTAAAATAAAAGCAGTATCTCAAACAATCTCAAGTGTTAGCACAGTAGATGTGTGCAGCTTAGTTCAAACATTTGTAGAAATAAAAGTCAACTCACATATTACATCTCTACATAAACACAAGTATAACATATCAATAGTAAAATACATGAAATGTTTCTAAGTACCAGTCTTAACTCTCTTAACCAGTCAGTTTAACTCACCATCAAGCTAAACACTGCCTTTCAAAACCAAACTTCTCCTTTCCCATCCAAATTCAAAGTGATCAGAGAGTCGAATTTTCTACAGCAATCTTACCCCATTGGCTGGTCTCATTCTCATAAATCATGATCATTGGATAATAGAAAACTACTCATTCAGTTTGCATTACATCAGCAATCTAGAATATTCTTGCCTCGAGCTGTTTACTTCAATTCAGATACTTTCAAAAATAACACCAGAAGGATTGCCCAAGGTCAGGTTACTCTGACAAGTTTGCAATTTATATTGCAATTTAAATTTAAAAATAGGGAGAGGCAAATTTAGTCTATCACATATCCCCCTATATATATCTATTAAAATTTAAATTAATGAACCAATTAATTAAATAAATTATTTAATCTCAATAGTTTGTATTATTAGTTTTGTTGGAAAGACCTAATTATCTGAGGTACAGTATTATAATTGAATATAGATTACAATAAATTATTCAAAGAAATAGTTGAAGGCGATTTATATAACCCGAGGCCTTTTGAAATAATTTATTATTTTTATTTAAGACACTTTATTTTCACCTTTCAAAATGCTGTGATTCTGATGTGGTGTGTAGGTAGTTTGCATAAGTTAGTCTACTTATGGTTTGGAGCACCCACGCTATGTGGCATCATATACAGTTTCACTCACACCTAAAGTATAGTCAATCATCAGAGTTACTGAGCAAAGTAAAAGGAAAGACGAGAATGGCTAATTAATCGGGTCCCCAAAGTTTTGTCCCCTTACTGTGACATTCATACAATACTACATAAATTATCTAGGACAGACAAGTAAGGTTTAAGAATTATATTTAATGTATAGTATTAGATACTAATTAGAAGAACTAAATAACAGATTGCCTCTTGTCTGAAACGATATTACTTTATCTGCTGTATGATAGTCTTTGGCAGTTGGCTTAAGTTTGACTGAAAGTTGATGAACATGACATATCTCTCTTTTCCAGTGACTGTATTACAGTTTGGCACACATTGCCCTGGCTTGGGCTGGCAGTTGTATCAAGTTAATGAAAATGGTGGCCTTTAGGTCATCAAGTTCAGGGTTGGCTGTCCTGGCCTTGCAAGCACTTCTCATCACTGCATCAGTCATGGAGTGCCAATCTGCAGGAGTCAGTCACCCTTGTTCAATATCAAGTCTAATTATCTCCACAGAGAGTTTAACTTGCTTTCCTTCAGATATGATAGTGTTAACTATCAACATAGTAAGAGTGTTTAAGGATAATTAATCCTAAAGTAATACTATATTTCAAATAGACTATACAGTTATCAGATTTTAAGTGAATCATATGATTATTTATACACATATACATCCTTAAACATTCACTGCTTACTATAATAATAAAGACATAACAACAAGCAAGTTTTGACATTTGTAATTAAACCAAATTCATACTCATACCAATTGGCAAGGCTATGCACATATACAAATAACACGTTGGCTAATTATTGGCAAGGCTATGCACATATTCAAATAACACGTTGGCTAATTATTGGCCCTTTTCTTTCCTGGGAAACAATGTGGCTTGTGCTCTTTGTCTGGCTCATTCGGCACCAAATCAGAAGTTATATACTCTTTGCAGTCAAGTTAGAATATCAACTAATTAACTCTGTTTCACCCCACAGCTCCAGTAAGCCTAGGCCATCCTGCATCAAGCCGAACTAAGACATTTCACTACTAAGTGTTAGCTAACAGCTATCAGGGGTGGGTGGGTGAAGAGTGTACAGCGGTGACAAGTGAGTTGAGAGAGACTGTCCTACACACATAAATCTTTGCTTGAGAAAATTTCGCGTGGACTACGATCAGCTCGCAAAAATTATTTACAAGAAGTTATCAAATTGCAGCAATATCTTTTTTAATTTTATAAAAATGGGCAGAAGTGAAGTCAAATGATTGTGCTCGTGGATTTCTTTGTAGCCTGGTAATTACGTTTTTTTATGTTTTCATTCATATCTCACTCTGAACTGCAGGATTTCACTAAAACTAGCATATTTCTTTGGCTATAACGCATACGTGCATTCACACAATGCACACATAATTGTCGTTTCCAATTTTGAAGTTTAAATATTTATTCCTAATACCAGTTAAATATTTATTAATACCATTGTTTTCTATTTCTGTTGTTGTATATACTATTACAACTATTACTACTACTACTACTACACTTATACTACAATAGCGTTCTTACTTGTGTTTTTACCTAGAACTCTCCAAACTACTGACGTGTAAACTCTCCAAGCTACGACTTTTTGTGTTGATCCCCATCCTAACTGTCTTCGTGTTTGTGGTCCATGCCCACCTTTCACTTTCATCGTCTGTGGTGACGTACATCATTTCCGGCAACTTTACTCTTGCGGACACGCCTGTCATCAGCAGAGGTGTCTTCAAACTGGAGCAGTTTTTGGGGTTACCTTGGACTAGCCCGATCAACACCAAAGAAACACTCTTTTTTCCTCTCGTCCAACCATCTTCGACAATGTCCAATGTGGACAAAAGTCACGGGGAGTCTTTTACGCATGAGATGTATGTAAGGCGTGACAACACTACAACCCTGATAAACAATAACTGCATTCCGAAAACTGGCACACGCTATTTGTGCGTGAAGGCTTACGGTCGGCTTGGCAATGCTTTGTTTGCCTACGCCTCTAGCTTAGGGGTGGCACGAAAGAACAATTTAACTATTTTATTAACTGAGTCTTACGAAAGTATGAATGACAGCTTCACTTTTCAAGAATTGTTTGCCCAAAACAAAGAATGCGATAACATACCTAATGTTCGAATAGAGCGTGGGTGCTGTATATTTTATGAGTACTTGATGGAAGTGGGCCGAGATTGTGGACGTTTCCTTCAAGTGGCCTCCTACCTTCAGTCATGGCGTTATTTCCAACACGTTGTGCCAGAGGTCAGGCAAAAACTCCGCTTCCGGGGAAAGGTATACGAACAGGCTCATGACATTTTAGATAAAATCAGAAAAATCTATTCTACTGGCGCAATAGTCAACGGAAAAAAGCAAAACGAAACCGATAGGTCATCAAGAGATGGATCTACGTCAGTGATTCTTGTTGGCGTCCATGTGAGACATGATGACATCACTGTAGTTCAGGCCTTCATTGACCATGGGTACCTAGTGCCACCATTATCTTACTACGACCATGCTATGTCCTACTTTCTACAAAACTTCACAAATGTTGTGTTCATCATCGCCACAGATGACCCGACTTACGTCACAAATCACGTGCTGCCTCTGTGTGTCACGATTGGTGCACGATGCAACTTCACTATGAACGACGCTCTGACGGACATGGCGGTGCTCGCGGGTTGCGATCACGTGATCGTTTCAGTGGGCACTTTTGGGTGGTGGGCCGGGTGGCTTAGCGGTGGTCAGGTGATATATTACAAGAATCCTATTCGCAAAGATAGTGTACTAATGAGAAGAACTAATTATAATGACTATTTTATACCACAGTGGATTGGTTTGGAGTGAATGGCCCGCATTTATTTCGACTAATAAATGCATTGAAAGGATCAGCGCACCACGGATTCCTGTAGATGGTGACTCAAGAACATGAAAATCAGAGTGATTTTAAAAGAACGTCAGTCAAAACGATCTCTGACAGAGCTATTAGAACATGTTCAGTCTTTGAAAAATGTTTATGGACATAGCTATTAGTACATGTTTAGTATCTGAGAAATAATTATGAATATAGCTATTTGAACATGTTAATCTTTAAAAAAAATGTTTATGGACAGATGTACTAGAATATGATTAGTTTTTGAAAAATAATTATGAATATAGCTATTTGAACATGTTAAAAAAATGTTTAAATGTTTATGGACAGATGTACTAGAATATGTATAGTCTTTGAAAA
Organism: Sinotaia quadrata; assembly: GCA_028829895.1. Taxonomy (NCBI): domain Eukaryota; kingdom Metazoa; phylum Mollusca; class Gastropoda; order Architaenioglossa; family Viviparidae; genus Sinotaia; species Sinotaia quadrata. Next base: position 52,031,301 of record CM054180.1, on the reverse strand, counting down.
ATGTTTATGGATATAGCTGTTTAAACATGTTAGTCTTTGAAACTGTTTATGGGTAGATGTACTAGAATATTTTTAGTCTTGGAAAATGTTTATGGATATAGTTGTTTAAACATGTTAGTCTTTGAAAATGTTTATGGACAGATCTCTTAGAGCATTTTTAGTCTTTGAAAAACGTTTATGGACAGTAAGATATGGAATTCTCCTCTGAAAAGAGTTTTGCTGACAGCGATACAAACATGTTTGATCTTTGAAAAAAATTACTGACAGTGATAAAGACATGTTTGCTCTTTAAAAATCATTGATATACTGTGATACAGAAAATGTGCAGTCTATAACAAAACATTTGTTGACAGCATGGCACAGAACAAATCTGGTCTTTGTTAATTGTCGACTGAACCGATCACTGATGAATGTCATGAACTATTGGTGGTTTTAGTTTATATTACTCAACTGTATTATAGAATGAAGATAATTTTTTATTTATTTGTATATTTTTATAATGTTCAGTTCGGCAGGTTTTATCTATCGGAATCTCTCTGAAAAATTATTTCTGTAGTTCGTTTGTTCTTATTTAATTTGGATTTATTGAAGCGTCTTCATGAATTACTTTTGTGTTTTTATCTACAATTTCTTTTATCCACTGGAGAATGTCATTTACTTAACTTTTATTTTTCTATTGTTCTATGCAACTAGTGCTGTCCACTAGTGAGTGTCTTAATGAATTACCCTGTGTTTCTGTACTTATTTATTTCTTTTGCTACAGTGTTCTGTCTAGCTAGTGATACATACTGGGGAGTGTCTTAATGAATTATTCACAAACTCACTTAACACAGAAGACCATAACACAAAACCACAGTACCCTTGACAATTAACCCCTCAATAATAGATTAACTTTACTCAAACAACCAAAAAAATAGAGTAACCCATCCTTAGCCAAACAAAAAGAATTAGAACACATAAATAAAAATGATCCCAACCACTACTACATATATACTAATAGATCCAAAAAGCCAAACAGGAACAGGAGAAGCAGCACACACACTCACTAGCACACATACATACAAACTGAAAGAAATACACTCAATCCTAACAGCAGAATTAATAGCAATAACAAAAGCATTAACATTAGCAATAAACACCCCACCCAACAAGACACAAATACTTATACCACAGACTTACTAACATCACTACAAAATCTAGCAAACCCTTTCCAAACTACAAGAACACAAATACTTATACAACAGACTTTACTAACATCACTACAAAATCTAGCAAACCCTTTCCAAACTACAAGAACACAAATCTTATACAACAGATTTACTAACATCACTACAAAATCTAGCAAACCCTTTCCAAACTACAAGAACACAAATACTTATACACATCACTACAAAATCTAGCAAACCCTTTCCAAACTACAAGAACACAAATACTTATATAACAGACTCACTAACGTCACTACAAAATCTAGCAAACCCTTTCCAAACTACAAGAACACAAATACTTATACACATCACTACAAAATCTAGCAAACCCTTTCCAAACTACAAGAACACAAATACTTATACAACAGACTCACTAACGTCACTACAAAATCTAGCAAACTCTTTCCAAACTACAAGAACACAAATCACCAACCAAATATATAAATACATAACCACACTGGGAAAAATGACATGAAAACAACACTACTACGGATCCCCAGTCACACAAACATAATCACACTGGGGAAAAAAGACATGAAAACAACACTACTACGGATCCCAGTCACACAAACATAATCACACTGGGGAAAAAAGACATGAAAACAACACTACTACGGATCCCCAGTCACACAAACATAACAGGGAACGAAACAGCAGACCGGGGAGCAAAATACAGCAGCAAACATGGAATGTCTCTAAATACACCAACACACATCAGAAATACATGAACTAATCAAACAAATATACAGAAGAAAGACCCCCACCCCAATTCATCCCCAATTAACTAACATAACCCACAAGAGAGCAATTTATAGACAAAGGTACAACACAAGATTCACGCACAATCCAAACCATGAACCAAAATCATGCACTAACTGTAAAACAGACAACACAATTGAACACTTTCTGTTACAATGTAACAATTATAAGGAAGAAAGAAAAATCATCAGTGAAGCAACAAACATACTACACCAGTCATTCACAATGCAATTACTACAAAACATTATCAAAATCACATACACCAAGCACTAATCATGTATCTCATCCAAACAAACACACTTTACCTTTATATATATATAACAGTTGCAACTCATTAGAAAATTCGGATAGTCTCAAACACATTAGGAAATTGACTATAGTACTAACACAACTAAATTTAGATAATACGAACCACACAACAGAAACATAGACACCACTTCCGCAATTACAACCACAACCAAACCACACATACACATATAATAAAAAAAGGGCAAGAAAATACAACACTCACACACAAAACACTTATTAACAAAATTCAAGAAACCACAAACGCTCACTTTCATCAATAAACAAACTTACCCTATCTCCCCTACTATCCTGCCCACAAAAACCAAACCCAAAGGAAAAAGCAAATCACTACTACGACTAATTAAAAAAAAGCCAACTTATCGGAAAATAGACAGTAGCCTGCAACTATTAAAAAAAAGAAAGAAAAAACAACAACCCCTAAACAAGGCACAGGAACAAGCCTCCATCTATCCTCCCTGAATACAAGTAAAGGGAAGAAGGCTCCACGGGAATCATTCAAAAACGGAGAACATCTAGAAGATGAAAGGTTTTCACGCAATTCCTGTGGAGCAAAGAACTTATCGAAACAACAACATGTGCTTCATTTTATATTGCTCAGAACACCGTGTCTTGTCTCCTGGAGAGTGCCTTTTTAAAGCAAACATATTTTGATTTTGTAAAGTGTCATGCATCGTGTCTTGTCCACTGATGCGTTTCTGTATAGCGTTTGCATGTATGCTTCATTCTGTATAACAGTCATGAAGTATGCTTGTATGTCATTTTTATCATTTGTCTTTCACTAATGATGAATGCACATTATGTTGCTGTTCCATTCTCATGGCAAGGTATTTTATTAGTTATTTATTATAATGAATTTTCAATGGTTGTATATGCAATGATTAAATCCTTATATATTTTACCTGTGGAATGAAATGGCAGATCGGAAGAATATTAGTCCACAAAGATATCTGTCAAAATGAATGAGCGTGAACACCGAGATAAGAGTGGGAAGTTCAAAGGATGAATCAGAAGACTAACCACTAAAAAAGTGAGAGTTACAAGCCAGCTGAATAATACCTTCTAACGGATCTCTGCAAAGAATAACAATGTTAGACAGTGAAAGCATGACCTGACTGTCTCTGTAGGAGGTAGGGATCAGACGATACGACTATACTAACCAAAGGGAACTGACGAAGCTAATAAGACAGATTGGACAGAGATAAAACGCAAAATACTGACCTTATCTCTATGAACGTTTTAAAACTTATATTCTTTGAGCATTGTTTTATTTGCACTCTTTTGATACACATTTAACTTGTTCCTTTAACCACCATTTTGTTTCCTTCCCTGCTATGAGGACGAGACACTAGGTGGGCATACCATACCAGAATAAAGCTGTTAAAAGCATTAAAATACATTGTGTGTTTCAGCTGTAAACATTACATTTCTAAGGCAATGGCCAGTCTATATATGTCAGTTAGGCGCTAAGTATGTGAACTTTAGATTTTTAAGACAACGGCCATCTGTATGATCTCACAAACTATAGTTAATCCTTCATCACCTAGCTGTGGACGTAGGCGATCAAGCTAAACGAAATTACAGGGGAGGGGTCAGCTGACAGATCACTGACAAAGAATATTGTTTATGTAAGTTAGATGACCAACAGTTGGAGAGATGTGATTAGGGTATGTCTGATGTCAGTCCTTAGGGAAGGTGTAATGAACATTTAGTCAAACTTCAGTCCAGAAGAATGGAGGAGTTTTAAGTAATTGAAGTTACAATTGAAACTCGAATTTGACCAATGGTCAATTCTTAAAATGTCATGGCATTTGTTAAAATTGCTTGTCCTGAAATAAGCTAGACGTTTTTACGGATTAAGATTCATGCCCACTGCCCATCAAACAGAAAAATCGGATCTCAAAAGGCAGAGATATACGCTGTTGTTGGAATGAGGGAAACTAATGATTTCCCCTCCCTTTTACAGACAGTTAATTTTATTATGTATATGCATTTATTAAATAATGTTTTCTAAGCCTGTAGCGGACCATTTCTTCTTAAATGGACGAACTAAAACGGTCCGGAAAATCTGTTATAAAATAGAGCCTAGTTTCTGGTCAATTGTATTTCAAAATATTGAACTGTTTTGTAGTTAGGAAGTTTTACACTTCAACATGTCACAAATGTAACATTGACCTTGGAAGTTTATTATTTTAAGGTTATGTAATAAGTTTAAATAAGACATTTAAAATCGTTCAATATTTGAGTGATATCATATCTGCTGAACATATTTATGTTGCGTTTATCATATACTTTGTTTCACTAAAAATGTTATGCAATGCAAATGAAATGCCTAATTCAGCAGATTATCCACTTTACTCCAATTTCTTTATTTTCCTGAAATACTAAAGCAATATATTTTGGGGGAATCTTAATTATAATGAAGATTTAAAAATCATTTGTAAGACTGGGAAGTGTACACTTCAGTGTATGCATAGAGATTACTGATCTTTATAAAACATCCATATACTTTCCACGGTGGTAATCAAATAAACACAGCGAAATCATGTCAACACAGTATTGTGCAGATCATTACACTTCGAACACCACTATATTCACCACAACATTTAAAAAACGACAGTTCTAACACTTTGAGACCCATCGTTTAGAAAGCCACAGTTCTAACACTTTGAGACCCATCGTTTAGAAAGCCACAGTTCAAACACTTTGACACACACCGTTTAGAAAGCCACAGTTCTAACACTTTGACACCCATCGTTTAAATAGCCACAGTTCTAACACTTTGACACACATCGTTTAGAAAGCCACAGTTCTAACACTTTGACACACACCGTTTAAATAGCCACAGTTCTAACACTTTGACACACACCGTTTAAATAGCCACAGTTCTAACACTTTGACACACATCGTTTAGAAAGCCACAGTTCTAACACTTTAACACACATCGTTTAGAAAGCCACAGTTCTAACACTTTAACATACATCGTTTAGAAAGCCACAGTTCTAACACTTTGACACACATCGTTTAGATCACGACAGTTCTAATAAACGATATTCACTAAAACTAGAAAACAAGATAATCTTAAAACCACGAAAACAAAATATATGTAATAATAATGTTGCTTTTATATAATATATATATCTACATGTGTAGATATATTGTTGCTTGCATACACTATATATATATATATGTAATAAAAATGCTTCCTGCATTTAATGTATATCTATACATGTAATAAAATGTTGCTTGCATATAATGTATATTTGCATGTAATAAAAATGTTATGTTGTGGGTTTGTACAGACTTAAGTAAGAAAGTACTGGACTTTTTGATTTTGATGTACTTTTTCTGTTGATTACCTTAGGCTATATCACTTCACGCTATCTCATAAGTAAAGTGAATGTGTGCAGACCTGTCTAGTACATCACTGTGACCCTCTTACACAAGGGACATTTCGGGTTTCACTAAGATTGCATTTCTCATTCTGGGTAGTACATTTCAGGTTGTAGTAAATATTGAATTGTAATTTGGGGGCAGGTCGTTGTAATTGTTATATGTATATTTATTTGATTTTTTTATTTAATAAATTTATTGTTAAATATATTGACCTTCTTACACATATTGATAACCTTATGTAGGAGAAGGAAGTGGGTGGATGGGGGCCTGCTGAATATAGATTAAAGATGGCTTGTCTTCTCATTTAGTAAGAAGCTTTGCACCTATGGAAATATTGTGTGACAGTAAATGTTTGTCTTTAATGTTGTGGAAAGGAGAAAATGTTTACCTCACCCACATATCCGCCAAGTGAGAGAGACGAGTGGATTCTGCTGTGTTATTTATTAATAACATAAATTAAGGTTCTCTTCAATTGTTCTGTTGCGTTGTGATTTGGTGTTATAGAAATTGTTCTGCTAGGTTGTGATTTGATGTTATTAGAAAGTTTTCTGTTAGGTTGTGATTTGATGTTATAGAAATTGTTCCGTTAGGTTGTGATTTGATGTTATAGAAATTGTTCTGTTAGGTTGTGATTTGATGTTATAGAAAGTGTTCTGTTAGGTTGTGATTTGATGTTATAGAAAGTGTTCTGTTAGGTTGTGATTTGATGTTATAGAAAGTGTTCTGTTAGGTTGTGATTTGATGTTATAGAAAATGTTCTGTTTTGTTGTGATTTGATGTTATAGAAAGTGTTCTGTTAGGTTGTGATTTGATGTTATAGAAATTGTTCTGTTTTGTTGTGATTTGATGTTATAGAAAGTGTTCTGTTAGGTTGTGATTTGATGTTATAGAAAATGTTCTGTTTTGTTGTGCGGATACTGAAAACTGTAGTTTTACAAATTACCACATTGTGATTTCTTGTATTTTATACTTTGATGCCAATGATTAAAGCATTTCTTCAGAAAGCGTCAACACCAAAATTTTCTTTTATTGGATAAGTAATTACTTATTAAAAGAAAGATGATGATAGATACATATTACAGGCAATGTAAGATGCACGGCCCCGCAGCTCATTAGAAAATGCCGTGCAGCGGTTTCAAAATTCCGCGCACAAGTTTTGGTAGCAAGCTCAAATAACCGCCATTTCCGCCCACACAGGAAAAATATTTCAGGGAACATTACATGTATAGCAATTTATACGCAATTTAAATACAACGTCGGTCATTCGAAGGGTCAGAAGAGGCGTTATTTGACCTCTCAGTTTTTGCGTCATCACTGCTGTCTCTCGTCAATCGACACCTTACTGTTGTTGCTGCTGCACCCACAAGGATTTGAACGGGAGGGAGACAGCTGTCAGTAAACTGAATAAATAGCATAACTTAAATCAAGCTGTCGACAGCAATGAAAATTTTGATTAAACTGAAATATTATGTGTGGTTAACTTTAATAAACTTCTTACTAAAGGAGAAAACAAATCCGTCGAAATTTAGTGAGCCCTTATCTACCCTCTTTCTTCTCCAACAATAAGTTATCAATATGCATAAGAAGGTCAATAAATTTAACAATACATTTATTAAATCAACAATCAAATATACATATGACAAATATAATGAAATAGATTACTTGACATCGATATTTCCAAGAACCCATATTCACATAATTTTATGTTGACACAGTAAATACAGTTCATTAAAATGTCAATAGAAATCACAGGATAGTCATCAAAGAACAGAAATATAGTTATAAGAGGTAAGTGATAATAGTTTTACATAATCTTGTTTAACTGCTGTTTCAATAGTCCTTCTTCAAGCTTTTGCAACAAAGACACAAGTTATTATCAGCAGTTATTACATCAGGTGCCTCATTCATACAACGAAAAGCACTGTTCGTTACTTAGAATTAACGTTGGCACTTCTTTCTTTTTGTTCAAGCAGAACAATAAATGTAGTGATGTCCAACAACTTCTCTATACTAGAAAGTGTTTAGGAAGTCAGCATATCTTACCACCACACATCAGTAGAGTGCAATGTGTTCTTACACTTACACGTCACTTCCTGTCTTTACCACTGTGAGTCATAGCAGTTTACAAACAGTAAACCAGGAGGTTCAAATCAAACATTGAAATTATAATAGAAAAGGATACTTGTCTCTGCAAAATATAAGCAGAGAACAAATACTAAGCTTCCAGTTTATCATTTTATAACTCTATTTTTTCTTATATTCCAGTCTCAACTAACAGTTTAACAGTATTTATTAGCCCGATACACGCACACAGAATAATAAATACAGCACATCAAAACAAAATGTTAAGTGATTAGTACACAATATATGAACAGCTTAATTCAAACATTTGTAGAAATAATAGTCTACTAACATAATACATATTATTAAACACACGTATAACACATCAATAGCAAAAATGCATGAAATATTTCTAAGTCCATTCTCTCTCAACTTGTCAATTTAACTCACCATCAAGCTAACGGCTGCCTTTCAAGACCGGACTTCTTTGCCACTTCAAATTCAAAGTGATTAGACATTAGATTTCTCTACAGCAGGTAAACTTTGAGATATCAGCTCATTGGATAGTTTTGTTCTCGTAAATCATAACCATTGGATAATAAAATTTACTCACTAAATTTGCATTACATCAGCAATTTCTAGCATATTCTCGACTCGTTGACTCGAGTTGTTTATTCCAACTCAGACACTTTCAAAAATACCATCATAAGGAATGCCCAAGGTCGGGTTACTCTGACAATTTAACAGTTTATATAACAATTAAATTGTAAATAGGGATAGGCACTTTTACTCCACCACACTGTCATTTTTCTATGAACTTACAAAAGCTATTTTTAAAAACTGATTTCAATTAATATATTTTAATTAGTTAATTATTAAAAGAAAGTTAATGTACAGTAACAAAGAGTAAACAATAGATAATGAACATTACTACTACAGAATGCCAACAATACTAATAATATATATAGTAATAATATGGTAAACAACAACAATAATAATAATAATTGTACAAATAATAATAATAATAAGACCTCAGATTAGAAATCCAGAGACTGTGGAATGTAAAAGCAGAAGTGATACCTAAAGTGATAGGAGCCTTGGGGAACATAACATCTGAATTGGAAGGCTACCTGAGTAAACTCCCTGGAAACCACAGAATCGCTCCACTACTCAAAGCAGCGCTCCTCGGAAGTGCCCACATCCTCCGTAAAACCTTGGATCTCCCAGAATCTTGGTAAGATTCCGAGACCTTGGATCACAACCGACAGTCAAGCAGAAGTCGTGGAAAGAGGCTGAATAATCTGGACAAGAAAAACAAGAAAACTACTTACAATACATAAAGCTTTACACCCCAAAGCAGACGTGAACAGGCTCTATGTATCTCGAAAAGTGGAGGCCGAAGTTCAAGAAAATCAAAGATGTCGTTGAAGGAGAAGTCATTAGTTTTGTGGACTACATCTGGAACAACAACAAAGATGATCCACTGACAGCAGCAGTAAAGATGAATGGACTATATACCAACCCCCAGAAAGAGTCAAAGAAACATGGAAGAAAACAATGAAGCAAGCACTAGCACATACCTAGAGCCGAAAACCTCTCCATGGCCAGTTTGCACGACAAGCTGACGAAATATCAACAAAGCAATCAACGTACAAATGATTGAAAGAGGCAGGTTTGAAAGCAGAAACAGAAGCACTCCTAACAGCTGTGCAAGATCAAGCACTGAATAAGAAATCGCACAAAACGAAAATCGTGAAAATTCCAAAGACTGCAAATCCTTGGTTGAAACAACAGAGCATATACTAAGTGGATGTCAGGTTCTGGCTGGAAAAGAATACACCAAAAAACCCAACGAAGTGGTAAAATACATACATAGAAATCTATGTGAGAACTACATAAAAAAAAAATAGATTCACCAACCAGAAGAAGTCACCGAAACAGAAGAAGACAAAATACTGTGGGACTTTGAGATAAGAACAGATCTAGTGATTCCTGCACGAAGACCAGACATTGTAGTTCTCAATAAGTCCAACAGAACAGCAACAATCATTGATGTCGCTGTTCCAAGTGATAGAAACATAAAAAACAAAACAAAGAGAAAAAAATTGAAAAATACCAAGACCTCAGATTAGAAATTCAGAGTCTGTGGAATGTAAAAGCAGAAGTGATACCTGTAGTGATAGGAACCTTGGGGAACATAACATATGAGTTGGAAGGCTATCTGAATAAACTCCCTGGAAACTATAGACTTGCTCCACTACTCAAAGCAGCGCTCCTAGAAGTGCCCACATCCTCCGTAAAACCTTGGATCTCCCAGAATCTTGGTAAGATTCCGAGACCTTGGATCACAACTGACAGTCAAACAGGAGTCGTGGAAAGAGTAATAATAATAAGAACTGGCATACTATATTTGTTAATGCACCTGGCCTACAATAAAAGTAACAAGACCTGACCTACTTACAATATATGTAAAAGTACCTGACTTACAAAGTATGTAAAAGCCTCTGGCTTACAATATATGTAAGTACCTGACCTACCTCAGAAGTTTCTCACAAAACTCCCCCCCAAAAAAAACAACAAAAAAAACATAAACAAAAAACAAAAACAAATAACCAAACAAAACCCCCAACAAATTATTACAATGAGGGAGATAATCTCTCTTTATGCTTGTACAATAGTTATTACTTCCCTTACATTAAAGAGTCCTCAGTGACCTGCATTCTTTACATGTGGAGCAGGCAGTATATGCTACTAGCTGTTACACCCCGATTTTCTTGTTGTGGGAGTACCCAGTCAATCATTGTTCTAAAATAATGTGTTGGTACAAGGCTTTGATATGGCTTAAAACTATCAACGTGTTCTTACAAAGACGTGACACTGTGCATAAACTTGTCATTATGTTTGTTGTATAAGGTCGTAACAGTATCTGTCAATGTGTTCGCTCAAGGTCGTGACACAGTTTGTGTTCGCCTGTTAATATTCGTTCTTAAGTCGCGACACAATGCGAATCGTTGAAGTCGCCAACTTCATAAATCGAGAACCTGATTTGAACCTGGTCTGCAAGATTTGACAAGACTGCCTATCACACTCAATACATTATACTAATCATATTGCTATGCAGTTCTGGCCATATCACACTCAATACAGTATACTAATCATATTGCTATGCAGTTCTGGCCATATCGCACTCAATGCATTATACTAATCATATTGCTATGCAGTTCTGGCCATATCACACTCAATACATTATACTAATCCTTTTGCTATGCAGTTCTGGCCATATCACACTCAATACATTATACTAATAATATTGCTATGCAGTTCTGGCCATATCGCACTCAATACATTATACTAATCATATTGCTATGCAGTTCTGGCCATATCGCACTCAATACATTATATTAATCATATTGCTATGCAGTTCTGGCCATATCACACTCAATACATTATACTAAATCCTTTTGCTATGCAGTTCTGGCCATATCACACTCAATACATTATACTAATAATATTGCTATGCAGTTCTGGCCATATCACACTCAATACATTATACTAATCCTTTTGCTATGCAGTTCTGGCCATATCACACTCAATACATTATACTAATCATATTGCTATGCAGTTCTGGCCATATCACACTCAATACATTATACTAATAATATTGCTATGCAGTTCTGGCCATATCGCACTCAATGCATTATACTAATAATATTGCTATGCAGTTCTGGCCATATCACACTCAATACATTATACTAATAATATTGCTATGCAGTTCTGGCCATATCGCACTCAATGCATTGTACTAGTCACACTCAGTGCAATGTTTTAGTCACATAGCTATATTCTTAGACTGAAACATATTACACACAATACATTGTGTTAGTCACACTCCTATATTGTTAGACTTGTCAAATCACATTCAATATATTGTGCTAGACACACAGCTATGTTGTTAGACTTGTCAAATCACATTCAATATATTGTGCTAGACACATAGCTATGTTGTTAGACTTGTCAAATCACATTCAATATATTGTGCTAGACACACAGCTATGTTGCTACACTGGCAATGAAGCACACAAGTTATACGGTTAGAATACTACAAAATGTGTCGTGCAACATGCAGGATAGTTCATTAGACACAGAGATCTGTCTAAAGATTTGTCATGTAGTAGATCTGTCTAAAGATTTGTCATGTAGCTGATCTGTCTAAAGATTTGTCGTGTAGTTGATCTGTCTAAAGATTTGTCATGTAGAAGATCTGTCTAAAGATTTGTAGTGTAGTTGATCTGTCTAAAGATTTGTCATGCAGCTGATCTGTCTAAAGATTTGTCATGTAGCTGATCTGTCTAAATATTTGTCATGTAGCTGATCTGTCTAAAGATTTGTCATGCAGGTGATTTGTCTAAAGATTTGTCTTGTAGTTGATCTGTCTAAGGATTTGTCATGCAGTTGATCTGTCTAAAGATTTGTCATGCAGCTGATCTGTCTAAAGATTTGTCATGTAGCTGATCTGTCTAAATATTTGTCATGTAGCTGATCTGTCTAAAGATTTGTCATGCAGGTGATTTGTCTAAAGATTTGTCTTGTAGTTGATCTGTCTAAGGATTTGTCATGCAGTTGATCTGTCTAAAGATTTGTCATGCAACTGATCTGTCTAAAGATTTGTCATGCAACACACAGATTGATCTATTAGTCACAGAGAGCTAGCTAAAAAGAAACGTGTCAAACACGTTAATTAGCTATTCTCGTTTTCCTTTATTTCTACTTTGTTCTGTAAACTCTGACGACTGAATGTACTTCAAGTGTGAGTGAGACTATGTATGTTGCCGCATTGTTGAGTATCCCAACCCATAAGTAAACATTATGCAGATGACCCACACACCACGTCACAAGTTTACAAGCCTGTTAGCCCTATAGTTTCTGTACGAATAAAATGAATGGCTCTTTATTGAGTGTTAGTAAAGGAGAATTAATATAACAGACTAAATGGGAAATGGGTTCTTTAAATGATTGTAGTTTAAATATAGTTACATAAAGTGATTCACGAAAGACAAGAAAAGAACTGTTTTAAACAGTTTGCTGGCTCTATAGCTCGCAAAGACTGTTTGTACCACAACTCACAAAGTCTGCTGACTTTATTAACTCACAAAAGTCTGCTGACTTTATTAACTCACAAAAGCTGTTGGTATTACAGCTCACAAATGCTGCTGGCTGTTTAGTTCACAAAGTCTGCTGGCGCTACAGGTCACAAAGACTGATGGTACAATCCGGTCACTATTCTCTGGCCACATGTCAGGAAAAATAGCAATAATCACAATAAATATGCAAAAAGGAATCACACAGCAAGGTTCATAATAAAATATAGTTTACAATATTAAGAAATCGATGTGTTACCTTGTCTGAATGTTAACGTTTATTAATGTTAAGGTTTATTCCTCGACTAATGTTAAGGTTTATTCCTCGATTCACTGAATATGGCGGCCTGTCTGGAGATACGTCATAGATTTCTCTTAAGCGCGGTTCCCTCGTGTAAGTCATTTACAGCGCGATGGTTACGTCATTGCTCGTGATGCCTGTGTGAATACGTCAGCAAGAAGCCTACGTAACAATACAAAATAATTTCCTAGATAAGTTGTCAATTATAATTAGTCATTGACTTCGTCACACACACACACACACACACACACACACACACACACACACACACACACACACACACACACACACACACACACACACACACACACATTCTAGTGCAAAGAGAATGGTGGGAGAAGTAAGTAAAAAGCTAGATAAAAGAATCACATAAAAATGTATTATAGGGCATTTTCTTCTTACAGTGTGTTTGCTTTCTTGAAGACAAGGCAGTAGATGGCCCAGCTTCAGATGTGTGGATGGTAAGTAGAAATTCCGACACCATTCATGAAAGACAATATTATTAATGATTGCGCTTTTGTGCGTGTATGTGTAGGTGTGTGAGAGAGAAATTGTAGGGAAGAAGAAAAAAATGAATTCGCGACCTTTAACCTTAACATTCTTGGTATACAGAATATTGAGGCTCACAAAGAGCATGACATTTCATAGATTATATCTCTGTCTATTTATCTTTTGCTTTCTCTCTCCCTGTCTACATTCCTACTTGCTTTCTCTCTCTCCCTTGACTATCTTTCACTTGTCTACATACCTACTTAATTTCTCTCTGTCTAAATAAATACTTAATTTCTTTCTCCCTGTCTGAATACCTACTTAATTTCTCCATTCCTGTCTAAATACCTACTTAATTTCTCCATTCCTGTCTAAATAACTACTTAATTTCTCCCTCCCTTTCTAAATACCTACTTAAATTCTCTCTCCCTGTCTAAATACCTATTTAATTTCTCCCTCCCTTGACTATCTCTCTTCCTGTCTAAATACCTACTTAATTTCTCCCTCCCTTGACTATCTCTCTTCCTGTCTAAATACCTACTTAATTTCTACCTCCCTTGACTATCTCTCTTCCTGTCTAAATACCTTCTTAATTTATCTCTCCCTGTTTAAATACCTACTTAATTTCTCTTCTCTCTCCCTGTCTAAATACCTACTGAATTTCTCTCCCTGTCTACATGCCTACTTAATTTCTCCCTCTGTCGTATACTACCTGGTGTGACTTGTACTTAAGGATTATTTCAAATGCATTTTCAGCCTGCTTGCTAATCCACCTCCAAGTGCAAGGTAATGACTGTGATTTGTTATGGGACGACAGCCTGATATATTTGGATCAATTATGGCTCGTCTGTCCCCAGAAGATAAACTGTAATGTCAATATGCACAGTATTCAAACATACACTAACTTTACACTGGACAACACTAAATTGAATGAGATTGCACTTACATTTAAAGTTACATCAACAAAAATGCTTAAGAGTGGGAAAACAATTAATAATGACATTTAATTATCAGAAGCAAATAAAAGAACTGAGACAATAAAGCATGATTTGGTGACAACAATACAGTCTTTTTCTTCGCTGATCATCTTTACACTTTCCAATCTTTGGACTCTCAAAGCGTTTATAAATAAAGTGTTTTTGAAAGACAGGACTGTACTTTTTTCCTAAATGGTGACTCAACTTACTGACGTCACTGCATTGTACTGAACCAACGTCTGTATTTCACACACATGCCACACTGCTTCACTGCTGTGGCCAATTTATGCAGAACACCATCACTTTGTACAGTAGAACCTGTACTCTAGGACCCTGAAATACATAATTATGATTGTCCCTAAGTTTCTTCTCCAATCTGCTTTGGTTTGGATTATTTACGTTTACCAGTCTCTGAATAGAATTTGTCAATATAACATTGCACAATTTACTATAAAGAATAGAATTTGTCAATATAACATTGCACAATTTACTATAAAGAATAGAATTTATCAATATAACATTGCACAATTTACTATAAAGAATAGAATTTGCCAATATAACATTGCACAATTTACTATAAAGAATAGAATTTAAATCCTACTTTCATTCACTCACAGCCACTCCTTTTACCTTCAAAAAGGGTTCCTTAGACAGACATGACGATTACACTTATGGATGTCATACTAGTTGAAAATAATAAGGAAATTGACAAACAAAGAAAAAATATCAAAATAATTCCAAAGACAGGTTACAAATAACGATTTCCTAATCTGATTAAGAGAATTAACAGCCACTTCAAGTTTGTTCTAGATGGAGTTATTGAATTTCGCAATTTTTTTTCGAAATCTTTCCCATCTCTGTAAAATTGTTCCTTTCTATAAAGTTAGAGTAGCCTTTCCAATGCTTGGATACTGATACTTAAATTCATGAGTCCCAAGTGAGCATGATGCTGGCTCACTGCATCAAACACAAAATTCTTTAGGGCTGGCAACTTACATCTAATGCAAAGCTCCACCCTCATCCATCTCACAAGCACTGCCAGCAAAGTCTTGAAGACAATAGTTCAACTGATTCAGGTAGATGGGTGATCTCACGATTCTGTAATTTAATAAGTAATGCAGCATATGATTCTGCTGACTACAATTTAAAGTATTCAAGTGTCAATGGCTATTAATTTTCTCTGAGCACATTGATGCAAAGCTGAAAGGAAAGATGTGAATTAATGATATGTAAATATCCTACAAAATATTCTATTATCATTACATAAAGCTTTAACCAAAGATGTAAAACTCAGCCACACACACACACCTTTCTTGCTCTGCAAAGCCCAAGAATCGAAGTTGGTTGGAGTACAATGAATTCTTCCTTTAGAAATATTTGTACTCAGTTGAGTCTTCCTAGACTTCTCAATCAACAATGCTGGGACTCGCCTCTTCTTATAGGAAGTAAGGTTTGTTCTAAGCTGAGTGACAAGAGTTTGTTAGGTTTCTCTATATAAAGTTGTTGTTTTTTTTATCTTGTAATACGTTTGCTTAGAAACTATCTATTTCTATGCCTACACTTGTTTATGATGACAAGTGAATCTCTGATTTCCAACTCGCTTATGCCTTTCTAGCATATCCTGTGGTCCAGGTAATATTACCCCCTTCCCTCTGCTCATTCAGGAGTGAGTATCCTATGTAAACTTTACTTGTCCATGATGGCTGGCCTGTGCTTCACTGTTCTTCAGGCATGTATTTCTAGCTGACCATGGTCATGGCCCATGATACATTTAATCTAATTCCACACTTTAATCTAATTCCATCCGAGTTGTGTTCCAACAAACATCCTGTTAGGTCTTGGGGTGGCTTAGATAACTAGGTCAAACATGTGTGTTTGTACTAGACTTTCCAGTAGATCTAATGTATTTAGGTTTTATTCGTTTTCGTTATTTATTTTTAAAATGTTATTTGATGTGAGGCCAGGCAAAGTTTATGCCTTTGATTGATAGTCAGATTCATTTGTCCAAGACACACCACATGTATTAACAACTTTGCTTCAACCCATACCGGATTGGTCATCGCCCGGAATAAGGACTGCGCCTTTTGTTTCACACCAGGGCAGAGGTGTTAAGTGTACTACTGGTGCACCACCATCATCAAAACTCCATGCCAGAAACAACTTCAGCATTGGTACATGGAACATTAGAACATTGAAAACGCCTGGAAAGGTAGAAGAACTGACACATAAAATGAACAGATACCATTGGACCATCCTGGGACTGTGCGAAACACGATGGAAGAACTTTGGGGAAACATTAACACAGGACGGCCATAAACCGGCTAGTCTTTCAATCCACCCGCCTGTATCCCTGGTTCTGGAATTTCTAAAGGGCGGCAATCTAATAGGAAAGGGAGGTGGCTAGGGAACTTTGCATAGTTGTCGATCTTTCACTTTTTCACTTCTCTCATACCTCCATTTATCTATCAGTCATTCAGTCACTCTTTTGGCTCTCATATCTCCATTTATCTATCAGTCATTCAGTCACTCTATTGGCTCTCATATCTCCATTTATCTATCAGTCATTCAGTCACTCTATTGGCTCTCATATCTCCATTTATCTATCAGTCATTCAGTCACTCTATTGGCTCTCATATCTACATTTATCTATCAGTCATTCAGTCACTCTATTGGCTCTCATATCTCCATTTATCTATCAGTCATTCAGTCACTCTATTGGCTCTCATATCTCCATTTATCTATCAGTCATTCAGTCACTCTATTGGATCTCATATCTCCATTTATCTATCAGTCATTCAGTCACTCTATTGGCTCTCATATCTTCATTTATCTATCAGTCATTCAGTCACTCTATTGGCTCTCATATCTCCATTTATCTATCAGTCATTCAGTCACTCTATTGGCTCTCATATCTCCATTTATCTATCAGTCATTCAGTCACTCTATTGGCTCTCATATCTACATTTATCTATCAGTCATTCAGTCACTCTATTGGCTCTCATATCTCCATTTATCTATCAGTCATTCAGTCACTCTATTGGCTCTCATATCTCCATTTATCTATCAGTCATTCAGTCACTCTATTGGATCTCATATCTCCATTTATCTATCAGTCATTCAGTCACTCTATTGGCTCTCATATCTTCATTTATCTATCAGTCATTCAGTCACTCTATTGGCTCTCATATCTCCATTTATCTATCAGTCATTCAGTCACTCTGTTGGCTCTCATATCTCCATTTATCTATCAGTAAATCAATCACTCTGTTGGCTCTCATATCTCAGTTTATCTATCAATCAATCCCTCAGTTTGCTCTCTTATCTACATTTATCTATCTAGATTATTATGTCTGACTACTGGTCTATTTGTAAAGGTATTTAACAAGAATTTAATAACAAGTAGAGTAAATAAACTTTTCTTACAATATACATAGTAGCAAAAGCACTGGATCAGCTATATACAAAGATTTAGTACATAACAGTAAACATAACTATTTACAAAGGAAGAAGAAACATCTACAAATTCTAACCTATTTTTAGATACTTTAATCTAAGTCTCAAGATCCTAACTTCGCAGTCCTTGGTGTAGTGAATTACGACTATACATTTTCACAGGCCATCATTTTATATGAATAAATCCAACACACAGCTGTTCTCAGTTCAAACGAGATTCGAGAAAAAAAACCAATATTTATATTCACCCATTTAGCTTTCTATTATCAATAACTTCTTTCCCATGCTTTCAGTAATATTCAAATATCATTAGTTATCAAGTGAACAGAACAATCAGGCAAGACAAGTTACATTACATAAAGTAGAGCTACATGTCAATTACAAAAATATAGATCTGTGGCCGTGTCATAGTCGAATACTCTCAATAATTCTGACGGTTTCACTTCAGTGAGGTTTGCTTGTCAGTGCCAGGACATCAAGAGCAGAACAGAAGATGAAGAAGGAACTGTTCCAATGAAGAGGCATGATTCAAACGCAGAGCAAAGAATGCAGTCTCCTTTTTATTCCAAAATTCAGTGCAAAATATTAATTCCTTCCCTGCATAAAATTCAGTCTTTCTGTCTCTCCTATAAAAATTATTTTACCTGCCTATATACTTCAATACAAAAAAAATATTTATTCCAAGTCTGTCAGCTGAACTACTGACGTGATGTGAACTTACATCATAAAAATCTTTACAATGCATTGAGTAAAATTTAAATATTTACATATTCTTTCAGACACTTGTAATATATATTTATATATAAATATGTATTCCAACAATTGTAAACATTATATGATTGGTTTACAAAATATATAACAGTATTACTTTACCACAACTTATATAAAAACGTAACAGCTCTGAATAATCGTTCCACTTATATTACACTGGCAACTTTCCCAAATGAGATTTTAACCATCTCTTCTAGCAAAGTCTCAGAGTACAATAAAGTTTTTGCAAGATGCTTACCCTAATAGCAAACTCTAATTTGCACTCTAAATCGACTTGAGTGGTCAATGTTATTACACTCATTGGCCACTGGTCAACTTATACATTCTGCCAACTCTGTTAATTTTCAGTCCGACTCACCTGTTCTCAAGCCACGCTTGTCTAGTCTAACATCTTTAAACAACCACTCATTTCTATCACCTGCTAATTCATTTCCCCTTGGACGCACTATGATGTAATGTACCATGAGGTGTTCTACTACACATCAACTTACTCTAGACGCAAAACCACACATACTTGGCATTTATAAGATAGAAAAATAACAAAGTTCAAATTCTGTATAAGAATTAATATAGGATAAATAAGAATTAATAGTTTACAGATTAACTTTCCGCTCTAAAAATATTTGTCATAGTTTCCTATGCCATATGGCGAGCCAGCGCTGTTAACTCTTCAAGATATATTTATGTTCAAGAAAGAACAAGGCTACGGTTACTGAGTATTAATTGATAAACGGAACAGTTGGTAAATAAAACGAATTCAAGCCTAAAGCCACACAATTAAAAAAAAAAATTCTCTTTAACTACCCTAACAGACCTAATCACTTGAAACTTGCAATTTTATATTAGTAAAGGTGTCTTAAATTATATCTTATCAATATACATTTTTTCACTTGAATGGCTTCAGCAGATTTTTTGTCAATGTTCGACAACAAAGAAACCGTCACAATAATGGGGGGAAAATTATTACTGCTTGCTGTTTCACACAAAGGTCACTGAACCCCTAAATCCAAAGTTGATATTTGTGTGCTCGAGACTAGAAGCAAGCGAGCGTATGTATACACAAGGGCAGCAAAGTGGGTCTTGACTGCCGCCAGGTGACACAACGAGAAGGGGCCACTACACGAAAACAAAACGAAAACTATTAGGATTATGGAGGTCGATGGCTGCCAGTACTTCGCTTTAAACAAGTAAGTTGAGCCAACAATACTTCTTAGTTCAGCATCTGTATTTTTCATTGGTAGAAAGGAAACATTTTCTTATTGCATACTCTTACAGTCGCTCACTCGCTGCTGTAATGTATAATAATGTACTGTACCAGTATGAAGGGTTTCTATGTCAAGGTGACGGAACTTTCTGACTCAGGCCGTGCGCTGCGTTAAAAAAAAAAGGGGGAAGAAAACACTTGTAGCCTTCATGGGACACTTGTTAACGGTTGTACACGAGTATCGAATGTCGTCTAATAGCACTGATATGGAGTTCATCGTGCTAGTGTGTTTTGGTATGTCAGTTGGAATATATTTTTAGTATATCTCTGATTGATTGGCAGCACCCGACTTTCTGATTTATTTCCCCTGTTCTTATTAACAGTTGAGTTCAAACTAGAGACTTGACTGTTTATGTAAGCAGGAAAAGGAATTTAGTGAATAAATTATTGAATAAGTGCAGAATACCGGAATGCCTCTGATATCCGTCATTGTATTTTAGCAGACATAATCGTTAGTAGGGAAGACCTGTTTGGGGGGGGGGGGGAAGGGCACTTAGAAATTAGATCTACGTAAAGTAATTCATGGGAGGACAGCATATTTTGAGATGGGCGGAGGGGGGGGGGGTAACGCAGAACATTCGAAGGATTTGGAAAGTCACGATGATACGTAACGACAGTTTCGATTTCAAAGTTAAAAATTGTAATAAAACTGTCATATTTGCACAGCTTGCTATAAACGTCATTTCTGGATTGATCGTTATATATTTGTACATGTATATTTGGGTTTGTTTTTTTTTAGCTTTGTTGATTTTTCAAGCTACGTGAATATTCATGAATTAGATCTATCACGCGTTTAGACGTAGGCATTTACTTTATCCTCCGATTTAAGTGGGTTATATATAACCAGAGCTCTATTTATACGCTTGGGATTAGATACATTTTAAATAGCAGTTAAAACCAGGACCATCTTAACAGCATTATAGGCCCACGGGGATAGCAGTGCATTGGGGCCCCTGCCTACACAACCACTCACAGGAATAAAACTTGACAGCAAGTCACAACGTACATTAACATGGGGCTCCCGGGCAAGTGCTCAGCGTGCCCATGCGTTAAGACGGCACTGGACTGACAACTCTAATCCGCAACTTTATTATTAAAGTACAGTACGTTTTTTTTTATGAGTCATCAATGAGAATACATGTGTGTATGTGTGTTTTATAACGGACTATCTTTGTCTTCGTTTAAATCAATAAACTACTACTAACCCACTCCTGACATAATTTTGTAGTGGAACTCTCGGTTTAGTCTCAAATAATATATATTTAAACTAAACTAAACACAGTTTTTTTGTTGTTGTGTTTTTTTTTAATAAGATGTCAGGATGTTTTCGTCAATGCCGGCACCATGTTTTAGTTTGTGACTCATTAATCCGTATGCCTGTTTAATACTATGGCCGAGCAGTTGCAGTCACACTCATTCACACACACACACACACACACACACACACACACACACACACACACACACACACACACACACACACACACACACACCACTCATGCACTCACGTTTCTTTTACAACATTACTAAAAAAAACACTATTCGAAAACACCTCAGTATCTACATCGTCAACGTCAATCAAGAACTTTCAAATGAACAGAATTTATTTACAACATGGCCAAACAATTGTCAACTGAAATATACGTGTTAATGTCAGAATATAGTTTGTGTATTAGTAGAGTGTGATTGAACCCATTGTGTTTATAATGGTTGTGAGATGTCTTAAAGGAGTGGGGAGAAACTTAGATTATTGTGGTTTTCTTGTTTGTGTTTATGTATTATGTATTGTTGCCGTGAGTGTGTGTGTGTGTGTGTGTGTGTGTGTGTGTGTGTGTGTGTGTGTATCGGTGGATGGTATTATATTTTACTCCCAAGTCTAATGCAACATTTCTACGTATGACTGGGGACTTATGAATATGTATATATATAGGTGGATGGTATTATATTTTACTCCCAAGTCTAATGCAACATTTCTACGTATGAATGTGTGTATATATATTGGATGGTAGTGTATTTTACTTCCAAGTCTGGTGTGACATTTCTATGTATGACTGTGTACTCATGAATGTTGTCTGTGTGCTTCTGTCTTGTACTTTGTGTAGACCATTTCTAATGATGGTGGTGATCTCTGAAGTCTATTTGTTGAATGGAACTCGGAGTATATATATATTTAAATGTAAGACAGGGTGTCTATGATTAATTATCAGTAGTTGTGGTGAGATGGTTGTTGTCTTGGTTTTGTATATTAATACTTGTTGTATACCTACAAGTTTTATGTATTAATGCTTGTTGTATACCTACAAGTTTTATGTATTAATGCTTGTCGTATACTACAAGTTTTGCCAGTGGAGCTGGATTGCTCTCATCCCTATGTTTGATCCGTCACTTTACATGCGTGTTGGTTTTGGTAATGTGTTTGTAAGTGCTCTATGACGATTTCGTGTACTTGTACTGGATTTTGTCTTTTGTTTTTTGTAGTTGATAGTAGTCTAATATCTGTGTGTGTGTGTGTGTGTGTGTGTGTGTGTGTGTGTGTGTGTGTGTGTGTGTGTGTGGTGAACTAACGGCCCAAGGGATTTATGGAGGAATGGCTATATCTACGCCTTAAATCATTTTTGTATCAGCCGCTGTGTGAGTTGTGTGGATGGTAAACAGGTATGTGTCCGTCTGTTTATTTTTCTTCTTCTGTGAGTTTTCATCCTTTCCTCTAATAAGTAATATCCCATTTAAAAAAGTTTTATTGTTGCATATGTGTTCTCACGTGTTGTTCAATTTACCCATTATTAGAATGCTGGTTTCGCTTTTGGAGAGTCAATTGTCCTCTGAGTGAGTATGTATAAATGACTTTAGTGAGTGTTGATAGCGTCAATTGTCCTCTAAGTGAGTATGTATAAATGACTTTAGTGAGTGTTGATAGCGTCAATTGTCCTCTAAGTGAGTATGTATAAATGACTTTAGTGAGTGTTGATAGCGTCAATTGTCCTCTAAGTGAGTATGTATAAATGACTTTAGTGAGTGTTGATAGCGTAGTGAAAAGTGCATTACTTTGATTTTGTAAGGTGTGTACTTACGTTTGTGTGTGTGTGTGTGTGTGTGTGTGTGTGGTTTTGTTTTATCTTTCACCCGCTTACGTAACTGGAGATGATAGATTTTATAAACGTAATTGTCTCGTCAACAAGTCAGTATGCATATAGGCATTGTGACTTCAGCAAGTCATTATGTAAGCATACAAGTAGGGGTCAACGTGTAATTTTCTCTGCTTCTTTGCCTTCTCATGCTTTGTATATGTTTGTGTTTCGCTTGTGGGAGTGGTGAATTTAGACTAGTGAAACTGGGTTTGCCAGCTCAGCTGAGATGAATGTTAGGTGGCCAGGCTCAAAAGTGATATATGTAGGTATTGTTTTCAGAGGTAGAATGTTATGTTAGGTGGCCGGGTTCAAAACTGATACATGTAGGCATTGTTTTCAGAGTATCTTATTGTGATGGGTAGGACTGAGGTTAAGGTAAAGCTCACTGATATAGCTCCAGTAACAAGGTGTGTGGGGGGGGGGGGCAACGTTCCCTCTAATATTTTTCCTGTGTGATCAGAACTGTAAGTTGTTTGAGCTTGCTACCAAACACTTGTGCGCGGAATTTTGAAATTGCTACGCGGAGGGAACATTGGTGATGGCAGGACTAGTTACTTTACGTAACATAATGTGAGTCAGTCACTTTCCAGTGAACTACTAAATAGAGCTACTAAATAGAGCATTAAGTAACATAATGTGAGTCAGTCTACTTTCCAGTGAACTACTAAAATAGAGCATTAAGTAACATAATGTGAGTCAGTCTACTTTCCAGTGAACTACGGAAAATATAGCATTACGTAACAGACGTGAGTCAGTTTAACTACTAAAACATTTAGCAATACGCAGCATGCCGTGAGTCAGTGTAGTTTCCACTGAACTGCTAAAAATATTGCATTACGTAAAAGAAGTGTCAGTCTAGTTTCCAGTTATCACAGTGTACTCTGGGGTGATGTTGTACTTATGAATTATACCAAATATTAGCAATTAGTTGATGATATAAAACATCTTCAAGTGCGAGTATGGACCACTGGTTTAATATACATATCTGCAAATGTCACGCCATTATGCTGGTGCGCAACCGTCAGTTTGATTCACGGCCCCCACTCAATTATCTATACCGAGAAATAGATTTTATAAAATAGATTTACAAACAGATATATAGATGGACATAGTACAAGATTGCAATAATTGGCCTATTGCTACAATTTACAATAACAAACAGATACACTAACAGATACGCGAATTTAAACAATTAATAAAAGGAAAAAAATGTAACAATATTTGAAAAAGAGTAAAGCGCAATATATTCTGTACCATTTTCTCAGCATTAGGCAATTAAAACTAAAACGGTTCATTTTTAAAGCTGCACTGGAGTCAATGCCAAAGTAATATAGCTTCAGTTTTGATTAACCTGGTGACTCACACAATACAGTCACGGGCTGGCAGGGCTCAATAGGACAGATCTTGAATAACATCACAGTAGGCACCCAAAGCCCACATCACAGATTTAAGAATAAAAATAGAAACTGAAATCTTGAAACATAGGTGTGACACAATTCTTCTCCTTCTTTCTTTAATCACACATAACTAATTACAAGTGATGAGAATCTTAATTTATTTTATTAAAAGTTCTCCAGAAGACACCACTTGTCTCTCTCACTAGGCAGATATGTGGGTGCTGTAAACGTTTTCTCTCTTCCACAACATTAAAGACAAACATTCACAGTCACACAATATTTCCGTAGGTGAAAAACGTCTTACCAAAGAAGAAGATAAATCCATCTTTAAAGTATATTTAGCGAGTTCCCATCTACCCACTATATCTCCAAAATATGGTTATCAATATGTGTAAGAATGTCAATAAATTTAACGATAAATGTAAACAATGAAATATACATATAACAAATACAATGAAAAGATTACTTGACATCAATATTTTCACGAAACCATGTTTGAATAATTTCAATGCATATACAAATATCAAATATCATATTATTTTCTCTCATTATAAGTTGGGACATAAGCTGTTTATGTCTCCAAACTCATAGAAGAAACATAACACAATTCCTAAAAAAAATATTACAATTTCCAGTGTTTATAAGTTAGAGATACGGCCCATTTATGTCTCTACACTTAAGGAATACAATGCAGATCATATGCAAAAATCATTATCATTATTTTTTTCTTCTTGTGATAGGAAAATACAACATATTGTTAGCATCATATAAATAAACTCTGGGTAAACTTATTCCTTCCTTTCTATGGTAGAAAGACACAAATATTTATATAAAGATTTCAGAGCATTTACAGACATTTATGTACTGGACCTTATACTTCCATTTCTACTGATCGGGATAAATAGATGGCCCCTACATTGTCAGTGCCTTTGATGACTTCCAAAGTACATCTATACTGTTGTATTAGTAATTATCACCTGGTCAAATTCCCATTTGCCTTAGTCGAATGAGCTAAGTAGGCAAGAAGTTGATGATCTGTCTGAATGACAAAATGCTTACCATTTAGATAGGCTTGGCATTTCTGGACTGCCTGGACAGTTCCAATACATTCTTTCTCTGAAGTCAAATAATCCTGTTCTGTCGCATTTAACATACGACTGGAATAAGCTACTGAATACAGAATATCACCATGCTTCTGCATTAGTACAGCACCTAGTCCTGCATTGCTAGCATCTGTTCTGAGTTTGAATTCCTCATTGAAATCAGGTAAATGGAGGACAGGAGCTTTTGACAGGCAGTCTTTCAAACTAGCAGAGCTGGCTTCACACTCCTCACTACAAATCACTACCTCAGGTTTGCCTTTCTTCGTCAAATCAGTGAGTGGTTTGGCGATGGCACTTGAATTTTCCGTAAGTAACCGGGCAACCCAAAAAGATTTTTAATCAACACAGCACGCCAAGATATGCACTCACATGTACATATCAATACAGCACACCAAGTTAGTCACATGTACATATCAATACAGCATACCAAGATATGCACTCACATGTACATATCAATGCAGTACGCCAAGATATGCACTCACATGTACATATCAATGCAGTACGCCAAGATATGCACTCACATGTACATATCAATACAGTACGCCAAGATATGCACTCACATGTACATATCAATACAGCACACCAAGTTAGTCACATGCACATATCAATATATAACATTTGGATATCAAGGCTGTTTTAATGTGCTGTTGACAATATCCACTATTTTATCCTGCTCCTGTGTAACTGCTAAATATCAGTTAATAATATTGTTATATAAACATAACTGATTTTAAAAGCAAATCACTCAGTTCTGCTTAAAATAGTCAACTGTCACAATTGAGTACAGCACATGTTGTAAATGTTATAATGTTAAATTATACATAAAATGTTTATGTATAATATTCAGAAAAAGAGTTCGAAAAATGTAATTTTAAAAAATGCAAGAATGTTTTCTTTGTTAACTGTTACATATATTATTAAAAGAATATGTCACAAAGCATTATTTTGATAAATGCTAGTGTATTTTATTTATTGCAACGGATTTTACAGTGTCACTGTTTACTCAAGTGTGCTATCCAGCCATCCATGAAAGAGTTTGTTCAAAGTGTATTACATCCATAAAGAGCAACAATAATCAATTTGAACAGTTTAAGTTCAAAGTGCATTACATCCATAAAGAGCAAAAATAATCAATTTGAACAGTATAAATTTCAAAGTGCATTACATAAAGAGTAACAATCTATATAATCAATCTGACCAGAGTTCAAAGCACATTATATTCATAAAGAGTAGCAATCTATATAATCAATCTGACCAGAGTTCAAAGTACATTATATTCATAAAGAGTAGCAATCTTCATAATCAATCTGACCAAAGTTCAAAATGCATTATACTCTTAGTAAATTTATATAATCAATTTGACCAAAGTTCAAAGTGCATTACATAAAGACCAACAATCTACATAATTAGCTTGACCAAAGTTCAAAGTGCATTACATAAAGAACAACAATCTATATAATCAATTTGACCAAAGTTCAAAGTGCATTACATAAAGACCAACAATCTGTATAATCAATTTGACCAAAGTTCAAAGTGCATTACATAAAGACCAACAATCTGTATAATCAATTTGACCAAAGTTCAAAGTGCATTACATAAAGACCAACAATCTGTTTAATCAATTTGACCAGTATAAAGTTCAAAGTACATTACATCAATAAAAAGCAATAATCTAATCATTTGACCAATTAATTATTCCCATCAGCCTCTTGTAAAATTTTGTTTTTCTTTTTTTTTCCTCATTTTATTTATTCTCTAGTGAAAGTGGCTTATGTATTTCTGTCAGCTAAGTAAACAGGATTGTGAGAAGATTTTTAAATAGCGCTGGACGGACGCTTCTGGTAACACCTGCTGTGAATTGATTGGCAGTGACAGTCAGATGGGCCAATGATTTCGCTAGTCGGATCATCACAAGGTGCTTACAAAAACTGGCACGTGAACTGAGTGATTTGTTTGGTCCCACGAACACAGTGATTCACGTGCTTGTGGACAAACTGCAGATAAGTGAACAAAGCGAAATGTGCTAGTCAGCTAACACAGTAAGTGCTTGTCCAAGAAACTAAGACAACAAAGGAGTCTGTGCTAATTCAGTCACCATATTAAGTGCTTGTCAACAAACTAATAAAAGAAAGCAGTTTGTGCTAATTCAATCAGCACTTAGTAAGTGCTTGTCAACAAACTTTTAAAAGAAAGCGACCTGTTCCTGTACAGTCACCGCAGGAAGTGATTCAGGCGTGTCTTTTCGCTAGGGACTGTGATGATGTATCCGCTACTGCTCGCAGCATTCCTCTTGACGGGTAAGTTAAGTTATTTTTCATTTATTTATTTCTATTTTTTGTTATTTGTATTCAACGAACAAGTAGTTGTGAAATGTCAAACAAACTGCAAGGAACAAGTCGAAAGTTTAATAACCTTATACTTTTAAGATACAAGTGTGATAGGTTCCTCTGTAGTAAATGGTCCTGACTGTAAGTGCGCGGGCGTTGTTTACAAGATGTAGGACTCTGTGTGACTATAGATGAACTGAAGTTTGCATTTCACATTCTATGCTCGTTTTCTAGTAGTACAATGTCATGTGAAAATATTACATTCTTTATTTAGTTAACCCTTAGACAAGTTGAATATAGGTTAAAATTGAAAGAACATGAAAGAAGCACTGACTTCTCTGAATAATTCACTCATTTACCATCGGACTACAGTGAACGAATACCACTGCAAAACATTCATATGGAAATCAATAAAACATGTAAATCACGGATTACCGTAAACACTTAACAAATAGTGTAGCACATTGCATTTTTGTCAGTTTTTCCACTGAATTCTGCCATAAATACTAGTAAGAATTTGATCGTCAGATTGTAAATATTGACGTTTGAAATGATGTCAAGTGAACCCATGCGTGTGTATTTGTGGCATTGTACATACAATCAGTTATATCAATGTGGTGCGTACTTGTAGCATTGTACAGTCAGTCATATCATTGTGTTGTATACTTATAGCATTGTACTATCAGTCATATCAGCGTGGTGTGTACTAGAAACAATGTACAATCAGTCATATTAATGTGATGTGTACTAGTAGCATTGTACAAATCAGTTATATCTGTGTGATATGTACTTGTATAATTTGTACATGCATGCACTCATTAATGTACGTGTGGTGTGTACTTGTAGCATTGTACATAAATCATTCGTATCAGTGTGAAATTACGAGTAATATTAGTTAAAGTGTGTAGGACCATAAAAGCATCACTATTGGTGTTGGATTCATTTACTACAACAGAATAGTTAAATAAAACGTTGTTTTGTTTTTACTTTCTCTTTCGAATTTCTCTTTGAAAAAGTTATATTTAGTGTTACCTATACAGACACAATGCGAACAAACAAAACTGATACAAACAGCGCGCTAAAGGAATACATATAGGAATTTATCAGTTATCATACAGTTATCAGGAAAGACAAGTACGTTTAAGTCTTAATAAGTTAATTTAATGCCCGTTCAAGTCTTGATAAATTAGTGTAATGCCCGTTCTGCAGAACAAATTTAGAAATTCAATCTAATATTTACACTCGTTTGTGAACTTACTTTGACCAACATTGAATTGCATGTCAACTTGACCTGTATTCCACAATCCAGCTGCTATTTATTTTTAGGTTCCAAAACGAATTATCAGTTTGATGAACAAAACAGTTTGGATGTTCACTCTAACAGTACACCTGAAGAAATTACAGAACAAACAATACGGTGAATGCATCTGTTCCCTACATGATCAGCATGATCCTGCAATATTAATAAAACTCGCTACATGGAAAGTAATTTCCACGATAGAGCAACAGTAAGTTAAATATCACTAATAGCAATAAAGTTTGCACTCTCACTACGTAGAAAGTACGCTGCCTCATAATGGATGGCATGATTTCAATTCTTACTCTGCTTGACATATTTATCATGACCTACATGCATTCCCCGCTTGTAGCACGACTCTCCCATGCTATATATGTATGACAATACAAACAGTATTCACCAGTAACAACATCTCCAATTCTAACTACCTTTCTCTGAATGTTCTATTCATCCTGTGTACACTGTCTCTCTCAAATTTCATATCATCGTCATGGGTCACGTGATTTGATCACAATACACGGTCTCAGTTTTATAAACTCGGCCTGGTGAAAACATTTGAATAGTAGTTTTATAAATAACTCAGCTGAACTCGGACTGGTGAGAACATTTGAAAAGTAGGTTTATGAGGAAATCATCATGGCGATCCCCTAACCCACTCTATGTTTCTTTGTTCGTTAATACTTACAAGTTAAAAAGGTGTTCTAGTGGTTTATAAATGTGCAAGACAGTTGAAAAGAAATAACTCTTTATGGTACACTGAGTGAGTTATCTACACTTGAGCCGTCCAGTTCCAACAACCTTGACACGGCAACTTCTCATGTTGCGGGAGTAAGCAATAACTCCTTATTCTTGTCACGGTTACAATCTAAACTACTATCTCACTTCTGCATTGTTTTTATCGCTGTACAGAGTATTCTTTGTCCAGGTCATGTAATATTTAAGCCAATCCTCTTTGCAGTTATGTGATCTGCCTATTTGCTATTTTTGACATGGCTATTACTGGAGAAGTAGAACAGTCATCGTCATGCATATTCATATACATATCGTGATGAACTTTTTTTTTTTCATTTCATTCTCCGGTCCACCATAATACTTGCTCGGTGCAAAGATGTGTAACGCATATGTTTGGTTGTGGACAGAGACTCTTAAGAGCCGCAAGTATGCGACACATTCCTCTTCACCACACCCTACTCTGGGTGCCTGTGCACACCACTCCTTCCTCCTCCTGTCCGTTCACTACGGAATCAAGCACGATGTCCCTCATTGTTTGTCCGTTCACTGTGGAATCAAGCACGATGTCCCTCATTGTTTGTCCGTTCACTGTGAAATCAAGCACAATATCCCTTCAGTTTCACTGGTTGCCCGTTCACTCAGAATGAAACACAAGGTCTTCTTATTCACAGAGAAAGGTGATTTTGTTCAACAACGAAAGGCGCTATCTGAAAGATTATTTTTATCGGGTAGAAGACTGATTATACATGTATATCTGATTCTAGCATAATGTTAAGGATTTCGTTGTATAGTATAGGATTCATTATATATGTTCATCTCATATAAGCATAATCTTAAGGATCTCGTTTGTAACGTGTCGGAGACTGATAATAAATGCACATTTAAGACAAAACAAATTTAAATGTGATATAGTGTAGAATATTGATTATACATATGTATTTAAGAGACCTAATTTAAAGGTGATCGTTGATACAGTTTAGAATATTGATTATACTTATGTATTTAAGATAGACCTAATTTAAAGGTGATCGTTGATACAGTTTAGAAGAATGAATATACATCTTTATTCAAGACAAACCTAATCTAGCTGATATTGTGTGGAATTTGATTATACTATGATATTTAAGATAGAACTAATCTCATAGTGCGTTCTTTCACGATTGATCATTTATCATTGGAAGATATATATTGATACTGTTGATGTGAGATACTGAAATGAGTCTTTAATCTTCCAATTTCAGCCTCTGGTGTTCACAGCGTGACCTTGATTGCACGGCTGTCGTCTGGCGGCATTAAGGGCACGGTATCGTTTTCCCAAACTAACCCCGGCGACGCAGTTGACGTCACATTCAACTTGACGGGGATTTCCAGGCCTACTTTCTGGCAGATACATCCTTTTCGTTTGAACTATGACGTTGCAGACAGATGCAGTGTGGCCCGACTCGGCGCTAGGTAGTGTATGACTGGAATAGCGAATATTTGTGAATGTATGTAGGCCTGTCAGTAGAAGTATGGTAAAAATAAGTGTAAGTTAGCAGAAATAGTGAGTGAGTGAATGCAAGAGTCAACTTCTTAATGTATGTTTGAGTGAGTGAGCTTTATGATTAAGGGATTTCTGCATGCGGAATACAGGAGAGAAAGACGAGAAAAGAGTAAAATGCTGTTTTAATTAATTTCTCCTGCGCTTGCTGGAAAACTTAACCCAGTCCTCTTGTCACACTTTCAGTAAATAAATACAAGAGACGCACAATGAAAAATGTGTCACAAATATGTAACCTTATGATAAAACATAGACTCAAATATTCAGTCTATCTCAGCCCCGCCCCTCCCCCCCAAAAAAAAATATCTTTGTTAATGCAGTCCCAATGACCTATAAACGAGAAACGGAGTCAATATTAATAACTTTAAAGAGAATTTAAAACAGAAAACAAATAGATTAAAATTGGAAATAAAACATGATAAAATGTCCAGATGGATTGGAATAATATCAAGCTCACCGTCATCAGAATTAGAGAAGGATTTTAGTGCACAAAGTTTGTAATACATAAGCCCAAGCAATAGCATTGTGCTTTTGAGTGTCTTTCTTTCATGACTTAACTTTCACTGACCGAAACGAGTCGTCCGTAGCTGTTAGAAGCGTTGGTGTGTCGTCATGTGCTTTACGGTATTGGATTCACGTACTCTGTAACAGGATGTTTACGAGATTAAATTGGGCATGCGCAAAATAACGCAGCTCGCAATGGCTTACCCGCGCTAACTTCTTTTCTGAATGTGAAACTCGTTACATGGTGTCAGAAGTGCGATCAAGTCTAAAATGGTGAGAAAAGATGAGATTCAAGAACAGCAGGCGATGATACCGCATAGAAAGTTCGTAGGTACAAGTCTACCTCCGCCGCCCCATATTCGTTACATATATTTCCACATGCTGGACACTGTTCTTTGTTTTTGGCATGCTTCTTGCCACAAAACCTACACATTATTCTTGTTCAGCTCTGTAAGTTTCGGTGAAAAAGAATGACTATCGAGGTGTTGGTTACACAAGAAGTGTTACAGAGGAGGGAAGATGCAGCACATGTTTTTTTTTTTTGCAGTTCATGACGATGTGATAATCTGGGGCAAGGGTGAGTCTGATGAAGAAGCAGCTGCAGAGCATGATACAAAGTTGAGGAAATTACCGCAGAGATGTCGAGAGAAAGGCATCAAGCTGAACAGTGTTAAGGTAGAACTGAAGCGAGGCTTCATACCTGGGTTACGTCATTACCAGTGAAGGAGTCAAAGCAGACCCGAAGAAGGAAGAAGCTATCAAGAAGTTCAAACAATCCAAGGACAAATCAGTGGTGCAGTGTCTGGGAAATATTTACTACAGTTTCTATCTGTATTAGATATTAGACGCTCAGTGTAGGTCCAAAAGGAAGTGTAATTTTGGTTTGTCCAACTCAACCATTTATGCTTTCTGCAAAATCTTTTGCCCAGATTTTCATAACCCTAGGGGATACCTTTCCTAAACAGTCCGAGCGTTCAGTCCTTTGCCAAAGGCCATGATCATCTCTTACGGACTTTAATACTTTAAGTCCACTTCAGAGACCGATGTGGGACAAGTTAAGCTGGAGATTACCTAACTGAGGAGTTGGAAAACTCTAGGCTGAGTTTAATTAACATGTCAGAAACTATAATGCTACAAGTTGAAATCACTACTTTTATAATGATTTAAAGAAATACATTTGGACTATTATTACTATTTAAATTAATATTATTAAAGTTGAACATATTATTCTGGGTTCAGATATATTTATCATTAATAAAATCGTGCGAAGCTGGGCCAACACGACATATCTACGTGCATGAGGGCTGACTGAGTATATATGTTGAATGGTAGACGATTACACTAACAACATTGTCTCACGGCCACTGAAGGAAAGTAGAAAAACAAACAACTGGCATTTTGAGATAAGAAGACAACCTGTAATGCCCGCCACGAGATCAGGTAAAGTTTTGCTAGCAAGACATAGTGGATAGTGTAACAATCAATGTTGCTGTGCACAATAATAGCGTCATGTTCGGCACATTTCTCAAGAGAAGTAAACTCAGAAAGAGCATGAGAATAATACAGATATTAGGATCTCAGATTTGAGATCCAGAAGGTGTGACACTGGAAGAGCGGAATTGATGTCTTTACTAATAGGAGCATCAGTGAACAGCAAGCTGACCTAGAAAGTTGGCTGACTGACAAGACGGGAAACTCAAAATCTTCTCTCTGTAAAAATGTTATATTTACATAACGTCCATTATTCACCATAAAACAATAAAAGCCCCATGCATTGGGGCTGGAGACTATGGACAAGACAGATTTCGCTTAAAGAAAAGGTTGTTGTTGCTGCTACCGCTTTCCATTCTTAAATTAATTGAAAAATCTAAGAACAACACTACATTTCCACTCTTAAATTTACTGGAAAAAATTCAAAAACAACAGCATACCATTATGGATTGAGTGAATTTAATCTTAATTAGATTTGGCATTGTGATGCTTTATTTCTTAAATTATACTGTTTCAATTTAAAATATACGAGTGTCACTATTTTATAACTTGCATTGTTATCTGTTCGTGCTTCCAGAATTCTTCCGTTGGAAAATCGGACAGTTGAAGATGCCAAACTGACAGGATTTAATTTGAATGGAGTCAATACTCTTGAAGGTAAATAACGTTTACAGTTTATATGCAATTCATACTCCATTATTAATTTACTATAACTTTAACTTATTTCCATATATGCATTAAGATAATACGTAACCACTATTGAGAAATGTAACCAGTTATTTTACAGGTAATCTGTTCATTTCGATCAACTCCCTAGCAAAAGTTCTACATGCAAGGCCTATTACAGTGACAATTATAAGAAGTGATTAAACTCCTAGAGCAGTCGTTCCCAAGGTGGGCG
Organism: Sinotaia quadrata; assembly: GCA_028829895.1. Lineage (NCBI taxonomy): Eukaryota > Metazoa > Mollusca > Gastropoda > Architaenioglossa > Viviparidae > Sinotaia > Sinotaia quadrata. The sequence continues at coordinate 51,996,761 of CM054180.1, read as the reverse complement.
GTGGGTGGCGCTAATAAATAAGGGAGTGATGGACCTCTCTCAGTGTTTTGATCTCTTCTTCGCGATTGACGATACTAGAGCCTATATCCCTACACTGTCACCGACAATACTCGAGCCCTACACTGTCAGTCTGTCACCGACCTTGATACTCGAGCGTTATGTGGGATGCTTGCCACCTTCCTTTGTACTGCTTTCCCCTCTTGCTTCCATAGATGTTGCTTTAGCGGGCGATCTCAACTTGTATGTAGCACCTTGACCGGGTCGTGGAGGGCTCCCATTAATTTTTGTTTTACTAATGCCGCACATTAGTATCTGTCACGTATTGTTAGCATTAAGTGTACTGTACTGTGTATGTGTTATTAGCATTAAGTGTACAGTAGTGTACAATACTATCTATGTGTTATTAGCATACATTATTGTGAAGTGTGTTGTTAGCATTAAGTGTGCGTTGTTGTGAAGTGTGTTATTAGATTTAAGTGTACACTGTTAGCATTAATGTACAGTACTGTGAAGTGTGTTGTTAATATACAACAGAGAAAGATAAATAATTATAAGTAATGATAAATAATAGCAACTCTTGTCATAAACCAAGAACAATAACAACTACAACACGTACAAAACTTACATATATCTAAGTTTTACTTCTGTATCATAACCACACAATTTAAACGTGGCCTGCACACTCACTTCACTCTATATTTTGTATCACCTGTCATTATATAATCCTGCAGGAATTTTTCTGATACCTGTATCCTCTCAACAAACCTGTTCATTACTTCATGTGCATGTTTGATTATAAGTGCTTGCTTTGAAGTGGTCTGGACACGTGTCTAGTTTTGGATGGTTATATCTTCTTTCAGTCACCTTAATAAATAGGACTTGAATTAGCACGAAACCTCATTGAACTTATCTCACTTAGAAATTTAAAATAATATACAAATACACACGTCCAGACGGGTGATGGTTTGATTACCAGGATATGCTACATTCTCGCCTCCCCAGCTGAAAACTCACGAACTTACGACCTGGTAAAGAGAAATGAAGGGGTTGCAAATAGGTCACAGATATGACCAGTAGTGACGGCTGGTAAAGTTTAGATTTCGAGCAGAACAGGCCAGGGCAGATTCTTATCTCTGTGCTGATAGGTTTTAAGAAATTAGTACCTGGTAAAGGGAAATAGACGGGATACAATTAGATCGCAGTTATTAACAATAATAGCAGCTGACAACGTTTTGATGTTCGAGGAAAACAATCTACCAGGCCTAACACGATAAAATGGGAGGTTGCTCTGTTTTACTACTACAGGCATCAGGGATGTTTTCTGTTTCGTTTCGATCTCTTATGTTCCCTATTTGCAAATATTTTCTTATAAAAGGCAGAATGTTTGTATTGAAACCTCTCGTTTCTTATTAAAACACCACATTGGTAAACGTTACCGCAAACAAAATCCATAGACTGCATAGACTACAAAACTTCACATTCTCCATTATAATTACACAATCTCTGTTAAAACTCTACTTGTATTTATTGTAGTTTTCATTAGAAACTTTCTTTTGTTACTGTACGCTTCCTTTTCTATCTCCACATTCTCCATTATTTATTCACTGCCTGTTACAACTGTTTATTTTTCGTATTCTTCATTCCCTAATCATTACCTCTTCCATTAGCAATGGTCAATCCATAACTGTCCTAGGAATTTGTTTACAGGTCGTTCGCTGGCACTGATCCAGTCAGACGTCATCATTTCCTGTGGTACCATTGAGAGCACTGGTGCTTACGTCACTGCCAGCGCAACTTTCACCAAGAATGTCATTGGTGTCGTTGTCTTTCGACAAGTAGACACATCCGCTCCGTCTGCAACTCGTTTGATCGCTGATCTGTACTATGACGGGTCACAGACTTTCGGAAGGAGTCTGGAATGGCGAGTGGTCGTCAACGACAAAACGTGTTCCGGTTTTTTGGGCATTGCTTACAACCCAACTGGGGTGACCGGACAATGCAGTTCCAGTAATCAGACAAAGTACGTAACATAACATGTCTCAAAGCGCGTGCTAGTTAACTGGGGTAAGTATCAAAGCAAAACCAAATATTCAGTCTCTGTCTCTCTTATACAGGTAAAAAAGCGTATGTGCATCCCCCAGAGTAGTGAAAGATGTGTGCAAAATGAAGCTTCGGGCAGTGTGTCACAAATGCATGTATCGGTTCTTTCAAGTTAGAGGCAATTAATGAGATTGTCACGCGTCTCGAGGTCATTGACACAGATATTATGCGCCATATTATAAATATAAGAATCTTCTGAGAAAATAACTAGCTAAATGGAGCGTTGATTAGATTCCTTAATGTGTGTGTGTGTGTGTGCACGTGCACACACACACGCGTGAGTTTGTATGTGAAGGAATGACTGTTCTCCATGGTTTTCCTTGAGATTTTCTGGAGTTATTCATGCTGTCTTGTCCTACTAATCTGCCTGAATATTTCTCCCTCGATTAAAAGACGAAAAAGATATTAAGACAGAAAGCATGTTGTGGTGTAAATGTCATCACTCCATAATTAAAACCAACTTGAAATTCCATGTCATTGCAGTGATTGCCTGCACTATGTAAAGAAAAAACCCACTAAATGACGTATCTGTGTTGTCATGTTCAACAGGAAGTTGATAACGTGACCTCGGAAGAGTGTATAACCTTAAAGTGCTTGGCTATTCAAATATCAAGCAAAATTTGCTTTTAGTATAATTGAATTTGATGCTAGATAATGGTGACGACATTGTATTAATTGCCAGGGGTATAATAATTTTGTAAAGAAGGCAAAAGGAAGCACACTCTTGTGAAAAAGATGCATTTCAGATTGTATATACTTTTGCTCATGATTTACATAGTCTTTGTAGAGTGCAGTTTTGAAACAAATCATAGTCGAGAATGTTAACAATACAGTACACCGCACTTTTGGTCACATTAATATCAAAATTTGCGATTTCGTTAAGAAATACTAATGCTATTACTAAAGTGTGTGTACATCATTTTGAGGCACCCTGCATATTTATGGATGATTTAGACTGCCAAGACACTTTCAACAATATAATGATTGGGTCATCATTACCTTCAGCAGTATAATGCTGATTGAGTCATCACCTTCAACAGTATAATGCTGATTGGATTGTCAAGTTCAGTAGTACATTGAGAAATGGGTTGTCAAGTTACTTAGTATAATGACGTCATTTTACTTTGTGTCATAGCTGTGCCATAGGAAATCTGTCAGGCAAGCTGAACCCAGTGACTGTTGGAGCACAGCCCGGTGCTAGCCGACTGACTTTCATCGACCTGAATTTGCCACTTAAGGGTAAAAATGGCGTCATAGGGATGAAACTTGTGCTGCATGAACAAGAAGCAACAACACCTTTAGCTTGTGCAGTCATCCGCCAGTTCCAGCCTCGCTCCGGTGTTGCCACTTTCAACAACGATGGGGTAACGGGCTCGATAACTATGTCTCAGTCGTCGCCTCTAGACCCTACCACGACCCACGTCAACTTGATAAATCTGCGTTCATTGGCTGGAGGATACCATGTGCACAATTTCCCAGTTCCACAACGTGTACAAGCTGATCAACTGCTTTGCAGTGACAAGGCAGTTAGCGGTCACTATAATCCCTTTGATATAATTTATACTGCAAACTCTCCCGCTGCCGGAATCGGGACTGAAGACCAGTATGAGGTGAGTTCATAATTTATATTTATGTTGAATAAACAGTTATCTTCTATTGAACATTCTGCGGGGGTGGGCGGTGAGGGGGAATAACCCTTTTCTGTCATTGGTTCTTCCAGTTGCAATATTTTCAGTATTAATAGTAGTAGAACAATTTCTCAGACGTTTAAACGTATCTCTCGCAAAGATGCTATGAGAAACACGCATATTCGCTTGACAGGTAAAATGTCAAGAATATCTGTGTGTGTGTGTGTGTGTGTGTGTGTGTGTGTGTGTGTGTGTGTGTGTGTGTGTGTGTGTGTAATTGCTTAACCTATCATTAAAGTTCTTTCACGATGGAACCAGTTTCAAAATGGTAAAGCAATAATCATTCTGAAAAATTCAAAAGATCTTTCTTTATAAAAAAGAAAATCGAACACCAATCACAGTATTTTGTTTCAGCTTAACGCTCATTATGCTCTTATAAAATAGGTTTGATGCTGTCATGTGATTATTTGGTCAAAGCTTAGGGGGTTCCCTGTTCTAGAAGTCATACAGTTCCTAAGTCGGGCAAAATATTTGTGTCAAATATGATACGCTGAATTATAACTGGTGACTGCCTGCATATCATAATCCAAACGATACATTATATTTTAAAATATGTATATGTCTTTTGTCATGTTTAATGATATCGATTTGAGCAAGAAGTACATTCTTCTTAACATGTGTCATTGCGTTATGTTTTAGGTTGGTGACTTGAGCAAGAAGTAGGACCTCCATAACATGTGTCATTGTGTCGTGTTTTATAGGTTGGCGACTTGAGCAAGAAATACGGACTCCTGACTGGACTGAATACCATCAACAAAACTTTCACTGACTGGAATCTGCAGCTTTTCGGACCTCATAGTGTTCTGGGACGCTCACTTGTCATCCATAACGCCACAACAGGCGCACGCTGGATATGCGTTAACATCATCGACACAGCTAATGTGACCACAGCAATGGCGACGTTCACCTACCCAGTAATCGGTCACGTGATGCTGCAACAGAGGGAGGGAGATGAAATGGCGGAGACATCGGTGTACGTCGAATTAGACTACAGCGACGGCAGCACCATATCTACCAGTCGCCACTTGTGGGCAGTCCACTCCAATCCTGCGTCAAGCGACGCTCTCAGCACAAACCTCAACACTCGCTGCGCATCCGCTGGCGAGGTTATCAATCCAATGGCCGTGAATAACTACAGTTACTCGGAACAGTGCTCACCAGCATACCCGATGAGATGCAAGATGGGAGATTTGTCTGCAAAACATGCGTCCTTGGCTGTACGTGCACTAGACACGTGGGCAAAAGCATTTTTCACGGATGTTTTCTTACCATTACAGGGAGACAACTCTGTCGTGGGAAAGTCTATCGTGTTGATGTCAGTGACCGGTTCCGGTCTTCGCCTGTCTTGCGCCACTATAAACAAGATCTGGCCGCTCTCTGCCAAGGTGAACAACTGGGGGAATATCGCGCATGGATCTATCACCTTCATGCAGATTGCTGGGATTGTTCACATGCCTACGATGATTCAACTGGACTTAGTTTCTTTGCCTGGTGCGTCCACATCCTATCAGATTAACACTCTACCAGTCAACTCCACAAACCGTTGCGAGAGTGTGGGTGGCGTGTATAACCCATTTAGTGCCGCCATTTCAGCTGCAGGCAGAAGCACAGTGGATCAGTTTCCTGTCGGGGACTTGTCCGGCAAGTTTGGAGTTTTGAATCTTAAAACTGTTTCTCGATTTTACAGGGATCCTAACCTGGACCTGTTTGGACCAAGCAGCGTGATTGGACGGTCCGTCAGTTTGAAATCACCGGATTTAGGCATAACACTTTGTGGTGACGTCACTAGCGCTGGCGTATATTTGGGAATGCTTGTTGAGGCAAAAGCAGTCTTTACTGGTGACGTCATTGGAGAGATTATCTTGGTAAAATATGTTGATTTACAGTTTCCTGTATATCTTTGTGTGGTAATGTGTATACATATGTTTGAGTGACATGTCAGTGTATGTCTTTGAGATATGTCTATGTGGGTTTTCTTAAATGTAAATGCATTTTGAATCAATCTTTGGTGTTGTGTGTTTATTTTATTTTGGTGTACTTTCATATATGTTTTGCATGTAGTTATTTGTATATTTGTGTATGTTTACGTGTCACTCATTGCAAACACTAAAATTATTAGTAATCTAGATCTTTAACAATGAATAGTCGTTTAATAAGACCGATAAAATATTCCATACAGACAGACTTACTGGCTAGTGACCGATAAAACATTCATACTGGCAGACATGCCAGCTAGCGACTGATAAAACAAACTGATACAGGCAGACTTGCCAGCTAGCGACTGATAAAACAAACTGATACAGGCAGACTTGCCAGCTATTGACCGTAAAAATACATCAATAGAAGGTGACGTGCCGATAAAATACATTAATAAAGGCAGATTTACCTTGAAGCGATCGTGTGACCGACCATGAAATTGGATTATAATTATTCATTTCCGGGAAACATTCCCTCTTGTAACTTATATGCTTGCTTGACAACAAATGCTGTGTGTGACTTTGTGATACATTCAGTCAGTCTTTTTCCAAGAGAGAAAAACGGACACTATCTATCTATCTGTCTGTCTATCTATCTATCTATCTATCTATCTATCTATCTATGTCTATATCTAGGCACCTTTTAAAATATATTTCAGCGCCAGTACTTGTATCCGAATGATTCTTTGAGTGACACTACAGTTATTGTTGATCTAAGGAACGCCAATAACACTCAGGTACGTTTTTCGGTCAGGTTATTTTTTCATTGTATCATTGTAATATTTTAGAAAGCCACATCCATTGAGAAGAATGTCTGAATTTCGTGTGTGATGAGACAGTCCAAAGACCTTTCACATAGTCGATTCATTATATATTATTCCATTGTTTATTCTCTTTCCCTGGTAGCTTTGTTTGTTCGCATTCCTTGGTGGCTTTGTTTGTTCTCATTCTTTCGTAGCTTTGTTTGTTCTCATTCCTTAGTAGCAATGTTTGTTCTCATTCCTTGGTAGTCTTGTTTGTTGACATTCCTTGATAGCTTTATTTGTTCCCATTCCTTGATAGCTTTATTTGTTCCCACTCCTTGATAGCTTTGTTTGTTCTCATTCCTTGGTTCCCATTCCCCGTTTTACGGATCGTTGTATTCTCCATTTAATATGGAGACCATTTATTAAGACTATACAATCCAGCCACTTTCAGTACAGAAGAAACATATACAATGTGCATTATTGGAAACATGTTGCAAAGATACATGCAACGAGTTCAGTGAATATCAGCCATTTCTTGGAACTGAACTCGTAGCACACATGTAAACAGGGAGCCATGTTTCAAGAGTACGCGCCATGAATTCAGTCAGCCAAAGACTTGAAACTGAACTCTTAACAGACGTTAAACATGAAGTCATATTTCAAGAGAACACGTCATGAACTTAGTGAACCAAAGACTTAAAACTAAACTCCTAGCACACATGTAAACAAGGAGCCATGTTTAACGAGTACACGCCATCACCTTAGTTTAACAGAAACTTGAACCTGAACCCTTTGCACACATGTAAGCAATGAGTCATGTTTCAAGAGTACATGCCATGAACTTAGCGAACCAAAGATTTGAAACTGAACTCTTTTTCTTTAGCACACTTGTAAACATTGAGCCATGTTTCAAGAGTACACGCCATGAACTTGGTGAACCAAGACTTGAAACTAAACTCTTAGCACACTTGTAAACATGGAGCCATGTTTCAAGAGTACACACCATGAACTTGGTGAACCGAAGACTTGAACCAAAACTCTTAGCACTATGGGACACGAGTGTGCTTGACGTAAGTTAGCTAATTTCATCTTAAGTTCGCAAGTAGTGAATATGTCTGTGCATGCAAATGGTAAGAGAAAACAAATCAAGATAAAATATCGCGCCTTTTCTCTTCAAATTGCAGACTTTGGCTCACAACTGGCACACCCATGTAATGCCTGTTGGGACAGACAGCCAATCGGCACGTTGTGCGAGCACAGGGGGACATTACAACCCATTTATGGTCAACGTCACGGTGAGATTTACATTGTGAACACTCCTGTCTGCATCTGACACCTGTGTATACGCTGACCTTCACAGACAAACAAACAAACATAAATGTATACACATTTTTTATATATCTGCTGATGTTGTATAGACTACTTTCAGTTAAAATTGCTGTTTTATGAAAGAAACAATTAAAAATATATATATTTATCATAACGGGCACACTGTCATTATTTATAACCATGCCATGAGTAATTTTTTCTAGTTGTTTGTTTTCCACCAAAGCTTGATAATGCTCTATACTAAAGTGTTTTGCTCGCTCACATGTAGGTGTGTTTGTGAGTGTTAGTTCACTGTGCTTGTGAGACCAGTATACATAATTATTTATAGATTTTTACTCTCGATGATTCATTTTACATACACTGACATTTCGTCAGTTAGTGATCTCATTGTAGAGGCCTGCGTGTCGTTGTCCGTCAGGTTGTCAATACAGTCCTGGGTAATTACCCCACGAATTTGATTAGATGTTGCGATTGTTTGTTCGTTCGTTAATTTGTTTGTTTGTTTGATTGTTCGTTTGTTTATTTGTTCGATTGTTTGTTTGTTAATTTCTCGTTCAGGCTAACTACATAGAGTGTCAGCCTGCCAACCCACTACGTTGTGAGCTCGGGGACCAGTCCAGCAAACTGGGGCCCTACGATTTGGGCAGCGGACGTAAGGTGGCCACTGATGTTTATCTCCCTTTGGTTGGCCCTTATGGAGGTAATTTACAATCACTTCTACCAGTAAAATACAGTCTGTCAGTATGAAGCATAGCTGACGTTACCGATTATAGAAGACAGTAGTCATGACACAGCAATTTGTAGCATTAAGCATGCTATCAAAGCAACGTGTAGCATTAAACAAGTTACACCAATTAAATTTAAAAAGAATAAATTATGCACATATGAAGGGATGAAGGGAGTAAGGTTAGGAAGGGAGTTGCGACATTTAACAAGTACAATAATCCAACCTTTAGTGGAAAGTATTATGTGCCAGTCATTCATGTTTCATAAAAGTCGAGACGAATCATAAATATTTTGAAATTTGAAAAGGGAAAGGAAAAAAATGCTGAAATATTAAAAATTAATGTACTAGGTTTATTTATTTCCAGATTTGATTGAATTTACTTACTTTAATTTACGTACAAACCTATCTCCTCGCTTATTTCATAACGAATTTTGGATTTAAAAGCTTGCGCTGGCAGAACTATTTGCACATTCTTCCCTGAAACCTACACATCACGAGACCTCACGAAGACACATACGTAGACATCACGAGACCTCACGAAGACACATACGTAGACCTCACGAAGACCCGTAGACCTACACGAAGACACACACGTAGACCTACACGAAGACACACAAGTAGACCTACACGAAGACACACACGTAGACCTACACGAAGACACATACGTAGACCTACAGTAAATTTGTTTCTCCCTATTTTTATATAAATTGTTAAAATGTCAGTGGAACCCAACCTTGGACACTCCATATGACAGTATGTTTGAAAGTATCTTAGTTGAAGTAAAACACCCAAATACTGTTTTCATAAACATGGTATCATCTTCTTATCATATCTAAACATTTGTTTCTGTCACTGGTCCATGTCTTCGTATTTAATAGCAATGTATAATAATCTGATCATATTTCCAAGTGTAAAATGTGTCATTCATTGGTTCTGTCTTAAAAAATTAAAATGATGTTCAGACCTCGAATCATATCTGATTGTGTATGTTCGTCACTGCTCTTTCTGTATTAATCATGTCTAAATGTTTGTTTCAGTCACGTTTTGTTTGTTGAATTCATATTAAGAACAAAGTATGGATCTTCGGATCATATCTGAATGTGTGTTTCTGTCATTGATCCTTCTGAATTTATATTAGAAACAACATATAGTTATCCGATCATGTCTAAATGTGTGTTTTAGTTACAGATCTTTCTAAATTAGTTTTAAAACAAAGTATATAGTATTCTGATCATGTCTAAATGTGTGTTTTAGTTACAGATCTTTCTTAGTTTCAAAACCAAAGTATAGTATTCTGATCATGTCTAAATGTATGTTTTAGTTACAGATCTTCCTAAATTAGTTTCAAAACCAAAGTATAGTATTCTGATCATGTCTAAATGTATGTTTTAGTTACAGATCTTTCTAAATTAGTTTCAAAACAAAGTATAGTATTCTAATCATGTCTAAATGTATGTTTTAGTTACAGATCTTTCTAAATTAGTTTCAAAAAAACCAAAGTATAGTATTCTGATCATGTCTAAATGTGTGTTTCAGTTATTGGTCGCTCCTTCGTGGTACACAGGGAAAATAGAGGGGCTGCACGCTATGCATGTGCTGACATAGTGCCAACCGAAATGTCACCCTTCAAAGACATTGCAATCAAAACGCCTAAAGAAATTTCAAAGTAGGCTGATATAAATGTGTTTCTTAAAAGACTATCACAACTTTCTTTTTAGTTTCAAACATATCATACTTTCATGACATTGCAATCAAAACATCTCAACAAGTTGCAAAAAGTAGGCTGGTGTGCATTTGATACTGAAAAGACTGTTACGGTTATGTTTAGATTCAAACGACAGTTAGAGCTTCTCGTGGCGTTTACTTTCCATTTCTTACCAATCTGGTGTCGGACTGAGCCTGGATTACATTATTATTGACCTTTATGTTGGACTGAGTTTGGACTACATAATTATTGACCTTTATGTTGGACTGAGTTTGGACTACATTATTATTGACCTTTATGTTGGACTGAGTTTGGACTACATAATTATTGACCTTTATGTTGGACTGAGTTTGGACTACATTATTATTGACCTTTATGTTGGACTGAGTTTGGACTACATTATTATTGACCTTTATGTTGGACTGAGTTTGGACTACATTATTATTGACCTTTAGGTCTTACTGGGTCGGAACTACATTTTATTGGTCTTTTTGTAGGATTGAGTCTGGTTTGAAAAATAAATGTTTAATGTATTCAATTGCTTTGTTATTTGACTAGGTCGTACATTACACTTCGTGTCACTAATTTAATTACTGAACTAGTTTCGACCAAGAAAAGTTGTTTACTTGAAACCGATCTTTTATTTATTACCTGACTAAATAAATGATGCAGAAATTTTATTTTACCGGAATTGTAAGTTTTTCATAACTTTTCGTCTTACGCCAGAATCGTTTTCGAAATGAAAGGCAATTAAAAACTTGTACTTGTATGTTTATTATTAGCAATAACTGCAGTGTATTTAATATTACAATATACACAGGTATTTATTTGACCAGTGCTGTTATAGAAATTGTTTATCTATTCAGTGCATTTCTATCATCTCTTGGACACTAATATCTAGCCTTTTTGTTTTAGTCACATTATGTACAATCATTTCTTGGACACTAATATCTAGCCTTTTTGTTTTAGTCACATTATGTACAATCATTTCTTGGACACTAATATCTAGCCTTTTTGTTTTAGTCACATTATGTACAATCATTTCTTGGACACTAATATCTAGCCTTTTTGTTTTAGTCACATTATGTACAATCATTTCTTGGACACTAATATCTAGCCTTTTTGTTTTAGTCACATTATGTACAATCATTTCTTGGACACTAATATCTAGCCTTTTTGTTTTAGTCACATTATGTACAATCATTTCTTGGACACTAATATCTAGCCTTTTTGTTTTAGTCACATTATGTACAATCATTTCTATCATTTCTTGGACACTAATATCTAGCCTTTTTGTTTTAGTCACATTATGTACAATCATTTCTTGGACACTAATATCTAGCCTTTTTGTTTTAGTCACATTATGTACAATCATTTCTATCATCTCTTGGACACTAATATCTAGCCTTTTTGTTTTAGTCATTATGTACAATCATTTCTATCATTTCTTGGACACTAATATCTAGCCTTTTTGTTTTAGTCACATTATGTACAATCATTTCTGAAATCGTTTCAGCTTTGTGTTTTGTTTTTGCTTTGGTCCTAGGATTTATAGTTTCACTAAACTAATGTATATGTGTTTTCGTATTAATAAATATCTCATGTTTTAGTCAAAAGGAATGAATTTAGAACCTATCGGTTATAAATATTAGCAGCTCAGGTTTTGATCCTTAGAGCTGTAAATATGTTATCAACTTTCAAGGTTGTTAGACACTGTGCTAACTCAAGTTTTGATCCTTATAGCTGTAAATATGTTATCAACTTTCAAGGTTGTTAGACACTGTGCTAACTCAGGTTTTGATCCTTAGAGCTGTAAATATGTTATCAACTTTCAAGGTTGATAGACACTGTGCTAACTCAGGTTTTGATCCTTAGAGCTGTAAATATGTTATCAACTTTCAAGGTTGTTAGACACTGTGCTAACTCAGGTTTTGATCTTTAGAGCTGTAAATATGTTATCAACTTTCGAGGTTGTTAGACACTGTGCTAACTCCATACTTAAAATAATATCATATTTGTTTGGATAGTTGCAGCTTCAAAAATATCCAGTTCTAAAGTTGTCTGACAGTGTGATGAGCCCATCTATCAGTCTTGGTTATTTGGAGCTGTGAATTATTTTCATCATTCAAAGTTATCTGATACTGTGATCTATGACCTTAAAAACATTTCTTCATTGGTTAGATCTGTACATGTGATAACCAGCATCCAGACCTTAATAATGTGAGTTCTGTAATAATGAGAGTGTTGATGTTCAACCGCAAGTAGATCTATAATAATGCGTTTTATGACATAATTATACTGGGATACAAACATACAAATGAGATTTCAGAACGCTTGTACACTGCAATCAAATAATATTAAAACATTGTTCTGCATACGAGTATTTGTTTGTGCAGTTGTGAATGACTGTGAACGTTTCCCTTGTTTTAATGATTGACATTATTCAGAACATGACTGACTGTGACATTGCTCATAGTGACTCTATCTGCGACTGTTTCACTTGTTTGAAGGAGTGACCTTGCTCAGAAATTGGCCGCAGCCCTAGCGACGGAGCAGTACAACCTGTTTGTCCAGGTAGTCAGCCAACAGGGCGAATGCACAAATATACGTATATACTTTCTGGGTGAGTCAAACGGCAAACAGTACTTTTGCCAACCTTGTCAAGGGTGTAGAAAATATACATAGCTTCTGTTACTATCTACAGATTGAAGTGTAATGAATGTACTTCCAGTGGAAATTTTAATAATTCCACTGACGTTATTACTTTTTCCATTGACAAGTTCAGTACTTCAAGTGGCAATTTTATTAGCCAAATATCGACTTTATGGTTGATGTGTTAGGGGTGTATTAGCCAGATAACGACTTTATGATTGAAGCTTTAGGGTTTTATTAGCCAAACATCGACTTTATGGTGGAAGTGTTAGGGGTTTATTAGCCAAATATCGACTTTATGGTTGAAGTGTTAGGGGTTTATTAGCCAAATATCGACTTTATGGTTGAAGTGTTAGGGGTTTATTAGCCAAATATCGACTTTATGGTTGAAGTGTTAGGGGTTTATTAGCTAAATATCGACAGCCTTTGAAGAGAAAATCTATGTAATCGTTTCAGGCCTTCACGGAGAGGCTAATATGAACGGATTTCGAGAGATGGCTGTCAGTAAGAATGGCGTACTTGGAGATTACCAACCTATCACGTGTGGCACAGGTTTGTATTTCACTGTTTTTAATCCCTTCCAGACAATTACAATACATAACCTCCCCGTAACTTCAGGTTTTGGAGAGACTGCAGCAAAATCTTTAATTCTATAAAATACAAAATACTATTAATATAAATAATTAATACTATTAATATAAATGTTAATGTAACGTTATTGTTAAATTTAAAACACATTTCTTTTATAAATGAATAAATATAGCACCATTCTTTCTGACATAAATTATGTTTAGCAATAGCCATATGAAAAAGGGATATGAAGGGGTTAATGCACTTAGATTTACATTGAAATTAATTTTATGTTAAGACCCACTTAAAATGAAGAATTGTATTAAAATTTAGTTAAATTATTAAAATAAACACAGTTGTTAAACTGAATTTAAAAAATACATTGAATTATTTTACTGTATCAGATTTATATTAAATAATTTATTAATTAAAACTGTAAATGAAATGATCTTGTTATTGAAACTGTTCATTCCAGTGATAATTATATAATGGATTCAAAATATTGACCTGAAATGCATTTTGAATTAATTAATAACATTATTTTATTTAACAGAAACATATTTCTGAAAACGTTTTAATTGGATAGGGAAAAATAATTCATTTAAACATAATTCTAATGTAGAAATATATTGATTTGACTTGAAATATTTAATCGAATATGTGAAGAGAGAGAAAATTATATGCGACGTCAATATTTAATGTTAGTGTCGTAATTATCATTAACATGCTCCTTCTACCATTGGGACAGACTCCAGTTCTATTAGCTTAATGTTTATCCATTACAACACATTGACTAAATGTAACTGGTTCTATAATCATTTTAGTAGTGAATACTTTACTACGAAACAAACCTACGCATGACCTACAAACCTACGCATCACATACAAACCTATGCATTACATATAAACATACGCATCAGGTATACACCTACGCATTACGTACAAACCTACGCATCACGTACAAACCGTATTTCACATAAAAACCTACGCATCACGTACAAACCGTATTTCACATAAAAACCTACGCATCACGTACAAACCATATTTCACATAAAAACCTACGCATCACGTACAAACCTATGTATCACATACAAACCTACGCATCACAAAACCCATATTAAAGAATATTTCTCTTATTCACGCTGCTCTTTCATTAGCTTGGCATTCGACTCAACCCTCCACCTTGCTTGCCCTAATACCATTTTCCAGGTAATTTGAAAATGAGGAATTTTCAACAATAAAATAATAAAATTAAATACATAAAATAAAATTATTCATCAATTCCAAGTAAGACATTAGCTGAGAGCAAATTTCTCTTTGACATCACATTACGTCAATAAATCTCTTAGCATTCACCATTAGAAGTGATCAGTAATCGGCAAATCACAGCTTTCACTATCATAAGTGATCACTAATCAACAATCACACAGCATTCACCACCACATATGATTAACTATCAATAAATCTCACAGTATAACCATCACAAGAGATCACAGATCGACAAATCCCTCAGTCTTTAGCACCGCAAATGGTCACTCTAATCAACAAATCTCACAGTATTCATCATCACGAGTGATCACTAATCAATAATTTCACAGCAGTCATCATCACTTTTGATCACTAATCAATATACCTCACAATATTCACCGCCTCAAGTGAGCACTACTCAATAAATCTCAGCATTTATCATTGCAAATTATCAGAATAAATACTAACCAAACGGTGGTCTCTTCTAGAATGGCAACCAGTTTATCATGCATACTAGCGATAACTAGTATATCATGCATACTAGCGATAACCAGTACATCATTCAGCCTTTAAACACCATAGCTAAACACCTTTAACCTGTTCGCTGTCAGTATGTTTTCGCTAGTGACAATGGAATGGGTCAGTGTACTAAAATATTTAAAAAAACCTTATTTATAAAGTGATTTTAAAAAATCCAAGATACTCTGTAGTTTAGAAATGTGTTAAGGAATTTAAAAAGTAACTGATTGGTTGTTTTATATAAATAGGTCAACTATAAAAAGTGACCCGTTTTTGTGGTAAAGCATATATACCACAGACAGTGAACGGGTTAAACACCAGAATAGCCACTAGATCCTGCAAACTCTTTACTATAACCAATATATCATGCAAATTAAAAAAAAAATACAATAACTGACAATCTGACATGCGTCTCTTTAAACAATACGATAAGCAATATATCATGCAAATTCATAAACAATACAATAACCGAAAGGCATCTCTTTAAACATCACGATAACCAATTCATCAAACATACTCATTAATATCACGAAAGTCGACACAAGCAATATTCAAAATATTCCTCCTTCAGTAACTCATAATTAGCAAATATCATGAATTCATGAGCTTCGCAGATAATATTCATACTACCTATCTTTAATTATTTCATAATGAGCATTTTCACAGTCATCACAAATAATACTCAAACTACCTATCTTTAATTATTTCACAATGAGCATACCTATAAAGTCATCACAGGCAGTGCCATGCTGAGCAGTTGCCCGGGGCCTCACGAGCAGCAGGACATTTTATCGACCATTAACATTGTTATTCCTGCGGGTGATTGTGTAGGTAGGGGCCCCAGTGCAGTGTTTTGCTCGTGGGCTTATAATGCTGGTAAGACGGTCCTGATCACAGGTAATACTCAAACTAATTATATTTAATCATTTCACAGTGAGCAGTCTCTTCAGCACCACAAAATCATATCAGGTAATCATCAGTCTGTTCCTTTTATTTAATTACTATACCTGTAGATGTGTACATTGTTGTTGTTGTTGTTTGGATAACTTCTTTGCTCCACAAGAATTGTGCGAAAACTTTTCATCTTCTAGATGTTCTCAGTTTTTGAATGGTTCCCGTGGAGCCTTCCTCCCTTTACTTGTATTCAGGGAGGGTAGGTGGAGGCTTGTTCTGATGCCTTAGTTGGGGCGGGGGTGTTTTATTTATTTATTTTTAATTGTTTCTGTTCTTTCTTTTGTTGCGAATGTTGTTGGTCATTACAAGTTTCTGTTGTGTGGTTCTAAAATTAGTTGTGTTTTTATTTTTATTTTAAAAAAAATATTATTAAAGTTGTAGTACTACAATCACTTTCCCAATGAAACTCTATCCGTATTTTCTAATGAGTTGCAACTGTTTTTTATTTTATTTTATTTTTAAAAATTATTCTTAATTATAGAAGGTGAGGTGTGTTTGTTTGGATGAGATACGTGATTAGTGCTTGGTGTTTGTGATTTTGATGATGTTTTGTTGGGTACAGTAGTGATTTCATTGTGAATGACAGGTATAGTATATTTGTTGCTTCACTGATGATTTTTCTTTCTTCTTTATAATTGTTACATTGTAACAGAAAGTGTTCAATTGTGTTGTCTGTTTTACGGTTAGTGCATGATTTTGGTTCAAATTTTGTTGCAGTTGCTGTTGTGACATCAGGGTTGCTGTTGTTTACGTCCGTGATATTGTCGTGGACAGTGCGATGACAGATGACAAGCAGAGCTATAGGCCCAAGAAGGTGCCAGAAAAATAAATTTAAGCCACTGAAATCCCATTTTGGAAAATGTGAACATTGTTTTGCCTCTAACCTAAACCAGAACCCACCTTCCTAACTTTAGCTCTTTTCTTACCGGTTCTTGGCTATCGTATCATCTGAGGTAACGGCCTCAATAAAAATACAGAATAAATAATCCAACGGTTGCCAAGGAAGACTTTTTTGTTCTCTTCCGCCATGTTTTCTTTTTCCAGATTTTGTTGCATGATATTAAGTAGTATTGAGATACGACCAGGCTGTTCTGATATTATCACATGACTTTCTGACAAGTATTGAGATACGACCAGGCTGTTCTGATATTATCACAAGTCTTACTGACAGATACTGAAACGCGACCTGACTGTTCTGATATTATTACAAGACTTTTCTGACAAGCACTGAAATACGACCTGCCTGTTCTGATATTATCACAAGACTTTATGACAAATATTGAGACGCGACCTGACTGTTCTGATATTATCACAAGACTTTATGACAAATATCGAGACGCGACCTGACTGTTCTGATATTATCACAAGACTTGACGTGCACAGACATGACCTGTCTGACAGTCTACTATCAAGTCTTTTGACGTGTGCACAGACGTGACTTGTCCGTCAGTCTACTATCAATTTTTGGACGTGCACAGACGTCAGGCTATTATCATGACGTATAAGAAGCTCGATGATAACATCGGCTTGTTGAGTTATTGTTGCATATCATTTGTCAAATAATTAATCAGATAGATGTGCCCGTTAGAATTTAGATATGATAACACTTGATAAGTAATCAGACATGATGTATCTTTGAGATTATATTATTACATGTGACAAGAATGTAGACAAATGTTGTCTGTTTATATAGTATACATATTTTCCCCCTTCATTTATTAAATTCCTTTAGCGTTTCTCATGTTAATGCATCTTGTGTGTGTGTGTATGTATGTGTGTGAGAGTGAGTGAGTGAAGTTATATTTTTGTGTATTTTATTTAATTAGAATTATTTTAGAAGAAAAATCAAATAATGTAGTAGTTTTAGTTTGTTTTGTAAGGTTACACGTGGATATCTAATTATTCTGCATCTATTTGTTTTATTGAATTTCCTTTGGAGAGAAATGAAGACATAATGTTAACGAAGCTTTGAAGTTTTTCAATGTTTTGCTTTATTGCTTGAGTGTGTGCAGCACGTATTCTTACTATTGTTAGTTTGTTTGTTTTGTTTCTTGTTTTAAATAACACTGGACGACTTACTGGCGAAACTTCGATAGATAGATCTGTAGAATATGGATGAATTTCTAGTAGTCCTGATTGTGAATAACATAATGACGAAACTTCGTTCGAATAAATCAATTACTAATTCGAGCAAAAAATCTTCATGGGCAAAATGCTTCTTTGTAGATAGATAATACGATCTGAAAAATAAATAATGTCTTTTGAAAATCAAATCATTAATGTAGACTGATGATATTTTTCTTTAAAGTAAGAAAATATCCGTTCAATGATGTTTAAAAGAAACATATTAGTTTTCATTTTATTTCGAATTTAATGGGTAAAATTATAAAGAAGTGTTCTTGATTTTTTCCTACCGAATTATAGTGCATGTTTAGCATAGTGCTGCGAGTCGAAACATTTGATCTGTATAAATGATAATTTGCTGCCACCCCATCCACACATTTCATAGCAAAATTTAAAATACCTAATGAATTGTAAAATACCAGTAATCTATTTCGTTGCAAAATTAAAAATATCTAAATGAAATGTAAAAACCCAGTAAACTTATTTTGTAGCAAAAATAAAAATATTTAATGAGATGTAAAAAAAAACCCAGTAAACCTATTTCCAGTACGAACGCACATATGCGAATGTCTTGCTTCTATGCATGCAATTTATGTATACTTCTAATATCCACACACACACTCATACACATACATACAATATATATGAATTTCATTCAATATGTGTATTTATTTTCCTCTGCATAAGTGTATACTTATTTGCTTAGGTGCATCTATTTGCCTTTGTGTACGTATGTGCGTTTATTTGTCTGTGTCTTTTGTGCATTTATTTGCCTGTGTACGTGTATTCACGTGTGTGTCTGTTGGGTTTCCGAACACTCTCAAATACGTGATAAACTGAACACGAAGAGAGCGACTGAAAGCATATTGATTGATTTTGTCTTTTTGTCTGATGGATGGAAAATATTAAGTAATTATATTCCTTGGTAACTTTCTCCTGAAATAATTGAGTGAAATAATAAGATTCAAAGTAAACGTGTCGCTCTTGTAAAACAAACAAGTTTTATTGACAATTGAACCTATAGATGCTTCGTTTACAATCTGTTCCTGCGTGCGAGCGTGCGCGTGTGTGTGTATTTGAGAAAATGAGAAAACGCAAAAATCCTCTGAGAGATAAGAATCAGGA
Source organism: Sinotaia quadrata (assembly GCA_028829895.1). Classification (NCBI taxonomy): domain Eukaryota; kingdom Metazoa; phylum Mollusca; class Gastropoda; order Architaenioglossa; family Viviparidae; genus Sinotaia; species Sinotaia quadrata. Next base: position 51,977,299 of record CM054180.1, on the reverse strand, counting down.
AAGAACGCCATTTCTTTAATTAGAAATAAATGTCAAAAGATAAATATCACAAAATTCTGAGATTTTTAAAGTAACCAGACAGATTCAACTGATTTGCTAGTGATTGTGTATTTCATTTTAAGAAGACATTTAACGATTCAAATTCTATTTGATGACTGTGCTGCTCTTGAGATATTAGATGTACCACGGTAATGTCAACCCTTTGAACGATATTTTGTTAAATTTTAAATCTTGTTAGCGTATAGAAATTCCGAATAAAGCTGTGCATTTAGAACCTATTTATTATCTGAAATATTTCAGTCACTAACAACGTTCCCTGAAATATTTTTCCTGTGTGCGCGGAACTGGCGGTTGTTTGAGCTAGCTACCAAAACTTGTGCGCGGAATTTTGAAATTGCTGCACGGCATTTTGTAATAGGCCGCGCATCTAGAGGGAACACCGGTCACCAGTGATCCGTGCCAATTTTTCCCCACCCAACCCAAAATAATTCTTTCTTTTGATGCAATATTTACACAGAAGGCGTTGGTTCTGAGTTCTATTATCCATTCTTTAAAAAAAAAAATTCAACACCTATACTATATAAGCGAGATTTTGCCAATGACGAATGCCCAAAGAGAGTAAAACGTCTTTTCCCATTAATAAATATCATGCAAACGTTTCCTTCATCTATAGTTCGATTAATTCTTATTTAGAATATCTAATGTTCGCTAGAAGGCCAATTTGCTACAATTAACTGGCGTATCCGTAAAGCAAATCTGACAATTTCTTGACTCTGTTCTTCTAATCTGTGACGAGCACGATAGGTTCCAGTGGTAACGCCTTCTTGATTGTATTCTTCTAATCTGTGTCGAGCACGATAGGTTTCAGTGGTAACGTCTTCTTTTCTAAGACTGCTGTCGAGATACACATAGTTGTCTGGCATTGTCTGCAATAATGCGGGACCAGAAATAAAAATCAAGTTCCCTTTCTAAAGATCGAGAACGCGATACATGTTTTTGTCTAGCACGACTGCAACAATAAAGTCCATATATGAAAGTCGTAACCGAAAGACCGGATAGGAGATATTATTATACATGTTTTTGTCTAGCACGACTGCAACAATAAAGTCCAGATATGAATCGTAACCGAAAGACTGGAAAGGAGATATTATTATACATGTTTTTGTCTAGCACGACTGCAACAATAAAGTCCATATATGAAAGTCGTAACCGAAAGACCGGATAGGAGATATTATTATGCCTGGCATAGTAGCAACAATACAAAATCAGAAGAAAAGAACTTGTATCTCCTTTCTAAAGACTGAAGACAAGATAAACTGTTTGATGAAGCAGGATGGATTCAGGACCAGAGACAAAATTATTCCTCATTTCTAAAGGTTGAAAACAATATACTTCTGGCACATAGAGTACGGTGGACTCGGAACGAAAGAAAAAAACTCACGTCTGCTTTCCTATGATTGAAGGCAAGATAATTTCGTTTGGTACATCAGTATGGATACAGCACTCGAGAGAGGCACCATGATTATTAGGAACAGTTCAGTGAATATAAATGAAACTTTCACACCAAGCAATATCACGAATTCTAACACAATGAACCCGACTTTCGATTTCACCAACGGATTAATAAGTCCTGAGATATACGTACAGATACAGTACCCTTTGAAAATGATCACAATTGCGTTGCAAATTATAGCGCTCATTTTAAGTATTATTAACATTATCGTCTACTCCCGAAACAACATGCGTAGTACGACTACTCTTTACCTCATTGCCTACAACGCGGCCATTTTCGTTCTGCTAACTGTCGGCTTCGTCACATCCGTTACTGTGGAGATCGAACATTCCGGTCTACCATCCCGATTTTATCTTATTTTCGGTTATTTCATAGACAGCTTCTTCAACACGTTTCTTCACCGCTTCATGTTTTGCTTGACGCTGCTCGTTTGTATGGAGAGGTTTGTCGCCGTCGCCTTCCCTCTGAAAGCAAGGCATTTCCGTGTTGTGCAGTCTCCTGTGACGTTCGTGCTCGTCACTTTCTTTATATTTCTGGTCGTGCACGTGTACCACTTCTTGAAGTACGAGGTCTATCTGGCGCAGGTGTTCCCGAACGGATCAGAGATGTACAGCTTCCGTAACACGAAAATGTACTTGGAGCACCAGGTGATGTTTCTCAACTGGGCTTTGGTGCTGCGCTGTCTGCTTGTGTACGCTGTGTTGTTACTGCAGGTCATTGTTAACATCCTGGTGGTTTTCTCGCTGAAACTACACAGTCGACAACGAATGAAAATGACAACAAATGATGATGACGTAAAAAAAACTAGGTAAGCGAAGCACGCATTTGGGTAAGTCACGCACAAATTCAACCAATGTAAAATAGGTAAGCAAATCAATGAAAAAGTGGTAGGCAAATTTAGTATTCAGCCACTGGGAAAGTGGTAAACAAAGCACGTATTCAACCAATGGAAAAGTGGTAAGAAACGTATGTACAAGTCTTGAGATATAAAAAAGCAGCATGGAATTGGTAACTGAATATTTTGCCTATAAAGGTACAAATTAATTTAGATTAATTCCTTTCGAGATTTTCATTTTATCTTGCCCTCAGAAATGTTTGCTTCAAAACTCTTAATCTAACAAGAAGTCTTTATGAGAGTACTCACTTACAGAGTAAAAATGATACTCTTTTTAATTGTATAACTAATATTTATATATTTTTTATTATTAAAAATAAAACGGTCATTGCAAGATCTACTTTCTGCAGGTGATTTAAGTATAAGAAAAGAAAATAGAAGTATTATTTTATTTGGTAATAAACAGTGTTTTGAGAACAGACTGTGTTTATTATTATTTCAGGAACACGTTTTAACTTGTACGTGATGGACAGCTGTCCACTGCTTAAATCTAGAGATATAAAGCTAGATATGGTTCTTTCACCACTGACAGCAAGTGTGAGAATGTGCAGGGTAATTTGGGCGAGCGTGATCACAGCCTGGATCAGTATATTTCTTTTCTTTTAAAAAGAGTAAAGTTAAGCAAATAATTGAAACTCTGATGATTATAGTCTCTATTAGTATCAGCAACATGTTTATATTGATTGTTTGATCAAACAACGCGTAAAGGTTGTGATGGTGAGCAAGGCAAGTGATTAATAAAGTCAGAAAGTGAAAGATATTTATCTCAAAATAATTGTAAAATAGTAGTTCTTTCCACCTACAATGCCAATTACTACGTCGGGTCCACAGCACATTAAATAAGTCTGTCATTTGTTCATGTCCAAGTGTGCTCTTAGATGTATCTGTAAATTCGTACCTTTGAATTATTAGCGCCTCTTTTTCTTCTTTATTAGCACCAAATTTTAACTGCAGTGCTGTGCTTTCATTACATGTTTATATAATGGCTGTAATTGATCACTTGGTTATTTTAATATGTTTAACAAAAGTATTTCACTTCAAGAGTTTTATAATCGTCTTCACTGATAAGTTATTAAAAAATAACTTGTGTCGCTAAATCAGTGACATGTCATTGTGATGTGTTCAGCCAGATATTACTGTGATGAGGTGGTCAGTCAACATGTCTGTGATGTGATCAGTTACAATGGTTCTGTTAAGTGATCAGTTACATGTCATTATGATGTGATCAGTAACACTGGATCTGTTATGTGATCAGTTACATGTCTGTGATGTGTTCAGTTACATGTCATTGTGATGTGATCATTTATATGTTGCTGTGATGTGATCTGTATATCATTGTAGTATGGTGGTCAGTCATCATATCTGTGTGATGTGATCAGTTATATGTCATTGGGGCATGGTTGTCAGTCTTCATGCCTATATGATGTGGTCAGTCATATCGCTGTGGTATGGTGGTCAATCATCATGTCTATGTGATGTAATCAGTTACATATCACTGTTATGTGGTCATACATATTGCTGTGGTATGGTGGTCAGTTATTATGTCTATGTGATATAATGTGATCAGATATATTACTGTGGCATGGTGGTCAATCATCATGTCTTTTGATATGATCATTCATATATCACCGTGATGTGATCAGTCATATATCAATGTAATGTGATCAGTTATCATATCACTGTTGTATGTTTAGTCATCATATCACCGTGATGTGATCAGTCATATATCAATGTAATGTGATCAGTTATCATATCACTGTTGTATGTTTAGTCATCATATCACCGTGATGTGATCAGTCATATATCAATGTAATGTGATCAGTTATCATATCACTGTTGTATGTTTAGTCATCATATCACCGTGATGTGATGGTATGGAGCTTAATTTTACAAGTAAAGAAAACAGCAAGAACGTTGTTATGGCAACAAAATGACTGAAGATAAAATACATCGAATCCAGAAGGAAGCTTTTACGAGTCATGTTAATCTTTTTTTAAATGCAATGTTAATCTTTTTTGAAATGCGATGTTAATATTTTTAAAATGCTATGTTAATCTTTTTTGAAATGCGATGTTAATCTTTTTGTAATGCAGCATTCAAAATGTCCTTGCTACATCACACAATTTACATAGAACCCAGCTCTACAAATTGTATTCTTCATTGCCTAGTGTAAACTAGTCAAAATCTGTCAATAGGCAGATCAAAATATTAATTCAGTTAATAAATGTAATGTTGGTCAAAATGTTTTAAGTCTGGCTGATTATGGGGGAATGGTGCCTCTTTAGACTTGAGCTTGCTATTGCTAGAAATCTATTGATTATGACCAACAGTTATCATTTAGGTCAAATGTTTTATTTTTAGTGTCATCATCTCTCCCCCTCCCTTACTCACTCCCCCCCCCCCCCTTAAAAAGAAAAAAAAAAGATTTGTGGATGGAAAGAGAATTCATGTTAATGGTCTTCAGAGAGAAATAAATCAAAATTTTAAAAAAAATTCAAAAAAATAAAATAAATGAAATTAAAACTATTATCCTTTTACATTAATGGAAAGTATGTCAGAACATAATTAAATGAAACAGTGATATCTTTAAAATGTCCTGAAAATATTGGACAAAATCAAGACACATATTTGTAAAGTTTATATCAGTAATGACTTCAGGTGAAATAAATTTCTGGCCTGTTTTCATTATTTCTTTGATTACATGTTTAATTAAAAATTTCTTATAAAATAAATACCTGATGATATTTGACAAAACAGAGAACTCATACAATTCAATGCCATCAAATATATAAAACTCATATCATATTTTAATATTTGAAGAGTTAAATGTTTTGTCAATATATATATATTTATTATAAGCAATACACATTAGTTTTTTAAAAAGTACAAAAAATAAAATGTTAATATAAATTGACAAACACAGATCTTAAATAAAATATCAAAATAAAATAATACTGTGGTTAGAATTAAAAGAATTCAGTCTCGTCATTAAATTGTTGATCATTTGAGTTCTGAGTTTCTAAATGTTCTCGAAGTTTGCATCATGCTTTGTCGCTTGAATTTTACCCGTATTATTTTTTTAATCGTACATTTGCAAACTGTTTTCTGTTTGTGTGAATGTGCGCATGTATGTGTATGCATATAACTATATTATTAATTTTATTTAGACAGGAGCGTCAGCTGACAGTGACCATTCTGGTATCCACATTTTTAAAAATCCTGCTGAACCTTCCCCAGGCCACAAATGCAGCCATTTATGACGTCATTCCTACAAAATATGGTTACTTCAGTAAAGAGCGCTACACTTTCATGCTAAGCAGTGATATTGGCTTTGCCTGTGATATCTTGTCCTTTGTGACTGACTTTCTGTGCTTCGTCATCCTCAGCTCCTCATACAGGACAGCCATGTATGCTCTACTGCGGCTCCCTCCAAGTCGAATAATGCGACAGCGAGTTCAGTCACATTCACGACAGTCTGAAAACACAACCACTTTTTGTGGCTGAAATGTAAACAATATATTATCTGTGCTTGAACTTTCACTATATGATATGCACTTGAGCTACACAAGATTTACTCTGGAACCATCACAATATTTTCTCCACTTGAATCTTCAGTATGAAATATTTGATTCTACACAACAGGATCTGCACTGAATCTTCAGTGGGATGTGCTTGATGAATCTACACTTGGACCATCACAATATTAATCTTCACTTGAACCTTCAGCATGATATGTTTGAATTGACAAACAGGAGCTCCCACTTGAATCATCACAATATTATTTGCACTTGGAAACTTCATAATGTGATATGCACTTGATTCTACACAACATGATCAGCACACAAAATATCACAATATTATCTCAACTTGAACCTTCAGTATTATATGCTTGAACCTACACAACAAGATTCACACACTGGAACCTACACATCAAGATCCACACTGAAACTACACAACATAATCTACATTTGAATCATAATATGATCTTCACTTGAATCTTCACAATAGGATCAACACTTGAATTTTCACAATAGAATCTACATATGAATCTTCATGACAAGATCAGCACTTGAACAAAAGGATCTCTTAAATCATTACAATATTATCTACACTTGAATCTTCACAATATTATCTACACTTGAATCTTCACAATATGATCTGCACTTAAATCTTCACATCTTTTCTCAAACAACCTTCACACACACACACACACACACACACACACACACACACACACATGCACGTGCACACACAGACACATGCATGTGCACACGCACACACACACACACACACAAATACACACACATAGGCATGCACATTTATGCAACTCACATGACACTATTTTATTTTCATTATATGCTGCACATGCCACAGGCAAGCAAGGATATTTTGCTATTATTACAATTTTAATAAATGTTATAGCTTAATGCTATTTATTAAAAGTAATAATGTAACTACATGTATTAGACACAAAATGAGCCTTTAACAATGTATTTATTCTGCTGTTGTTGTGCACTACCATTTAAATTACTCAAGTGGATTTTAACTGGGAATACATTTTGTTAAGAAATCAACCACTTAACAAAAAAGTTTAAATTAAAAAAAAAATGTTTCCTACTGCCATGTCAGTGAATACCATCTCTATGGCATCATGGCAATTCATACTCAAACCAAGACAATGAAGTTTACATGATATACTAAGATCTGGTTACCAGTTTTGTTTTTCATCCATTTTATTGCAATTAAGGATTTCGTTATATTTGATAAAATCAAATATATTCATCAATGTAAATGAGTCTGCTGTATATGGGTGTAGTACTAAAATAGCTTTTATTAGATTCCATATATTTCTTACATAAAAGTAAAGTATTTATGCATTAAACTAGCTCTCCATGCAGTATTAGTAGTACTGAATGATTTAAAAAAATGAAAACTACAGTATATTTACACCAAACTAAGTGTGTTAAATTTATTTACACTTTGGCCAGTATAAAAATCAAATGCCCCTCCCAATGGCTATATTTTGGCCAGTAAAAATGAAACCTATTTTACTGTCAAATACAGTTTTAATTTACTGAATATCAATTGTATACAAATAGCATATAACTCTGAATGAACATATCAGGTAATATCAAAAATATTAATGAATAAAATAATTACTCGTGTTGAGGGGTGGGACCATTTGCTTCCTGAAGATTGACATTTCTTTGTTCAGTCAACTACATTCATTAATGATTAATTCAGTTGGGCTGTATACAAAAGCCAGGCTGGCAAAATATGGCTCTTGGGGAATATGTTTGACAACTCTAATTAAATCATTGAAGAAATGTTAGTCTCAAGAATGCTTCTTACCTGAAAGTGTAATACACATACACACTAAATCATCCCAGCAGTGAAAACGGTGTTCTGAAAGATGCTCCACATTTAAAAGTACACAATACACACATTAAATCGTAGTGTTACAAATAAAGTTTCTTATTTCTTAATAGTACACAGCACACATTAAATCATAACAAACAATATTAGTGTTACCAAATAATGTTTTTTATTTCTTAATAGGACACAGCACACACACTAAATTATACAAGCAGTTTGACTTAATAATGGATCTTTTTTCATAAAAGTACACAACACACACTGAATTATAGAAGCAGTATTGCCAAATAATGTTTCTTATTTCTTAAAAGTACAGTAAATAATACTGAATAATAGATATTATTTCTAATGCAAAAGTGACAATTTACAATGAGAGAACTGAAAATGATAAATAAATTCACATACAACTTAAAATAACCAAAGAACGATTTTGCAATATGAAATAAAAAAACACACAAACTAAGAAACAGCTATATTGGCAATTCTTGGTACATAATAAGATGCCAGGTTGTGTGTGTAATTTAAAAAAAAAAAAAACTAAGTCTGTTTATAAAATGAAAGGAACAGATTTTATCATTTGAAATTCCACTTACCACCCACCCACCCCATGAATTTATAAGTAACAGGTTATTCCTAAGTTGCCAATTTTTTTTAAAAGAAAAGTTCAGATAGTTAATGATGAAAATGACTTTAAAAATAAATATTGGACAAAATCAAGACACATATTTGTAAAGTTTATATCAATGTAGTGAATAACAATAATGTCATACAAATCTACATGTATAACAGTATGCACAAAATACTCAGTCATCTACAAGTGATTGATGCTTTATGTTTCAAAATTAGAATATACAACAGAACAAAGTTCACCCTCTTCACAGATTCAATTGCAGTAAAATTTCAGTTTTTTATTCTACCAGACAGAAATATGGTTTAGGGCAGTTGGTCAGATTTCTGTTAGCCTATATGGCTGGTGGTCTTTACAAACTCATCATGCAATATATTACAATTATATTACAATATATTTGTAAAATTTCTGGATTCTACATTTCAGTTAATTTTGAACATAAAATCTCAAAAGTAAATAAAAATAATTTTATCAGTACAATCATTCTAGTTGCTAAAACTGTGGTGATAACCAACCTAATGACTGAACAGGAAATATAAAATTTAAACATATTTTCATGATTTATCATTTGTAGAAAGATATTCACTTTTGGCATATGTATTTATTTTAATTTTAAGACCATCATTCTCGATTATCACTAGTGTTATTTAAAAAAAAATGTTTCTAACTATCGTTTGTCATTTATTTCTTAACACTCATGCACCATACATAATGGTATACCTCATAAGATGATAATATAGCATCACTATTTCTTCAACAGGGCAAGCTACAATTAATACTGTTACTTTCGAAAAGTACATGTGCACGTAAAACAAATAACCATATTTCTTCAGGTTCATTGATTATTTCGCTAAAATGAATCTGTCAAATTAACCATGTAAAAGTATTTCTTTTTAATGTTTTAATAGAAATTATTGCAATGCATCTGCATATTAGTGAAATATGATTACTCCATTAGCTACAACATTTATACATCGCACATTGAAGATCATACACAACACTGGTCATAGGGTATATTACTGACGACCACGTTTGTCCCCACCCCACCCCCCAAATCATTCTGTGTAGGTGCGTTTATGTGCGTGTGTAGTGGGTGTTTACTGTTGATGCACCCTTCCCTCCCTGCATTAGCAACTTAAATGAAAGAATCCACATTTACAAGAGTGGACCTCAGAGTAACTATTAAATAATGTTATAATTAGTTACAGATAGGCTATGGTCCAAACGACTCTGAATCCCCATAAATCGTACAATTTTGTTAGAGAAAAAAAATATGAATAAATAAACTAGAATATGGTACTATGTGCAATTATTTTATTAGTGATACGGCAGCGAAACTGAAGATTTAATTAAGTCAAATGCACGCAAGAGACCGTTCTAACTCTTATTCCAAGTGTGTTGCGATACTTTAATATGATGTTCGATGCCAATCCATCGGTATTTATGACAAGCACGAAAGGGAAACAACTCTTATAATTTCCCACCGACGTAGCATCTCTATCACCATGGCGGGAGCAGACGATTTCCTCTCCAAGGTGGCAAATTTTGATGAACATCTGACTACTATAAATTCAAAAGAACTTCGTAAAAAATTTATTGAAAATTGGCTATATCTGAGGGATATGCCAAACAATTTCCGTGTACCCGACTTTAAGCAAGGTAAACCTAGTGTAGATTTTAAAAATTTATTGTTAATATGAGTCATTCTGCCCATCCTTATGACCAGTACATATAATTTTTTCGTATTTTAAAAAATAATTAACATGTGATTTTTATCATCACTGGTTTAGCCTTATTAAATCCCGAATGCTTGTGATAATTGTTAGATTGATATTAGCAGTAAAAGTCGCTTTTCCTTTAGGCAGTGTCTATGGATACGGACCTTGATTTTGCAAGTATTTTAAAATTCGTGTTAGCAATTGCACTTATCAAATGCAATTATGTATAATAATTAATAGCAATAAATTCATCATTACTTTTGTAATAATATTTTGTTATGACATACACATATCCATAAATTGCATATTTAATTTATGTTTATGTTTTGGGTATATATTGAATTTTTTATCAGTCCCTTGATAGACCCCCCCCATCCTTGGACACTTTATGGACAGCTACTCAGTAATAAATCATTAAGATGCAGAAGCAAAATTTATACGCCATACAAACTAATAAAGTCTTTGTTACAGTTGAAATGGTTGAATATTTAGCTTTAATAATTTAAATTTGAATTAAAGATAGCAATAAATCTAGATTAACCAATTAAATTTAAGCATTGATAAATTGGAGTCCTTTTTAGTTGGTACTTTTAAACAGATTCTGTGAATGTTGCACCATATTTGCACCATATTGCAACATATTTGCACCATATAAAATAATTGTCATTAAAGTTAAGTTTTGAAGTAATTATACATTTAATTTATCTTTTCATTTTATATGTACAGGTTTGGACTGGCTGAATGTGAGTAAACCACTAACATTTACATCAGGTACAAGTGACAATTCTCTTCAAGGCAAATTAGTGATACTGGATTTTTTCACTTACTGCTGTATAAACTGTATACATGCACTGCCTCAGTTGCATCACCTAGAAGAGAAATATTCAATTAAAGATGGTTTGGTGGTTATTGGAGTCCATTCTGCCAAATTTCTAAATGAGAAAGTGAGTTCCCTCTTTCAATCTCTTTCCCCATTGCTCTGTTTGTTTCTTCTCTCTGCCACTATCACAAACACACTCATATGCATTGACAACATCATGTAAACATCTTTAATTCTCAATATGCTAATGTTGATTCAGATCTGATATAGAAGGAATATATAATAAATTATAGTTATATACTCTCATAGCAGACAACACTAGTATTATAACTCAGAACAAAAGGTGATAAACTGTGAAGTATATGTTGTATTGATGACTTGATTGAAATTACATCACCATAGTGATTACATTAGCTATATCATAATGGTAGGTATGATATAATGTTTTAATGAGTTTTATTACTTGTAATATCATAAATATCAGCAGATATAATCAGTACTAAGTAAATTTTGAACCTTAGCCACCATTTCAGATCTCTTCTGTAAAATTTTTGCTTGCAACTTAGGACTCACAATGTGCTGATGGGTCACAATTGATTTTGATTCTCAGTTCTATAGTTTCTAATTATTTCTTTGTGACAACCCTGCTCTATTTCAAACCAATTCAAAACTATAATCATTCATTTTGCATCCAAATCTAATATCTTTTATATAATAAAATAATTTATATAATAAACAGAATTTCTGACATGTTAGTACGAATTATAAATGTAAACTGATCAGATACTTCATATGCTACTTTATTTAGCACTAGTAGTAGTACTTCTGTTTACTTCCAGTGTCACATTAAATTAATAATTTTCTTTTGTGATTCACATTTAACTGTTCTAGTAAAAGAATAATTCTTTTATGACCCACATTTAATGTCTAGTGCTGGTACTAGTTCTTCGGTTGACTGTCAGGGTTACGTTAATTAAATTAATAATTTTCTTTTATGATCCACATTTTACTGTTCTAGTGCTGGTACTTCTGTTGACTGTCAGCATTACATTGAATTAAAATAATTTTCATTTATGATCCACATTTGCAGGTGACAGCTAACATCCTGAGTGCAATATTGCGCAATGACATCACACATCCTGTTGTGAATGACAGTGAAACATACTTGTGGCAGAAGTTATCTGTGTCTTGCTGGCCAACATTTGTCATCATTGGACCCAGTGGCCAGGTGAATATTATAATTATATCATTAATTGTGTTTACTAATGTTGTCAATTGTTATTGTTAGACTCATTGGCCAAGTATTGTATATCTTATATATATTTGAGTCATTCTCTGGACAAGTGTACCACATAGAGTAGGTCCATTTGAAATGTGTTGTCTTAAAAATAAAATGTTGAAATATTAAGTGTTTATTTTCTACACATTCAGAATTAATGTGAGAGATAAATAAGATATTTGCATGCATTTGTGCTTATTTTGTAATTATTTGTAATACAGATTTATGAATTGAAAATGGTGAGTCTTTTTAATGACATGTTTATATATTGCTGTTTTAAAAAAACTTTTATTGTGATATATTAACTCAAGAAACGTATTGTGTCAAGGTGTTCTTTGTAGTGATAATTCGTTGAAGCAACAATCTAGACCCCTTTTATCTTGAAATGGCCACTTTTGGGAAGAAATAAAATTTTGAAAAGGCATTAACTTTGTAATACTTAGTTTCCATATAAATCAGATCCAAAACTTTTATTCTGTTATCAAACATCTGCCTGTCGTGCATAAATGCTTTGTGCTATATAAGCAAACAATGCAGTTGCAATATTCCTACATACATTTTATTTCAAATTTATTTGTTATATTCAGAAATATTTAGCTTTAAGAAAACTAATTTGCCTTTTTTTTGTTTCAGCACATGCCAAATTTAATTATAAATTCATAAATATAAAATAATGATGATAATATCACTACTTCTCATATTTTTCAAAGGTGCCATATTGCAGAAAGACAACTCATTTCATTTTGTCTTGATATGATGATTTTAATTACCAAATAAGGAAAAATAGCTCTTGTTTCCATCAAGATCACATTGTTATGAAAGTAATTGCAACAAAATATTTGGAGTCTGACTTTTTAAAACAGCTAAGATTTCTGATACTTGCTATATATTTTGAATAAATTGAGTAATGTACTAATATCATAAATAAGTGTGTATAGCTTAAACCTAAGTGAATAAGGGTAGAAAATTCTGTGAATTATATATAAGAATTTATACAAATAACAATTAGATTTATTATGTTGTTTTTTTAAAAAAAGCTATTTTTAAATAGACACTTTGTTTATTACTTAATATTATGTTCACTATATAAATACTTAGTTCATTTTATGTTTAGTTGAGAGAAATAGAGCTTATGATGGATCATACTCTTTATCACTCGGAAATGAATTTGTTTCCACATTACGAAGTTATAGTTCTAAAACCCATTTGAACAAATATGTATCCACATTAAGTTAATATGTTAGGTTAATAAAGAAAATGTCAGTTGCAAAGAGATACTTAGACGGCTTGTTTTTAAAAAATATTTTTGTCTTATAAAACATACCTCAAGTCTAATTTCTCTATTGCACCAGAAACATGATGTTTTTCTTTTCTTTTTTTTTAAAAAAAAAATTCAAATTTCTGCAGCATCAACATTTTTACAATTTTTGTTTTTAAAAAAAAATTTTTTAGTGAGCATTAAACCTTATTGTAGACTTTAAATAACTAGATTTGATCCACTTTATTTTTTGCACTTAATATCACAAAATCACTGAAGATAGTGATGTTGAAGTAGTGATTACTTTATAAAAATACAGTATTAATGCTGCGTTGATTTTGATGTTTTTTCAGTGGATAGAATTTAAAAATCACTCTTAGTCTTACATAATTAACTGTGACATAGTTAATGAGATTTGTTGTATTTTTACCTAAATATTTATCCTGAATTACCTCATGTGGTACAGGTGCTGGATTACATTGTTGGAGAGGGCTGCAGTGATATACTGTTTGAGTTTATTGACATTGCCTTGATTCACTACAAAAATCAGAAGCAGATAAGCTCACACAATCTGCCCATAGAACTAGAGAAACATCGCCAAGTGGGAAAAGTCCTGTACTTTCCTAGCAAGGTGCATTTTATCCCACACAGAGACCAGTTGGTGGTGTCTGACACTGGAAACCACAGGCTACTCTTGCTGGATGCTGCTACTGGTGTAGTAATGGCAAGTTTTTCAAAACTACATATAGAATTTTGTGAAATTGATGAAAAGTGCAATCACATTTTTATTGATCATACTTTTTCTGTACTTTTATAGTTACTGAGGAAAATTACCTGTATTTTGAATTGTAATTTATAACTGTGCTGCATGGATGGTTAAATGCAACTTAGATGTTGGTGTCATGTTTCACATTTATTCTACCTGCATTCAGAGCTTCAATATTGTTTAAGGGGAGAAAGAGGAACAAAAACATGATGTGACTAGGCCAAGGCCTGCCACATACCACTAGAGTATAAGTAGTAAGGGGTCACTAACCGCATACAGTAATTATCCACTATATTGAAGATCAGGGTTGGGGTGGGGAACTTCCAGACACTTTATTATTTTATTAAAATATCTTTTTTCCCCTCACTTGACTTTAATATATTGATGACAGGAGCTAAAGTAAAGAAAATTTATTTGTGCACATGTTATTACAATTCAGAACAAACAAACAAAAATGTCTTTAAAAATTAATTTTCTCTTATCTACTAGGAAGTAATTGGTGGTAAAGAGAAAGGGTTTTGTGATGGCAGTTTTCATGAGGCAAAATTTTCTTCACCCCAAGGTGTATCAAGTGTGGGTAACTACATCTTTGTGGCTGACACAGACAATCATGCTTTGAGACAGGTATACTACATTTCTTTCTAGTATTATTTATGTTCAGCAGTAAAGCACTAACAATGAAAGAAACTTCACAAATGAGTTTCTTGCATAAGTGTGCTGCAGCTTTATTTAATTTTGATAATTTAAAATCTTAAAGGCAACCATTTAAATACTGTCTCAAGAAAGCAATGGACATTTTAGAAACGAATAATATACTTTTTCTTTCACTTTATATCATTGTGAAATGCCAACCATGATACTTCCCACCGTTTTAGTCTGAGATTAATCCACCTGTAGTAAATCAGCATGTTTGACTGATCAGCGTAAACTCCAAATGTCTTCCTTGGGAATTTATTTTTAGTTAATTGACGTGATTTTTATCATATTAGTTCCTTGTATTTTGTTTTAAAATTTGTGTGCTTGCGCACTGCTACAAAGAATAAAGTTTAGTTTACTTGAAATCAGAATTGTTATATGTTAATATATTGTCAGTAGTAGTATAGTGCTGTTTATTTTGTATGCAAAATGTAATGCATTTTCAGTGCAACATTGTATTTACATATTTTATATAAAAAGTTTCTAGACTTGAAAGTTTTGTGTTAATGGTAAAGTAAAAAAGAATATTATTTATTTTGTATAAATAAAATTATTTTTATAAAGAATATTAATTGTCATTGTTTATGCAATATTTTCATATCAATTATTCTTTTATTTTTGATCTGTACATATTTTTTAATATTTATTTTTGGCTTTTAACATTTTTAATTTTTTAGTAATGATCTATTAATAACACACTGTACCTTAAATACTTTACTAGTACTACTAATTTAATTTAAGCAATTCTGACACAGATAATAATAATACATTTTCAGTATTAAACAGCTATTATTAAAGAAGGGAAATGTAAACATAGTAAAATTGATGCTTTTAGCCTGTAGATACATAATTCAAATGAAAATGAATATTGTACATTTCTTAATTTCTTCATGTATGAATTGTGTGATGTTCACTCCAGAAATACATGAATCCCTGGTTTGAACATCTTGTCTACAGTTTGAATGTTTTCTTTAATAATCATAAAGCAATTTGATATAACAGCTGTTGAAGGTAAAATGATCTTTTGTGTAGTGTCATGTCTTCAGATCAGCAGTACTGACATACTTTATGATGAACATATATTTAATATATATATCACTATTTATCCAGTTATTTTAATTGTTAGATAGATATGGTCACCTGCCAGGTGAAAACTTTAGCTGGAACTGGAGAACAGGGACAAGACAAGGAAGGTGGACAGAAGGGCACTTACCAGTCACTTTCCTCCCCATGGGATTTAGCTGTTGGTATTTCACCAGGTAAAGACACTTTCTGCTGATGTCCATTGACTGACCAATCATTTAGCTAGTATTTTTTTCCAAGAGTTAAGTCTTAAAATGCAGTCTGTCTAGTTTTTTCACTAGTTATTTAGTACATTTTCAAGAGATAAGTCTTATATGCAGTCTTTCTATTCATTAGTCATTTAGCTAGTATGTTTCAAGAGATTAGTCTTAAAATGCAGCCTGTCTATTCACTAGTTATTTAGCTAGTATTTTATCAAGAGATTAGTCTTAAAATGCAGTCTGTCTATTCACTACTTATGTAGCTAGTATTTTCTCGAGATATATACTTATTGCAGTCTGCCTGTTTACTGATTAGTGAGATTTCTTCCTTGAAGAAGACACTTGCTATATGACTTTTCAGTGAATGTATATCTGCGAAAAAATCTAGTAAATGCTAAATATAAGCTAGTGTTTTCTTCAAGAGATAAATCTGAAATGCAGTCTGTCCATTCACTGACTAGTTATTTAGCTTGTGTTTTCTTGAAGGAATATCTTAAAAGTTCAGTATTGTCCATTTGTTGACAACTTATTGAACCACAATTTTCTTTAAGAGAGTTTTTAACAGTGCAGTCCTGACCATTGTATGATACCCATGTAAGAATATATTTAAATAAATTACTTTTACTTAAAAAGCAATCTGGATGTAATTGGAAATTGTCCATTTATCAGAATTTGTATACAGATTCGATGATTAAACTTTCAAATTATAGTTCATAATATTTTCTTTATTTCTAAATGGAAATGATAATTAAGACTTATTACATAAATTATCAAGTCATTTTTCTTCCAATCATGAATTATTCAGACACAATTTATTATAGAATGCTGAAGATTTAATATTTTTAATTTGATATTGCTTGACACCAGTTGGACTGATTAGCTATTAGCTACAGACGTAAAAGTATTTCCTGCACATAAAGGAAAAACAAAATACCTAAGAAAACTATGATTTCACCTCGTTAATTGTATATTTGACATAAGTAGAAAAAGATAATTTCTGATTGCAAGTTTGAGCATTTAGATTCCATAACTTTTCATAAGAAGATGTTTTCATTACATTACTTTGTTGCATTTTGAGAATAGAGTTTCAGTGTCTACAATCTTAAGTCCATGTAACACACTTACATGTAGTGTGCAATACATGGTATGTGATGAAATGGTGTCTTCGCTACCGCAGCAACCATATTATGAGCACTATCAATAACAGTGGCTTGCAACTTGTCAGTAAATTGTCATTCTACCGCCAGGTTTATGTAAATTTCAGCAATGCTTTCTTCTAAATGATATTCCGTTACTCCAATACAGTCCAATGTAACTGATTAGACTAATCGCTGTCAATCCAATGTGCTGTTACACTGCATTAGGATTCATTTCTGAGAGAGGTCCAAAAGTCACTCGTAATTGCAATTGCTCTGGCACTGCTGACCTTCATTTTCAGTCCAAGGCTTTTCTCTTGAAACATTCTATCAATAATGCTGTTTATATTTTGTCCGATGGGCAACTCGTATTCATAATTCTGAAGTGTGATGCGTAACACCTGTTGAAGACCAGAATCATTAACTACAGATATTGGTTGACCATTTTTACTGACAATCCAATGGGCAATACTATTTGTAATATCAGTTTTGAGCTTGGCACTAACTGGCTTGTCATGCCTCAATACAAATTGGCTTAATGATATTTGTTTCTAGTTTTTTGTTTGTTCACCAACAGTCTTCGACAACAGCGTGTTATATTTTGCCAGATGTGTATGCTGTAAATTGTATGTCGACGTATTTGAGCCACAAAAGGTGAAGACTTTATCACAGTGAAAACAGTATACCTTCTCACCATTAATAACTTTGTAGTTATCGTCTACTTTAAAATCAGAATGGTCACGCAATTTACCTTTAACCGGTTTATAATCTTTCAAATTAGAATTAGCCATTTTGGCAATAAAAAATAATAACAAATAAAAACTTCTGGTGCAGCTAAATATCGACATTGCTTCAGTAAGTAAGAAAATTAGTTGAAATTTAATCGTCACAAAATAAATTAATCGATAAAATTTCTTAGCGATTAATTGGAAGATTAATCATTAAAATGGACAACCCTAGTTTTTAATAATTAATTGATATTTTTATCCATGTATTATACCACATTAAAATATTGTCCCTGAAAGTGTTTTTTTTTCTACATTTGTGCACACAGAAGGTAGAGAACCTGATACTTTGTATTTGGCCATGGCTGGCACTCATCAGATCTGGGCTTATTTTCTGCAAGATGTCACCTGGTGGAAAAACAAGTAGGTCTCTGTTATGAATATGAGTGAACTGGTTTCAGATGATATTACATAATTCAAGACTGCTTCCCCTTAACTGAACAAATTAATCATACTCATAAACCTATGTTTTATTATTTTAAAAAATAAAAATTTCAAAATCCATCTAATGTACTAATCATAATGTATAGCTTGGATACATATCTTGATAGTCTGTAGTAGTCAAGATCAAAATCCATACAAATCTACTAATGAAAATGCATTGCTAAGATACATATCTAGATTGTCTGTAGTATTCAAGTTCAAAATCCATACAAATCTACTAATCAAAATACATTGCTTGGATACATATCTAGATAGCCTCTACACTGTTGAAGGAGCAAGGAAAACAACTCTGGGCTAGTTGGGCAATGTAAAAATGACAGAGTTTTTGGTGCATGTAACAAAAATATACTATTTGGTACACTTAGCAATGACAGACTAATTTGGTACTTGCAACAGTGATTGACTTTTTGGTGATTGTAACAACAGATTTCTTTTTGGTACATTTAACCAGGACAGTCTATTTGGTACATATAACAGCAACAGATTATCCTTGATACCCACTTTCCTTATTCAATGACATTCTAACTGTAAGAAAAATTTAAGTTTAAAGTGAAACAAGTATTTCACTTGTGAACAGTTCTGCATTTTCAAGCAAGCTGTATGATGATTATGTAAACTTTATCACCATGTAGTTGAGCTTATGCAGGAAAATTCCTAAATCCATGTAAAATGAGTATTTTACAAAGTTTCAGATAAAGAAAAAGCTTGAAAAACATAGCTCCAAATGTGATATATTGCAAATCAGCATATTTACAAAGTATTATTGGAATGTAACAATTATTTTTATCAAATATAAAATCAGAAATTGTTTTTCTCTTTCTTTTGAATTTTATTTTTGTTATCAAGTGTAAATAGTTACACACGAAATAAAACATCTTGTGTATTTCATTGTAAATAAACTTTAAATAATAAGGCATTGTTATTAGTAATGTATGAAGATTGCACATGTAAATGTATTTGATTAGTGAAATGATTTTAAGAATTATGTAACTAGCCTTGTCTCAGATTTGGTTCTGCTGTCATTTTAAATAATTTTTTGTCTTGGGATTTTATTTATTATCTACAACACAAGTATAAATTCTTTCGTTGCTCTCAAAAACTGAATGAGTTTTTAGAAAGTGATAAATTAGGTTGTTTATTACCCAATTTGGGGCATTACTCTTTCACACAGTGATTAGTCAAACATACTACTTTCCAACTCATACACTCCCTAGGGGGATGGAGGAGATGAAAATGATGATATTCAAAATGAAAATAAAAGTAGATATACAATTCTTATGTGGTAAATGGCACCGCTTTCAACAACAATAATTCACATACGACATAGGCATGTATTTAAACATCATATTAAAGTTCATATTATACAAAGTGAATATAACAATGAGTCCAACAAGAATAGATTAAATGTTCTTATTCTTAACAGTTCTAGATGAGCGTTTACCTTTTATTTAATTACTCACTTAGTAATGTCAGTGTTCGAAGAGAGGTGACATAATCTCACATGTCACTCATAAGGGGTACTTCAAAGAGGAGATGATGCAATCATTGCATCGCCCAATGTCGCATGCATAAGCTGTCTTGAAAATTGAACTTTTCACTTTGCCAGGAGGTATTGAAGCAAGTTGCCTCATCGCTTTAATACTTGGCAGTCGACGGATGAAAAAACTGGTGGAAAGAGATATTTCCAACTCTCCTTAGTAAAATCTCTGTATACGAAACTTCACTATAAATGAAGTAAGATGTCTTCATGTAAATCCTCATTTTCATCATGAAAATATAAGTCTCTCTTCCTCCCTTATATAGTCTTACTAAGATCCTCAAAAGCTTCTTGAACTTTTATGTCTTGTGACATAATTTGTCAAGGCACACTTTTTATTTGCATGCACCACACTCACTATTGGCAAACTTTACTGCACATCATCATCTAACTTGTAAACATGCGTCATTCACACATAGATGAATATAATTGGATTCACTCAACATATATATAATTCTCCATAAATATATATGTACATGCATGAAATGAGAACACACACTGTGTCTATAAACATCTAAGTAAATGAAACTTTAGGTGAACAATTTTAAAAATCACATAACATATATGTATCATGTATGACCGCTGTCAAAAACACGAATTTTGACAGGACAGGATTCCTCCCCTAGTCCGTTCGCAGTTTTACATCGTGAAATAAAATATAGTTTTGACTTCCACACTTTTCCCATGACAATCAGCAATTGTAAAGGGTAGGTGATATTAGAACTTCAGCTTTTGTCAAACTGACTGCACAGTTTACAGTGAGAGAATGTGTAGCAATAAATAAACAAAAGTTACAAATGCTAATAGTAATCAGCTGTGGCTAATTTATGAAAAAGACAAGAAAGTGGCTAACTTAAATATAGAAACAATGCATAGATTATGCATATTTAAGAATAAAGATAATTGAAAAATAAATAATTATTTAACTTGTGTAACTTAAACTAAAAAAGTACGAAATACAAATGATGGAATTTCAGTTTTACTGGCTTTTTCTCAAAAGACAATATTTCATATTCCATCATGATTGATGAATTAAGAGAAGACTCAATTTTGTAAAAAATAAAGAATTAAAATGCATGTCCTCATAGAAGTGTGACTTCTAAAACAAAAGATACAATTACTCCTGAAAAATTATGTACATAAAAATCCAAAATCTGCATCCTATGCTTAAATAAATAAAGCTTGTGATACATTAAAAATAAAGTAGCCTGCCAAGAAATAACAGAAAATTTTAATAAAACTCTGAATAAAAGATTTTTTGTTGTTGTTAAAACAGTATTTCACTTGAAAGTTGTTATCAGTACCTTAGTGAGAGCCATAAATATATAATTTACCTTCTTTATCATACTGATGAAAAATTCTATTGATCTTGGCCTGCTTGTTTTGTAAGCTTTGTGTGATGCATCAATTCCATATAATTCCATATAATTCATAATTCATAATTTTCCTTGCCATATTTAGCTAAAAAATCATATTTGCACAATGAGAAAAATACTTGCTCAATTCCTTGGGAACTTTTCTGTAGTCATCCTTTAAAATAATTTTTTCTTCTCTATTAAACTTGTTCCTGTACTTTTTCGTTTGATTTTTTGGGTGATCCCAGTTTAATGTGAGAACTTCAGAATAAAAATAAAGGTGTACTGAATGAAAATATTGCCATGTATTCAGATTGCACACTATGCTGGAAATATCAGTCCCACTGAATTGTGTGATCAAGTGCAAACAACTTTTTCTCTTTATTTATGGGAGGATGAGCATAATTGCTAGACCTCTTGCTGTGAGTTTTGCCCAAAAGTCAGGGACCCCCGCAAAAAACAGGAGTTGACAGTTAAGTAATTAATGAATGATTTTATGCTTTCTCATGTTATAAATAGGTGTTGTGACTTTGCCATAATGTTGTGGAAATTGATTTCTATCATGAATTATTAATTAATTGTCTATCATTTTGAGTTAGTGAAAGTGTATCTCTGTGACTTAAGGAAAGTCTGCAAATTAGATATTCTTCTACAGCATGATTTTAGTATTTCATAATTGTTCAATTGTTCTTGGTTTGTGCAGAAAATATGCAAAGGATACTTGTCTGAGGCTTGCAGGAAGTGGAAAGGAAGAGAATCGTAACAACAGTTACCCAGAGAAGGCAGGTTTTGCTCAGCCATCGGGGCTGGCTGTGTCGTCACCATCAGGGTTAGGGACTGTGTTTATTGCGGATAGCGAGAGCTCCACAATCCGTGAGATGAGTACCAAGGATGGCTCTGTAAAGGCTTTAGTTGGCGGGGACATAGACCCATATGTAAGTTACCTCTTTGAGTTTGTGTGTTAATTTTTGAGAGTGTACACACAAGATGTGTTTGAAGTGTTGAAAATCCACTTATAAGTGCTTCATTGGGTTACTTATTTTTGTCGTTGATAGTTTTGTGATTTTAAACATAACTAGCTGCAATCTGCAATAGTCAATTTAATATTAATTTTAAAATGAAATTATATGAACGTTTTTCACAAGATAAATATTCTTCACTTGACCAGAATTACTTTAATTATTAAAAAAAAACCATGTTACTCAACCATAAGGAAATATTTTGTTGTTTCATGTGTTATACTACCTTGCAGGAAATAATTTTAGTTTATTTTGTATGTTACATTTATAGCAGATATTATTTTTTGTGCTTTATAGTCATTATAATCATACATACTAGTTTTAATTTATTATAAGGTTACCTATAGGTCCCATATTTTTTTAAAATAAAAAGTCTTTAGCTTTGTGATGTGATGCCTGTGAATTATGCACACTGATATTCTGAACATAGATGCTTTAACAAAGAATAAAATAAATATATATATATTTTTTATTATCTTGTTACATAAGGTATTCACACACACACATACACACACACACACACACACACACACACACACACACACACACACACACACACACACACACACACACACACACACACACACACACACACACACACACTATCATTGCATAAGCTAAGGATAACTTTTATTTTATGCAAATTATGTCACAAACTCATATATTTCATATATTTTAATAATCATAATTGCATAAAACATCTTAAATATGAAATATGATTTATAAAACAACTGTAGTTACACTTAAAAAGTACTAGTAATTAAACACATAACATCTTAAATTTTGTGTAATCGCACTGCAAAAATCCAGACCAATTTTACAAAGCCAAAGCACTATTTAAAGTAAAATTATCACAGAAACCTTTCTGAAGATGAGCTACTCTTTTAATTAAAACATTTGTATGTAACAGTAATTAATCACTTAATCAGGGGAGATGAAAACATAAACTAAGTTCAGTATTATGAAGCATTGTATAGATGACTCTGTGCAACGTTGTGCTTGCAAGCAGCAGATGACAGTTTCATGGCACATTTATTTTGATTAGCCATAAAAATGATATAGGACCACCATAGTGAGTAGATGTCTTAGCTCCCAGTTCAGAGGCAAGTGGTTCATTATCTCAGCAACGAATGATTAATCTGTATACTAGCTAAATTTAAGTGTTGCTATGGGTGTTGCCAAGATCTTTGTAGTGTTACACCTCTTGTTTGCCATTGGACTGTTTCTGCACCAGTCTGGTCTTAATTAGTTTCAGCTAATATGAAAGATTGGTTGTCTGATTCATTTTGCTGCATTTTCATCATCTCTCTTGACAAATACATCACTTGTAATAGCATTTCATCATCATTTTGCTGTTCCATTAGAGGCACCGCTCTCTGCTATATTTTTAATCATAATCTGTCATGGATCATCACCAGTTTTGTCATTGCTATCTTCGTACTCTTCCTAGATTCATTGTTTTCATATATTTAAGAAATCTTGATTATCACACCATGTGATCCCAGCACCTTTTTCTACATTTATTAGCCATATGATATACTAAAATTTCATTTTGAGATATTAAAAAAAATAAAGACTAAAATATACATAACGTTTACCACAATAGGCATAATTTAAAAATCTGCAAAAAGGTTACTAGACAGTTTTTCTTATATAAATTTGATTTGAAAATAATTCCGCTTAGCATATCACTTGAAAACTGTATTTAAAGTAATTTTTGCTATTGTCTAATATTATTATTAAATTATTTTTATTATTTTCATATTTGTTGTGGCTAGGATTGTGGATTGTATTCATTTTTTTTATAGAAGTATGGCAGATATTCTATATTATTACTGTGATTGTATGTATTTATGTCTGTTTAATGAATATAAATAGTGTATGTTATGTGTGTGTGTTTTTTATCTTTTGTGCAGTATAATGCTGGTGACAACTAACAGGGGTGCACAAACTTTATAGGCCAGCGGGCCAAATTTCCAATTGCATGGAGGGCCACAAGTCAGATTGCACATGGATGGCTCA
The DNA here is from genome assembly GCA_028829895.1 of Sinotaia quadrata. Taxonomy (NCBI): domain Eukaryota; kingdom Metazoa; phylum Mollusca; class Gastropoda; order Architaenioglossa; family Viviparidae; genus Sinotaia; species Sinotaia quadrata. The sequence goes on along the minus strand of CM054180.1, from coordinate 51,952,769 downwards.
GTAGAAAAAAACCAACACAAATAATGAAATAAAATCCTCCTCAGGCCGCATGTGGCCACGATCTGCGGTTTGTGCACCCCTGTTATAAGGTGTAGAACATTAAAAGTAACATTGGGACAATGATGACATGGTTATCTCCCTTTTTATAACGGCATTGAACATACTGGACCCTTGACAAATCGCTTATGCAACTGTAGAATGTAGTTTTCTCATTTTTTTAAAAAAAAAAGGTCTTTATTAAAAAACATTCTCTATATCTATTCCAGAACCTCTTTGCTTTTGGAGATGTGGATGGTATCGGCACTGAGGCTCGTTTACAGCACCCCCTGGCAGTAGCTCTTTTATCTGATGATGGAACATTGCTGGTGGCAGATTCTTATAATCATAAAGTATTCAAACACTTTCTTAATTAAGGTTTAAAAACACACAGTTTTAACATAGTTTAATGTTATATATAAAAAGTAATTATTGTCATTAAAAATGCTATTCTACATTTTCTTCTCCTATTTCTTATAATAGCCATTAGTTGTAAGCATTGGAGTAGAAATGAATGTTCATGGACTCATATAATATGCTCAGTTTATGCTTCTAGCCTCAGTTTTTATTCTTTAAGTTTTCATTCCAAGAAGTGATCTCACTCTATAATTCCATTTTCAAAAAGTACAATACCAATTCAGATTTTATGAAGCAGCAATTTTTCCTCCTTAATCTATATTTAGACATTTTTCTTATGATAACTCTTATAAATATGTTGATTTCTAATACAAACATTTTGCATTTAACAAATAGTTTATATAGTTTCATAGTTTAATAATAGTGTTGTGGACAACCACAACATAGATGATCACCCTATTTATTTAAGTTATAATTCCATATTAACGATCAATTAGTTTGTCTCTTTGCCTTATTAACTCCATTGTAATATAGTTCTGCTTGCTTGTGTATGCAACCAAGCTGACAAACTATCACTAATGATTCCTAAAAATATGCAATATGGCTATTGAAAGAATCTTATTGCTTTTAACAGTTTTCACACTTAGTAAGGCATGACCAAAATCCAGTGTCCATAACTTTTCAAGGGGGTTGTGTTTTTCTATATGAACAAAGTTAAATATTATTGAAAAAATACAAGTATGTTAATATTATTTGAAGAAACAAAGTTTAAAAGTTATTCATAAAATACATATAATATTTTTATTAAATGTAATTTTATAGAGTGGATTTGTTTCATCACAAATAATGTTTTTAAATAATGGATTAACTTACTGGAAATTAATTTGCTGTTATAAAAATATTTTTTATGATTTTTTTTCCCCAGATCAAAATTGTGAACATTCCTGAAAAATATTGTAGAACATTGCTGGGTACAGGAGCACCTGGCGATTCTACTGGTAGCAGCCCTGCACTGATCCAGTTGAATGAACCAGGAGGACTCTGCATTGATAACAAAAGACAACTTCTGTACATTTCTGACACTAACAACCACTGCATCAAAGTGTTTGATTGGCAATCAAAGATTACTACAAAGGTAATGTAATGCTCACGATCAACACTTAACTCTGCCTGACTAAAACCATGAATTTGTGGTATTTATGAACCCAAAAAGTAATATGGATGATAAACATCATGTTGGCTTGTCAGAATCTCCCATGGTTTACCACTGACATTTAACAAAAAAAGAAAGACTATACAATCATATTAAGATGAAATTACACAAAATTAAATGATAAGAATTAACAACAAAGAAATAACAAAGATTTCTATTAATTTAAAAAATAGATAGAAAGGTTATTCATGATATCAGCCCAGTTAACTATATGTACATGGAATTTAGTCCTGCCTTGTTTCTAAAATTTGCACTTAATGCATATATTCCTTTATAACTGTTCACAAAAATATATTTATTGAACTGTTCATTATTCCCTCTCTTTGTTTTCCAACTTTCTTATGAAAAAAAAATCACTAAGTATATTCTTAGTTACTGTTCAATCTGTCTATTTCCAGATCACAGATGTGTAGATCTCTTTACTAGAGACTATTTAGAATTGTAACACACACATTGCCACACTGCCAGAAAGTCACAGATGTATACATATCTTTGCTAGAGACTTTAATTAAGGATTGTAATGAACATTGCCTCGCTGCCAAGAAGCTGGTTGCTTCTTCTCTTTTACTTCACAATAAAAATGTGGTCATGTATAATTACTTTTCAGTCTTCTTCAGTCTTCACAATGAGAGCCACACATTAAATGAATAGAATACATTGTTGAGGCCTTGCAAATAATTATTTATGGTTTTCAAACATTTTTTTCTTTACAGTATTAACAGTTGCATGTGAAACTAGGGATTAGCCTCCTGTGTTTAATATTTCACTACACTAAATCTGCAAAAATTAGTTTGTTAAATACATTTTTATAAATACAGTATCATTTATACTAGTGGTCCCCAACCTTTTCATCGCCGCCGGGGACGTTGATTGTTTATATTTTAGATTGTTTTGATTTAATAATTTTAATTTAATTGTATTTAAACGTGCCTTCAAATTAAAATACAGTTACACCAAAAAATGAATATAAAGTGATTTAACATTTTAACTCACTAGAACGCTAAATCAGCGAGAACCCTGAGCTTGTTTCTTTGCAATGAGACGGTTCCATCTGGGGGTAATAGGAGACAATTACACCCGAAGTGAGTTGCTTATGTCCATCCGTTGTTTTGTTTTGGTTGCTGTCACTGCAGAAAACCCCGCTTCACACAAATAGGATTCGGAAATGGCAATACGGATTTAAGTGCTGTGGTGGCCGTTGTTGTATTGGCAGGTGAGGGGGTTTACAGAGCCCAGGATAATACCACATCGTCTGTACTTAGTGTGTATGTGCGCCCAGGATGTTCACTCCCCACCCTGTAATGTTCACTTGTGGTGTTGTTGTTGTTGATGTCCCCGGTATCCGTTGGGCTGTATGTAGGTGGGTGTTGGCGGCAAGCATTAGTTGAATTAGATCTGCAATGGGGTGGTTATAATATCCCCACTGCATGTGATGTTGCTCCCTGTGCTGCCACCATTGTTGTTGTTGTCGTCGGCGGTGGTTGTTGTCGCAGCGCTGCCGTTGTTATTGTTGTGGATTCTGTTGTTGTGGCTGTAGTAGATGATACTGTTGTTGTCGTCTGATGTGTTGTGGCGGGTGCCTTCTTTTTGATTTGGGTCTCCGTTCTGTAGTGTTTCCTCATGTGTCTGTTCTGGTTGTCTTTTTTGCAGTCCCTGGTGGTGACTCTGGCTGTGGATTGGGGGCAGTTGGTTTAGTCATTGTTGTTGTTTCTTATGGTGTAGTTGGAGCGTTGTCGACTTCTGTTTTGGTCTGTGCGTCAATTGTCTTCACTTTTTCTGTTTGTATTTTTCTTTTTTGCGTCTTGATATGTACCATTTATGTGCTGGAGATTTTTTGGCGTTTCTTCTTATTTTCGGTGGTAGTTGTTTTAATTTCTTTTTCTTTGCTGATAGAGCTTGTAGTCTAAGTTTCCTTATTATCTGTTGTGGGTTTTGGAGTTTGCGAGAATGCCTGGCTGATTTCTTGTTTTGCTGTTTGAGTTGAATTCACTTTGGCCGTAGATGGAATTTTCCAGATGATGTTGGTGTTTATTCCACTTTCTCTTGTAGTGGCTTGTAAATTTCACGTCAAGAATATTTATAAAACATATGGGAACATTTCCCATCATATTACAGTGATATAATATTGGCGAGCCGATATGAGGCTGTGCCACAAGGAAATAACAGGTATCTCATGTAAACATGTGTTGTCATCTCTTGCTCTGGCTGTCTAAGCGTGTGACGTGTATTGTCCATCATCGTCCTTGTCTTGCACCCTCTAGTGACCCACTATGCTACACCACCTACCACTTCAAATCCATTAATTCCTGAAATATTCACGTATTAAATATTACGTCGCTGTTTTATCTGTATTTTGTTAAATTTTAAGATGATTATTCTGTGTACTCCATACTTTAAGCAACTCTCTTTATTTGTGTCGTAATATTATGCATTATATCATGACTACTGTAAGGGTCATACCACACAATATATTCTATTGAAATGTTACACCCTCAAATGTCATTAAACACCATGTCAAAGAAGTCAACTGACAAATATCAAATGTTTTCTCATCTCTTTCATTAAAATATTTTCTACTTCCATACTAAAGAATTACAATCATTTACCTTGAAATAGCGATTTTTAATTATCAAAAGGTCATTTATGATGACATTAAAATTTGCCTAACACTATATAATAATAATTAAATGTATATGACGACCATATAATGTGATTACATAGATATCATAATTATTAATATCTTTATCTACCTTATAATTTTGTAACCTTGGTTACTTAATTAATAAAAATGAGGAATTCATCTATGATGCTCACAATGTGTTCACTTTAATGTGATTATTTTTAAATATCAGGAAGCCATCAATGACGACCTTACAATTATTGTAATCTGGTTGCGATATTTATTAAATATTAGACAGTCAACCGTGACGACTTACAATTACTTCTAATTATAACAAAGTGTTCCCTGAGGATTTTACAAATACAGTGCTCATTTCATAAATGCTTACACAATATGTTTCTCCACCACCACTCAGGAAATTGTCCTCTTAATCTTCTTGCCTCTCCACAAACTCCTAAACAGGCAAATGCTTTCCAAAATCTTTTTGCCCCTCTCTCCACCTCCTAACAGACACATATCTTCCTAATCTCTTCACCTCTTACCCACCACACCACCTCCCCCAAACAGATCAAATGTATTTCTAAACTTCTCACCTTTCCAACACACACGTAAAAATTGTCATCGATATGTGCTTAGATAAACCCATAATTAGTTTCTCCTGAGTGAGGATTACATTTTATAATTCCGACTGAAACTATTCTGATTGGTTTCGTTAGTGATTAAGCCTTAGTTGACATCTCGGAGTGAAGTTGTTGAGACTTTTTTTTTTATCTGGCTGATACAAAAAGGACTCAAGCCATAAAGCCTTGCTTCGTATGTGTGTTAACTTTAGTTCATGCATATAACACTGTCATGCCTCATATTTCAACGAGCATCTTGAAAAAACAAATTGAAACAGTTGTGGTAAATTGTTCATACATACTTTTTAAGGCGAAATAATACTGATCAATTTATATTCTTGTAGTCCTGAAAAATTTACAGGTGAAAAGGTTATTCACATAAAATGTATTACAAAGTAAAGATACATTTGCATTACAGTATACAATTCTTCCCTCTCGAAACTTGTAAAAACATCAAAGTCACACTTCACAAGTGGGTTACAGCTTTATACTACTGGAGACTATTCATCAAATTGTCAAATAAAATATTATATCTCTATCTGGATATTTCTCAATATCAGTGTACCTTTTGTAGATATGCAAATGTGAGATTTCATCAGAAATATAATTGAAGGCATTTATATACAGTCTTCTGTTGTGCAGTTCCATATGAAAAATTTTCATTCTTAAAGATCTGTTCGCTAATAATGAACTAAAGAGAAAAATGCCACTGAAATTCAGTATTCTAACTGTGACAAATATTTCCACACCTTTTATTTGTCATTTGTTTATTTTACATTTACTATCTATAACTATATTTTTATATTTTATATACGTTTGGTGATATTTGTTGAGTACTTGCTCGTATTATCAACATTCATATGATATGTTTAAATAGAAACTTCATGTTGAGTATATGTGCAATGTTGAAAATATCAGAACCCTCTTAAAACAGATTATTAGACATTGCCCAGAGTACTATTGTAATTAAATGACAGGGTCATCATTCCTAGTTGAACTCAATGGTGTAAATTTCTGTAAATGCATGAGCCACATCAAATCTTGTTAATGGCTTAATGCACGATGCAAGTTCATAAGAAGTTAACCAGTTAGGCTCATCTATTGGTTGCATACTGGCCAATATTTGTCTACTGGACAGTTGGAGCAGGCCAATGGGTACTAAGAGAATACAGGGGGAAACCTGCACTGTATAAATCTGTTTACAATCAATGAACAAGGAGCAACACACAATAAGACATGTTGTGTATTCCCTCTGTCTGTCTCCATCGCTGGAAGTCAAGTTAAAAGGCTTCACCATGAGTAAAACCACAGAGTTACAAGTCTAAAACTGTAATTTGTGTACTTCTTTGTAGATACATAATGTATTTTTTGTTTTTCTTTCGGCTGAGTGCGATGCATTTCAATTTTCATGTGTTCTAAAATATTATTGTTATTTTAATCAATACAAATACTATGCAATTTAAGCTGGTTGATTTATTTGTAATTAACTTGCTATTCATAGTCAGAAGTTGTAGTGAGACTGATGCAATGAATTTCGATCTTTGTAATGTAACACCATGATTCACAGCCATTTTTATCATAACCATGATCTGTAAAATGTTTGGTTTAAGACTTAGGGATTCTCTATTTTTATTGTTTTATTGTAACTCTACCTTATTTATATGACAACTGTATCAGGATAAATGTAAATTTATCTTGATACAGTTATCACTTTATCTTGTTGAGACTGCATAATTGTATCTGGAAAATATAAATGTAACTTCATTGATATTGCCTATCTGTATCTAGTAAATGTAAATGGAACTTTACTTCATTTATATTGTCTATCTGTATCTAGAAAAAGTAACTTTAATTTGTTAATACCATGAAACTATATCTGGAAACCCATGTAATTTGTCAAAGGACAGGTAGCCAAACTCATTATTCACTTGTGGTGAAATAAATGGTTGCATTAAGTAATTGTAAATATATTCTGAAGAATTATTAAGGAAAGAGAGAGTCAATGCCTCCCCATCAAAACTTGTACAGAAGAATTATATAATTATTTTTGTGTTTCTTCAGCCATTGTCAAACTATCTTTGGTACTTTACACCTTCCTCTGGTTTCCTTTGGCACCACTATATCTATCCTGGTGTGCCTGCTTTTATATGTAAACTGGACACATCGTACCATTTCATAAACCTGTGAAGCCAGCCAGTGTTTTGTTTGTGAGCCCGGAGGCCATTATGCTATCTGCCACAGTGGGAAAGAGACAAATCCTGTACAGGTCATGTTGACCTCCATTTCTCTTGAAACTATTTCAACTCTTTCTGTCTTGTGATGTACCATGTTCATGTCAACTGAATGTAAATGGATTGAACTAATTTGTTAACATATGTTGTTGCTGATTCCATGAACATTAAACATTAACAAGACAGCCTTTTCAAGTCTACCACTATAATAAAATATCCATAATTTTATGTAAGTTTATGTATGTGTGTCTTCATTGTATATATTATTATTATTTTTATTTGATCAATGTCAAATGTCTGTGTAAAGAATAGTTAATTGATTTGTTAATAAATAATATTTCTTTATTTGTCAGCACCTTCGATATGTGTTATAAATTAACTAGGCTAAAAGGTGGAGTAGTTTGGGTGCTTAATAATTAATAAGATGTGTGGTATAGCTTTTTTAGAGGTGATCACTACTCTGGTTTGGAGGTGAGCCAAGTCAGAAGTATTTTCTGGTGTACATTACAATACTAGGAATTACTCTAGGGAGAGTGCAAGGGGTACTCATTTTAAGATAATACTTCTGCATTAACATTCCTCTGTATCGAAATATGTACCTCTAAACTCTTCAAATTATGTATTTTAATTTTATAATTCGATGTAAATTACTAGAGTGAAATACCATTTACCTTCTATTTATTGACAAGCAGCTTACTCTCAATTCGACTTCTGCTCCATATTTCATAAGTATTTCGATACGAAATTCTATTAACGATTACACGCTACCACTATTTGAAAGTACAAGAGATTTAAATGGTCTCTTGGGATCTAGAAGTTCTCTGGACAAGATATCAAGTTACAATTTCAAAGTGTGGAGTCAAGTAGCGATATGAAATGTGGATTGAGTATATACTGCCATGTTTCTTCACTGTATTCGCTCTCATCCTCTAGGAGTGTTGTTGGATTCACTATGAGTCAAAGGAAATATTTACTTGTTTTCATTAACATCCACCAAAGCGTTTTTATCTTCTTTAACATCCAACAGAAGACTTTACATGATTCATTAATGTCCAGCAGGAGTTGGTTTCTTTTATAAATTAATATCGAACTGAAGTAACTTTACTTATTAACATCCAAAAGGATAATTTTCTTGTATTCATTAACATCCAGCATGACTCTTTTTTATAATAATTAACAATAGCAGGAGTCTTTACTTGTATTCATTAATATCCAGCAGGATTCTTTTCTTATATTCATTGACATCCGGCAAGAGGTCGGTTTCTTTTATTCATTAACACCCAGCAGAAGTAATCTCTTGTATTTATTAATCCCACTAATATTAGTTTGTTTTTCATTTATTAGCCAAGAGACTATTTACTTGGCACCACTACAATCCAATAGGAATCTAATACTTAATTTACTAACAGTAACATCCAATAGGAGTAATATACTTAATTTACTAACATCCAATAGGAGTCCTAGACTTAATTTACTAACATCCAATAGGAGACCTAGACTTAATTTACTAAAATCAAAGAGGTATATGACTGTATTTACAGCATTTTAAAATCTAAAATTGTCAATGTGCTATCCAATTTGAATTTGTAATAGTAATAATATGTGTTTGCTTCCATTTCAATATGCATTTTGACTTGTAAATTCAACAGGATTCAATTGCATTTGGAATGGGATTTTACTTGTTTTCAAACATGATTCAATTCTATTCGGACACATGATTTTATTTATATTCAAACAGGATTCAATTGTATTTGTACATGGGATTTTAATTATATTCAAACATGATTCAATTGTATTTGGACATGGGAGTTTATTTGTATTCAACCATAAAGATTGTTTGGCTGATATTCCTATAGGATCTTGCTTGCATGCACTAAGATTCAATATGGATCTCTGCCTGTTCGATGTTTATAATCACAACCTTAATCATTCCAAATAGAATATGTGCTGTTCAAAATTGTCACTTAGTATTATTATCTAGTTTAGTGATTGACCTGATGCAAAATAATATGCTAACAATTACCTAGGAGTGAGTGAAATAACGAAATGCATTTCCCCCCCTCCCACATCTGGATTTCAATGTCTGCACATTAGCACTATGTAAATTAGCCAAATCCTGTACAAAATACACACATCAATTCAAATACAAAATACAATTAACAAATGCAATAATATTTGTAAGAAGTAGATGTGTTACCTCTCAAAAGTAGATTACTGCTTCAAGCAACGGGTTCTCTAGCATGACTCGGCAAGAGGCGGTGACTAGCTAGGTAGCTGACTTGTGTGTCAACCGGGTCTGTGAGTGCGAGTGACAATTTTACCGCGCGCTATCATATTTATCAAACTGTATTGAATGCATCACGTGACTTGTCACATGGTATGCTTGTTGATTCGAACTTGCTGGACAATGGTCTAAAGTTACATAATACGTTTGATCTCTTTGCTAGCTTCTCGATACTGGTGCAACATGGGAAAAGCTTTAACATAGAATTCGTTCAAAATTTGATTTTTGAATCAGCAGAACTGGGTTAGGAGTTCATGACACAGAATTGCCAGAATCCGTCACAATGTGAAATCAAAATAATATGGATACCAGCAGACATAAATATGTTAGACAATGAGAAAGCTTATTAAATACGTAAATTCGCTTTTAGTAAAATTTTAATACATTAGGCCAATGCCAACCTCTAGATAGATAAGTAAAAATTACTCGTATTTTTTTTAGTATTTAATTAGACAGTTACAATCCCGTACAATTATTACTTTGTCAGGCACTAGACAGATAAGTAAAAATTACACGTACTTTTTAGCATTTAATTAGACAGCTACAATCCCGTGCAACCAAACTCTGGACATTGAATTTACAATATCAAATCGCCTTTATCAAAAGGGATCACCGAACAGTTGAAGATATGATAACAAATATGTATTAGTTGTGAAAGAAAGATAAACATCAATCTGAAATGATAATTGAAAACAACTATTCATTTGTCATCTCAGTAATTCCTAATCCCCCACCCCAGGCAGCGATGGGGTGAGCATCTGGGTTGGCTAAAGTCTAAACTGCCCGACAACTGCTGACATTAAAATATTAAACTATTCACAGACAATGCGTGGCGACCTTAGTATAAAAAAAAGTGACAGTCAGATAGAATATCAGCTTAGTATTGAAATAAAAATATTGAGAAATTTACTGATTCCTGAAATTCAATTTACATATAATATTAGCAATGTTGGCAATACTAATAAATATTATATATACACTTAATACAATTTTATATAACATAACTAAATATGTTGGAGAATAACGGAATCCGAACCCCAAAGTCAGATGTGGATGAAACATCCGAAATCAGTAAAAGTTGTAGTTAAAATACTGATGGATTTTAAAATTAGAATTTCCGATAGAAAATCAGATATTGTTGTTTTGAATACGTCCAATAGACAACAAAGCTGCAAGGTCATCTCTCGCTGTTTGTTTTATTGTTATGCTACATGTTGTCCATTGGACGTATTCAAAACAAAAATAAGGAATGGTTGTATCTTGTAATTATTTGTATTGCGACCATTAGTGACTATTTTTTAACTGTTCGTCTTGTACGCGTATATTTGATAGAAGTTAACTTCCTTAATGTCTTACCTTGCTTAGACACTTTAGCAAACGAACTGCTTTCTTTAAAAGTTTGGCTTTTGTACCGTCAGAATGCCTAGCTGGTGCATAAATCGTACTCATGATTGTTTTGTCAAGATGTTTGGCTAATGCTAATGAATGAGGGTAAAAAAATTTAGCAATGTACTTATGAAATATACATTTAACAAATACAATAAAGAGACTACATGACTTCAATATGATAATTGATATGCTATAAAAAGGTAGTTGTTAAAACATTCATGGCAGGTCAGGTAGCTTGATGCATTCAAATTAATCTCTAACAGTTTTCAATTGTCACCAAAAAATTTTGCAAATTGATCTGGGACTACAGCGATTGTGGTAGGAAGCAGTTATGTGGTGGGATTTTGTGTTTACTTTTGACCTAATTTCACTGGTTAGCTAAGATTTGTTCATTGAGCTGAAATTGCATTTGGAAATATAAACTTTTAGGTCATCAGGGATAGATAGATGAAGGTCACATTCCTGAAATGGTCTTGATTAAGTTCTGAGAGTATGTAGGAAATCAGAATACCTTTATCAGGTTTATATACTGTCTACTCTTATATATGGCCATGTCTGTGGGTTGAATTGCTTATAGACTGTTCATTGATCTTTATTGATTCTTTTGGTTTTTTTCCTAAAATACTTCTTAATTGTTCTAAGACTAAAAGCCAATTTGTTTTGTTAATAACTTTGCATTGGATATCTTCAGGATTATTTGATAGCTTAGAAACATTTTACTAATATCTTGTATTGTAACTTTGAACACAGTTTTCTTAATAGTAAAATTATTTAGCAACTTTAGAATTCAGAAAAATAGTTTGATAAAATGCTTTCAGGCTGTTAAAAATTTTGATTTGATTTGAATTTATTGTTTACTGTCATTAGCTTTCGATTGTGCTGCAAAAAGAAAACCCCAGCAGTCAAGTAGAAAAGTTGAATGAAGCAAACTTCTCTTTCTATACAAAACTGCCAGAGGTCATAGTTTGTCCTGGAGGGGAATTAGTTTTTAACCTGGAATTGCATGTTGCACCTGGACTTCATCTGAATACTGATGCTCCGAACAGCTGGAAACTTTCTGCTTCAGGTAAGTGTCTAAAACAATGTTTAAGAGCACAACCTCTTCTGGACCAGACATTTCAAAGAATGTCTTTATATTGCACATACATAATAAAATTTTAAAAAACAACAAATGATACACACTCCACTGTAACTGACACTTGTGGAGAGGGCTAATGTAAACACCTAGTACACATCTGTAAAAGGCAAGTTTGACAGACAACTGTATGTAAAGGATCCGACATTGTATTACACACATATATGAAGACCATCTATGTAGTGCTGCAGTTCATTCATTTTCTACTTGAAAATGCTGTTCACAAACATCCAGGCCAGTGAGCCAGAATTAAGCATTTCTTTTTGATTGTGCATAATTCTCCAGAAGGTCCATGTGTTGCTGGATAAGGTCAAAGATAAACAAGTACATTATTTCTTTGTCAGAGACTGTTAAATTGATGATTACCTAGGCTCATGTTCCCCATTTTAAATTTTAAACACAAACAAATATGTAAATTTTGATAATAGTTCTGACTTGACTTAATCCACAGTCTTGACTATTTTCTTCTGTCAGACAAGTCATTCATTTACAAGTTTAAAGATCCTTTATAAAACACTTCACTGGTTTGATATAAATCTTGCTATATCCATATTAAATATATATATTAGTCTGTATAAATATTATCGTATAAAGAAAATAGAAGGAAGGGTGAGAATATGTCAAATTGATGCCTTGTTAGGTGGGGTCTTTAGGACAGTTAGGATAAGATGTTGTTAGGTTATTATTTATTGCTCCAAACGTCCCAGTAATTGTAGGAATGTCCCAAAACATTCTCCTGGCTGGTAACTCATGTGTTAGATGTATAGAATGGAGTGAAAGGACAGACAAGAATAATAGCTCAGAGGCCCTGATATGTTAAGCCAGGCCTATATTATAGTTATAGATGTGAAAGACTGATGTGTAAACCAGGAAATTAAATCATACCAGCTTGAGTGATGTAAGTATCAACAACATATATATTTATAAAAAATATGACTGTCATAAACAAATCTTAAAATAACAATGATAAAGGAATTAAAATTAAAAGGTTGTTGGGTATAGATGATGTAAAGTATACAAAATTAAAAGAGTTATGAGAATAAAGGGGTGATGGTATTAAAATTTACTTATGTGAATCATAGTCTTATAGATGTAATTTAATCAGACTTTTTCTATCCAGTTTTTTTTTAGAATTATCCATGGTAGACATTTGTATTCTTGGCTAAAAGAAGTTAAAAGAGAAATATAGGCAGTTCGCTTAATGTCCACATTCTGTTGGAGCCACCTCATCCAATTTGATGTTTTATGGAATATGGCCTTGAAAGATGTCATGGTGGAATGGGTTGGAAGACATCTACTTTCTTTTAAGGATACATGCACAGACATTATAACTAAATAAACTTATTACTTTTGACAGTAACCAAGCAGTACCAAAATGTAAATACTTCATAAAATCATGCTGTACAAATACATTTATTTCATGACAGAGTCAATATATTTGCAAAGCTGACATTTCTGTAGTTTTTGAAAAAACTGTTTACTTTGGCTCATTATATTTTCTATGTTACCCGATGGTGTCACTGACTCAATATTGTTTCTTCAGATGGAAATCTTTTTTTTCTCTCTGGAACAAAAACTATATCCTTACAATCATAGACATGGGGTATCCCATCTTTGCAATGCATTGACAAATGATAAGCTGAAAAAATGTTTGCTCGCTGAAAACTAGCTGAATATTACCCCAGAATAATAGCAATACCTTATGCCTCATACATATGAAGGCAGCCATTTGTATAAGGGGAGGTAACTACATTTTAATCATTTGGAAAAAACCCCACACAGCAAGCATTTGCATTTTGACAGATCTAATTTCTTATGCATCATAATTCATATCTTAGAAAGTGTATGAAAGGACTGAATTAAACATGACAGCTCTTCTCTGCACTAATGAAAATTAATATGGAATGAGGATATTTGCACAACTCTGTTGCACCATTTCAATAAAGTAATGATCTTGGTATTATGTGTAACAATAGCACACTAATTGCTCAAACAGCTAAATTTAGGTTCTGATGCCAGATAAAGCACAATGCTGCACCTTCTGATTAGTTAATGAGAGAAGTGATGATTACTCTAGCATAAGACTTGATAGAGTCCTTGACAGGGAGACTTCAAAGATGTATCTTAACTGTGCCATGTGGGTGTCTGATTTGCAGTATGGCTCTTCTTGAATCCTTGCTTACTTGCATAGATAAAATGGTAGCAAAGTATCTACAAAGATAAGCAAGTCAGTCAATACTTATCAGAAGTATATTTATAAAATTAATTACAGCAACAACTGAATCCTTACAAAGATATAATTTTTTGGTACACTTGGACCAAATTTGCATGAGTTGCTTACTTTGTCAGGAAAAAAATCTTTTTATCGAGAAACAAGCCATGCTTACACCACTTATTTCACTTCTTGGTCTGTGGGATCCTTTTTGCACAGACTTTATGAAAGTTGTATGTTGCAGATGATTTCTTAGGCAGAAATGACTAATTTGTATATGATTTACTGCTTCATTAGTAGTTACCTATGTGTTTGCCAGAACCATGGCATGGACTCATTCAGATTGTCATCAGTAGTGGATGGGGACAGGGGTCCACTCCTTCATAAGTTACACTAGTGTGGCCTTTGAACTTACCAATTCATTTGTTATCACTCCTTTGAGAAAAGGTTGTTCCCATTCTGTGCTGAAAGCCTTTGATGGATATAAACTTCTGTTACACTTTCAGCCCACACACACACAAAAATGAAACCACTGCTCTCTGATACTGAAAAAAAAGCAGCCTTATTATAAACTTATCAAAGATATAACAACAGACAGTTTAGACCTCCACCACATTGATGACAGAGACACCATAGCTACACATGTTTGCACAACAAGCAGCAAAGCTAACTGTAAAAAAAAGAGAGAACTACATTGTTGATAATTACTGACACATTCTCTCATTTTTTCCACATACACTTTCAACCAACATTCAAGTACAAGTCCTTACACCACAGAGGTAAAAAAATACTACACAAGAGGGTGGGAGTCAAAATATTCTTTTAGGTGTCCACATTCAAAAAACACATAGTCAGTCAAGACTCAATCAAAGTTAAAAAAAACGGTAAACATCCTTGGTGTCAGCTAACCAAAGGTAAAATAATATACCTTACCATGATATGAGACAGATTAAAAAACAACAGGAATTGAATAACCATCCTCAACGATTAAAAAAACATGGGAGGAATTTGGCACTCTTTGGAAATTCTGCAAATTGCACAACCTTGGCTTGCAAACATTTACTTGAAACTAAATCAGAAAAAAGATAGGGGAAATACTCTTATTAACCTTCTTTGTGAGGTAAATAATGATGGATTACTCTAGAAAATAATGCATAAAGGATGTTATGTCTATTGCTTTTATAAATAAATAAATTTAGAGTTATCTCGATATTTTTCTTTAATATTTTTTTAGCATAAAGCATTTCCCGATTTTTAAAATTTGAAATATATTTATCATAGGACTGTCTATGAATTATTGTATTGTTCATTTTGAATAGCTTGTAAAGAAGAGTTTTATGCTGATTGGCTAAAAGAAAGATGGTGTCATGGCCATGATCAAATGAACATGACAGGAATAGGCTGATGTATAATAACAAAACTTATGAAAATTGCATTGATGCAAATTAGATGTGTGTGTGTGTGTGTGTGAGAGAGAGAGAGCGTGCATGCTTGCATCGCTAAAATTAGTAAAATGTCTGACAATTTCTTATTCTTAATATATTTATATGCACTCACATAAAATATATGTGGTAGGTACTACAAAATGTGATTATAGATAATGATCAGCAAAATTCATAAGGGTTTAATGTTGAAAAATTATGCTAAAATATGACCGTAAGCTGTACTATAAATAATGCACACATTTAGTAATATATAAATATACTGTATAAAAACCTTTACAAAAATAGTCACTATCTTAAACTTGTTGTTAATATTGTAAATTCGATAAAATTAAATAACTCATTTTTCTCCTGTATGTTTGTATATATATACATATAAAATTTATAAAGTGCTATTATTTAAATAGTCACTTACTTTAGTTTGCTTTGGAGATGGAAAAGTGGAAAGTGAGGTAAGGAGGGAAAAGAAACAACCCCAAAAGTACAGTTGTATCATGCTAGAATAGGAGCCTATTCTCTAGTAGTGTAGACAAATAACAGTACAGGTGGGTCACATCAAAACAGGGGCCTCTTCTATAGTGGTACAATAACACCACAGCACAGGTGTCACAAGAGGAGCCTATTCTATTGTGGTACATAAAAACAACAGTACAGTTGCATAATATTAGAACAGGGGCTTAATTCTGTAGTGGTATATAAAGCAACAATTCATTTGCGTTACATTGGAATGGGCCTATTCGAGCAATGGTGCAAAATAGGAAGTTTAAATAGTGGCCTTTAGGACTGAAAGTGTCAAAAATGTGACTTACCAGAAACTGATTATATTTCATATATTTACGTTGTGTTTATTAAAGAAAAAAATAGAATTAGTGCAATAAAATCACTAAGGAAATAATTTGCAATGGGATTCCAACCTGTTTCCAAAAAATAATCATATGATTCTTATTTTTTTAAAAATAATTCCTATAAACAAGAAATGAATATGTTGTAACGATTGGAAGGAAAATGTGCACGTTACTGAAGTAGAGTTAAAAACTTACATCTATTTGCCTTTTTTATTTTCTGTTTAAAAATAAATATAGCATCTTTTATCTTTCAATAAAAGTTTTCTTACTAAAGCTAGTAAAAGGTTTTGACAAATTGTTAATATATTCTGTTCCTGGTTTGCAGACAAAGAAAGTAAGAGCATTTTGTCTTCAATCCCAGCTACCTCCATAAAAGGTCCATTGAGGTTGGAATCCAATGGCAAGGTGCAGAGATTGACCACAGTGCACATACCCAAAGACTTTTCTGCTATGTCACTGACACTTTTTGTTGATTGCTTGATGTTTGTATGTCGGTCAGATAACACATGCACACAACATCAAGAGAAGAAAATGCAAAATGTTTTCTTAAGTCCTAATGGTCCATCAACAATTACTATTCTTTTGGTGGCTGACATTCTTTGACATTTTCAGAAAAAAAACATTTACATTGCATGAGTAGTACAGATTCATAAAAGTGAAATTGTAGTAAATTCTTTGATAATGACATAGATAGAGGATAAAGATTCATGACCTCATGAAATGAACATAACTGCACATACACCATTCTTATGGAGTGTTGCACCATATTTATGTTTCCTAAATGGAGTGCTGCACCATTTATATGCAAGTCCTACCTTTATGAAAGTTAACAATGCTTGGTATATCTAAATGATTTACCGTATGTAAATAATGTATAAACTGCAAATATATACAATACTTGTATTGCACTCATGATATAATGTAGTCATTAGTGAATTTATCTTAATTTACACTAATAAAACTTACAAAATCTTGGCTAATAGTGTGGAAAAAGGAATCTAACAACTAGTGCATTAGCTAGTGTATTTTTTATAGTGCATTAGCTAGCATACATAACAGCTACTGGGATGGTGGTAGTGGTTCGGATAATTATAATTATATCAATTATAATTGATAGTTTGGACAATTGGCATTAAGATAATCAATACTCAGATAAACTTTAAACTTTTAGGCAAACTAATAGTTTTAGTTCATAACTGGTTCAGATAAACTAGTGAATATGTTGAGTTTGAACATCTGAAGAAAAATAAAATAAAACTCCAGCTAATGTGATGTCTTAAACTCTCTCTTTTTCTCTTCCTCTCTCTTATGCCATTTTATTTCTCTGCCCTATCATGTCTTATATACCCTTTCTCACATTCTCTGTCTTCAGTCAAAGAATCAAATGCCCTCTGCAAACAGATTGTATCTTGTTTCTATGTAGAACTGTTTCTTCTGAACTAGGAAATTAAGACTAATCCCAAAATACACACCACGAACAGTAACTTCAGCAAAGAAATGTTCAGAAAAATATGTAGAAAATGAGCAGCATGGTGACTGGAGAAAGAAACTTTTACAAGGACTAGTTTTTACCTCAGTGAAAGAGATCTGATGAAAGTTTGTCTGAGAGAATTAATGCATATATCCCAGAGAAATTAACTATTATTTGCAAAACACTATCCACATGATAATTTCTTTTGCTCAGAATACTTTACATGTATCATATTTGAGATATTTTTATTCTATAGTGTGAAAGTATTGCTGTTCTTGGTAGAGGGGGAAAGTAATTAGTTTTTATTTTTTAGCATTCATGTTAGTAGTTCAATGTATTGGTAACTGTACTTTTATAATTATCTATTAGATGGTAATAGTTAATATCACCATCCACTTTTACATATTACATATGAATTATTTAGAAAGTTCTTACTCTGTGAAATTACTTTTTAATACTGTTGAGTTTTGAGGTTTGGTTATTATTGTTTTGGATTTTGTGGCTTTGATCTGAAGTAATATATGTTTTTATACATAGACTTTATCTCATATAACAGCTCAGTTTATAATCACATTGATATCTGACCCAATTTCTCTCGTATAACAGCTCAAGTTTATAATCACATTGATATCTGAACCAATTTATCTCGTATAACTCAAGTTAATAGTCACATTGATATCTGAACCAATTTCTCTCTTATAACAGCTCAAGTTTATAATCACATTGATATCTGAACCACTTCCTCCTTTGTCAGGTGATGCAGATTATTTTTCAAGACCTCTAACTTAAATTTAATAAAACGTATGTATGTCTGAAAAACTAAAAAACAAAAAAAAAAACCCGAAAACAAATAAGATATTCAAACCTATAGAAATCCATTCTGAACATCCCAGCATGCATCTTGATGATTTTAATAGCCATTGGACCTCTAAAAATAGATTAGCACCAACCATCTTTGGTGACAAAGATGTCAGTTTATAGTTAAAGACTATTGCAACTTCGCCTCGACAATGTTACATACAAACTATTATTGCTTATGTCTAATAACTCCATTTTTGTTCTCTGATAAGAACTATCCTATGATTTGTATTGACACTAACTTGTTGAATTATAAGACTGTATAGGTATTAAAATTATTTGAGCATGGTTTTGGGGTATATTGATGTCAAGTAATCTTTTTCATTGTATTTGTTATATGTATAATTGATAGTTGATTTAATAAATTTATTGTTAAATTTATTAACCTTCTTACACATATTGATACCATATATTGATATATTGAAAAAGAAAGGGGGTGGATGGGGGCTCGCTATATATAGATTAAAAGACGGATTTCTCTTCTCCTTTGGTAATAAGTTTTCCATGTACAAAAATATTGTGTGGCAGTAAATGTTTGTCTTTAATGTTGTGGAATAGAGAAAACGTTTACAGCGCCCGCATATCCGCCACGTGAGAGAGTCGAGTGGTGTCTTCTGGAGAATTATTAATAACATAAATTAAGATTCTCATCACTTGTAATTAGTTATGGGCGATTAATTATAATAATAATAACCATTAACTATGTGGCGTTAGCGTCACAGTATTATACTAAGTTTGTTTTTTATCTGGGTCACTGGACCCTTAATAAACTCCACATTCCGTGTGTTTCAAGTCTGCAGGGTACTATAGTAAGTTTTCTTTTAGCTGAATCACTTCAGTATGTTTCAAGCCTGCAGGGTACTATAGTAAGTTTTCTTTTAGCTGAATCACTTCAGTATGTTTCAAGCCTGCAGGGTACTATAGTAAGTTTTCTTTTAGCTGAATCACTTCAGTATGTTACAAGCCTACAAGATGTTATGGCAAGCTTGTAAGTGGTATTTTATTTTATTTTTTTGCTAGATAGCTAGAACTTTAATAAACTCTGCAATCATTGTGCGTTTCAAGTCTTCACGCTATTATAGTAATTTTATAAAGTGCTCTTATTATAATAAGTTTATAAGTATCCATGAGCTGGGTCACTAGAACTTATACTAAACGATCACTTTATAATCTCTGAACTTAAAGCATTACTGAATTAATGGGAGATTTATCAAACCGTAATTGCAAAACTTGATTACATGAACACTGAAATTTATTAGAAAGGATGTGATAGGTACACACATGTAGTATGTACATCGCCCGAGAACACATATACACACAACACATGTTCACCCCCGAGGGCATGGACATGATACACAGAATTGTGTAAAATATATTCCCTGCAGTAAATGTGTTTTGCAAGAAATCTGTATGTATCTAATGCATGCTTGTACAATAAAAATACGGGAACTATTTTTTCATCAGATAGTAAACAAGAACCGTATGTACATTACAATTTAATATACAAGGCACAGCATATATAACACATTAAAATAACATATATGAACACCAGGCCTAACGCATAACATGTTTTAAATTTAAAAAAGATTTTAAAAGATTTTTTAAAATTAAACATAAAATACCTGCCTGCCAGATATAACACACTGAATGCTTTGACTTTACAAATGAAATACCTATAAACATTATAAATAAAATGCCTGTAAACATTACAAATGAAATACCTGTAGACAGTATAAATGGAATACCTGTACACCAAGCAACACCTTAGATTTTCGACGTGAATCGAATCAGACAGTCAAATGAAGTGCACTCTGCACCCCGTGCCACCTTGTATCGTGTTCACGAAGGTCTTCACTATTATCTTTTATCCCTTCTTCATTTTCAGGAAGTTCGTGGTTCGAAGATTTTCTAGTCAGAATGATTGCCTCAACGCTTAAACGTATGTTTTTTGTTTGTTTGTTTTTTTATATAATTATATCCATGTAATAGCCACGATATCCAAACTTCTTCTTGAAGGCATTTAACTTCTTCAGTACAGAGAGGGATTTTTATTTTCTTTTTTGTGGTGGTGGTGGTGGCGATTTTGTTGGAACTGATTCTATTTTTGTGTCCAAGAACATTTAAATTGATCTTTCCCAAAGATATCGATTTCAATCTTACTGTTCCACAAAATAAAAAATCGTAGACGTGCATTTCGTTAAAGTGTGAAAAGGGATATCTCAAACAAACGTTTGACACAGCTAGCGGTTAAAAAAAAATGCCCACTAGAGATCTCTTACCACATCTATGCTGTCACAGCGTCATGTTTTGAAAAAAAGAAATAAAATGTTGGTGACTAAGAGGACGTTTCTCGTCGGGTAATCGCGCATCGATAACAAGCATATAAAAATGTCGGTCCATAGTATACCTAAACACAGGCTGAAATGAATTCACTGCATACAAAAAAAAATGTTTTTAAAATCCGCAATCTTGTTATGGAAACGTAAGAATGACAGAAAGTTTCTACCACAAGCATAAAACAATGACTGTATTGTCGACGGTACGAGGCATGTTTGCTATCACCAAGCACCGAGACAGAGCAAGCAGATGATAAGTAACTCGGACACATTGACAAATAAACTAGTCTAATCCTGGTCCAAAGCTAGCCAACACGGCTCTAGATCAAGACAGGTTGTTAGTTTAAAGTCTCGAGCTAGCTGTAGTGAGAGGTGTGTGCAAAGGCTGGACAAGGCACGTTAGCAGAAATACATGGGGAGTTAGTAGAAATAAGTACCCAGAGACCAGCTCTCCAGCTTGCCCGAGGTCTAAGAGAAGATTGTTGAAATTCATTCCCTCTAACTCTGGTACTCCGTGACTGATAAATATCTAATGTCTTACAAACAAAATTGTGGTACTATGTTCCAATAATGTCTGACAAACATTGTGATCTCATTTGTCACACTGAAATTGTCTATAACTATACTCTCTATAATTTCACCTAAATACATGATTTTAAAAGGTCTGCATAACCGACAATAAAGATTTTAAGCGTATTAAACTGATTAAAACTGAGCAATCCATCAAAATATTGGTTTACAATATACGAAAAAGATAATGTATCAATTGGATTTAATAATTGCAACAATAATTTTTTTCTCCCCAAATAACTGGAACAAGAAAGATTTACAGTATCCATCAACGAAGGAACTTGGACAAAGCTGAGGGTCGTTATCAGCTGCAAAAGACGAAAGGTTAAATGTACAGTCGGGTGAATGGATGATAATTAATCGTTCCCTGTGACCTGGATAGCTGGTGCAGAATTAGGCTCACCTTGACCCCTATTCTCAAAAGTGCTCGTGCACTTGCCCTGTCTTCGTCGTGTTTCGTGGAGAATGGGGTCACCCCGAAGGAGAATTTACATAAGAACATGAATGAGTGACTGGACAGACGTTATATAAAAAAAATTCAACTAATACTAATAAAGATTTTGATTACGATATATAATAAAATTATAATATTATGATTGGAAAGATATGTAATATTATTAAGACTGATCATTATGAAGGTTATTGTATAATAATAATAAAAAAATTATGATGATGGTGGTGGTAATAAACAATAATAATAAGCGTATTAATCTCATAGGTCTCTAAGCTCCTAGAGTTATGGCCTGCAAGATCTTATAGTGGTGGCCAATAAGCTAAAAATTAATGAAATAGACTAATAACAATGTCCAAGGCAAGATTTGAAACCAAGTCCTTGCATATCTGAAATTCCCCATTTACATTTAAGAAACTTAAGAAACATTTTAGCACATACATTATACAACAGATAGGACTGTAGAGTATTTAGAAAATAAAGATTATACAAATCATTATTTCAAGGACTGAGATTATAAAAATCATCTTTTTCATCAGCAAGAATACCAATAGGTCGTATGTATGAATTTCCTTCAAACTGTACATTTAACAGTTCATTGTAGTGTATCTCTTTAATAAATATAGTTACAGATTTTGTCAGATTACAAACCAAGACGTTTCGTTTTTCGTTTTCTTATGCATTATCTCTTGTTTTCTTATTGTGGTGGAGTAAATACATCTGTGAACTGTAATAAAAGGATAGATTAAGACAAAACAATGTGTACACCTGACATGACAAAAGTCTACGTAAATACTACTTGCCTTGAACAAGAACTAGGCAAAACGGAAGCAGAGCTTTTAGGTATACCAATGTAGGAATTCCTTCAGTGTAAGAAACTCCAGTTTATGAACCACTGTAAAGTTATGCAGTCCTATAGTAAGTTCCTCTATTTTCTGTGTTCCTCTGTTTTCTTTGACAGCTATTTGCTGCACTGTTGCACACATCAGAGCTATAATGACGTACAGAGAGTAATATATATATTTCTTCTAAGTGTAGGCAGTTTAAAATAACGAAAGTATTAAAATTGTATTTCGTATAACATTATTATTTAAACAGATGACATCAGTGAATAGACGGTAGAAAAGATTGTGTTCAAAAAGATAATAATACTTCATGAGGAAAATAAGTGAGAAAATTGTGTTAAATAACTAATACTTTGTGGAGGAGTAAATATCCTATCTCTATTTCTAAACTTAATTGTTTTATAAATTATTAAATGACATAGTGACCCGTCCTTAGGCACTCCTTGTGATTATATTTTTTGTAAGTGTCAAAGTCGGAAGTAAACAATTCAGGTGGAAAATGTGCTAGAAAATTGCTGATTCAATCCAAACCAGTTCTAACTAGATGAGTAGTTTTTCTCACACTTATTCATAACAAATTCATCCAATGGGGATGGACCGACAGTTATTTTGTTGAAGAAAGTCTATATTCTAATCACTTTGAATTTGACGAAACTCAAGTCCAGTCATAAAGGTGATAGTTAGCTTATGGTAAGTTATTTGACTGATAAAGAAAGAATGGACTTTGAAATATTTCATACATGTTTGCTATTGATCTATGATTTGAATTGGAGAATGCTTTATATAATTTGAATCATTATTTCCATGTTCACTAATTTTATTACGTTGTACATTATATTTGTGAATTTTGATCGATGTTATATTTCGTTTGCTGTGTGTGTATTGGGTTAACAATATTGTAGCAGGATTTGTAAGTTGAGAATGTTTGTGATAGAGAAAGGAGATGAAATATGCCTGAAATTTAGCACTGCCTTAATTTGACTTTTGCATGCAGAGAAGCAAGTTTTTTCGTTTTGCTTCAAGCAACAGTGACTACTGTACTCTACCAGATTAAGTTGGTGTGAGAATCCGGCATTGTCGTCGAACTTAACAACAAACGTGTTGCTGAAAGTTGATTCCTGTGAGTGCTGTTCGAGAACTAATGCAGCAAAAGGTGAGACTTTAGTTCGGTCTCGAGAATTCACAAAGATTAATTTGAACATTCCTCATGGTGTGTTGAGTGAATGCACACAAATATTTCAGAACATTCCTCCTGATGTGCTTGATAGTGCATGTAAAATTCTAGATGATTCTTTATGGTGTGCTTTGGGAGTGCATTGAAGATTCTGAAAAAGTTTTGTAACGTGCCTAGAAGGGGCACGTGGGACTGTCGTCTGAATAAGAAAGACAGTGACTTGTTGCAAATAGCGTGATTGTGAACACGTGCCGGCAACAGCCGCCATTTAATTTTAGAGGTTATGTACATTGACTTTAATTATTTCTCTGGAACACCACTCTCATTTCTGTGATGGTATCCATGAACTTAGTTTTATTTATATATTACCTCCAGCCTATTCCCCATCATGGAATTGAATAAGCCAGTTCACTACCATTGGTAAGTTTGACAAGCGTTTGACTCCTTATGCAATCCAATAGCTAGTTTTCTATTATTTTATAATCATGGGATTTAATTCTAGTTCACTACTATTGGTATGTTTGACAGTTAGTTTTCTATTATTTTATAATATGCGCAGTTTGAGTGACAAGTGTCACAACCGGTTTCTTAGAAAATGAGTAGACATGCAATAGTACTTGTTACTAGGACCTCGTAAACTAGAACAAGGGCTTTTACTGGAGTATACAATAGTACTTGTTACTAGGACCTAGTAAACTAGAACAAGGGCTTTTGCTGGAGTATACAATAGTACTTGTTACTAGGACCTCGTAAACTAGAACAAGGGCTTTTACTGGAGTATACAATAGTACTAGATGTTGACCTCTATGGCTCAATTATAAATATAATTAGAGATGTTGACCTAGAAGTGTGCTGTAATATAACATTGAAAGGATTGCACTGAATTAACCGACATATTTCTAGTTTAACAGAAAGCGTTAAAAGGATCGGGAAAATTAAAGTTTAAAGGATTGCATTGATAACAAAAGGTATCAACAGGGTTGCACAAGTTTAAATTGTATTGAATTAACTGACCTCTTTCTAGTTTCACAGAAAGCATAAAAAAGATCGGAAATTAAGTTTAAAGGATTGCATGGAATTAACTGACCTCTTTATAGTTTCACAGAAAGCATCAAAAGAGTTGGCATATTTGCAACAAAAATATAATGTCTGTATTTATAAATGTTTACATTGCAGCGAATGCTTTAGATATTAATTTTAATGCTTAATGAGCTTTCTACACAGTTTCGTATTACGTCACTACATTTTGTTCTTGCCACTTCTGATTGCTAATTCTGTTTGCAAATGTGTATGTCTTCTCAAAGTTAAAGATCTGTGTAAAATAATGTCATATAAAGTTATGATAGATGTAAAATAATGTCATATTAAGTTATGATATGCGTAAAATAATGTCATCTAAAGTTAAAGATATACATAAAATAACGTCATCTAAAGTTAAAAGATATACATAAAATAATGTCATCTAAAGTTAAAGATATACATAAAATAATGTCATCTAAAGTTAAAGATATACATACAATAATGTCATCTAAAGTTAAAGATATACATAAAATAATGTCATCTAAAGTTAAAGATATACGTAAAATAATGTCATCTAAAGTTAAAGATATACGTAAAATAATGTCATCTAAAGTTAAAGATATATATAAAATAATATCATTTAAAGTTAAACATACACACGTAAAAAATGTCGTCTAAAAGTTAAAGACATTTGTCAAACAATTTCATTTAAAATTAAGGATATATGTAAAATAATTTCATCTAAAAGTTAAATATATATGTAAAATAGTAATCTGACAGTTAGTTACACAATAATTATGTAAGTTGCTTTGTTAAATTTGTTACTTTGGCTATTAATTTATTTGTTAAATACTCGTGCACACGCATACATACATACATACATACATACATACACATAGATAGATAGATAGATAGATAGATAGATAGATAGATAGATAGATAGATAGATAGATAGATAGATAGATAGATAGATAGATAGATAGATAGATAGATAGATACGGCTTTATTCACAGTAATAGATTGGCTTAATGTGGTTCACACAGGCCCAAGCTCACCATTTATTTCATTCTCTTGCCATCGTAATTTTCTCTTGGAATCTATTGCCTATTGTAGAACATATACCTTTATTTTTTATCTCCTATTATTTTATCAATGTTCCCATTTACTATTCGCATTGTTTTAGAGAGATATTATGTTTCTGGCTGCAATTTCTTCGTGTTGCCTTGTAATTAAAAGTTTAAGTGAACTTGCTATTTTAGTGAAGACGTGCATTAGTTTTTTAAGACTGTTTCCTTACTTGAAAACAGACAGCAAGACAGTATCGGCATATCTCTTTTTTCTCTAGTAGCTCAAATTTCGTGTTTAGCTCAAAATATAGAATTCAAACCAATTTCTTTCTAAAACATCGTCTGGCATCGTGCTGCTGACACGTGGATCAAAATTTGCACAGTGCAGTGTGAGTCAGAATGTTACACTGTGACTTGTTTTGACAAACACATTAATCATTGTATTTTACTGACAAACACATTATACTGTGACTTTAACTGTCAAATACATTTCATTGTGACTTTTACTGAGAAACACATTATACTGTGACTTTTACTGACAAACGCATTACACTGTGACTCTTACTGACATAACACATTTGCATTTCTCTTTTGATAATTAAAAAGATAAACACATTACTCTGTGAGTAGCTGAATGTTAAACATTGTTGTGTGAATGGCTAAATGGCAAATACAGACTAATTAAAACATGAGCTTTTGAATGACATATACATTACACTGTGAGTTTTTGAATGGCGAACTCATTACACTGTGAATTTTTGAATGACGAACACATTACGCAGTGGGCTTTTGAATGACAATCACATTACTGTGAGCTTTTGAATGGCAATCACATTACACTGTGAGCTTTTGAATGACAATCACATTACACTGTGAGCTTTTGAATGACAATCATATTACACTGTGAGCTTTTGAATGACATTAACTCAATCTAACAAATAACTCTATGTTCACATACTTGATTGAAACGTACACATGGAAACAGTGAGTTTCTGAATGATGCATTCAGATAATCATACCCAATGCACTTGAGGGCAGTGTTCACGCTCTGCTGATTAATGCTCTGAATGACACATTCTGATATTCCTACCCACTGCACTTAAGAGCAATATTCACGCTCTACTGATTAATGTTCAGAATGACGCATTCAGATATTTCTAATTCTGCCTACTGCACTTGATGGAATTGTTCACATCTACATCTAATGTTCTGAATGATTTATTCCGCAATGACTGTCTACTGGACGTGATGGAGACGTACATACTGCACAGATTAATGCTCTACTTGACTCATACAAAATCTGATATTAACTGTCCACTGGACAGGAGCGTACATACTATATAGAATGACGATCTATACGATAGCTGAGTTCTAGTTAACAAAAAAGGACGTTTTTGTAAGATTTTATTTCTTCACCATAGGCGGAGTTCCAGTTAACTAAAAAAGGGACATTTAAAAAAATTTTTTTTAAAGATTTTATTTCTATACTTGACGGAATCACATTACTCTCGCCGATGTTCTAAGAAGCACAGCGCAAAATTATTTTTAAAAAAATTCATTGTCCAGAAAGCTTTTATTATGAAACTCATATTTCTGTTGTGACGCTGGTATCAAATCCTGCATATGAGAGAGAAGGCAATAGACAAGTGAGAACTACTGACATTTTTATATAGGACTGGAAGGCAATAGACCAATGAAAATTGCTGACATTTTTGTGTAGGACAGGAAGGCAATAGACCAGTGAGAACTGCTGACATTTTTTGTCTAGGACTGGAAGGCAATAGACCAGTGAGAACTGCTGACATTTTTATATATGAAGAATTTCTATTACAGTGGCATAAGCCATTTATGATTTAGTTTTGCTACACATAACAACATCGTCCCTATAATAACGTCATTTCATATAACCAACTTCTCTCTATGACGAGAATTGCAGGCGCCACTTGACTACAAAGAAAACGCCACAATTCAGTACACGGCCAGGTTACTTTGCACCAGTGCAAGCGAGAGTGCTAGAGATAATCGTAGTTCAACAAAATAAAGAGCGGTGAATGATATGAGAATGAAGGACACGGTGAACAGTTATATAGTACAGACAGGCATAAAATGCAAGTGGATTTACATGCTGGCCACTACCTTCGCGATTGTTTCAATGCGCAGTTTCATTTTCCAACCAATCGTATTGAAGCAGAAAATGTCAAGGAACACCCACACCTAATATGATACCGACCGTCAAAACAACTTATAACCGCAGTAAGCTCGTTTTCATATTATGATTGCGAGCACTCTGAAATAATGTTATTATATGCGTGGGTGTATATGTTTATGCACATTCACGGCGTACCGTAGCTCGAAAAAAACGAAACCGTCTCGAGCTTTTTTAAAAATAAAAAAAAAGATCCTACTGTGTATATATATAGCATCACGAACTGAGACTGCATGACTCTCGACTATTATGCAAGTTCTCTTGCTGTAGACTTTTTTTCGTCTTTCAATTTGGCGAAATGGAAGGTTCTAAATTAATCGTTCTTCATTCTTACATTGTAGTACTGGTCATTTTGTTTCAGTCAACGTTTGCCGTAGGTAAGTTGAAATAGATCTCATATCTATAATTTTCTTGATCTCAAACTTAATTAACAGCTTCTAATTTTGATACTATCATTTTAAAATGTTGATATTAATTTTTTAAAATCAGGTCATTTAAATATTTCTCAACAATTTCTCTCTCTCTACAAAATAAAATAAGGACATTTGTGAGATACTGTTATTTTAAAATTAAATTACGAAAATGTTCATTGATTTTATTATTGTTACTATAGTATGCAATTATTATGAGATGTTCACGCTGGTATATTTTAATATATAAAAGAGATAATTAGTGCCTGAGTGTGGTGGGTTAATAAGAAAAAAATAGTTTTTAAAGAATGTAGCAACAAATTCAGGAGCTATTTAATAGAAAATGTTAAATAAAAATTAAAGGATTCAATCATCTTTTAGAAAAGAAATGTCATGGGCTGTTGGTTTCTCTAAATTGTTTGGTGTATTCCGGTGGACCTTGCTGGAATGTGACATCCAAACTGCTTCCTAAGACGTAGTTTGTGCTGGTAATGTAAACACAATGTTTTTGTTTTTAAAAACATCATCAAAATTGTTGTTGTGTATGTTTCGGTAATAACATTAAAAAAATACTTTGTATTTCTGTAGTCGTCATCATGCCTTGTTGCGTGATTCAGTGTTTGTCAACATTCTTATTAAGGTAGACATTGTATTTGTTAGTTGCATTTCTTAACAATTTCGTTAAAGTGTTTTGTATTTTCAGTAGGCAAGAAAAGATTCCAGTCATTCAACAAATTATCTCCCTCTGCTTCAGGTAATGATGTGAAAATTGATTTTCCTTATGAAGAAAAGCGACATTTGATAGCAGGACAATACGCACAGCCCAGGTTTAATCGCGTACCCGTTTCTACTGATGATGACGACAATACACCCGCAGGAGCAGCAATCCAGCCTTCAGGTTTAACTATACACTCTCTGACTGAGAACTGGCGTGGATCAGCAGACGTCGATAGCTCTCCATACAGTAGTTTAATACTGGATCCACTGATAAAGAGATTATTGGCCTCACGTTCGACGTCACCCGTTCTCGTGAGAAATAAACGTACTCCACTGAGTGAACTACTTCAGAAAGAAATCTTTACGGACACAGATTCTGACATACCTGACGAAATGTCTGATGAACCGCCTATTCTGGAAGATGAAGTTTTATTTTCCATACCACAACTGCGGTCGGCAAGCGATGTGATAGACACACCTGCAGTACCAAACACTACCACCCCATCCCCTCTTATAGTCATTCCTACTGCAGCCCCGAGCAAACAAACGCCCGTCCCTACAGCAGTGCCTACACCTCAGCCTTGGCCGATAACGACGCCCTATCCGCCCACAACTACACCCTATGCAGTACCCACACCTTTATTAAATACAACTATCTCATCCTCCGCCTTCGCCAGCTTGGGAGCGATGGGTGGAACTGGTGAATTATCATTCGACCAACTCCCTACTACGATTGAGGTGGACACTGGCTCCACACAACCCGTGTCTTGTCTAGATTCGCACGACACCCTGGTCATCAATCCCTCTGTTCCGTGTGACGTACGCATCAAACGCCAGGCACCACTGAGCACAGACCAGATGATCGAGTTGCTGCAATATCATGGCATCGCAGAGAATTCTCCATTTACAGCTACCTCTCGCCGGAAGGCTTCGACCACTTTCCGCAATCTGCTTCCTTTTGGATCTCCGGATAAGGTGAAGAGATAGGACTGATCTGTATGATGGATGTGCGTGGTGTGTGTGTGTGTGTGTGTGTGTGTGTGTGTGTGTGTGTGTGTGTGTGTGTGTGTGTGTGTGTGTGTGTGTGTGTGTTTGTGTGTTGTTGTGAGTGAGTGAATTAGTGAGTGAGTGACATATCAAGGATGATGACTGTATGAAAATAGTCTACGGTGATGACTTGTGTGAAGACGGATCGATATCAAGACTGATTGAATCTATATGAAGACTATGAGGACGAGTCGATATAAATGTGTCATACGGGTCTAAGGTGATATACAGTTGAAAACAGGTCACATGTGATATCCAAATGATAACAGGTTTAAGATGATGACTATGTGAAATTGTTTGAGAATTGGTCTTCACTGAGTAATCTGTGAAAAAGGTTCTTAAATTTGATCTCACACTCCAAATCCTTTAGGATGGTATTGCATTTTAAAGGTGGTGATGTAATTTTCCTTACAACAATGACAAATCTACTATTATTTTCACTATGACTTCTACGACAACTATGGAGAATGTAGAGTCCCCAGTAGCCTAAGTGTCATTTATTATTAGAGTACATGAATTCTAATTTATATTTATGCCTGAAACGTTGTCTTAATTTACGAATCTTTCAATATGCACATACACTAGAAGTTTATGTAAACATGGAACTCACTTCATTAATATGTGTTCATACTGATTCTAATCTAAATATTCACATGGGGTTACTTTACACGAGTCTGTTTTAATGTATAGTGGTCTAACTTACAGATACAGTGGCTCTACCAATGCCCTGAAGTCTAACGTATTCTTGTACAGAGGTCTAGCTTGTATAGTGGTCTAACTTACAGATACAGTGACTCTACCAATGCCCGGAAGTCTAACGTATTCCTGTACAGAGGTCTAGCTTGTATAGTGGTCTAACCTACAGATACAGTGGCTATACCAATTCCCGGAAGTCTAACGTATTCCTGTACAGAGGTCTAGCTTATATAATGGTGCAAAAGTTACTCATGTAGGCCTGCAATGGCTCTAAGTGCACATGTGTTTATGTAAAGTTATCTTAGATACTCGTACACTCATATAGTCGACCTGTTTACACATACACAGTGCTCTAACTTAGAATGTACACTGGCTCAAAATTACACATGTACAGTGGTTCTAATTGAAACAAATTTAATGATTCTAATTTAAACATACACAGTTTTTCTAACTGGTTCTAATTTATACATGCATCTTTAATCTAATCTATACACATACAACTTTATTATAAGCAATACTTGCATTTATATTCTAATTTATACATTTATCGTTATTTTAATTTATGTAGCATATTTTTCTAGAATGAACTTTTTCTTATTTACACAAATACACGAACACTAAGGTTCTCATTTCTACATACATCTTAATTTTAATATACATATGCACCTTAGTTTTAATTTACACCTGCATCTTTCTGTTAATATATACATGTATCTTAATTTTAATGTATGCATGAATTTATACATGTATCTTAATTTTAATGTATGCATGAATTTATACATGTATCTTAATTTTAATGTATGCATGAATTTATACATGTATCTTAATTTTAATGTATACATGAATTTATACATGTATCTTAATTTTAATGTATACATGAATTTATACATGTATCTTAATTTTAATGTATACATGAATTTATACATGTATCTTAATTTTAATGTATGCATGAATTTATACATGTATCTTAATTTTAATGTATGCATGAATTTATACATGTATCTTAATTTTAATGTATGCATGAATTTATACATGTATCTTAATTTTAATGTATACATGAATTTATACATGTATCTTAATTTTAATGTATGCATGAATTTATACATGTATCTTAATTTTAATGTATGCATGAATTTATACATGTATCTTAATTTTAATGTATACATGAATTTATACATGTATCTTAATTTTAATGTATACATGAATTTATACATGTATCTTAATTTTAATGTATACATGAATTTATACATGTATCCTAATTCCTAGTTTCAATTTGACCATGTAACGAATATGTGCATCGTAGTCTTATTTACTTATGCAAAGTATACATGCGTTTTACTTGTGAAATATACATGCGTTTTACGTCTGTTTATCGCTGAGTAGTGTTGTTGAGTAAGTGCTATGGACTTGACGCAATGCCAAATGTCATGCTACCCTTAGAGTGTTTTGTTATTATTAGTCTTTTGTTGATAATCTCTCTCTTTTCTTCTGTCTACTTTAAAATATAAAGAATGACTTGGGCGATTTAGTAGGTTAACGACTAACTTTCGTTTAGATGAATAAGAAATGTATACAAACGCAAATGACTATAGAAAAAATACTTTAACATATATTTCAAAACTGCATGAATCAGAATGTTCAACTGTGATTCAGTTTAATATTTCACTAATTTTGTTTAACTTTGATTTTATCTAGTAGTTAATAGATTTTGGTCTCATTTTCGAAAGATTTTGTTGAACGTTGATGTAATCTAATACTGAACATATTTTGTTTAGTTTGGATTTCACTGTGGAGGGCCACTAGGCAGCCATTCAACTCAGTACACGTTATATATTCTTCGGATAGCGCTCAGTGATTGGAAAGTAAAATATTAACTAGTACAAGACTTGATAGTCTAGAACTTTGTAAAAGATTTTAGTGTTGGTCATACTTTTATTGACAAAAATATCCAAAGTCTGCAGTGGCCTTTACACAACTTTTATGCTGCTTTATGCTGCACTTTACAGTTTCTCACCATTTTTAAATGGTTTCTCACCACTGATTCATTCTAGTTTTTACTTTATGAATTATTCTTTACACTGCTTTGCATTATAATACTTAGTGGGCATAACTGGAATAAACAATTTACATTCAGCCAGCAAACACTCAGAAACAATCTTAAAAACAGCAATTCAACTTACCCTCCTCCCTCAAAACAAGCCCCCTCCCCCCCAAAAAAAAACAACAAAAACCAAACAAATCCCAACACTCATCCCCCCCCCCCCCGAATAAGCTCAATATACACACACCAAATACAACAGCCTACAGTTTATAACTCACAAGAGACTTTAACTCACAAAAGACTTACATCAGACTATAATCTACACCCAGACTACCACACTTTATCACTCACACTTAGACTAAACTCACACCCAGACCCAGACCCTGACATTAATTCGATGACCAAATATTCCAGGAGCGTGCGGTCCACCAGCGATTTACAGTGTATCAGCTCGCCATGCTGCTGGAGAAAAAGTATCTAGAGAAACAAGGGGCCTGGCCCAGGGACCATAGATCTACAGACCAGGACAGCTCCCAGACCAGTGCTGAAGCCGATACAACAAATCGCAAAGTCAGTGAGAGAAAATCTCGGGTAAGCCGTCGCGTGAACTTTGACCTCTTTGATGATGAGTTTGACGTTAGCCGGCATCTCCGAGAGACAGAAGAACAATATATTCCTGAGGAGTTCCTGAAGCGAATGGAACCAGCGAGACAGCTTGGACACTTTACAGGCATGCGCAAACGCAGTGCTGGTAAGCAATAGAACACGTCATTTTATTTTTAAAGGTTTTTAAAATATGTATTTGATTGGTCCTCTAAAATTAATATTTAGTTTTCTGCGTATTTAAAAAAAAAGTTAATGAAATAAAGTGGATAAAAGTAAAAATTTTACCCAGATCATTTTAGGAAATAAAGTGATTAATGCTACGTAGATAAATTAGAAGATAAAGTGATTAGTGCTCCGTAGATAAATTAGAAAATAAAGTGGTTAGTGCTCCTTAAATCTCTAGGGAAGTAATAGAGGTAATGCTCACGATAGAAAAGAAAGTGGTTAAAGTTCCCAAAATCTGTATAATAAATAGAGCGGTTAATGCTCCCTAGATCTCAGTGGGAGGTAGATCACAATAGATAATGATATGTTAATTTTCTTTAGATCTTCATGGGAAGTAAAGAAGCTAATTCTCGTTAGGTCACGATAGGAAGTAAAGAATTTAATTCTCCTTTGGTCACGATAGGAAGAAAACGCGTTACGGTCACGATAGAAAGTAAAGGAGTTAATTCCCCTTATGTCAGGAGATGAATTAATTATAGAAGTGAATTCTCCCTAGTACGATATGAAGCAAAAGAATTCTCCACGGTCATGATAGGATGTAAAAGAGTTAATCCCCATCTTCCCCTGAAATAGCTAATGCTCGCTAAATTATGATGCTCACTAGATCACAGTAAAGAAAAAAAGACGGACATTACTCATGATTCCTAATAGCAGGAAAGTATATGTCTTGTCTTGTGATTTTGTTAGAATTAAAATTATACTGATAATTTATCGATGTTTAATCATCATACGATTGCATATGATGCATGTGACGTACGGACGGTAACAATATTGATTGGTTAGTAAGCATACAGATTCACGACTTCAGTCTCTCTACAATGTCCAATCAAATCGTGCGCTCATTCAGCACTACAATTTTGATCGGCGAAAGATATTGATTGAATGCGACCCTTCTTAAGCACAAAGCAGATTTCATTACGAGGTAACTCAAATAATATACCTGCAAATTCTTTAAAATAAACAAATTTATAATGAAAATCACATAGAAAGAAAACAATAAATTAAAGAAACACTTTTCTTGATACTTTGAGGACTAAGCAAAATAATATTTTCTTCGACCGCTTCTGAATTTCCTGAATGTTTCAAACTACTACAAGCTTTAAGAGGCCAGATAACAAAATTAATGACATACAAATTATATTTGACATGTCACATTCCAGGATTATGATTGTATAGTCATAGTTACCCTAGAGACTGTTTTATTTTGTCAGTGAGCATAGTTCTTTATACTTTTGGAGGATTCTACACTTACAGTGTTGGAAATCTTTATTTAGTGTTCTGTTTGTTCTTTGTTTATAAATATAATGTTCGAAATGCTTATGTAGTGTTTATTTGTTGTTTTATATTCAAAGTGTTCGAAATGCATATTAACTTTATTTTTAAAAATTATTTTTGAATTAGTTGCATCAATGTCATTATTGTGAGTGAACTTCTAGAGTCTTTGTCCCAATGCTCCAACAGTAACTTGATTTATGTTGTGTGCAACAGAGCTTTTTTTTTCGTTTGAAATCGAAGGGGTCCACCACCGAAACTTTGCATAAGGCCCCTCCCACCCCCCAAAAAACCAAAAAAACTTGCTACACCACAGGTACCACTGCTCCAAAATTAACTTGCAGAATAAATATTTTATGTCCCATGCTACAAACAATAGCTTGCTCAGCGAATGTCCAAGAAATACATATTTATTCAATTTCTAATAATAGTTTTCTAATCGTTTTCTAATAAGCCTTTCCAGCTTTCCTCTCTAAAATGAATAAACGGTAGAAAAGTGAATCAGTGACTAACAAAAATAATATCGAATTGACCGACTGATGGATCAGTTAGCTATCTTACCGAATGTGGACTAGCAAACTAAGTGGCTAACTATATGAATAAATTATTAATTTACAATTTACTACATAATAAATAAATTACTTCCTAAAAGACTAGCTAACAAACTCATGCACTAACATCTAATTCAGTAATTGACTGATTAATGGATTGAATGATAAAAGGCCTATCTAACTTTCTGACTAACTGATCAACGTACTAACTATTAAATATGACTAATATCTAAATAACTAATTATCTTTATAATGAACTGACTAACTATTAAATAAGACTATGTAATATCTAAATAACTAGTTATCTTACTAATGAGCTGAATAACTATTAAATAAGAAAGCTTACTATTTAAATAACTAATGATCTTACAAAAGAACCGTCTTAACTAATTAATTAACTATAAAATAAGACTTACCTAATAACTAAATAACTAATTATATTATTAATAAACTTTATTACTATTAAATACGACTACCTAATAAATAAATAACTAATTAACTTACTAATGGACTTTCTAACTAATTAACTAATTAACTATTGATATGACAGACTAATTATCTGACTGACACAAGGATTAGCTAAGTAATTAAACGGCGAATAAGCTAATTAAAAATTAAGTAGCTATTGGATTGAGATTAGTTATCTGACTTACCAAAGATTAGCTAATTGATTATTGGACCGATTAAATAATTAACTAAAATGAAACAGCTCAATTAGAAATATATCTTGTCATTGATCATTGTACCGATTAACTAATTAACTAAAACGAAACAGCTCAATAAAAAATATATCTTGTCATAGATGTAGACACTGACGTCGGGTATTGTCAACTTTTGGATGAGCAAAACGAAGCCGGGTATTTGAACCTATGCTCCGCGTGCCAGAAAACAACTAACCTCGGAGAGGACACCTTCCCTAGTTACATCAACGAAGTCGTCTGCAACCCATCTCAAACAGGTGGTTGCATTCAATTGAGTGGCACTGGTAAGAGTGTGGTTTTGTTATTTCATTGTGTTATGATGCGCTATCTCTATAATTTTCGATTGTAAGTTGTTGTAGTCTTCCGAACGCAATCGCTTCGGTGATAGGTGCACTTGGTTATAACGGGTGTTTGTTACGACGAAACGGCGTGTTTAATATAAAGTCTTAAGTAAGCGAAATTACATACAAGGTGCCTTGTTTCCCTAACACTTCCTTTAACATTAGGGATTATATACCCGGTGCGTGCAAATCTGTGCACTTCAGGATCGCCAGCGACTAAACTGACATTAGCACAATCTACCCAACAAACATTTGATTGTAGGGAAACGAAATCTGAAACTGACGTCAATGCAACGGTTTTTTTATGAAGTGCAAATTTATAGGTTTTCATAACCTTTCACCTGTTAAGGGCAACAACCCGCATGTGTGACGCACGTAGTGACGTCTGTCCGCAGACATCGGAAGATTAAATTTGAATTAAAACAACCAGATGTAAAAATATAAATTGTTTTGATTTAATACAAAGAGACACATATCGAATTGAAACATTTATTAAGTTTCTTTTAATTTGACCATTTTTTCCACTCGTCTGGTTTAAAAAGAATTTGTTCTTTTATAGTTTAAAATCCATATGTAAAACAATGACTTGCCATTAATGTGTTTTGTGAGTTTTAAAGTTAGAACATTGATAAATTAGAGCTATTAACTTTAAATGTTTTCATTAAAAACACAGCACAGATCTTACTTGTTTCATCTATTTTATTTCAGTCAGATATAATGAAAAATATTTGTTTTATGAAATAACGTGTTCTGAAAAAGATATTATTTTTTAGCATATAAAATATCTTTTGTTTCAGTGAATTAACAATTATGGTATCTAACATACCAAGTTACAGACATCAAACGCACCCAAAAGATTGTGTACACTCAATTATCACTTTATGGTACTATAAGTACTGAATTAGAGACATCGAACTCAGCAAGTATTAGTAATCATTTGCAGTAGTAAATACATTGCTTACTATTAATTTAACGTTTTCAGCAATGAAACTGGCGAATATATATACACACAATATACTCCACAACAACAGGACATTTATATTGTTCTGTGGGTTTTTTCTCTGTATATGCTTCGCAATATAATTCTCATTTAGCACAGACACACTGGCAAACATAAGTTTGGTCTTTGGAAAATAAAGTTCATAAATGAGTTTGTTTGTACTCTTTATCCAGTTAACATTAACACGCCTATTTCAAATAAACAAGTTGATACTTTGCTTAGTATCTGTCTCCCGTTACCAGCTACTACTTGTGACGTCACGCATTTCTGAAACCTGGCTCATTGCTCCGCGGAAATTCCCATGATTCCAATGTTTTGTCGCATTTTAATCTCAACAAACATCTATGTCTAAACTGCGTTCATCTTATCTGTTCCCTCTGATCTGCTTATCTTGGATTATCGAACGTGAGCAAAAACTAGCGGCTGTCAACATACACCGACGCGAGTGTTTGCTTGTCATAACTATAGCCTTCTTGTTTTATCATTTTATCAACCGTTCGTGCAACAAGTGTAGGTGTTTCAGTTTTACAATGCTTTGCTTCTACAACGGCGTACTGAGATAACCCAGACGAGACACAACGACATATTTCCTTCTCAAATGAGCATTAACTGTTACTGTGGTAGCCTTACACATACTTGCATTAGTTACACATATATGTGACACTGCACTTTATGTATATCGATTAACTGGATTGCCAGTCTAATATGGTGGATAGATACAGAAATTATTAAAGTTTAAGTGAATCTTGTCTCTCTTCTTTATATGTCAATGAATTCGACTGCCAGTTACAATGGAGTGAGCACATACTAAAATAATTAAATGCTCTTTACTGTCCTTGTTCCAGCAAGTCCGATAACTTATGTTGTTCGGCAAACGTCATACATAATCCTCGTTAATGAGATGCATTTTGAATATGACGCAATATTATGAATATTTTTGTTTTCTTCTGAACTGCAGTGATTCTAGTCATCCCGATGGTTTACAGTCAAATCGACCTGTATATACTGTATCTTCATTATTTCAGGATAACTTATATATTAATAAAATTTCTTGAAAAGACATGCTTAGTAAAGGATTGGAACTTTCTATCACCTTAATCGCTTGGAACTTAGAAGATATTTTGTCAGTTTGACTCTATAAATTTGTATGCTAATGTTGACAAAAGGACACTTTCTTCAATGCCCAAAGCATACCAACACGGTTACTTATTGACAAATATTTCCCAAACAATCCATACGTAACTGGAAAGTGTTCTTTCGTCAGCATGAACATATAAGTTCGATGATTAAACGTTTGAGTCATATCATCAAAATAATTTCTTATTTCCATGTGGACAAATTGTTTGTGAGTTACGCGCCTTAGATTATAATGTTAGGATGCAGGAAAACTTAACTTTTAATTCAAACAATACATTCAAATTATTGATGATGATGGCATGTTGTTTGAGTTAAGAGTATACTTTATTTAACAATAGATGTTGCTTGAGTTTAAGGATAAACTATATTCAACTATATATGTTGTTTGCTTTTACATTGCAGTCCACGGCCACTGCTTTCAAACAAGCATACATGTGCAGATGCTACGGCGGCAGAGTGGCACCTGCATGATAATCAGTAGTCAAGGCAACCTGATAATGACAGACGCTTGGGAACTATACTCACAGGAAATACGCACCGGATGTCAGTGTATGATAGACAAACGATCACCATTGATTGGCTAATGGGCGGATTTAAAGACATTGAATGTAAGACCACCCCTACCCCGAAGCCATTTAGCTATGTCAGATGAAAAGTACCAGTTTTTGAGCTTATCTACACAGTTTGACCTTTCATTGAGTCCTATACAGCATAGGTCAAGCTGACTTCATGTCTTCTAGATATCATCGGTCAAGATGACCTCAAATACCATAAGTAAAATAGCGCCAGCTGACTTCATGATTTTACAGATAAAATATGGGCAATTAATTTAATGTTTTAGATTCCTAAGGCCATCTGAATTCATTAATGACTTGCAGATAATATCAAGCCAGCTGACCTCAAGTCCTCTAATAGCAATATTGTGACCTGACTTTTAGAGCCAGTTGACATCACTTTCTCTAGACACCACAGGGAAGCTGACTTCATGTTTTGTTGACATCGTAGATGATTTCATTCCTCTTGACACTATAGGGTCAGCTGACTGCAAATATTATATACATATCGTCAGTTGAGCAGCAAGGGGAGCTCACTGTATAGACCTCTGTCAGCATGGCACTATTTCAGAATTTTTTCGAATAAGAAAACGCGACCAAACAGTGTTGTTTCAATGTGTGAGACAAAAAGACTAAGTACTTAATTCAAAATCAAACTATTCGGCCTGCAAATGTGTTGGCTTTCCTAATTCTCTTTGTTAACGAACTCACCCCCACCACCACAATAACGATCATTGTCATTCTCTAAATCATGATATTTTTTCAAAACATTTCCTTCACTTTTTCCCCCCAGTAAATTTATTTTTCTCCCAGTTACGTATACTAATCGTTTTAAAAAGATCATCGAAAATAATAATTTTAACAGTTTGCTACACAGTAAGTAACCATTTCTCTGCCATCCATATTACTATTTCTTTGCATCTAATTTTAATATTTATTTCGTCTTGTAATTATTAATTTCTAGGTACTAAATTCATTATAGTTGGTATCATTTAAAAAAGAGTCTGACTTCACAATAGCTGACACATCAAAGAGCGATTTAGGGACAGTAAATAGTTGGTATCATTTAAAAAAGAGTCTGACTTAACAATAGCTGACACATCAAAGAGCGATTTAGGGACAGTAAATAGTTGGTATCATTTTAAAAACAGGCTGACTTCACAAAAAAGCTGATTCCTAAGACAGCGATTTAGGGAAAGTAAATCTTAAAATCGATAGTTCTAGTTATTTTTCTTTTGATATACGTACATTTAAAATAATTCTTTTATGTCTGGTAAAAATCATCAACGTTTTTTTTCTAAATCCCAAAGTGAAGTTTTAATTTCTCCCAAAATTTTCCAGTCACCCGCTTTGTACATTTTGGGCAGTTGCTGTTAGCTACTGACCTTGGACAATGACTGGTTGCTACTGATCTTAGACAATGGCTGGTCGCTATTTGTCTTGGACAGTGGCTGGCTGCTACTAAGACAATGTCTGGTTGCTATTGGTCTTGGATAATGAATGCTTGCTACTGACCTTGGATAGTAGCTACTTGCTACTGACTTTAGACATTGGCTGGTTGCTCTTCCCCTTGTGCAAGTTAGTGTTGATGGATTTTAGTTTTGTTTATTAATCTATACATTCTTTAAATTAGAAGAACTATTCTCATTTGAATGGTAAATATATAGCACTTTAACATAACTACATTAACTAGCAACAGTTTTAATAACAGAAAAACATAGCACTTTAACATAACTACATTAAATAGCAACAGTTTTAATAACAAAATGTAGCAATATAATCTATCTATCTATCTTTGGGGCACCACTAATGACCTAACAACCAGCTTTCTCCATTCTATTCTGTTCTTTGATAATCTTACTGTATCGCTCAGCTGCAGTCCTGTCTGAGATGTTATCCTCCCATTTTTTCCTCCGTCTTCCTCTCCTTTGCCCTCCTTGCACAGTACCTTGCATGATTGTCTTGGCAAGCCCTGTTAATCGTGTGACATTGCCCATACCATTTCATTTTGCGTTTTTTTTCACAATGGCCAATAGCTCTTCACAGGACCCAATGGCTTGTCTAATTCTGTTTCTCACTTCGTCATTCATGACATGATCTCTATCGAAATGCCAAGCAACCTTCGAAAGCATCTCATTTCAGTAGCTTGTGTCCTTTCAAGATCCGCTGTGAGGGTCCATGACTCACATGCTTATAAAAACACAGATACAACCAAGGAGCGCATCAGTCTGATCTTTGAGCTGACTGAGATGTTTCTGTCTTTCCAAAGTGTCTTCAGCCTTGCCATTGCTGTTATTGTCAGCGCATTCCTGGAGAGTATTTCTGGTTTTGATCTTTCGTCTGTCACGATGGCTCCTAAGTATTTGAATTTATTAACTGTTTCCAG
Organism: Sinotaia quadrata; assembly: GCA_028829895.1. NCBI lineage: Eukaryota > Metazoa > Mollusca > Gastropoda > Architaenioglossa > Viviparidae > Sinotaia > Sinotaia quadrata. The sequence continues at coordinate 51,910,703 of CM054180.1, read as the reverse complement.
TTTCTGATCACCAATCATGATGTCAGTGCCGATGCCACTGGTGTTGTTAGTCATCAATTTGGTCTTCTCTGCACTGATTTCCATACCAAAAGCAGTAACTGTCCTGTCCAATTTTGTTACCAGTGCAAGGTATCAAAAGGCATTGCAACAGAATATATCAGCATAGGGTTATATAGAACTGGCGACACTAACAGAATATATCAGCATAGGGTTATATAGAACTGGCGACACTAAAGAGAAAAAGAAGGTATTTCATATTTTATTGGGATAAGACTCAAATAATGAAGGATACTAAATAAAAAATAACTTATCGCTTGGGATAAGATGTGTGGGTATGGGTATGAATTTTACTCGCTATGGGTATGAATTTTATCAATGTCGAAAAAAACACAACACAATAGGAAGCTAGAGACACTCATTTCATTCTTGTTTCAATCAGCTCCTGTTATGAATTCTACCTTAAGTAATGAAAAACGCCGGGCGTACACAACTTTACACACGTTATTCTTGTTTCAATCAGCTCCTGTTATGAATTCTACCTTAAGTAATGGTAAAAACGCCAGGCGTACACAACATTACACACGTTATTCTTGTTATTATCAGCCCGGATCTAGAGCCAGTAGTTCACTTTATCCTTGATTTCATCAGCCTAGAGCCAATAGTTCATTTTATTCTTGTTTTCATCAGCCCTGGTCATGAATCCAACTGTTGACAATGGTGAAAACACCTGATCTAGAGCCAGAATTTCACTTTATCCTTGATTTCACCAGCCCTTATCATGAATTCGACTGTTGACAATGGGTGAAAACACCGGATGGGGAGTATTTCACTTTATTCTTGTTTTCACCAGCCCTGGTTATGATTTCTCCCATTGACAGTTTGGAAACCCATCGGATCTAGATCCACTGTTTCACTTATCCTTGACTTCATTAGTTCCAGATGTTTTCTTGTTCAAACAGAAAGCATGTTTCCTAGCTCTTCCTAGCTCTTCCTAGCTCTTCCTAGCTCTTCCTAGCTCTTCCTAGCTCTTCCTAGCTCTTCCTAGCTCTTCCTAGCTATTGGAAACAAAACTTCCTGCGTCAGTGTTTTCTAATACATGCTTTGAAACTAATGTATATATAATACTTTTATTATTGCTGTTATTGCCAGTGGTGTCTGGTTTGTTGAACTTATATTCACGTTGGCTTTAGCTTTGTTAAAGTAATTAGAAACGTTTTAGTTATTATTATCATTATTGTTATTGCCAGTGGTGTCTGGTTTGTTAAATTTCTATTCACGTTGGCTTTAGCTTTGTTAAAGTATAATGTAAAAGTTTTATTTTATTATTATTATAATTTTTATTGTTAGTGTGTTAAGTGCCTGGTTGTGTATAACAGGACAAGCACACGTGACTGCTAGTGTTAAGTGTCTGGTTGTGTGTAACTAGACAAGCACACGTGACGTGCTAGTGTTAAATGCCTAGTTGTGTGTAACTAGACAAGCACACGTGACGTGATATTACGTGACAGTCTGCGCTCTGACAAAAAAGAAAACGTACAAGCTGGTTTCCCACAAACATTTTTATTTATTGTCGAATGTAAAAAATAGTTATCTGTTTCACAAAATAACGAAAATTATTTGTAATCAGTGAGTTAGAAAATTGTAGACAACTTTACGTGTTCAAGAAAAATTATACATATAAGCATATTTGAAGATTCTAATTTCATTTGTTGGGAAAATAAAAGTTAATATTGAATTTAAAGCTGTGTTGTGTCGCTTAGAGTATCGTACAGTTAATGGCAAAGTATCATAAGCTACGGCTGAATACCACAGTACATACTTCTTGTCAATCACATTTAGCACGTCATGAGTTACGTAAGCGTCACGTGATGCAATTTTTGTTTTTGCATTCGTGCTAAGGACTCAGTCAAAAATATCCACTCGATGTGTTCATGATAAGCATTCCTAGTCAAACAAATTCCGCTTGATGCATATGAGTGTTCTTTGGCAAACAATATCCACGACATTCCCGAACATAAGGTCCAGTAGCGTGCACGCTATAATTGTTATAAAAATAGATTTTTGTGGTCCACTTCAAGCTTTCATTACTCACGCTATAATTGTACAACGAATCATTCGCATTTTTTTTCTTAAACTATAAATAGAAGTACTGGGACGCACTACGCAGTGCATGGATGTACATATAACTGGAAAGTTTTTAAAAGAAGCGTTAAATCAATATTGTTTTGAACAGTTTCCAATCAAACTTTTTAAAAGAAGCGTTAAATCAATATTGTTTTGAATAGTTTCCAATCAAACGATGTAATTGTTAATGTATTGGGCCCTTAGCTTTTTACTGATTGTCATTAGAGCCAAACTGCAAAAAGATAGAGGTTGTCTGCAGCTGAAAAATCCTCCACGGTGTTGATGTATGCTGATGAAAATCCTCCACAGTGTTGATGTATGCTGATGAAAATCCTTTACAGAGTATTGACGTATGCTGATATAAAGCCTTCAGTTAGTAACCCTTTACCAAAGTTATATCTTGGTTTTTTTTAAAAGTAGTTTCAAAGCGTCGAGTATTGATTTGGTGTTCAATGACAATATCGTCTGCTGCAAATACGCATGCCAAACTTGGAAAAAGGAAGCCATTGCGGCAATTCTAACCCATCCGGTCGTCCTGAACACACTACTTTGATGATTCCATTTGACTTTCAAAGTATCGAAATATCTAAGTATTTTGAGATTCTAAATTTGACCAACTCCTAACGAACGGATCAAAGCGAATATACTTCTGCAGTCAAAATTCACAGAAGCGGAAGATGACCACGGAAACCTTGAGGATTTACAAATATAACTGACCTTGCTATATTTTAAGTAATGTCGGGATAGTTGTGAATAACAAAGTTTCTCTTTTAAAAATCAATATCCACGTGTTATTTATGAGTTCTCTTTCTTAAACAGTAACCATCTGATATATGAATGCTCTTAGTTAAGCAATATCTACTTGATGTATTCGAATGTTCTTCGACAAATAATAATGTCTCATTGATAAACGTGAGTGCTCTTAGGTAAACAATATCCACTTGATGTATATGAGTGCTCATAGGTAAACAATATCAACTTGATGTATATGAGTGCTCATAGGTAAACAATATCCACTTGATGTATATGAGTGCTCATAGGTAAACAATATCCACTTGACGTATATGAGTGCTCATAGGTAAACAATATCCACTTGACGTATATGAGTGCTCTTAGGTAAACAATATCCACTTGATGTATATGAGTGCTCTTAGGTAAACAATATCCACTTGAGGTATATGAGTGCTCATAGGTAAACAATATCCACTTGATGTATATGAGTGCTCATAGGTAAACAATATCCACTTGATGTATATGAGTGCTCATAGGTAAACAATATCCATTAGTTTTTTAAATTGATGGACAAAGAAATCCTTCCTTACATTCCTGGAATGTGGTACTTGGTAACCTGTGTACAGCCAAGCTAAAATATTGATCTTGTTCATTCGAATAAAATAACGTTATTCTGTATTGAATAATACTTTGCATAACAAATGCATTTTTAAGAATTGTCAAATGGACATCAAAACAAAAGCATGATACGTATTTTTAAATGTAAAATTTTACTTCAAGATCATACCATTCTTTAGTCTAACTTAAAAAGACAGACAGTATTGGTATGTCTGTTAAACAAAATCAGGCTTATAGGCATTGTTTAAATTGACCCCAAAACGACTTACAGTATAACAGTATATCTATGCAAAAAATAGCTCTATGTCCCTTTTTAGCCTAACACATACATGATATACAGTTTAAAAGCAATGTGTGTAAAAAAAAAATGATATCATTTTTAAAAAATTGATTTCATTAACTGCATGCAGTATAACAATGTCTGTTAAAGAAGTGAGATTTAAATTAACCCACAATTAGTTTACATAATAGCAAAATCTTTCAAACAGAATTAGCTTTCTGACTTGAAGCAGTTATTTAAAGCCAGTTGTATTGCCTATGCCCTCGACTTGCTCTGTGCAAACACTAACGCTTCTCTTAACTCTTGGGGGAATTAACAGTCTCCACAGGGAACTCACTTCAGCATTGCACCCAGACAGCCTGAGCTTGTAAAGTCAAAAGTTTTTACGTGGAGAAAAAAAAACTGAATAATTCTCGTCGTGTTGACTTGGCCACGAAGCACAAAGCTTAACTAGTTGATACCAAAGGATTTGGCAATGGCAGCTTGCAAATTAAATGCGGTGATTACAAAGCACGAGATTAAAGGGCTGTATAAGGTCAGCACAGCCAAGAAGGTCCCGCCAGTAGTATAGATTTGAAATTATTAACTTTTGACTGACGAAATGCTCAGTCTGGATTCAGCTGTTTCTTTCAGTGGATGTTTTTGGTGTAGTTTGTATATAAGTGGAAAAGAATCGGAAAATGATTTGCTGAGGTGTCACTTTATTTAATCATGCATCAAACCGCCAAAGTAGAGGATAAAAAAAATATATAAACTGTTGACGTCAGGTGACCTTACAAGATAGGTCTATTGACACAAGATATACTCTTAGCAAATGCAATAAATATTACAAGAGAAAAAAGTAGCTTAATGATAATTAAATGGTTCTTGATTTAATGGAGTTTGGCGAATGAACATGGATATTGACAGATAACAGGTTTGTTTACGAGGTAAGTAGTTTTCAACGGTAAATTAACGCACATAATAAGATAAAGATTTCCTCTGAGACAATTAAATAATTCTTAATTTAAAAGAGTTTGGCAAAAAGACATGAATAATGACACATGTGAGCTTTGTTAAGACAATAACGAATTTACAAGATAAAGATTTCCAAAGAGATACTTAGAAATTGCTTGATTGAATGCACTATTTAAATGGACGACAGACGTAAGACGTCCACAGTGTAAACTGTTGCGTTTGTTGATATACGGGACTTGAAGTTGTATTTAGCAGTGTATTTGGGGGGATGTCCGGAGTACAAGTTTTACAACTAATAAAAACTTTTGCTGAATAACAGTCTTACCGTTGTACCTGTCATTTATCATCTCATAAAGATTTTAGACGCGATTAAAAGTAAATCTGTTTGCGGAAAATATATTTTCTTATATTTTCATATTTGTCCATGACTGTAATAATCTTTGACTCGCATGCTGAGCACCCTTTCCTCCCCTAAAAAGGCAAGCTTTTTTTAAAGTTAAACATACTGGCTATTCAAGTAATTACAGAATTTAATTTTCTCAGCCTTGGCTGATAAACATTACACCATTACTGCGGGTAAATCAATGAAACCATGCTAAACACTTCCCTTGCCAATTACATGTATACATACATCAAACACAAAATAATTACAATCAATAAGAGTAGTGTTCTTTACAAAAGTAGATTGCACTACATAATCTCCTTACAAGGATTCTAAATACATCATACAAATAACCATAAAGAAACTAAATAAATAAAGTAAGGTTAAGCAAATGTGCACTATGAACACTAAAACAACAGAACTATACAAACAAACAGGACATTTAAAACTAATAGCAAAACGGAACAAACAAAATTAAAATTATGGGCAAAGAGAATACAACATGGTCACACACTATGTACAAACACACACTACGTACAAACACACACTACGTACAAACACGCACTACGTACAAACACACACTACGTAACACTCACTACGTACAAACACACACTTAAAAGTCACAAAATGGTCAGGAAAATAAAAAATACCAAATGGATAGATGACAACCACCTTACGAAAATACTAATTAAAGAATACAAATTAAACATAGTCAAACCAAAAGCCCCTCAAATAGTTCCACCACCACCATGGACCAACTCCCCCCCCCCTCCCACAAGTAGACCTTACACTGATAAGAAACTCCAAATGCACCAACACACAACAGTCACAGCAAAACACATTAGAACGCTTATACAAAACTTGCCCAGATCGTCTAAAAATGTATACAGATGGTTCCAAAACATCTGATGGAACTGGAGCAGCCATTCACTATGACAAAAAATCACACAAAGAATCAAGGTTCTTACAAATTACCCCCTGCTAATTCAATACTAACACCTGAACTGATGGCCATATAAAAAGTACTTTCACAAACTGAATAAAAACCCATCCTTACCCCTAAATAAAAACATACCAATACTAACTGATTCATTATCTTCCATACAGACATTATACGACACAAGCATCATTTCTAGAACACACACACTTCAAATAAAATAAGACAACTAATTTTTATAGTGGTAATTTCCACAATTTTGTAACTAGATAACTTATTGTTTATTACTTATTTCTTTTTTATTTCATCATGCATTAATTTAGGAATTATCCTTTTACCCACAGAGTATAGGTTTTATTACCGAATGGTTTGTGAAATGAGAGATTAAGTTTTCTTGTGTTTATTGCATGAAAGAGAACCCGTAAATGGTTAAATCATAATCATCGAAAACAAACTACATTGCCTACTATTGTTTTGAAAGGGCGAGTTTGGTGTTCACGTTGTATTTTCCTGTATTGTTTACATTCTTCATTTCACGTACAATTCCCCATGTCAGCATACCCAATGCTTGCATGCATAATAAAAGAGCCAGACATATACCCATGGGTATATGTGTCAGACACTGACGTGAACAACCACAGGTCCATACGCAGTGGTGACAAACACTGAAGGACTGAATAAAGTTGTGACAGCGTGACGTAACAATGACGTTTCCCCACGATAAAAGAGACATAATACATAAATGTTGTACAGCCAAAAGGCGATGTATGTATTTTCAATGAGGCAAGTTTGTAGTAAACATGTATGGTTGAAGGATGTGGTAAAGAGACAAGATAAGGACATGGCCAATATTTTTAAATGAAATCTATGGAGAAATTTTTTTAAAAAAAATGTTAAAGCGGAATGGTAGTGTGTTGTGGTAAACAGAAATCAAAGAAAACCAAGAGTGACGGTAAAGAGTTAAGTTAAAAAGAATGGTAAAATGTCATGGTAAATAAGAATAATAAAGTTCCATGGTACAAAGGGTAATAAAGACTCGTGGAAAGGGAGAAGAAAAGATGGTGGTAAAGTGTGATGGAAGAGAAATGGTACAAAATCAAGTAAAGATGAGCAATAAATAGCAAGGGTACAAAATAGTACAAGCAGAAGCAGTAAGGAAATATGGTAAAGAATTATAGTAAAGTGTCATGGTAAAGAGGGATAAAGAGGCAGTAAAAAAAAAAAGGAGCAGAACAGAGGAATGGTTAATAGTTGTGGGAAAGTGTCATGGTAAAGAAGAATGGTATAGAGTCATCTTAAACAGACGCGGCACAAAAATTTGATGTTCCCATCAAGACGAGGTGGTGGTTCATTATGCTGACGTAAGTGAAGTCTCCTTTGTCAATGTAGAATTAGTTTTAAAACAAGCGAACAGATATCAATAAAACTTTTGTATTGCGGATGAAATTAAATGATTTCATATCGTAGTTTTTGGAAATAAATAAATAATGAATGGATGAATTATGGAAATAATCTTTTTAGGTTTAAGGACATTAACGACGTACGCACAGAAAAACAAGAATCTGTTATGGGTTCTCTCCCTTATTCGAAAGGAGTAAATTGCGATTCGTAATAAAAGATACCATTTAAAAGCACAATGACTCTTCCAGGAAAAAAAAATAGTTGTAAGAGCAATATTAACCGACTGTACTGTACGCTAAATTTACTTTTATATCCGAGTTTAATTTATTTTTATTTGTAGCGTATCGAGATAATCTTTAGCAGCATGTGAATTTGGAGACGACATTATATTCCGAATATCATGTCAGACTTTTCATTAGAGATTGTTTCAAAGATTACTTCCGCCATAAACAGTTTGTAGAAAGTTTTCTTTTAGCTTATTAAACCTGACAAAAATACTGGTATGAATCTGTGAGTTGAACAAATACGAGAACGCTTTTCCTTGAAAAAAAAATAAGCATATGAAACTGAGTTGCAAAAGTGTCCCCCTCCCCCAACAATCATGATAGAGAGAGAGAGTAATCACTAACAAATATTTTCGATTGTATGCTCTTTTTACTGATACAGATTACTGAACTTTGGGTAATGTCGGTAAGTTATATATATATATATATATGTAAAATATTCATCGGACTGTTAGGTATTTTAGAACGTTATTTAGTACTTTACTGCTTTCTAAAAAAAAAAAATTATAATTAGTAGTTATTTATGACCCATTGCCTGTCGATTCTCATGACTAATCAGTCGACTGCTTGAGAAGATTCTCCCATCGAGCATGTTTTGTTTCTTAACCTTGACCGACATTGCTGATGTGCTGTAAATAGCACCAGCCTCTTTCTGAGTTTGTGATGTCATAATTAAGAAAATTAATGTTATGTTCGCCTATTAATATTATCTACTGTGACAACAGTGCGATTGATTTCTGTGCAGTTTTTGTTTTACTTCTCAGCAAGTGATTATTATTTTATGGCAATGCTCACTTATCAAGGTTTAGTACTTTAGTATAATGTTTCTATTATCAAGCTATCATTTTAATCCAATTCACAGAATAATGTAAAAAACGGGGTCAGCCATTGCTCTTTGAAGTATTTCTTGCATTCAGGTCTGGTAGGTAAGTTCATTACTATAATTCAGGATTTTAGTGAAGCTTTACAGTTGTAAGGTAGATGTAGGGTTGTGTGGTAATGTTTTTGTTTGAATAGCTTTAGGGTTGTACAGGAGCTTAAATGAGGGTGTAGAGTAGCCATACGGTTGTGGGCTAGCTTGGGGCTCTAGGGTAACCTTGGACTCAGGGTAGTTCTAGAACTGTAGGGCTTCTATAAGAGTTACAGAGTTTTTAAAGTAATAAGTCTTGGACACACACATCCCACGTGATGAATACAAAAACAAAAAAAACCCCAACAATATTTGTTAATATCTCTTTTAGTGCTTTTCAGCAAGATACAAACACAACGAGAAATCTTTTTTTGGCGAGGAAAAAACAACAACATGACTATCTAATGCAGCATTTATGTCTTTCACTTTAGAAGCTCGGTGCTTCTCACTGGGCTGCATTAATTTATGACCACAATAAACATTCTCGGTAGTTCCAATTTGACCAATTTCGTGACATTTCTCGTAAGGAGTTTCTCCAGACGGCATTCATCTATGTATAGTATCTTCATCATCGCTGTCAATCTGGAGATTATATTTACGACGGATTCTTTCAAAGACATCTTCATTTTCGTCATCGTCATCGTCGTCAAAATCCAGAGTGTCTGCAGATGGAGGTCTGCTAGAGTTTGATTCTCTTGCGGCTTTTGTTTTTTGGTGTCTGCCTGTAGAATCTGACAGTCAAACGTTATATTTAGTTTTGTATTAAACTTAAGATTGATGTTGAAAAGACAAGAAGCATTTAGCTTCGTATCAAACTTAGGATTGATCTAGAAAAGACAAGGAGCATTTAGTTTCGTATCAAACTTAGGATTGATCTAGAAAACACACTAAAACACGAATTAAACTTTAGACTAATGTAAATATGACAAGAAAGATAGATTAATGTAGAAAAAACAAGAAACGTTTAGTTTCGTACTAAACTTTAGATTGCTATAGAAAAGACAAGAAATGGACAAAATACATATATTAAATTTAATTTTGGTGTAGAAGGAAAACAACAATAATTAAATCGTAAAAGCATAAAAAGACGTGATTTGAGCAGAACACATGATTTCTTGTTTTCTTCCGTTAAGAGTTTGCCTTGACGGATTGTTCATTTATAAATAAAATATAAATGCGAAATATTACAATGTTTTAAAATGCAGTATAATGAAAATGTGAAGAAAAAGGAAAAATGTGTGTAAAAAAGGAAAAATATCTATAGTGCTAAAGTGCTAGTCATACCTACGAATTCTTGAAATGTTTTAAAATGCAGTATAATGAAAATGTGAAAAAAAGGAAAAATGTGAAAAAAAGGAAAAATGTGAAGAAAAAAGAAAACTATCTATAGTGCTAAAGTTCTAGTCATACCTACGAATTCTTGAAACATAGTACTCGTGTCTTAAAAAAGGGAGACAAACCTGCATCCTCAGACAGATCTAACACTTTTTTGGCTTCCTTTAGAACGTCCTTGACCTCTTTCTTTCTCCTGCGAGTGCGTCCTGCCAAAAACAAAAATAAACATATTAAATTACCAGAAAAACATTTATAATCAATCAAATAAATAGGAAGTACCTATATAATAGTAGCAAACTAAAGACGTTATATATTATAAAGAGTTATATCTCATGGAGTACATTCATAAACAGAAATTTACACGTGGGGTACATTTATAAACAATAATGAGCACTTAGTATGTATGTGGAGTAAATTAATAAACGTACAATTGTACAAATGTAATATAAGCGAGAAGTGCATTATAAATTGTAACATATCATCTGGATAATATTTTTAATAGAACTGATTATAAACAGTAGTATATGCGGACTACGGAGTCCATTTATAAACAGTAATACATACAAATAGAACATTATATTGCATACGTTAGAACGAGATTGTACTTAAAAAGTCACAAAAAAATGCAAGGAGTGATGTGCTATCATTACGCCGTCTTCGATTTGACACCTATTACATTTATGGATAATAAAAAGTGTATTGTGCTAAATAATGCTTATGAAAATTCGGAATGAATATTAACTCAAAGATGGAAATAATAATTTTAAAACTAATTAGAAGGCACACTAAAGACTAGTGTTCAAACAAAGCAACACATTCAACAAGACTCAATTGCTGTAGCTTGACATTTTGTTTGTGATTTGATTTTCACGTGACTTCCACTTTCAATGATTTCACCGATTGACATAAGCACCAAGAGAAAGATTTAAGTTGTAAAAGAGTCAGTTATGACTCCGTGTGCTAGAGGGATGAAATTGTTTGCTGTTCTAGGGTCAACTATGCTCAGCGGATAGCCCAATGCCCACGGCTTTTCCGATTTTTAACTTATGAGAGGTCACGCCACTAAGTTTGTGATTCCACCTGACTGACTGGACATTCAAGTCACCACTTTGAGCTAGCAAGCGAGAAGGACTGACCTAGTTCTTACACCTCTCCGAGGTTCAAGGCCACATTAAAACTACGTGCCATCACATACACACTGTCTTCCAATACATTCAAACTGTCTTCCAATACATTCAAACTGCGTTCCATCACATTCACACTGTTTCATCACATTCAAACTGTTCCATCATATTCAAACTGTTCCATCACATTCAAACCTTTTCATCACATTCAAACTGTATACCCAGAGCTCGTATTGCATCAACCACATTCATTTTGCATACGCATAGTTCATACTATATAAGACACATTCATATTATATATAAAACACAGTAATATTATATATAATACACATTCATATTATATAAAGCACAGTCATATTGCTGCACAACACATTGATGAACAATATATTCATACTGAAAAACATTACATTTATATTGCATATTCAACACGTTGGCACTGTATGTATACTACACGTTTATGCTGCATATATTATACTTCATATTTCTTCTATGCTGAATAATATTGACTGAAGTTCTCAAGATACAAGTACTTAATACTTCAAGTCGATTTATAATTCTATTTCTTATTGTGTGCGAGAGAAATAAACTTGTATGGCACTCGCCTTCCTTGTCGGTCTCTTTGATGACAACTGTATCTATGCCCTCCATCTTCGGTGTCCTAGACCTTCGGGTTCGGATCGGCCCGGTTTTCACGTCAAACAGGCGTTCGTACGCACTGGTCAGCTTGCGTTTCTGCTTCTCTTTGCTCGCCTGTTGCACCGCTGTGTCATCTTTCTTAACACCTCTAAAGGACTGCTTTGGCAATCTATCACGACTGTTAGCATCTTTTGAACTTTGACCTTTGACGTTCATTGTATGCGCAGCTGCTGATGACCTAATGGACTCCGGTTTCAAATTGTCTGTTCTTTGAGCTCTTGTACCGTCCTCATTCACAACCACATTGTCTCTTCTGCTAGTCAGGTCCTTTTTAGTTCGTAGATTATTAGAAACGGTTATATTTTTATTAGTAGTGTCTGAGTTTCTCACGCTTGGGACCACAGTAGACCCCCGTGAATTGGTGACATGACCTTGGATTAGACTTTTGTCTTCAGCTAGCTTATTTATTTTTGGAGAAGCGTTGCTTACTGTCTTATTCTCAGGTATTTTGATTTCTCTTTGTTGTGTTCGAACAGATGACTCGGGCCCTTGAGCAGGCTTAACAGTTTGACCCGATAACGTCGCTGTTGGGTCTTTGGGACCGGATGTTGTGTGACGACGGGAAGTAGAGAAGTTAAGAGAGTTTGAAATTTTAGGAACAGAAATGTCACCAGTGGCTTCGGTGTTACTATTGTGACTGTTATTTATGGCGCCATTGCTGGAGGACAGTGGGTCTGTTTGTATCTTGGATTTCCTGGGTTTCGTGTTAGCAGTGAATGTCTTGGGCATTTCAGTTTTGCGTTCTGAGGATTTATTAACAATCGCATTCTTTGTTGATGCTGGTAAATGATCAGGGGACTTGTGATTGCTGGCACCAGACTGCACGTCTTTGCTCACAGTGTTGTCATCATCATTGCCCTGCTTACTTCCTACAATTCTAGGAACAGTTCCAGAATTGCTATTACTCGATCTCTGAACAACGTTTTCAGTGGTGTTACTATTAAGTGAGTTACCATTAAGTGTGTTACCATTACTATCTTTCCGGTTTGTCATTTCTTTAGTAGGGTCACTTTTATTAACATTCGTTCTGTCATTCATGGAGTAGCTCCCCTTAGTTTTTGCCCTTTCCATATCATTAGACTTATTCGAGCGTATATTGGCTTGTCTTCCTGATTTTACTTCGGAGTCGTTGTCCTTTGTTTTAGTATTCTCCTTTTGAGTCTGTGTGCTATTTTGTAAAACAGCATTACTTTTATCACCGTTCGACTCTTCAACAGTTTGCCCAGCAGAAAACAGTTTCGATTTTGATGTGATATCCGTTTGTGGGCTTGTGAACTTTACTTTTCCGTTACTCTCGTCATCTGCTTTGCCAGAGTCTGCCAAATCTATCGCTTCAGCATTGTCTCCCTTCACTTCTTTACCAGAGCTTTGGTGGAAATCATCTCGAGATTTTGCTTGCCCCTTGTGTGCAGAATTGTCAACATGACCATAACCTTCATCCAGGTAAGCAGGCAAACCGAATGAGTTGTTGTCAGATCGCTCGTACTGCAGTACGCGTGACGTGACGTACTGAGTCCGAAATCTATGTAACTGTTGTCTTCGGAACTTTCGTCTAATGTACATCAATTGCCGCTGTTGTCGCAACTTTCTGTTGAGCTGTCGCTGCTTCTCCGTGCGTTGGTCCGCCGCTCTCTGTTTCAACTCTTCCGTTTTCAAGGCCATCACCTTGTCCAGGAACCACTTCTTGCGCTGCTGACGGTAGGTGTCGCTGCCGTACACGGCACGCACGTGCAGGTACATCTTGGCCTCGTTTCGCGAAAGAACGTAGTCCCCTAAACTTATCGATTCCGACACGCTGGAGTTTCCCTCAGCTTCCTGGTCGTTGCTCGTGCTGCCCAGGGATCTGGAACTGTCCAGAGCATTGTTGTTCGTATCCTTGACTACACCCAGTCCCTTTTTCGTGTGTCCAGTGTAGGTCTTGTAGACCACGTCCACCGATGTTGTCGTGGGTTTATATGTTAACTCGGATTCGTAACGCGAGCTGGAAGTTAATGGCGGCTGATTGATGGTGGATGGAAATGCGGTCACCCGGTTGTCCCATGGCGGTTTTAGTCGGTTTTCCTGGATGACTGGTGGGTTTGGACTAGTTTCTAACTTCGCGTTTGGAAGTTCACGACTTTTGTAGAAATGACTGGATTTATGTAAATCTTGTTCTTTTTCTTGGTCACTGGGAGCCAGAATCCTAGAGCCAAAATAAATATAATAAAAATTTCGTAATTTTCTCTGAAGAATATAGCAGCAAATAATACTGTCATGTTATCATTTCTATTACTACTTGTATCAGAAAGAGTAATGTAATATTTTCCTCTGTTCTTTTATTCATACATTTATCATCGTAAACATTTAATCCCTGAATAGTTGTGTACAGAATAAAACCTTTTTTCAATTTTTCATTTTCTTAAATTTCAATGACATTAGAGTAGAACATTATACAAACTAGAGAGAGAGGTAGAGAGAGAGGTAGAGAGAGTGAGTGAGTGAATAAGAGAGCGAGCGAGTGAGAGTGAGAGAGCGAGGAGCAAAAAGTATGACAACCGGAATCATACACACCTAATTTCTTCTTTCTTTTTTTCATTTTCGATCTTCGCTTTCTGAGAATGAGTTGGTTTTTCTCTTTTCTCTTCTGTCTGCCCTGGTTGTCCTGCCTTTCCTGTCTGCCCTCGTTGTCCTGCCTTTTCTGTCTGCTCTGGTTGTCCTTGTTGTCCTGTCTGCCCTGGTTGTCCTTGTTGTCCTGTCTGCCCTGGTTGTCCTGGTTGTCCTGCCTTTCCTGTCTGGCCTGTCTGCCTTGGTTGTCCTGCCTTTCCTGTCTGCCCTGATTGTCCTTGTTGTCCTGTCTGCCCTGGTTGTCCTGGTTGTCCTGCCTTTCCTGTCTGCCCTGGTTGTCCTGCCTTTCCTGCCTGCCCTGGTTGTTCTGGTTGTCCTGCATCTTTCTGGCTTGTGACCGCGTCATCTTCTTCAATGTCTTGCACAACAGCATGAAACGGCGATAATTTCGTGTCTGTGTGACGATCACCTCCGTTTGCCTGTGTGCTTTCTGCTTTTATGTCTCCAATCTGGAATTTTCTGTAGGATTTCCGCTTTTCCTGTTTGCTTTCATGTAATCTATCTTGGTCTGGAATGGACTTTTCCGGTCTAGGAAAAAGTAGAAATATTAATTATTGCGAAATAGACTAGGTTTATTATATTTAATAATTGTTCGGAAATTTAAAACTTATATCCATAAGAAAATAATAACTTATTAACTGATGTAACAAAATGAGTATTATAAAATGAGTATTAGTATGTACAAGTGTAAGTATATAAAAATGAAGTGCTGGAGCTCTTTCACTTTATTGTTTCACCTTATGTGAACTGCTATAACTATAATATAATCATGTGCATTATGCTTTAAGCACTATAAATTCGCTGAAGCATAGCTGAAAAGGCATTGTGATGGTCTCAAGATTACTGTGACTTGATCATACTCTCCGATGACCTAAAAGTTACTAAGATGTGATCATGTCATTCATTCAAGATGACATATCATGTGATCATGTCATTCAAGACGACCTAATCATACTCTGACTGATGAACCCAACTATTATGGTTTGACCATAACTCTGATTGGTGACCTCAAGGTTATTATGATCTGACTTTAGTCTAATAGGCGACCTCATGGTTATTATGATCTGACTGTAGTGTCATTGGTAACCTTATGGTTAATATGACCTGATTGCTCTCTGATGAGATTAGAGTTACTATGATATAATCATACCTTGGAGAAATCTCAAAGTGATTCTCTGCGCGGACCTGAGCCCAGCTTGATGCAAACTTCGTGGACCTAAACGGAAATTCAATACAAGCAAACAAGAAGTTAAATACTTTTACAGGTATATTTATAAAAGAAGATTTTATATATACATATGTATTTCAAGTCTCTTCATTTTCACAGACATAATGAAGCATTTCACGAAAAGTTGCACAAATATGTACACGATGATGTCTTACTCTAGCATTACTGTTGTATCACTGGCGTACAAACGAACTCAATGAAAGCTCGAAAAGCATACGTCTCTTAACAATGCCTGTACAAGTCCAATACTTACCTGGCATGACTGTCCTCGTGACTTTTCGTGTCTAAACAATGCCTGTACAAGTCCAATACTTACCTGGCGTGACTGTCCTCGTGACTTTTCGTGTCTAAACAATGCCTGTACAAGTCCAATACTTACCGGGCGTGACTGTCCTCGTGACTTTTCGTGCTCACACCGGCGAAACCTGTTACAGTCAGATAAATTGAAGATCATGTCAGTAAACAAAAATTAAGAAAACATTTAAAGGTGCTCTTAGAAACGTTCACATTACTGTTATAAACGTTCACATTACTGTTATAAACGTTCACGTTACTGTTAGAAAAGTTCACGTTACTGTTAGAAACGTTCACATTACTGTTAGAAAAGTTCACGTTACTGTTAGAAAAGTTCACATTACTAGTAGAAGCGTTCACAATTTTATTAGAAGAATTTACATTGCTGCTAGAAACGTTCACAATCTTATTAAAATATTTCACATTAGTGTTAGTAAAGTTCGCAATCCTATTACAAAAAGTCACACTTCTGTTAGTAACAATCAGAATCCTGCTACAAAAATCACATTACTTTTAGTAACGTTCGCATTCCTATAAAATAAATTCACACTAATGTTCGTAACGATCATAATTCTTTTACAAAAGAGTCATATTACTGTTAGTAACGTTCCATTGTTCTTGCATTATCCTGTTTAGGTCTGTTTATATATTTAACAGTGGTTATTTAATGTTAGAACATCTTCCTTCGTGCTTTCTTGACAACAAACTCATCAATGATTTCATCATAATCAATAAGTCACAGTTTATCATTCTCTATACAGAGAATACTCAGATCAGACAGCCTCTCTGGAGACATTGTTGAATGAAGATCAATTTTGATTCTTTTCAGCTTAGAAAACGATCTCTCTCCAGCACAGTTAGTGAGCATCAAACACAGGAACAAACTAAAAATCGTTTCCATATTTGGGAAAGCAACCTGAATTCTCTCCTGCTTTACTGTCTGAGATTTCCAGACTAATTTCACCCAATAATTAAATTATTATTGAATTCTGAAATATTAATGTGAATGAAAATTGGAAGTAACACTTCCAAAAATGTTACGAGCTTCGAGAAGATTTTGAATAAAATATAAAAAAAAGAAGAAAGGGGCGTGACGTCTGCAAAAAAGGTTCAGACTGAAAAGCACATTGGAAACAAAACTACGTATTGAGCGAAATAAACACAACAGAGCGGGTGACAGACATTTTGAAACAGATGTTAAGGTAAGAGCAGACCAGTGAACGGGATACCTAATTAACTCTAGCTAAGTGTCAAGGACATGCTGTAAACTGAAGATAAGAGCAGACCAATGAGAGACGCAATCCTTAATTAACTCTAGCTAAGTGTCAAGAACATGTTGTAGACTGGTCACGTGGTCGTAGAACTGATGTTTACTTTAAAACATTTTCACAACGCATCATGTAAGATAAAGAAATGAAAACTGAACTTGTGAAAGAATCCAGAGTGGGAATCTGCAAGACTAATAAAAGCAAATGATAGAAAATTGGGAAAAAAATATATTCTAATTTTGTCTAATCAGAGAACAGAACACAATATATTGAGATAAGCATATTATTTATTTGAACAAATGTAATTGTTATTAATTGACTAGGTGCTGTATGAATAAATAATATGAAATTCTATTACAGAATAGTTAGTGCAACACAAAAGAGTAATATCACAACTTAATTATATGTTCAAACCAGTTACCAACCTGTGGTTAACAGCGCATTATCAGGTGTTGTCCGCGCTGCGTTATCCAGTATGAATGTAACCAATAAATTATATAAATACATTATCCAGTATGTATGTAACCAATAAATCAATAACTTATGTATCTAGTGGTCCACACTGCATTCTTTAGTATGTGTGTTGTCACTAAACAACACGCCAATCTACTTTCTAGAAAGGCTGACCCTTACTCCGGGCTGGAAACATAACTGAATGTTCCAGACAATTCACTAATCTAACCAATCAAAGCACAGCTCAGCCACATGAATGAATATACCAGAAACTTGCCTGTAAATCGTCAGTCGAATGCAGCTGACCATTGAGGCTCTCAGTGTTAACAAAGTATACTCAAACTACTAACCGTATTGACAGCAGGAAATCATCCTGTGTATATATTACTGCCAAAGGTATGTGGTTTTGCTTGCCTAACTAATATTATATTCATGTTTATCTCTTGACATTTTATATTGTTATATTTCACTTATGATATTTAAATGTTTGACAGCCATCTAAGTAAGGGTGTTCTGTCACTGAACACTTGAGGACAATTTCTTAGCCCATGTGTATTTTATTGGCAGATCAGCACTTTATCAGAGACTTCATCTATTCTAGATATCATTTTATCTTGGATGTTGGTTTGACAAGTGCTGAACCACAAGCCACACAAGGGCAGAATGATCCATGGGCCAAAGACCAGTTCAAAAAGACCACGTGCATGTCTGTTAATGACATTCACTGAGACCCTAGACTACATGTCAAGCGATCTAAAGTTTTATGTAATTATAAAGTCACAACCACCCAGTTTCAGCCAAGTTGTAGGCAAACTATACCAATATACTTTTAGATTCACTCAGAAACATTCAGTGTTCTCTTAAAATATCATTTGTAGTCCGTTTATACGAATGAACTAAATAACTACCTCAACACCATAGGACTCCAAATTAACATTCTCTTACAACACCATATGGTCGTGATTAGGAAGTATAACTATGTGTGTGTGTGTGTGTGTGTGTGTGTGTGTGTGTGTGTGTGTGTGTGTGTATGTGTGTGTGTGTGTGTGTGTGTGTGTGTGTGTGTGTGTGTGTGTGTGTGTGTGTGTGTGTGTGTGTGTGTGTGTGTGTGTGAATCACCATTTCTATGAATTTTAGTCCGCAAGTCATAGTGCTTGCACTACATCCCCTGCTTGGGGACGGCCAGTAGTGAGCAGTTTTCGGGCGTTTTAACAACTTGCACCATTAAAATCAGGACTTTTTAGTGTCTGCAGATTCAATATCTATTTACTGATAGTGGAGGTCATTATAGCTACATAGGAAAGTTTATTATAACCTTAGGTAGGATCATTATAGGAAATCAATGTTGCATATAGGGAAAAAAATCATTATAATTATAAAATAAAGTTTATTATTATAGATAGGTTGGATCTTTACTTTTTGTTTTAAAAAAGATATTTAAAATTAACAGGGAAGTACATTATACTTGTACGGCAGATACATTTTATGGATGAAGAAGTTTAATACTATCGATCAATGGTAGCTCATAACTACTGATAATTAGCTTCTTTTCACAAAAGACACGAGATGGAAAGCTATTATTATGGACAGAGAAGCTTATTACTGTATACAGGAAAGATCGCTTTTATTGATATAACTACTTATTAAGTTCGACAATCGGTAGTACCTGTCGTTAGAAGCTGGTTTATCTCCCCGTTCGAGAATCCGGATCTTGGAACGAAATTGTTTATTTTTGGTAAAGGGGCGTCGACGTTCACTGCATTTTCCTTGTTGGAGGGCGCTGAGTTAATCTTACGATGTCGACCATTGCCTGTTAAGAATTAGGCAAATAGTACTTTATATAAAACACTTTTAAATAAATATTATTACTGTAAGTACAGTATGCTGTAAGTGCTCTATACATACACTTACATTCGAATGTCTTTGAATGAGAATGATATATTTGTATATTGAAAATATATTTAATGAGAATGATATGATATCTGTATATTGAAAATGTATTTAACATAATAAAAAGTTCAGTGATAACTAGAAACGACACACTCACGTAGGCAAACACACACATACACACATATATAATATTCAGAATATTCTTGTTAAAGTGGCATACGCCCACAGACTAGGCCTGCTACATACATATATTCATTGTGTCTATGAATCAGCACGTACAAATGATAATATAGCAGTCAATAATTTCAAAAAACTATTTCACAGATCTTACTAATAATATGAAATAACTGAAGTACTGACCTACTCATATTATGGCTGACAATAATTCTAGCACTGGCCTATTGATATTTTGCTGGCAATAATTCTAGCACTGACCTACTGATATTCTGGCAGGTATCGACCGTTGTCGATGTTCAGGTGAATTTTCAGCTCTTAGTCTTCTTCCATCACTGTAGTAAAATGTCATAGGCTCTGGCATCAAGCGCTCTGCTGTCACAAAATTACTAGCATGATTGGGTACCGGAAGTGACTGATTATGACGTACCTCCTGGTGTCTTTGTGGTCGCTTTATATCAGAATTTACTACCCTGGAGATATATATTGATTGAAGAATAAAGTTATAGAAATTTTAACAATAGTTTCACTCAAAGCTTCAGCATACAAAATTGAGCCACAAAGCAACAGGTATGATAATTTACTGAGTGCCGGTTTTATAAATCGAATACAACCTTTTAATTCATTTCTGTTTATATCATTGTAATTTAATGAGATCTGTCATTGTAATTGCGTCAGTACTATAAGTGTCTCTCAATTATTATTGCTAGTATCATTATTTTGATGGATTAATAAAGTTAGTCAAATGCATGGATAAAGAGTTGAATCAGTAGAGTACAAGTATGGTTTATGGTTTATTAGTACAGTACAAGTCCGGCCAATGCAATTTATCAGTATGGAAAAAGTATGAAATTAAATACGTGTCACAATTATAAATTGAATAATACCATTTTGAATCATCAATACTGTTATTTAAGAATATCAATTTTATGATCAAAGATCTTCATTAATATGATTTAATGATCACTAACATTTGACTCAATGATTGCTAGTGTTATTTATTGCTTCACGAATAGTATCATATTATTTAATAAATAAAGTCACTGAATCCACCTAATGTACTCCATTCTCATTGAAAGTGCTCCATTACTGCTATTGTGGAGAGCGAGATCTCTGTATTAAAAAAAAATGTCGTCGTAAGAGTGCAAGTACGATCATATAAAATGTCAGCATTATGATTTGATAGCATCAGATTAAAGGTTTGAAAGTGTCAGTATTATGATTTGCAAAGTGTCAGCATTATAATGTGAAAAGTGCCAATCGTTATATTTTGAAAAGTGTTAGTCTGTTATTTAGTCAGTGATTTAATCATTAGAATATTAAGAGAGCCAGTGATATGAATTAAATCAAGCAATTGCTGTGATTTAATCAGTTGGTATTGTGATTTAAAGAGTGCCAGTACTGTAAAATAAAGAGTGTCAGTATTGTAAAATAAAGAGTGCCATAATGACTGAGTTAAAAAAAAAACCTAAGTGAGATTTAAAGTGTCAGTTTGTGAAGTAAAGAGAGACCTAACTGTGATTGTCAGTAGTGTGCCGTATTTTTATTTACAGAGTGCAAGAATTGTGAATTGTGAAGTAAAGAGAATATATATTATTGTGATTTTACAACTGCTAGTACTGTAAAGTAAAGGGAGTACTTATGATTTAAAGGCATGGCCAATATTGTGATTTAAAACCACAGCCAACATTGTGTTTTAAAACAGAGCCAGTATTATAATTTAAAACAGAGACAATGTTGTGTTTTAAGACGGAGCCACCTTTTGCGATTTAAAGTAAGAGCCAATATTTTGATTTAAGAGAACCAATATTGTGATTCAAAGACAGAGTGAATATTGTGATTAAAGACATAGCCAATATTGTGATCTAAAGATAGAGCGAATGTTGTGATTGAAAGGCAGAGCCAATATTGTAATTTAAGACAGAGTCAAGATTGTTACTTAAGACAGAGCCAATATTGCGATTTGAAGGGAAAGCCACTATTGTGAGTTATAAACAAAGCCAATATTGCTATTTAATGGCAGAGTCAATATTTTAATTTAAAGGCAGATCCAATATTGCGATTTACAAGACAGGGCCGTCTTTGTGGGGTTCCAGGCAGCATTGTTTTAACTGAAAACCTGAAAGCGTACAAACATAGAGAATGAATTAATTGCACATTAATGTTTCGTGTTTTGACGGACTATTGCTGCAATAAGGAACTTATATAAATAAAATTTTACTGAAGTAAGTGAAATAATCTTTTAAGAAGTCATACATTTTCCTTTTATGGAGCCCTTAATTTTCCTGCTGACCTACTTGAAGGCATACGCAGCATGTGCCTAAGAGCGACCCTTTTTAAAGGTGTTAGTATTGGGAAAGTAGAGAGGGTCCTAATTGTGATTTAAAGAGTCTCGGCATTGTGAAGTAAAGAGAGCTCTAACTGTGGTTTAAAGAGAGCTCTAACTGTGGTTTAAAGAGAGCTCTAACTGTGATTTAAAGAGTCTTAGAACTGTGATGTAAAGACATCCTCAATTGTGAAGTAAAGAGTGTCCTAATTGTGAAGTAAAGCGAGTCCTAATTGTAAAGTAGAGTCCTAATTGTGAAGTAAAGGGAGTCCTAATTGTGAAGTAAAGAATATCAGCATTGTGAAGTAATGAAAGTCCTAAGTGTATTTAAAAAGAGTCCTAAAGTACAGAGAACCCTAATTGTGAAGTAAATTGAGTCTTAACTGTGAAGTAAAGGGAGTCCTATTTGTGATTTAAATAGTCTCAGCATTGTGAAGTAAAGAGAGTCATAAATGTGATTTAAAGAGAGCCCTAATTGTGAAGTAAAGAGAACCTTCATTATGAAGTTAAGAGAGCCCTATTGTGAAATAAAGAGAGACTTCCTTTTGAAGTTAAGAGAGCCCTAATTGTGTATTTATAGATCAATAATTGTGATTTAAAGACAACCTTAATTTTGAAGTGAAGAGAATTTTATTTGTGAAATAAAGAAAGCCCTAATTGTAATTTCAGTGTGTCAGAATTGTGGTGAAAAGAAAACCCTACCTTTAGTTCAAATAACGCCAGTTTAATGCTTTATGACATTAAACTATATAACATATAACTAACTATATGACTAGTTGACTATATGACTAATTGACTATATGACTAGTTGATTATATTACTAATTGACTATATGACTAGTTGACTATATGAGTATATGACTAATTGACTATATGACTAGTTGCCTATATGACTATATTACTAATTGACTATATACCTATATGACTAATTGACTAAATGACTAGTTGATTATATGACTAGTTGACTATATGACTAATTGACTATATGTCTAATTGACTATATGATTTGTTGTGCGAAACAGTGAACTGAATGATGGTGTTTATAATGATAACTTTTTGTTTTCAGCCTTTTTAGAAAAGTTTGTAAATAAATCCTTTTTGAATGGCTCTTAGACTTTTCACTTTTCTCGCTTATATTTCTTTGTTTCATTTAGAAAATACAATCTTGTATAATGACCTAGAAATGACTGTAAACATACAATGATAATGGTGTTCACTGCAAGTGAAACTGTACTGGACTTAGACATTGCTGGAGTTGAATGAGAATCAATAAAGAATATACTGTACTAATAAAATCCGGATAATTATGCCTGCTTCAGAATATACTATACCGTTAGCATCCGGATAATTATGCCTGATTCAGAATATAATTTTCTGGAAGTGAGTGAAAGCAAATACAGTCGCTTTAAACTTCATTTTTATGTAAATTATTTACTTACTTAATGACTGGGATTTTTACCTGCATCACTAACTTAGCAGTATCATGTGTAGTCATCCAGCTAAAGAAAGAAAGAAAGAACGAACGAAAGAAAGAAAGAAAGAAAGAAAGAAAGAAAGAAAGAAAGAAAGAAAGAAAGAAAGAAAGAAAGAAAGAAAGAAAGAAAGAAAGAAAGAAAGAAAGAAAAAAAAAAGAAAGAAAGAAAGTTACAATCTGACCAGGTGGGCTTGATGTGTATTCCACTGTTGTCAAAACACACGACGACGACAACAAAAATGTAGGCCTACGTAAATCGCCCTCAGACGCGTGGCAACAAACAGGACTGGCGATATGTAATATAAATATCAAGCGAGCAATAACACCTGTTTAAAACGACTTCTTAATTTAAATATTTTGATTTGTCTTTGCTTACGGTAAACAAGGTAATTTTAGCCTCGTTACAAAGGTGATCGTACAAACTCGTCTGCTTGCTAAGTTCAGTAACTGACAAATGTCATAGCGTAGTCAGAGCCTTTCTTATTGCCAAAGTGAACAGATTCTGCAAACATAAGCTAAGCAAATAGAACAATATGGGTAGACAGGAGAGAGAGAGAGAGAGAGAGAGAGAGAGAGAGAGAGAGAGAGAGAGAGAGAGAGAGAGAGAGAGAGAGAGAGAGAGAGAGAGAGAGAGAGAGAGAGAGAGAGAGAGAGAGAGAGAAGAACAACACAAATATGTACACAGAGAGAGAAGGAAAGAGTTCGAGAGGAGTCAGTTATTCACATGATTTTGTTTCTCTGTTCCCGAGATAAGGTTCGTGTCACTATGACATATACGGAAGAAAATGGCAACGGGTTGAATAACGTTTGAAGAAATTCAATCTGGGATTAGGCTATGTGTCACCAAGTATTCTCTTTGAAAACTTGAACTATACAGGCAGAGTTGTCATAAAAATAGCATTAGCACAGAAAACAAATCCATTTTAATAACCTGTTAAAAGATCATATTTGAAATGGGTTTAAAAAGAAAATCTTTCTAGGGAGATTCTGTATACATAATACTAAAGAAATTTATAATATGTATTTTGAAAGACCTATTATTCCAAGAAACATTAGACCACTGAACTATTAAAATACTAAAGAAATTAATAATATTAATTTTGAAATACCTGTTATTTTCAAGGAACATTAGACCACTGTGCTACTAAAATACTAAAGAAATTTGTAATATCTATTTGAAAAAAGTCCTATTTGTGGTGGAGTAAATGTGCCTATCCAGATTTCTAGACTAAATTGTTATATAAATTATTAAACTGTCGCATTGACCCGACCTTGAGCAGTCCTTATGATGGTATATTTTAAATGTCAGAGTTGGAGCAAACAACTCAAGTTGAGAATATGCTAGTAATTGTTGATGCAATCCAAACCAGTTCCAAGTGGATGAGTAGTTCTTATTATCCAATGGTTAAGAATTATGAGAACAGGAACAGCCAATGTGCTGAGATCAAAAGTTTACCTGCTGTAAAGAATTCTATTGTCTAGTCACTTTGAATTTGGAGTGGCAAGAAGTCCAGTTATGAAAGGTGGCCATTAGCTCTAATAACTCATTTTCTATTCTCTGATAGGACTAACCTGCGATTTGTATTGACTGTATTGTTGAACTGTAATTTTATCTCTTTATATATAGAGACTGCATAACATAAAATTATCCGAACATGTGTTCTTGGAGTATTGATGTCAATAATCTTGTTCATTGTGATTGTTATTTGTATATTTGATTGTGCATTTAATAAATTTATTGTTAAATTTATTGACCTTAAACATAAGTATATTGATAACCTTATGTTGGAGAAGAAAGTAGGGGCTCGCTAAATATAGATTAAAAGTAGGATTTATCTTCTCCTCTAGTAAAAAGTTTTCCACTCACGGAAACTTTATGTGACTGTAAATGTTGTTTCATTTTATGGAATAGAGAAAATGTTTACAGTCCAAATATCCGCCAAATAAAAGATGAGTGGTTTCTGGAGGATCATTAATAAAATAAATTAAGATTCTCATCACTTGCAATTAGTTATGGGTGATTAATAAACAATAATTATCATAACCATTAACTAGATGGCATTGGCGTCACTTAAAGTGGGCAGGCTCTCTACAGGGATAAGTTTCATCATATCTTGACCAGAAGGTTAGAACTACATGAAGTAGAAGTTAGCAATGGGAATGATATTAGGGATCACTTTGTGATTGAACAGTTATTGACATCCTTCCACACTTTTAGATTATGTTAAGGACAAAAGACCAAACAGTTTAACAGATTGGTTAAAAGTAGCAGACAGGTATGAGGAGATATACGGGAAACATACAGATCTGACAGCTAGATATAACTCTGACCCTCACAAAACCGTTAAGTGATGTACAAGCAACAGAATGATAGATCTGACAGCTAGATATAACTCTGACCCTCACAAACCCGTTAAGTGATGTACAAGCAACAGAATGATAGATCTGACAGCTAGATATAACTCTGACCCTCACAAAACCGTTAAGTGATGTACAAGCAACAGAATGATAGATCTGACAGCTAGATATAACTCTGACCCTCACAAAACCGTTAAGTGATGTACAAGCAACAGAATGATAGATCTGACCATAAACCAAGTACGAGACTCACTTCATCACCTCCTTCATTTAAAAAGACAAAAGATAGAGTACCCACAGTTCACCCCAACAGTAAAGACAAAAGATAGAGTACCCACAGTTCACCCCAACAGTAAAGACAAAAGATAGAGTACCCACAGTTCACCCCAACAGTAAAGACAAAAGATAGAGTACCCACAGTTCACCCCAACAGTAAAGACAAAAGATAGAGTACCCACAGTTCACCCCAACAGTAAAGACAAAAGATAGAGTACCCACACCTCACCCCAACAGTAAAGACAAAAGATAGAGTACCCACACCTCATCCCAGCAGTAAAGACAGGTGTTTAGAACATGTAACACGTAATGAAAACAAATCACTATATCCTTACTTTACACCTAGAGTGGTGTAAGAATACGAATTAAAAATCATTATGCTCCCGACTTACAGTTGGATTTGTGTAACAACACGAGCTCAAGATCATTAAAATTTCCATTTTTCACCCGAATGCAAACGTACACATATTTTGTTTGTGGTAATTTGTGCTAGGATGAATACTGATTGCATTCATTTAAATCCTTCAATAAATCCAAAAGTAAGCAAACAACTAAATACTGATTGCATTCATTTAAATCCTTCAATAAATCCAAAAGTAAGCAAACAACTAAATACTGATTGCATTCATTTAAATCCTTCAATAAATCCAAAAGTAAGCAAACAACTAAATACTGATTGCATTCATTTAAATCCTTCAATAAATCAAGTAAGCAAACAACTAAATACTGATTGCATTCATTTAAATCCTTCAATAAATCCAAAAGTAAGCAAACAACTAAATACTGATTGCATTCATTTAAATCCTTCAATAAATCCAAAAGTAAGCAAACAACTAAATACTGATTGCATTCATTTAAATCCTTCAATAAATCCAAAAGTAAGCAAACAACTAAATACTGATTGCATTCATTTAAATCCTTCAATAAATCCAAAAGTAAGCAAACAACTAAACATATAGGATCGCGTACAATTGCTACAAGTGTGCGCTTTACCCACGTTGTGACTAGCTTGTTACAATTGCTAGAAGTGTGCGCTTTATCCACGTTGTGACTAGCTTGTTACAATTGCTACAAGTGTGCGCTTTACCCACGTTGTGACTAGCTTGTTACAATTGCTACAAGTGTGCGCTTTACCCACGTTGTGACTAGCTTGTTACAATTGCTAGAAGTGTGCGCTTTATCCACGTTGTGACTAGCTTGTTACAATTGCTACAAGTGTGCGCTTTACCCACGTTGTGACTGGCTTGTTACAATTGCTACAAGTGTGCGCTTTATCCACGTTGTGACTAGCCTGTTACACGCAATTCAAACGTGGCTGTTTGCATAAACAGTTCGATGATTTAGTTTTTTTTTTTTAAACTCTTGAATGCATCTATAAATAAATTTCAGTGCCCTATCAATTGTCGCTAATACCGGTACCCTCGGCCTAAGAAATCAAAATTCAACGCGCAAGATCTAGGTGGGGTGAGTTGGGTGGTGAGAGACATTGTGCGAGATGAGTAATATAATAGTTACAAATACCCGGACACCCTTCCCCTACTCCCACAGTGGCCGTGACAAACGGTACGTGGTTACAAAACAGACATAAACATTTACCGCTGTTTGCTTTAAAAAAAAAAACAACAACAAACGGGTTACTAAGGAAGCGATGATACTTACTCTGTGTATGCGTGTGTGTGCGTGCAGGTTTGTGGGTGTTTCTATGTGTGTGTTTCTATGTGTGTGTGAGAATGGACTTGCAAACGCTAATTATTAAATTATAAAACAAAATTGCACTGCATGTGCTTCTGAGAAAACAGAAAGTGTCAGCTCAAATACTCAGATTACTGAGGTATAGAGCATAGATTTTGTGGGAATGAATAGAGTGGTAAATCAAACACTCAGAACACTCAGGTATGAAGCATAGATTTTGTGTGAATGAATAGAGCATTAGCTCAAACACTCAGATTACTGAGGAATGAAGCATAGTTTTTGTGTGAATGAATAGAGCATTAGCTCAAACACTCAGATTACTGAGCAATAAAGCATAGTTTTTGTGTGAATGAATAGAGCATTAGCTCAAACACTCAGATTACTGAGGAATAAAGCATAGTTTTTGTGTGAATGAATAGAGCATTAGCTCAAACACTCAGATTACTGAGGAATGAAGCATAGTTTTTGTGTGAATGAATAGAGCATTAGCTCAAACACTCAGATTACTGAGGAATAAAGCATAGTTTTTGTGTGAATGAATAAAGAGAAAGATAGCAATGACAAGTTACTGAGATATCTCTCTGTGTGTGAATAAAGTTAGTGATAACTGACTTAAAGAAGTTAAACTATGAGTTATCTCACTTTATAATTACTTAGTGTGTTTGTGAATATAATCAACGGGACTGTATAGAGGTTAATATATGAGTATATCTCACTTCTCAGTTATTAGTGGGTAAAAACAGTATCATTGTCAAGTTTAGCGCGCTTTATTTAGTAACAACAGTGCCATTGTATAGTTTAGCGCGTTTTTTTTAGTAACAACAGTGCCATTGTATAGTTTAGATCGCTTGAGTAACAACAAGTGTCATTATATAGCAGTTGAACAATGATTTACACAATTTACAGTTACTCAGTATGTCTTGGGTGATAGGAAGCTGGTTTTTCACTTACGTGACCGTCGTGCAACACCAACTCGGCGTGAAAAACTTACGGCTGATCCTTAAACGCTAATTAACATAAGATATCCCTTGAAAACAACAATAAATCGAGCTACGTGTGTATATGCATGTGTATTTTTATCTGTGTGAGCGTGTATGACTTCGATCTTGATTGGTGGAAACTATTGGAAGTGGGAAAAGTTATGTATTTCGTGAATGCATCTCTTCATTTACGTAAACAAACAATACGCAAATAAAACTAGAATATAATTATGAGTTACAACGAATAAAAATCACAGTTTCTTACATACATTCCAATATCAACTGTACATAGTGAAGACCATAATTCACACAATCCAATATCAACTGTACATAGTGAAGACCATAATGTCTTATATTCTAATATCAACCTTACATAGTGAAGACCATAATGTCACACATTCCAATATCAACCTTACATTGTTAAGACAATAATGTCACACATTCCAACATCAACCTTACATAGTTAAGACCATAATGTCACACATTCCAATATCAACATTACATAGTTAAGACCATAATGTCACATATTCCAATATCAACCTTACATAGTGAAGACTATAATGTCACACATTCCAATATCAACCTTACATAGTGAAGACCATAATGTCGCACATTCCAATATCAAATTTACATAATGATGTCCATAATGTGACACACATTCTAATAACAGCCTTACTTAGTGAACCCCATAATGTCACGCTTCCACAATAAGCAATTATAGAAGTCCTTATTTCTTTTTACACATTTTCACTATCAGCATTACCGGAACCTCCCACAGGTATCAATCAACATACAGAATAAAACCTATATTTTCTACACTCTAATCTAACAACATTATATAATGAAGCCAGCTGTCCTTATATAGTCAAAGCATCAGAAATGCATATATTCTTACTAAGTCATATTATCAGAAGTCCATATATTCTTACTTGGTCATATTATCAGAAGTCCAGGTACCCTTACATAGTTGTACTTTTATATAAGTCCACAGATCCCTACACAGTCATATTATCAAACATCCTTACAGTTATTTATCATATTTTATATAATGAAAATAACATGTGCTACACATTTATATTAAAATTATTGAATAGTGAATCCCACATTTTCTACCTTTTATATAACGAAGCCCACATTTTCTACTGTTTATGTAATGAAGCCCACATTTTCTACTGTTTATGTAATGAAGCCCACATTTTCTACTGTTTATGTAATGAAGCCCACATTTTCTACTGTTTATGTAACGAAGCCCACATTTTCTACTGTTTATGCAACGAAGCCCACATTTTCTACTGTTTATGTAACGAAGCCCACATTTTCTACTGTTTATGTAATGAAGCCCACGTTTTCTACTGTTTATGTAATGAAGCCCACATTTTCTACTGTTTATGTAATGAAGCCCACATTTTCTACCTTTTATATAACGAAGCCCACATTTTTATAACGAAGTCTAACAGCATTAAATAATGAGACAACATTTTCTTAAACACCTCTACAATAAATATTACAAATGAAAGCCGTATTTTTATATTACATTAACACAAACATCATTACATACTAAGTCCACATTTCCGTAATTACTTTCACACAAACTGTAGGACATCATGAAACACATCACAGCACCAAAACATTCATATAACAGACTTGACATCCTGGGATTCATATGCCAATACTTATATTCCACATTAATGGTTGGAATCCAAAATACTCTTTCTTACTCTCTCTCACACACACACACACAACCACACACAAATAGCTCAGGTCGCCTACAGAAAATAAAAGAGGAACAGAAAGTAATTAAGATGTTTCAGAACTTGTCGACTGGCATCAAAAAGGTGAGTGATTTCACAAACTTTAGGAAAAAGCAACAATAATGACAAATAGAAACTCACCCGCTGTCCAGTCGGTGCAGTGTTATCAATGGTAAAGCCATGTTTGTCTTTAACAACTAGGCGACGACAGGAAATCATAAGTCATTCCAAAATGTCACCAAAGCACTCCAAAATACAAAACGCTTTCGCCCGACAGTTCCATTTGCACATTCACTCTCGCACTCTGACTGTGCATGCTCCCTGCCAACATTCGCACCTCTGTCTTTCACATTTTTGTGGAGAGTTGGAGACATGATATTGAAACTGAAATCGATCTCCTTTACACTGAGTGTGAGTTTCACTAGGTCATACGAGTAACGTTTATAAGGGAGTCGTGCATTTTGACAGGACTGGGCGAATAATAAAGCAGACAGTATTCTTACAAGCAAGTATGTGGAGTGGAGTCCATTCACCTCTCGGTGACAAGAAAGCTCATATGTATTCCACTGGGGTAAAAATTGCATAAGTATGCTTTCGTCTATTACCTATTGCAGTTTTATTTGAATTGAAAAATATCTTTGAATGATTGACTGATTACCAGTGATGTAAGTTATTTGAATGATTGACTGATTGCCAGTGATGTAAGTTATTTGAATGATTGACTGATTGCCAATGATGTAGGTTATTTGAATGATTGATTGCCAGTGATGTAGGTTATTTGAATGATTGATTGCCAGTGATGTAGGTTCTTTGAATGATTGACTGATTGCCAGTGATGTATGTTATTTGAAAGATTGGCTGATTGCCAGTGATGTATGTTATTTGAAAGATTGGCTGATTGCCAGTGATGTAGGTTCTTTGAATGATTGACTGATTGCCATTGATGTAGGTTCTTTGAATGATTGACTGATTGCCAGTGATGTAGGTTATTTGAATGATTGATTGCCAGTGATGTAGGTTATTTGAATGATTGATTGCCAGTGATGTAGGTTATTATATTTATCCATCGCGTTTGATTTGTTTTTCTTGCTTTACAATTTCAAAATGTGTTAAATTGGTCGACATTGAAATTTCTGTGTATTTTATAGGAGTATGCTGAAAGAAATCATACAACTACAGTAGTATAATGATATTGTGCATACGACTATGAAAGAAATCATACAATTACAGTAGTATAATGATATTGTGCATACGACTATGCATGAAATTTTCAGTTATTGTGCCTAAGACTCTGACTGAAACGATCCTAAATAAAGGTATATATAATAAGACTGTAATTCAAGATGAGATTAGACCATGCGCTTAATTAAAATGTAATGTTTAATTAAGACTGCCGTGACATATATTGTGTTTTGTAAGGTAGGTTCTGGAAAATCGTATAATTCAAGCTAAATCAGAAGGCTCGAGTATATTGAGATAAGTATATCATGCCATTAAGGTCAACGCTAGAGTATGCTAAGATGAATAAATAAATAATAACATTAAGTTCAACGCTCGAGTGTATATAGATAAATAAATAATGCAATTAAGTCAACGCGTGACAGCAAGCATACTTTTGAAATATAAAGCACACGAGAAGGAAAGATTTATGACATTCACTGGACGTGACAGCAAGCATACTTTTGAAACATAAAGCACACGAGAAGGAAAGATTTATAACATTCACTGGACGTGACAGCAAGCATACTTTTGAAACATAAAGCACACGAGAAGGAAAGATTTATAACATTCACTGGACGTGACACCATGCATACACTCCGAGAAGTCAAAAAGACAACAGTAATGGCAGCATTAAACGTGCTGACATTTACCAGATATAAACTGGAATCAAGTAGGCATAAGAAATCATAATATTCCTTAGCGCGGATAACTTGGAAAATAATACAACTGTCTGCCTACTACCTGATCTGTTTCACAATCTTGTGCAGAACCTCAGCCCTATTGAAACGGTCTTCTAGATATTCCATTGTCAGGCGACTTGATCCCAGCACAGAGGAAAGAACAACGACTGGGAAATATCAACACCACTCAATGGAAGATCAGTTTCAGAAAGACATTTACCGACAATCGATTTCCACCAGCGAAAGAATGAAATACTTAAACCAATGACACTGTGATTCGGCTCGTACTTATTTGTTCTTAATTCGGTTCCAGTCCAGTGTCCTTAGAGTGTAGGTTTGAAGGAAGACAGTCTCCCCCACCCCACGCCGTTTGGAATTTGTGTTGAATTGCCCGCTCTGCCCATGTTTAACAATTGTGGGTAGCTTATCTACCTCTAATAATCGGGAGACTAAATCGTATGTTCATTTAAGTGCGTCGGTTACAAACTGTTTCTTGTTCTTCAAAAGTCTTAAACTGTTTTGAATAGAGAAGTCGAGCGTTAGCGCATTACGATTACGAAAATGTAAAATAACTTGGCATGAATTATAAGTAGACAATGCGAACAGTTTATTTTGCTTTCATTTGTTACACATTCACCTGAGTATATATACAAATCTATCAATATAATTATTTTGCCCGTTTCGCTAATAACAGCCATGTGTAACTATAGATGAGCAAATTTATTTTGCCAAATTTTGCCAAAGCACTTTTGTCAACACGAACTAATCTTTCTCATGCTCTCTCTCTCTCTCTCTCTATATATATATATATGTGTGTGTGTGTGTGTGTGTTTCTAAAGGCAAAATTAAGTTGGTGTTAACATTTGTTGTCTTGCCACCTACGACATTATTAAGTGTGTGTATGTGTGTGTGTGTGTGTGTGTGTGTGTGTGTGTGTGTTTGTGTGTGCGCGTGCGTGTGTGTATTTAATTTGATATATTGTACATATATATAGCAAAGTTGTCTTTAAAGTAATTATTCTTACCTTGATTGTAACCCCACCCCACCCCCATTGCTATAGCAAAAGAAGCTGGTTTTGAATAAGACATTTTGGAAGGGCGTAGAGCTACAATTGCTGATTTGCTTTTTAAATTAATAATTACTTTTCTTTTCTCTGACGAAATTATGCCATTCATAACTGTAGTCATTTGATGTAGAATTCAACTAAAGACTGTTCTCAGTAAGTTGTAATTCTTTCGCCTTATGTGCAAAAATGTGCCGGTTTGGTTATATTAAAATGGTGCGAGTTGGTTCAAATAAAATAGTGCGAGTTGGGTGAAATAAAATGGTGCGAAATGTCTGTATTAAAATGTTGCGAGTTAGTTGTAGTAAATGTGAGAGTTGGTTGAAATAAAACGGTGTTACAGGCAGGCAGACAGACATACCCATACACGAAACTCTCACAAAAACGCATATACATAGTACTATTAATACGCACACAAGTACAATCACTAAATACACAGACATATACATCAGTCGCACTTACACATACATAGACATACACTCACTGATACAACCTGGACAACACACCCACAGGCACTAATCTATCTATCTATCTATCTATCTATCTATGTATCTATCTATCTGTCTGTCTGTCTGTCTGTCTATCTATCTGTCTGTCTGTCTGTCTGTCTCTCTCTCTCTCTCTCTGTCTATCTATCTATACAGCCACACTCACAAATATCACAGACAGATAGATAGGGGTTGTTTTGTCGAGACATGATCGTACATGTAAATCAAAAGTAAAGCTGTCAAAGAGACGGTATAAAGTGACATGAATAGACACAAAATAAGTGCTTATCAAGATATTATTATGCCTGAAAAGAAAAAAGTTAAGAGATCGTCAAAGCATTTGATCGTGCATATAAAAGCAAAATAATGTTATTGTCGAAATATTGTTGCTGTGTATATTAAGACATAAATTAAATGATTATCAAGATATAATGATCGTGCATATAAAGACACACGTTAAGTGTTTATCGAGATGTTAAGTGCTTATCAAGGTATTATGAATTGTTAATGAGGTAGAAAGTTAAGTATTTATTGAGACGTGGTGATCTTGTTAATAAAGACGAAAGTTAAGAGACTATGTTTAATAAAATAAAGGTTAAACGATTATCCAAAATTATGATCGTATTACTACAGGAGAAAGTTAAATGTTTATCGCGAGGTAATGAAGTTAATACAAGCAAAAGTTAAGTGCTAATCTTGATGTAATCATCTTGTAACACAAGTAAAATTCAAGTTTTTATCGTGACGTAATGATCTTAGCACAAGGGAAAGTTGTGTTAAACTTGACATTATGATCTTGTTAATACAAGTTAATACAAGCGAAAGTTAAGTATTCAAAGAGACGATTTGAATCAGTGAATAAAAACGAAAGTTAGCTTAAGTGTTTATCAGTAACTTAGGATCTTATTAATCAAACGATATTCTTTCATTGTGTATTAGACTGCAGGAGGTTTGTGTATTCATACATTGTGTATAAGATGGACGAAGTTTGTGTATTTTTGCATTGTGTATAAGACTAATGGAAGGATGTGTATTCTTGCATTATTTATAAGACTAATGGAAGGTTGTGTATTCTTGCATTATTTATAAGACTAATGGAAGGATATTCTTGCATTATTTATAAGACTAATGGAAGGATATTCTTGCATTATTTATAAGACTAATGGAAGGATGTGTATTCTTATATTATTTATAAGACTAATGGAAGGATGTGTATTCTTGCATTATTTATAAGACTAATGGAAGGATGTGTATTCTTGCATTATTTATAAGACTAATGGAAGGTTGTGTATTCTTGCATTATTTATAAGACTAATGGAAGGATGTGTATTCTTGCATTATTTATAAGACTAATGGAAGGTTGTGTATTCTTGCATTTTGTATAAAACTGCAGGAAGGTTGTATATTCTTGCATTGAATGGCAGAGTAAATTTACCTATCCCTAATTCTAAACTTAAGAATTATATATTTATTGCCAATGTTAACGTGGCTTGATCTTGGGCACTGCTTATGACGATATGCTTGTAAGTACTAAAATTGGAGTAAACAACTCAGGTGGAGAATATGCCAGAACTTGATGATGCAATCCACACCAATTCCAAGCAGATGAGTAGTTTTTCTGACTAATAGACTCACACGTGCTCATAACAACTTCATCCAGTTGGGTTATTTTGTTGAAGATGTTCTATATTCATATACTTTCATTTTGACATAACTCGAGTCCGGTTCATAAAGCTGACCGTTAGCTTATGGTAAGTTAAATGACAGATAAAGAATGAATAGAAATATTTCGTGCATGTTTGCTATTGATCTATGATTCCAACTGGAAATGTGATTATATAATTGAAGCATTATTTCTATTGTACATTATACTTGTGAATTTTGATCAGTGCTATATTTCTTATGCTGCATTTGTATCAGGCTAATGAATATTGTTACAGGATTTGTAAGTTGAGAATGTACGTAAGGGAGATGGGAGTTTAAATATGCCTGAAATTTAGTGCTGCCTTAATTTGATTTTGCAGAGAGGAGCAAACATTTTTGCTTTTGTTTTGTAACATTTTATCCACTTCAGATTGCTGTGACTACTGTACTCTACTGGATCACGTTGGTGTGTGTATCCAACATTGTCACTGAACTCAGTAAGTTGATTCCTGTGAATGCCATTTGGGAACCAATATAGAGAAAAGTGAGTCTTGAGTTTGGTCTCAAGAATTAAGGAAGATTATTTTGAGCATTCCTCTTGGTGCATGAGCAGCACACATGAAAGTTCTGGAACACTCCTTGTGATGGGCTTTGATAGCGCAAACGAAGTTCTGGACAATTCTCCATGGTGTCTTTTGTGAGAAGATTGAAGGTTCTGAAACAGTTGACTAGTGTACACTGGACCATCACTTAAATAAGAAAGATGGTGACTTGTTGCAAACCATGTGATTGTGAACCTGTATCAGCGACAACAGCCATCATTGAAAAAGTTATGAACATTGACTCTAATTATCTCCCTTAAACTTATATATATAGTTGGTGGAGGGGGGGGTGGCTCGTTAAATATAAGTAAAAGATGGATTTTTAAAAATTATTCTTTAGTAAGAAGTTTCCATCTGAAGAACAATTATTCAACAGTAAAATGTCTATCTTATTATTGTGTAATGAATAGAGTTTTACAACACCCTATAATGCACCAAGTGTGAGACATGTTAGTTTTATGGGAGAAATATTAATAACTTTAAATTAAGATTCTAGATCATTTGTAATTATTTAAGTGTTATTAATAAATAAATAATAATCATATTAAGTGAAAATTGCTCAGAAGTGTCACATAAAGTGGGCGCTCATCTAGATGAACTCAAATTTTGTTAAACTATTTGTCATAGTGTTGAAATCATTAAATGTGGAAAACAATTGTTGAAAAAATTGTTAAGCTTAGGAAGCTAAACTGGGAACCCTAGACTAAAACAGAGCTAGAGAAGAAATACAAGTGCTTTAGAAAATAGACACTTCTAGAAAGCTTTCTTATTTTGTACTCCTCTAGCGTGCGTCCACAATTCTACTCAATATACTCCCCTTGTATGTGTCCACAATTCTACTCAATATACTCTCCTTGTATGTGCCCACAATTTTACTCAATATACTCCCCTTGTATGTGCCCACGCAATTATACTCAATATACTCCTCTTTTGTGTGGCTACAATTCCACATGATTTACTTCCTTTATGTCTATCCATAATTTTACATAATTAACTCCCCTTACACTTACAGGAACTTATTTTTAATCACTACTTGTCAAACATATTCCAAGCACGATCATCTCTATATAATTATGGCCATTTCCACAACGCAGTCAACTCGACATACTATGAAGTCGTTGAAACAACACATTGTATCGTTTAAACAACACAGTGAACTCAAAGTTGTTGGACTCTGACCGCCATGACAGTCAATGGCTGCTATATATTTAATATGGAAAACAGTCATCGCAATCCTTAAGTGCAAAAGCTAATGTTGCTGCGATACTTAATGTCATGTCATTTACTAACAATGTCAGTTAATAGCATATGCTTTTCTAATTTAACACTTAGGATAACTGAATTCACATATAGCTTCTATCAGAATACTATTGCAGTGATTAGTGTGAAAACTGTACTCTTATTTATAATCAGTTTGTCTTAAACAAACCGAATCTATAAAGAAGAGTACCGAACTTCGCTCAACGAACAGTTTATACATAACGAATCGAGCGAAGAGTAAAAATCTTATTTATAATTATTGTTTAATTCCAAACGTAAGAAACCTGTTGAGCGAAGAGTAAAAATCTTATTTATAATTATTGTTTAATTCAAACGTAAGAAACCTGTTGAGCGAAAAGCAGCATTCTTATTTATAAACAGTTGAAGTTTAAGCATACTTCTAATATAAATCAGTAAACGTACTCATTTATCTACGGAGAAATATATATATACACATATAAGCAGCTAAGGTTTTAAGCGTGTATCTCTGACTTTACATGCAAAAACATTAATTAATGTGTTATTGAAGTGTAAAATGAAAATGTCATACCTGTTATTGAAGTGGGCTGAAAATAAAAATGTCATACCTATTCTTGAAGTTGTTGAAAATTAAAATAAATCCTACCTGTTATTCAGGCGAATGTCAGGAAGTCGGAGAGACGTCATTTCTGCCCGATATAGTTTTTCTTTTCGTTGAATTGCTTGAAATTTTGATTATATAGAAAACCAGTAACTAACCTTGCTTTTGGATTAATTTAAATATTATCGACTACAGCGTGTCATGCATTATTAAGTCCATTCACTTGTCTAGTTTTCACAAAAACCGTGATGTATCCTTTATCTTCTTTCACATAATCTATAATGCGACTTTTATTAATGTGACTTTCATTTTCTTTTCACATAATCCATAGTCCACCTTTATCTTCGTCTCACGTAATCCAAAGTCCACCTTTATTTTCTTTTCACGTAATCCAAAGTCCACCTTTATCTTCGTCTCACGTAATCCAAAGTCCACCTTTATTTTCTTTCACGTAATCCAAAGTCCACCTTTATTTTCTTTCACGTAATCCAAAGTCCACCTTTATTTTCTTTTCACATAATCCATAACGCACCTTCGCTTTGCTTTCATAACACCCGTAAAATATTCATCATCTATCATTTCATCCATAATATACACTATATACAAGTAATCCATAAGGAAATGATAATTTTCTCTCACATAATATATAATAAAACCTTCATCTTGTTCACATAATTCATAAGGTAACCGTCGTTTTCTTGTTCATATAATCCATAATGTAACCATAATCATCTGTCACAAAATGTGTACTATAATTCTCACAGAATGTAAACCTCATCTTATTTGCAAATAATCTATAATGTAATCCCCATTTTGCTTTTACAAAATCCATAGTGTATTCCTCACATTGTTTTAGAATATATTTGACGCATGTATGATTTATTCTCTTTTCACATAAATAATATACCCATATGTATTATACATAATTTATTATGTATCCACAATCTTCGTTTCACATAATCAATATATCCCTAGTATTTTTACATATAATCCATAAAGTACCACTCATACTGGTTTCACGTAGTACCTTAATAAATTTCCGTACGTTTGTGCACATACAATCAGTGTACAATCACTAGCTTATAGACAATCACAATCTACAATTACACAGACAGTATACAAATACACACATTTTACATTAATACAGTGTACAGATAATCATACAGCCTTCTTAATGAGTAGACAGATGGTGTGTAAATTATGACTCAGGTATTGTCCTGTTTCTGTCTCATTTACACTTCTCATTCCTGTAAACATAATCATTTAATAAACTTTCCGGAACGTTCATTTGTCTCGCATTAGTAGTGTCTCTTTGTTTGGCTTGTATTACGACAAGTATTACTGTCAGATGGTACGATTCAGGTCACTTGGCTTGAATTATGACAGGCATTATTGTCAGATGGTACGATTCAGGTCACTTGGCTTGAATTATGACAGGCATTACTGTCAGATGGTACGATACAGGTCATTTGGCTTGAATTATGACAGGTATTACTGTCAGATGGTACTATACAGGCCATTTGTTTGAACAAGACCAGCATAGGTTTGTGGTACTAATCATTGTAGATGGTGTGATTCTGATGTTTACACGCAATAAATCCTGCGTGCATTTAATTCTTTCTTAATATTCAGCTTTCTAGAGCAACAAATAAAATATTTTTGTGTGATAATTATTTCACATGGCGTTATTTTGAAATAACATTCACGTTAACACTGTATTTGAATAAGTTCGACATTCTCTGTTAGAGTAATTTTTCTTGTTTGCTTGTATCATGATGTCCTGGATATCCGTTGAAAAAAATTATCCTGGATATACTTTACAGCAGTCCCCGAGAAAGCAAACTGGAATTAAAGACCGTGGATATAAATATTAGATTTTAAATCTTGTGTACAAGTCTTACAGTACTTACAGATAGTCATACACAAACTACAGCTATTTACAGATAGTCATACACACAACTACAGCTATTTACAGATAGTCATACACACAACAACAGCTACTTACAGATAGTCAATACATAACTACATTTACTTACAAACAGTAAAACACACAACTACAGCTATTTCTAGATAGTAGTAAAACACACAACTACAGCTATTTCTAGATAGTAGTAAAACACACAACTACAGCTATTTATAGATAGTAGTAAAACACACAACTACAGCTATTTATAGATAGTAGTAAAACACACTACTACAGCTATTTATAGATAATAGTAACACACAACTACAGCTATTTATAGATAATAGTAACACACAACTACAGCTATTTATAGATAGTAGTAACACACAACTACAGCTATTTATAGATAGTATTATTAGTTCTCCGTGCTGGCAAAGTGGGCTCTCCTGCTAAGCTTCTAATTTTAAGTGGAAAATCAACAGTAAAAACTGACTGTACTCGAAATTTCTTTTAGTGTATAACACGTCCTCCTATAATATTATTTGAAATTTATCGAAATAGTTTAATGCAGCGAAAAAATAAGCAGAGAATATTTATGACTAAATTTAGTGTTATCTAAATTCAGCTCAGACTTTTCTGTAAAGACTGGATGAAAAGTCACTTCTGTAGCATAATAGAGAGAGAGAGAGAGAGAGAGAGAGAGAGAGAGAGAGAGAGAGAGAGAGAGAGAGAGAGAGAGAGAGAGAGAGAGAGAGAGAGAGAGAGAGAGAGAGAGAGAGAAAGTTATTTTCTATAGCTATGACTGATCAAATTTTAGAATGCTTTTCTTTTAAATCTAATTTGTATGTTAATGAAGCCGAGTTGCACATTTGCCACGCCCACCCCTCTCTCTGAGTCAGAGTGTATGTTATTGTTGTAGCTGTTCGCTTTGATCGTGGATATTATAGCATTCTCGAAATAAAGTGCGTTTGCCTTGAGAATACATGTAGAGGGTGCTGTGTAGAATTTCAGAACTACTGAATTGTGGGTAATAATTTACTATGGATACAATGATTGTTTCTAATGCAAATATAAATTGGATTGTTAAGAATTTGAAATCATTTTCACTTTATTATATAATTCAAATTTTATATGACTCACTGCTTTTCGACATGTTTTCTTGCCTATTAATCATCATTCGATACCGTGAGAAGAGCATTCTGTCGAACACGTTTCCTAAGTTGTTTATCTTCAGCTCACAGTGTTGACAGTACTATAAATAATATCAGCTTCTTTTTGAGCTTACTTTGGATCATACTGAAAAATAATATTCTCTGCATATTGTCCACGGTGACAACTGTTTGATTTATTTCTGTACCTTTACTTTCACATCTCAGGCGCGGTATAATTAGTTTATAGAAACTATGAGCAAGGTTTAGTATATTGTTTCCATGGTTATATTATCAATGTAATCCTTGTTGAGCGTAATGCAATCCAATGCCAGAGCAAGTGTGCCTGATATAGGCAGGAGTAATAATAAATTACCCCACAGACACTTAATAGACAGCAGTAATAGTAAATTATTACTCCACAGCCACTTAATAGACAGCAGTTGTAGCAAATGACCCCACAGCCACTTAATAGACAGCAGTTATAGCAAATGACCCCACATCCACTTAATAGACAGCAGTAATAGTACTTACAACTACTCTCATTAATAGAAAGACGTTGTATCTACCCCAACATTTAATAGACAGCAGTAATAGTACTTACAACTACTCTCATTAATAGACAGAAATTGTATATACCCCAACATTTAATAGACAGTAGTAGCACATACACACTACCTCACTTATAGATAGGCCTAGTAGTAACAATACATGCCTCTATAATAACTTGATATATAGGATAGCATTCTGTGAGCAAAAGTTAAAGTTTTAATTCGTTCAATAGTAATAATTCACACCCCTATAATAACTTCATTACTAGGATAGCACGCTGCGAACAAAAGGTAATGTTTTAATTCTTTCTTTTATTTCTGTTTCCCTTGACTCCAATTTCACTGCTCGTTAATTTAATGGGCGGTTGCACATCTATGTCAGTAATTTCAACGATCTTTGAACACGACATAACATAAAACACACACACACACACACACACACACACACACACACAC
This sequence comes from Sinotaia quadrata, assembly GCA_028829895.1. Taxonomy (NCBI): domain Eukaryota; kingdom Metazoa; phylum Mollusca; class Gastropoda; order Architaenioglossa; family Viviparidae; genus Sinotaia; species Sinotaia quadrata. The sequence continues at coordinate 51,868,560 of CM054180.1, read as the reverse complement.
ACACACACACACACACACACACACACACACACACACACACACACACACACACACACACACACACATTATAATACTCGTACTCACGTTATTGATGAATTCACGCACGTAATATATAATACACGCACATGCAAATATTCATGAATGTACAACTGCATGAATATTATTATTACAGTCAAATAATAGTTGTTTTCCTCGTGAATTACCACCCCTTGACATACGAGAGGAAAAATGTTCACGCTTCACTTCTTTCAGACGAACTCTTTGATTACAGATTTGTAAACACTGAAGCTGTTGAAGCAGATAAATTCAGTAAGTACGGATAATTTTGGAACACTGGTCCCATCCCAGCAAGCAGATCGAGTTAGCTGTCAGTTTAGAAAACACGCTAAGTTTCTAAGATGAGTTCCACGAGAGCACGCCTTCACACTGTTAGGTGCTGCAAAAATACTGAGGGACTAAAAATATCCAGCAGGTCGGAATGCAATTAGCAAGTGTATGTCTAAATGTACATTAGTGGCATATCAGTGGGTACAGCTTGATACTGACCTTGACACTGACAATGCTCTGTGGCAAACAATGACAGCATCAATGAAGGGGCCTGTTGAAATTAAATCTCAGGTGGCGCTGACCTATTTCTTTCTTGCACGGTATCACACGGCGCAAATACCGAGTCCGTGTACCAATAAATGCACTCATCCATATTTAAAAGGTGATATCCTTTGTTCCCAAACGAAGAAGCAGTTAGGCTGAAGTGTTTATATCCTTGTTCGCTCCAGGCAGTCGTTCTTGTTTGAATTAAAAGCAGACACCGCACTGCCACACACCCAGGGTTAACCGTCCGTCATCACAAGCACACCAATTCACCAATCGTCACATTCACACACACATCCCAATTCACCCCTCGTCAGAGCCACATCAATTCAGCCTCAACACAATCAGTCCAATTCATGTGTCATCAAGAGCCACATCAATTCAGCCATCAACACAATCAGTCCAATTCATGTGTCATCAAGAGCCACATCAATTCAGCCATCAACACAATCAGTCCAATTCATGTGTCATCAAGAGCCACATCAATTCAGCCATCAACACAATTCATGTGTCATCAAGAGCCACACAGTGCACCCGACGTCACTCCCACATCAAAATTCATCGATGCCACCTTACCTATGGCGTGCAAAATTGACATATTTCTTAGTCCAGTTAGGCTGTCAGTTCCGTCCAGCAGTTCTCAAGCAATGTATGTCATGCGCACAATAATTTCCCCCACTCTTCTTTTCACTGTGTACATCATATTCACAATATGGAATGTATATTTAACAATATTCATATGGTTCACATTCACTCTGTACACATAAACAGTCTGGTATGTACGCGTCACAAGCAGTCGAGTAGGTTCCCGTAACTGTATGATTAATATATATATAGTAAACAATCTGGTTAACACACATCGTATATATTCAGTTAATACACCTGGTATACAGTCTGCTTAGTACACATCGTACACATTCAGTTAGTACACGTCGTAAACAGTCTGGTGTGTATCCCTCCCCAACAAACAAGTGCGTACATGTCCCAGGCAGCCTGATAATGTGTGCTTTAAAAAAAAAAAAAGACTGGTAATAACACTTCCAAAATCAAGTAATTACATTTCACAAACATTTTTTTTCAGGTTTACGAGCTTTCTAAATCTACACGTCAAATACCGCATGGTATTACAAGTTATATATAATCTGATAAATACATACCACAGTTTGGTATGCACACGTCATAGTTAGATAAGTACAACTCTGACGTGAACATACCAGACTGCATTGCACTTACCTATTGCGACGTTATTAGTATTACAGCAATAGTTGTATTAGTATCAATCAAAACAGCATTAGTAGGTGTGCTATTAACAGCAAGAGTTGTATTAGTATCAATCAAAACAGCATTAGTAGTTGTAGTATCAACAGCAATAGTTGTAGTTGTAACAGTATTAGCAGGAGTAGTGGCAACAGCATTAGATGAAGTAACAGATGAAGTATTAGAAGTAGCAGAAGCTGTTTTGAGGTGTATCACTTATAGCAACAGAAGTAGTTAAAGTAGAAACAGTAGTTATAGAAGTAGAAGTTGTACCAACAATAATTGTAGTAATAATAGCTGTAGCAACAGCAGCTGTTGTAACAGTAGTTGTAGCAAGATTAGCAACAACTAGTAGCAGCAGCATCGGTAGTTTTAGTGGTTGTAGTGTTAGAAGTGGTAATGAAGATAACAGGAAGCACCATTTCAGATTTATTTTATTTTTTTGGTTTGCAAAGGTTTGCAAAGAACATGTTTCTTTCTTTCTTTTTTTGTCTCTAGTATAATTTTGCAACTCACAAGATGCGTATTGTTGTATCGTTGTACAAAATACTTATAAACAAGTGTTGACTTCAAGTATATGGGAAATTTTATATTCTTGCTGATTGTTCTTTGATTTGTGTATGGATATATTCTATGATTTAATAATTATTCTGTAGTTTCTATGACTAGCATATAACTTTCGTGATTGTTCCTAAAAAGAACAATTTTATAAAGAACGTCTTAAAATGGAGATTGAAAGCTACATTATTACAGGTTTCTGACTGATAAATTTGAAACTGAGATATTCTATTTGCACAAATTCTTAAAATACTTCCTTCAACCTAAACACATTTTTCTAATTCCATTTAAAACGAAAAATAAAGGTGCAGGAAAAAAATAAGACAAACTTGCGAAGAAAAAAATAAATGCTATTCAGATGTGGGATTGCGTTCATGCGTGTGTGTATGAGAGTACGTTCTTATAAAATATGTCTCTACAAGTTTCATGCTACGCAGAGATTTCCCAACCGTAAACAATTTTCATTGATATGACGTGCGTTTCAAAATCTGTACCGCAACCATGCATCGCTGGCAAGAGAACATACTTTGAAAAAACCACAAAGATACTAATGTTCTTTTTTACAATATATACTCTAGTAGCTGAATTAGTCATAATTACTAATGTTCTTTGTTACAATATATACTCTAGTAGCTAAATTAGTCATAAATACTAATGTTCTTTTTTACAATATATACTCTAGTAGCTAAATTAGTCATAAATACTAATGTTCTTTTTTACAATATATACTCTAGTAGCTAAATTAGTCATAAATACTAATGTTCTTTTTTACAATATATACTCTAGTAGCTAAATTAGTCATAAATACTAATGTTCTTTTTTACAATATATACTCTAGTAGCTAAATTAGTCATAAATACTAATGTTCTTTTTTACAATATATACTCTAGTAGCTAAATTAGTCATAAATACTAATGTTCTTTGTTACAATATATACTCTAGTAGCTAAATTAGTCATAAATACTAATGTTCTTTGTTACAATATATACTCTAGTAGCTGAATTAGTCATAGATACTAATGTTCTTTTTTGTAATATAAGTATTAATGTTCTTTGTTATAATGCAAAGTGTAAAAGCTAAATAAACCATAGCTACTAATGTTATTTTCTGTATTATATATAATATTTGTAATAATGAACTGTTTAATAGTTAATAAAGCCATAATGTTCTCACTAACAATATCTAATGAATTAAAAATACTTAATATGTCATGTTATTGTGGACACGTTTAATAAATTATAGCTAGTAAGTGGTATTATATATGCACTGTTCGTTTGTAAATCATTTACTGCTTTACAGATATTGCGTTCTTTTCTGTCTAAAGAGCAAATATTTCACAAACATCAACATTTTTACCTTTTCTTTCGTAACAGCTCTTCAGGTCTATACCGATTCGCGTCAAACGACTTTAGTTGTCGTGCACATCAAGGCGTTGTTGTCTTGTCTTTTGCTCCCTCTCTTCCTGGAAATAACTTTTTCTAAATCTTTCCTTCATCGTGTAGAGTAACACTTTCTGACTGTCCTATCTTGTTATTTTCTTGCAGGGTTTTGTGTTCCTACATTTCACAGAGTTCTTATGGCAATAACTGTCCTGTAAGTTATGTTGTTAGTGGCGTAAGTTAATATACCAGCGAACATTCTGGGGACCCCGAGAGTCCTCCGTGCTTTACTGCTTTTTGATAATGTCCCATTTTCACAGTTAATCACTCACCAATCGCGGGCCTTACTTTCTCCCTGACGTCACCTGCGGCGTTCTTGTCTAAACGCTCTAGTTCATTAGTGACTCACAGCCTATGGTTTTGATTTTCGGCTGTGGGCTTAGTCTATTGTGAATCTGTGACCACAGCATAGATTTGCAGAAATAGAAGCAGCTATAGACATTGTGCCGGGATTGTTTGAGAGTTCTATTCAGGCGCTAGGATAAAGCACTCCTACTTCCAAGACAAAGTATAAAAATACAATAAAAAAGATTGTCCATGGTTTTTGACAATCAGAAAAATATTAAAATTCATATCCAGCTTAGCCACACTCCAGTGATTACGAAGTTCAGATATTTCACTTAAACTAACGTACGAGTGAGTGCAAGCGTGCAGACATGCACCCGTATCTGTATGAAATAAATCATCAATTGCTAAAAGCGTTTTTTCAGATAAATTTGTATAAAACAATACATAGATATGTGCTCTTCAGATATAATATAAATATGTAGGGGAAAGCAGAATCTACATGAAAGCTAATCCATCAGTTGGCACATATTTAAATTTTGCATGTGAATCACCAAACAGTAAATAAAACAATATTGTTTGGTAAGAACCAAAGAATGACTAATGGATTACCATTTCCAAGTTAAAGGTAACTGATTAACATTACAATCTTAAAATAAATGATTAGCATGCAAAAATTTAAAGTAAATGATTAACATGCAAAACATAAAGATCTATAGTTAAAATGCTCAAAATAAAGGTAATTAATTACATGTAAAAACTAAATATAATTAATTAACATACACAAAATAAATGTAACTTTATGGCATGCACAAAAGAAATGTAACTAATTAACATGTAAAAATAAAGATACTTAATTAACATTTAACAATAAAGGTAACTAATTAACATGTAAAAATAAAGATAACTAATTAACATGTAAAAATAAATATACTTAATTAACATTTAACAATAAAGGTAACTAATTAACATGTAAAAATAAAGATAACTAATTAACATTTAAAAATAAAGATAACTAATTAACATTTAACAATAAAGATAACTAATTAACATGTAAAAATAAATGTAACTAATTAACATGTAAAAATAAATTTAACTAATTAACATGTAAAAATAAAGATAACTAATTAACATGTAAAAATAAAGGTGACTTTAACATGTAAAAATAAAAGTGACTTTAACATGTAACAATAAAGGTGCCTTTAACATGTAAAAATAAAGGTGACTTTAACATTTTAAAAAGTAACGGTAACTGATTAACATGTAATAAGTAAGACAATTCGTCAACATGCAGCAAATGAAGGAAATGTTTGTGGACGAGACAGGTGACAATGTAGTATAGATACATAGCTCGTCTTTCATTGCCATTTTATCATCCAGCGACAAGAAATACAATGTAGTATAGACACATGTCTTGTCTTTCATCCACAAGTTGTCATCCAGCGACAAGAAATAAAATGTAGTATAGACACCTGTCTTGTCTTTCATCCACAATTTGTCATCCAGCGACAAAAAAATACAATATCCAGTGATTTGTGACTTTAGCACGTGTAATACTTTCCAGTCAGAAACAAAATGGCTTTGTGGCCTGAGAGGTCCAAGCTCTATATGCTTTTGTGACAAGAGATGAGATAAAAATCATCAAATATATTTGACTTTATGAACCTTTCAGAATTAGTTGCAAGGAATATTGATTGCTATTGAAAATGACAAATTAAGTTTGTGACTTTAGACAAAGTGGATGCTAATCGTATGTAGTATATACATTATTGAATAAATCCAACATGTAAATATAAAGTTTTAAGTCGGTATATTAGCAAACGTGTGTCCATACTCACTACATACTGGACTCAGTACGCATTGCTCTGAGGGGAGTAAAGTGAAATGCATATATTAAATTGTGAAATATACCTTTACCAGTTAAGAACTGTGAAGTGATATGCATAAAACAAAATGTGAAATATACCTGTGCCGGCTGAGAGGTGTGAAGTGCATAATGAAGTATGGAAATTGGTTCTCCATAGAGGTGAGAGGTGTGAAGTGCATAATGAAGTATGGACATTGGTTCTCCATAGAGGTGAGAGGTGTGAAGTGCATAATGAAGTATGGAAATTGGTACTCCATAGAGGTGAGAGGTGTGAAGTGCATAATGAAGTATGGAAATTGGTACTCCATAGAGGTGAGAGGTGTGAAGTGTAGAACGAAGGATGAACTACTTCTCTAGGCGTGTGCGCACTTCCCACAATGGCGTGTTAACAATGCCCATTTATAGTTATCCGCCTGCTCTGGAGATTGGCACAAAATGTCGTCGAACAGCAAAAGGTCACAAAGTGTGCATTCTCTTTCTTCTTTTTACTTTTGGTGTGTGTATGCAGTGTGTGTTAGTGTGTGTATGTGTGTTAGTATATGTTTGTTAATGTTTGTGTGTGTTAATCTGTGTGTTAGTCTGTGTATTAGTATGTGTGTTTTAATCTGTGTGCTATTCTGTCTGTGTTAGTCTGTATGTGTCAGTCTCTGAGTGTTAGTCTGTGTATATTTGTGTATGCTAGTCAGTCTCTGTGTCTGTGTGTCTCTTTGTGTGTGCTAGTCTGTGTATTAGTCTATGACTCTATGTGTATGTGTCATTAATGTGTGTGTGACGGTAGCTCCGAAACACAGACTTTTCAGAGTGGACCCGACTTTAGGTCTCGCGTTTCACATCTACCCCCTCATCTCTTGTGTAGAGACCCTGGCGGTCGCTAGCGTATTATACAACTTTGGCCGACATAGTACAAGTAGTGGGTCAGGTTGTAATAATTTGCCAGATGTTAGTCTGACTGACCACGTGACT